>CM055127.1:59166458-59766458 GCA_029206835.1 Rana muscosa | reverse complement strand
ATCTGTGTGTGTAAACACACAGATCCACATCCTGTCAGGGAGAGGAGACCGATGGTGTGTCCCTTGTACATAGGGACAACCATCGGTCACCTCTCCCAGTCAGTCCCCTCCCCCCACAGTTAGAACACATCTAGGAAACACATTTAACCCCTTCCTCGACCCCGAATGTGTTAACCTCTTCCCTGCCAGTCACATTTATACAGTAATCAATGCATTTTTATAGCAGGGATCGCTATATAAATGTGAATGGTCCCAAAAATGTGTCAAAAGTGTTCGATGTGTCCGCCGCAATATCGCAATCACAATTATGACCACTGACATGCTAAGGCGATATGAAACCCAAAACCAAAAATGTATTGTATTGCAGCTTACCAATCATCATCATGGGAAGATCTCCAAAGCGCAGCCCCCCTCCCCCATTTAAAGCAGAGTTCCAGGCAAAAATTTTGCTCCTTTAAAAACATAAGCATCCCCCCCTCGTTTTTGGATATTTATTTATTTTTTTCATACCTTTTTGGTATGTTTTCTTTGGGACTTCCATCCCATGGTGCTGCAGCGACTTACCTCACTTTGGCGTTTTTTCTTGTGCCTTCCTCCCCCATCACCTTCTGGGACCTGTGTGTGTCCCAGAAGACGACGGGACCATTAAGAAAGCGCAGCGCGACTCGCGCATGAAGCCGCAAGACTTTACTTCCTATTTCTCCTTAGTAAGGATGCCGGTGCCTTCACCCAGAGCCGATGGGTGGGTTGGCTTTGGGTGTCGACATCGCGGGCTCCCTGGACAGGTAAGTGTCCTTATATTAAAATACAGGAGCGTATTTGTAGCTGCTGACTTTTATTTTTTTTACAATCATTAATCATTAATTCCCTCATTCAACCCTGCTAATTTTGACAAGGTTGATAAAAAAAATTCTAACGCCCACCTAACCACCTGCCTAACCACCTGCCTCCTGCACCCTGCTTCCTCACAAATGCTACTCTCACCCTGTAGCTCCATTCTATGCTCTAACATCTTCAATCTCTCCCTCTCTTTTAGCATGTTCCAAACTCTCTAAAATATGCGCTAGTCACCCTCATCCTTAAAAAGCCCTCACTGGACCCCATCAATCTTAACAACCTACGCCTCATCTCCTTACTCCCTTTTTCCTCCAAACTCCTTGAAGGTCTGGTCTAAAACTGACTGAGTGATTATCTGACTTTTACCCATCTTGAGATGTTTCTTGTGTGACACCTTGGTAATGAGACACCTTTTTATAGGCCATCAGTTGAGACTGAACCAGCTGATATTAATTTGCACTGACAAGGGTCAGGATTGCTTTCTAATTATTGATAGATTTCAGCTAGTGTCTTGGCTTTCCATGCCTTTTTGCACCTCCCTTTCTTCATGTGTTCAATACTTTTTCCCTGTGTCATTCCATTTTACTACACATAACTTCACTTCTGAATGTATTTATTTTGATTTCTTTGCATGTATGGATTGCATTGGTTGTTATAGACATGTGGCCAAAATTGCATGTCAATAGCACCTTTAGAAATTTACTTAAAATTTACGTAAATTTTAAATTGTGACGTGTTTAATACGTATTTTACCCGCTGTATGTATGTGTGTGTGTGTGTGTATATATATATACACACACACACATGCATATGTGTTTGAGCTTTGGGGTGCACACCCTAATGCAATAGGCTACGCACACCTATGGTTATCCTGTTTAATAGGATGCAATTTCAGAGGGCAAGAACATGCAAAACAAAAAAACTATTTACAATGCAATTTTCCTGTCCTTGTACATATTTTTTGCACAGTTTTTAGGCCTTTTTGATAGGCCACAATTTCAAAGGGAGAGACTGGAAGGTTTAACCAAGGATTGTACTGTTAGGTCACATAATTTCAAAAAGATTATATATACAAATTTTGTTGATTAAGACATTGCATTGAAACAGTCTCGGCAAAAAATTTGACAAACAGCATGATTTAGCTTTCATCAAACCAAAAAAGATTTTTCAGGCTCTATGCACACTGGAGCTCAAAAACAGCCGCTTTGAACGCCGGATTGCTGGCAGGAAAACGCTGCTTTAAAAACAAGATTTTATCAGCATTTTGCATTGCCCGTTTAGAGGCGCTAGCTTTCAACCACGTTTCTCTGGCTCTATTCAAAATCAATGGTTCCCTATGGGAGCCCATTGATTTGAATAGAAGTCGCACCGCAAGTCGGATCATCATGATCCGACTTGCGGTGCAACCTGCATGCTGAGGATGAAGGGGTACCCCGCCAATTTTTTTAAAATAAATTTGGCGTGGGGTTCCCCCTCGGACGATACCAGGCCCTTCGGTCTGGTATGGGTTTTAAGGGGAACCCCCTACGGCGAAAAAACGGCGTGGGGTCCCCCCAAAATCCATACCAGACCCTTATCCGAGCAAGCAGCCTGGTCGGTAAGGAAAGGGGGTGGGGACGAGCGAGCGCCTCCCCCTCCTGAACCGTACCAGGCCACATGCCCTCAACATGGGGGGTAGGTGCTTTGGGGCAGGGGGGCCCTGCGCCCCCCTCCCCAAAGCACCTTGTCCCCATGTTGATGAGGACAAGGGCCTCTTCCCAACAACCCTGGCCATTGGTTGTCGGGGTCTGCGGGCGGGGGGCGGGGGGCTTATCGGAATCCGGGAGCCCCCTTTAATAAGGGGGCCCCCAGATCCCGGCTCCCCACCCTATGTGAATGAGTATGGGGTACATCGTACCCCTACCCATTCACCTGGAGGAAGTGTCAATAAAAAAAACACACTAAACAGGTTTTTAAAGTAATTTATTAGGCAGCTCCGGGGGTCTTCTTTCGACTTCGGGGGTCTTCTTCCGACTTCGGGGGTCTCTTCCGACTCTCCGGCCTCTTCTCCCACTCTCCGGTGCCTTCTCCGCTCTGTCCGGTTCTCCTCCCGCTCTCTGGTGCTTTCTGCCTCCTGCCGGGCTCCTCCGCTATCTTCTGCCAGCTCTTTTGCTAGCGGTGCCCCGGTCTTCTCCGCCGTCTTCTTCCCTCTTCTCTTCTTGAGATGTTGACTCGACGATCTCTCCTGCTGTAATGCCGTGTGCGCGGCGCGCAATGATTTATATAGCCATGGGGCGTGGTCACCGAGTGATGTCACCCGGTGACCCCACCCCCTTATGACGTCAAAGCCCCAGCATGCCCCGGGACAGTGACGTCATATGGGGACGGGGTCACCGGGTGACATCACCCGGTGACCACGCCCCATTCCTATATAAGTCGTTGCGCATTGCACATACGGCATTACAGCGGGAGAGATCGTTGAGTCAACATCTCAAGAAGAGAAGAGGGAAGAAGACTACAGAGAAGACCAGGCCGTCGTTAGCAAAAGAGCTGGAAGAAGATAGCGGAGCTGCCCGGCAGAAGGAAGAAGGCACCAGAGAGTGGGAGAAGAACCAGAGAGCGCGGAGATGACACCGAAGAGCGGGATAAGAGGCGGGAGAGCGCGGAGAAGTCGGAAAAGACCCCCGGAGCTGTCTAATAAATTACTTTAAAAACATTTGTAGTGTGTTTTATTTTTGACACATTTTTCCCCAGGTGAATGGGTAGGGGTACGATGTACCCCATACTCATTCACATAGGGTGGGGGGCCGGGATCTGGGGGCCCCCTTATTAAAGAGGGGCTCCCAGATTCCGATAAGCCCCCGCCCGCAGACCCTAACAACCAACGGCCAGGGTTGTCGGGAAGAGGCCCTTGTCCTCATCAACATGGGAGCCCATTGATTTGAATAGAAGTCGCACCGCAAGTTGGATCATCATGATCCGACTTGCGGTGCAACTTGCGTGCTGAAAAAACGGCGTGGGGGTCCCCTCAAAATCCATGCCAGACCCTTATCCGAGCATGCAGCCTGGTCGGTCAGGAAAGGGGGTGGGGACGAGCGAGCGCCCCCCCTCCTGAACCGTACCAGGCCGCATGCCCTAAACATGGGAACAAGGTGCTTTGGGGTGGGGGGCGCAGGGCCCCCCTGCCCCAAAGCACCTACCCCCCATGTTTAGGGCATGCGGCCTGGTACGGTTCAGGAGGGGGGGGCGCTCGCTCGTCCCCACCCCCTTTCCTGACCGACCAGGCTGCATGCTCGGATAAGGGTCTGGCATGGATTTTGAGGGGACCCCCACGCCGTTTTTTCAGCACGCAAGTTGCACCGCAAGTCGGATCATGATGATCCAACTTGCGGTGCGACTTCTATTCAAATCAATGGGCTCCCATAGGGAACCATTGATTTTGAATAGAGCCAGAGAAACGCCTAACACAAATTAGCGGCCGTTTATTCGCGTTTATGTGCGTTTATCGGCGGTAGCTTTTTTGGGCGTTTTTTCCCGCCAAAAAAACTGCACTTTGAACGCAAATTCTTGCGTTCAGAAAAAAGCCCATTAACTCCAGTGCTCATTAACGCTAAAAAACGTCCATGTGTGCATGGACACATAGGCTAACATAGAGTGCAGTTTATGGGCTTTTTAAAAAAACGCCCAGACGCCAATAAACTGCAGTTTATCAGCTTCAGTGTGCATGGAGCATCACTGAGGAGCAGCTGAGAAACAGCCGAGGAAACAATAAAGCCCTGTACACACGATCGGATTTCCTATGGATTTTTAGTGATGAAGCTTGGTAATCCAATATACATTTTAATGCAAAGCATTTGCGTCCCTAGGGGGTGGCTTTTGGGGCTATAGGCCCAAATCTGGGGCCCATAGCCCCCCGTGGCCTCTTTGCAGCCGGGCCATGAGTGCGGCGGGCAGCACAGGAGAGGGGCAGGCAGCATGTGAGAGCCAGGCGGGCGAGAGAGTAGAGAGATGATATCATATCTCACTGCCCACCCTCTCTCTGGTCACCCTGATGTAAGTGGGGGGCTCTCCTCTCTGGGGACTTTGAGGTAAGGAGGGGCTCTCTGGGGACCCTGATGTAAGTGTGGGGCTCTCTGGGGACCCTTATGTAAGGAGGGACTCTCTGGGGACCCTAAAGTAAGTGGAGGGGGCTCTCTGGGGACCCTAATGTAGGGGGAGGCTCTCTAGGGATCTTGATGTAAGGGGGGCTCTCTGGGGACCCTGATGCAAGGAAGGGGCTCTCTGGGAACCCTGATGTAAGGGGAGGCTCTCTGGGGACCCTGATGAAGAAGGGGGCTTTTTGGGGACCCTGATGCAAGGGGGGCTCCCTGGGGACTCTGAGGGAAGGAGGGACTCTCTGGCGACCCTGATGCAAGTGGGGAAGGCTCTCTGGGGATCATGATGTAAGGTGAGGCTCTCTGGGGACTCTGATGTAAGAAGGGGCTCTCTGGGGACCTTGATGTAAGAAAGGGGCTCTCTGGGGACCCTGATGTAAGGGGGAGGCTCTCTGGGGACCCTGATGTAAAGGGGGCTCTCTGGGGACCCTGATGTAAGGAGGAGGCTCTCTGGGGACCCTGATTTCAAGGAGGGGCTCTCTGGGGACCCTGATGTAATTAGGGGAGGCTCTCTGGGGACTCTGATGCAAGGGCGAGGCTCTCTGTGGACTCTGTAGTATGTAAGGGGGGGCTCTCTGGAGACCCTGATGTAATGATAATATATAATGTAATATATATATATATATATATATATATATATATATATATATTGTGACAGCAGGAAGGTAAAGTCACCTGGTTGCATCCAGGGGGGTAGATATATTTCGCCCAGATTCAGGCTTTACGCCGACTTATACCACTAGGTGGAGAGTGGTATAAGGCTAGTGGGCTCATGGATGACTCATACCTCTAGGGAGAGGGCTGGGCGTCGTGCAGACAGGGAGTTGATGAGACCAGCTGAGGCTTGTCAGCTCGTTTAAGGCCTCTATAAAAACTCTCAGCTTCATTAGATGTTAGCTCATGCCTGGAAGCAGACCTGTGTGGACTGTCTAGGGAGAGTGAACCCCTGTGCGGTGAGAGAAAGCCTGTGTGGCTATATTTTGCTTGGACATTTAAAACCAGGGACTAGGACAGCACTAGGCTGATCCCAGTCGTTAGTTAGGAAACCTGTAAGTTTAGTTAGAGGTCAAGTTGACCAGGATTTATTTTGTTTATGTTTTTTTTGCCTTGCTGTGTTTTTGTCACTGTAAATAGAAAATAAACCGCACCTTTTTGATTTTGAAAACCACAACCTCCGTCTGCTGGGCCTGTTTTGGGTGGGGAGCCCATCCCGGGGGTCACACATACCCGCTGCCGAGCTAGCCCCCTCACAGTTGGTGGAGAACCAGTGGCAGTTTTTTTTAAGCCAGCATGGAGGAGATACTGAAGCAGCTGGCTCTAGCAAATGCCAATCAACAGCAGACAAATGCAGGTTTGCAAAAGAGCCTTGCAGCTCATCAACAGAGCCTTGCAGCTCAACAACAGAACTTCGCAGCCCAGCAGCAAGCTCATCAACAGAGCCTTGCAGCCCAGCAGCAAGCTCACCAACAGAGTCTGGAAGCTCAGCAACAAGCCCAGCAGCAATCTGAGGCCCGCTTCATAGACCTGTTACAGAAGCAAGAGCAGAGACTACAACAAATGGAAGCAGTAATGCAGCAACGTCCGCAGACCAGTGAGGAAAGCCGTCCCACTAATACCGCGTCCTTTGGGGTGAGTCGTTTATTGACAAAAATGACTGGAGAGGATGATCCAGAGGTATTTTTGACCACATTTGAAAGGACTGCTGAAAGAGAAAAGTGGCCTGAGGAGCAGTGGGCTGGACTGGTGGCTCCTCTGTTAACTGGTGAATCGCAGAAGGCTTACTATGACCTGGAGCCTGACCAAGCAAAAGACTATGTGATGCTAAAAGCTGAGATATTGGCAAGGCTGGGTGTCACCCAGGCTGTCCGGGCTCAGCGTGTGCATAACTGGACTTTCCAGCTTGGAAAACCCCCCAGGTCTCAAATGTATGATCTCATTCACCTGAGCAGAAAGTGGCTACAGCCAGAGACTTTGTCCGCACCAAAGATTGTGGAACGTGTTGTAATGGATCGGTTTTTGAGAGCTCTTCCTACTGCCATCCAAAAGTGGGTAAGCCATGGAGACCCAGAGACGGCCGATGGTCTTGTGGATCGTGTGGAGAAATACTTGGCTACAGAGAACCTGACGGCCTCTTCCAGAGACACTCGGACTTTCCACCCTAAGACCAGACCATCCCCAGGGGCGGATAAGAGGATTCCAAGGGGTGAGGGTGGAGAGAGTGAGAGGGTGGGAGCTCTACCCCAAGTTTGGCGAGAACAGCCTGGGAAATCAGCGGCTCAAGAGGCCGCAAGAAGGATCGTTTGCTACCGCTGCCGGCAAGCGGGACATATTGCAGCAAATTGCCCGGTTGTGGAGGAACCCATGCAGTGTGACTTTCTGACGGGCAGACGTCAGTCGCTGTGTGCGACAGTCGCATGCACTGCCATTCGGGGAACTGAGAAACATTTATGCAAAATGTGTATTAATGGTAGAAATGTTGTGGTGTTGCTGGATTCAGGTAGCCTTGTGACCCTGATAAAGGCTGAGTTAGTTAAAACAGAGGTCTCTGGGAATAGCAAGGTAGCCGTTATTTGTGTGCATGGGGACACCCGAGAGTATCCAGTGACTACGGTGTGTTTCGAGACCCCCAAAGGTACCCTCTCTCATCCAGTGGGCTTAGTATCTCAGTTACCGCATGACGCCATTGTGGGAAGGGATTTTCCGAAGTTCTGGGAACTGTGGGATGATCCTGAGCCCCCCACTGGTGCCCCTATGTACCAGGAATGTGATAGCCAGAACTCCCCTGAGAGTGGTGAGGACTCTCCGGAATTTCCCTTGTCAGTATTGGCAGGGGAGACTCAAGAAACTGGAGAGGAGCCCACCTCCTCAGACGAAAACCTACCGTCTGTGGAGTTTTCTGATCTTGAGGTTCACAGGGAAAACTTTGCCACAGAACAGTTGAAAGACCCCGCCCTAATAAAGGCACGGGAAAACGTAGTGAAAATAGATGGCGAGTTAGTGAACCCAGATAATACTGGCACTTACCCATACTTCAGCGTAGAGAAGGACCTACTGTATCGGGTGGCAAAAAGGGCAGAAGAAACCGTTGAGCAGCTTGTGGTGCCCAAACCTTACAGGAAGTTGGTGTTGGAGTTGGCCCATGGGCACATTCTTGGAGGTCATCTGGGGACAGAGAAAACCCGAGAGAGGGTATTACAGAGATTCTATTGGCCTGGGGTGATGAAGGACATAGAAAATTATTGTTCCTCCTGCCCTGTGTGTCAGAGGTCGGCCCCGATGCCACATTTCCGTAGCCCGCTGGTCCCTCTACCCATCATTGAGGTCCCGTTTGAGAGAATCGCAATGGATTTGGTAGGTCCTATAATCAAGTCCGCTAGGGGGCACCAGTACATATTGGTTATAATGGACTATGCCACCCGTTATCCAGAAGCGATCCCTCTCAGAAATACCTCGGCCAAAACCATAGCCAAAGAGCTATCTCTTGTTTTTAGCCGGGTGGGTATTTGTAAAGAACTGCTTACGGACCAAGGTACACCCTTTATGTCCCGGGTTATGAAAGAGCTGTGTAAATTGTTCAAAGTGACGCAATTGCGTACATCTGTGTATCACCCCCAAACCGATGGGCTGGTTGAAAGATTCAACAAAACCCTAAAACAAATGTTGAAGAAAGTGGTGGATAGAGATGGAAGGGATTGGGACTGTCTACTTCCTTATTTGATGTTTGCTATTAGGGAGGTGCCCCAATCCTCTACGGGATTCTCCCCCTTTGAGTTACTGTATGGGAGACACCCAAGAGGGCTGTTGGATATTGCCAAGGAAACTTGGGAAAGTGAGAGTTCTCCCCACAGGAGTGTGATTGAGCATGTCGCCCTGATGCAAGATCGAATTGCACAGGTAATGCCCATCGTGAAGGAACATTTGGCCCAAGCGCAGTTGGCACAGCAGAGAGTGTACAACCGTGGAGCCAAGACCCGTACCTTTTCCCCGGGGGATAGGATATTGGTACTTGTCCCTACGGTTGAAAGTAAATTCCTTGCCAAATGGCAAGGCCCCTACGAGATAATGGAAAAAGTGAGCGAAGTGAATTACAAGGTCAGACAACCAGGAAGGCGAAAGCCCGAACAGATCTATCACGTTAATCTGTTGAAAGCCTGGAGGGATAGAGAGTCCCTAGTCGCAGACACTTGGTCACCAGCTCAAACTGGTTGCGTGATTCCTGAGGTTGGAATCGCAGCCACCTTGTCACAACCCCAACAACAGGAGGTTAAGGAGTTTGTACTTCGCAACAAGGAGGTATTCTCTGAGCTGCCGGGACAAACATCTGGGGGAGAGCATGACATTATTACCCCGCCCGGTGAAAGGGTGAAGTTAAAACCCTATCGGATCCCAGAGGCCCGACGGGAGGCAATACGGGAGGAAGTACAGAGAATGCTGAACTTAGGGGTGATAGAGGAGTCCCAAAGTGATTGGTCTAGTCCCATTGTGTTGGTGCCTAAACCGGATGGGAGCTGGCGATTTTGTAACGATTTTCGTCAGTTGAACAAAGTTACAAAATTTGACACCTACCCCATGCCACGTATAGATGAGTTGATCGACCGGCTGGGAACAGCCCGATACATGACGACTCTTGACCTCACAAAAGGGTATTGGCAAATCCCCCTGGCCAAGTCGGCCAAAGAGAAAACCGCATTTGTAACCCCAGACGGGGCGTTCCAATATAAAAGAATGCCGTTCGGGTTACAGAATGCGCCGGCCACATTCCAGCGGAAAATGGACCAGATGCTGAGGCCCCATCGGAAGTATGCTGCGGCTTACCTGGATGACATAATTGTCCATAGCACAGATTGGGCCTCACATCTGCCAAAAGTGCAAGCAGTCCTGGACTCGGTTCGGGAAGCAGGGTTTACGGCTAACCCCAAGAAGTGTACCATTGGGCAGGAGGAGGCCAAATATCTTGGGTACACCATTGGGAGGGGAGTAATAAAACCCCAACTCAACAAAGTCGAGGCCATCCAGAGTTGGCCACGTCCCAACAGCAAGAAGCAGGTACGAGCCTTTCTGGGAATCGCTGGGTATTATCGGCGATTCATTCCCCACTTTGCTTCTAAGGCTGTGCCCCTAACCAACCTGACGAAGGGGAAAGGGTCGGTCATGATTAAATGGACCCCCGAGGCTGAGGCAGCATTCCAATTCTTGAAACAAGCCTTATGTAGCCAGCCAGTGTTGTACTCACCCGACTTCTCTAGAGACTTTGTCGTACAAAGTGATGCGTCAGATGTGGGGTTAGGAGCAGTATTGTCCCAGGTCTGGAACGGGGAAGAGCACCCAGTCATTTACCTCAGCAGGAAGTTGAAGTCCCATGAGGTAAATTACGCCACCGTTGAAAAGGAGTGTTTAGCGGTGAAGTGGGCTCTAGATTCCCTTCGGTACTACCTGCTAGGTAGGCACTTTGACATGGTTACGGATCACGCTCCGTTAAAGTGGATGGCTCAAAACAAGGAAACAAATAGAAGAGTGAATAGGTGGTTCCTGGCCCTCCAGGAATTCAACTTCACAGTAAAGCATCGCCCTGGCGTTCAAATGGGGAATGTGGATGCTTTGTCTCGAGTACATGAATGCCTGATTGCTGGTGTTCCAACCCCGAGGTTAAAACAAGAGGGGGGGGTATGTGACAGCAGGAAGGTAAAGTCACCTGGTTGCATCCAGGGGGGTAGATATATTTCGCCCAGATTCAGGCTTTACGCCGACTTATACCACTAGGTGGAGAGTGGTATAAGGCTAGTGGGCTCATGGATGACTCATACCTCTAGGGAGAGGGCTGGGCGTCGTGCAGACAGGGAGTTGATGAGACCAGCTGAGGCTTGTCAGCTCGTTTAAGGCCTCTATAAAAACTCTCAGCTTCATTAGATGTTAGCTCATGCCTGGAAGCAGACCTGTGTGGACTGTCTAGGGAGAGTGAACCCCTGTGCGGTGAGAGAAAGCCTGTGTGGCTATATTTTGCTTGGACATTTAAAACCAGGGACTAGGACAGCACTAGGCTGATCCCAGTCGTTAGTTAGGAAACCTGTAAGTTTAGTTAGAGGTCAAGTTGACCAGGATTTATTTTGTTTATGTTTTTTTTGCCTTGCTGTGTTTTTGTCACTGTAAATAGAAAATAAACCGCACCTTTTTGATTTTGAAAACCACAACCTCCGTCTGCTGGGCCTGTTTTGGGTGGGGAGCCCATCCCGGGGGTCACACATACCCGCTGCCGAGCTAGCCCCCTCACAATATATATATATATCTTGATACCCCCGAAGAAGCTGCTTAAGTTTGTTCAGTCCGTTACTCTGCCTCTCAAACCCAGGAATAGCCTCAGCCCCTCTGGCACACCTGGCAATGTGATTAATAAAATACCACAGTAATGACACGCTGACACAGTTCAAGTATTAACATTTTCTTCAATTTACTTAGGCAGTAAAGCCCCATACACACTATCAGTTTTCTTGCAGGTTTTTCTCTTCAGGTTTACCAAAACCATCTAATATGAGGTCAAACCTTAAGAGTTTCAATTCGTATGCAATCAGGCAGGCCCTTGCACTACATGGTTTTGGTAAACCTGAAGAGAAAAACCTGCAAGAAAACTGATAGTGTGTATGGGGCTTAAGAAACACAAATTGATATTGGTCAACCAGATACCGGATGAACAACCAGGATTTGGTTGAAGTGATCTTTTTATAGTGCTCAAACAAATATGCAAATAGACAGCATCAATACAGTCAGGGACAGATAATCCGTAAATACCTTCTTCAAAACTATTGAATACTTGTAGATATTACCAATACCAAAGGGGAACCCCAGGCTAACTATTAACCGTTAACTCTAATGAGATATCTGACCTAAAGGTAATGGTTTAAGGGCCCTTATAGAAGCAATGTCCCCATTGCAGATCTGATGTTTTTCACCGGCTTGTTGGAGCTCATAAAAGCCCTGTACACACAATCGGATTTCCTATGGATTCTAATCCGATGGATTTTTCCATCGGAAATCCGATGAAGCTAACTTCCATCAGTCTTGCCTACACACCATCAGTCAAAAATCCGACCATCCCAAAAGCTGTGACGTAAAACACTCCGACAAGCCGAGAAAAATGAAGTTCAATGCTTCTGAGCATGCGTCAAATTGATTCTGAGCATGCGTGGGTTTTTTGTCCGATGGAGTTCCACACAGACGATCGGAATTTGCTATCATTTTTTTTCCCATTGGATAAATTTAAAACATGTTCTATTTTTTCTCACCGATGGAAAAAAGACTGATGGGGCCCATACACGATCGGTTTGTCCGATGAGAAAAGTCTATCGGACTGTTTTCATCAGTAAAACCGATCGTGTGTACGCGGCATAACTGTTATCCCATTAGGTGTAGTGGGAACAGTAAATGTCTTCTAATAAAAAAGGCTAAAGATGTCTAAGCACAGTGTTCAAATAAATGCAGTAAAGTATTTCTGGAGTAAAGATGTATGTGCAAAGTGTCTCAATGTAACTGTGACAAAGAATGAGTAAGGTCGAGCGATTTTCCCTCTCACCAACGACCAGATCTCTTCGATGTCTTCTGGACAGGAACTCATGTAGCGGCACTCATGCAGCGGATCCGCTGTCGCGATCCCCCGACGAAGCTTGACACACACCGACTGGCAGGCGACCAGATTGGTGCGGGATGGATGTCAGACGAACAGTGACAGGATGGTGTCCACAGGGGATCCAGGAAGTAAAGAGGCCTGGGCCTAGTCCGCCCTGTGCTTTTTTAGTCCCTCCAACAATTCTCTTAGCTCTCTGCAGTGCAGCCTGGGATATGCAATCCTGTCACCTTAAAAGTCAGTCAGGCTGCTTTGTGCTGGGACTTCATTATCCACACTTCCTTCTGCTGCTCCCTGATGATTGGCTCTCCGCCTCTGCCAATAGGGAGGGAGGGGAAAGAGCAGACTGAGCGGATGCCTTGTGTGTGAATGTCATTCTGCACACAGGGAAACAAGAGGGTGAAAGGAGAAAGCCCGCGCAGGGACTGAGAGGCGCGTCCATGCCTGTGTCAGTCTCTGCCTGGCGGGGATAACAGGAGGTGAGGGAGCCGCGGGTAGCAGAGCAGACCCCCACTACACACACATATATAAATATATATATATATATATATGTAGTGGGGTCTCCGTTGAGGCCCCATGGACTACGTTACCCAGAACTCTGTTTGGCACCCAGGGTGCATTGGGCCACCGCAGAGACTCATGGGTGGGGTATAAAAGGGGAGGGCGAGGCTAAGCCCGGCCACTTTGGACACCGCGCGGCTGGCAAGAGGACTTCCTGTGCGGACCTGCTGCGAGTGCAAGGCCCGCGGCCTGGGCCTTGCGCACTTCCAGAGAGCCTTCCACCTCGCTGCAGAGCCTGTGCGGTATCTGACATCTACCTGCTTCGCGGACGTCAGTTGGACCAGAGACCAGGCAGTGGCAGATCCTGTGTGTGGAGACACAGCGGTGGGAGTCCCGGACTAGGATCGAGTCCGGAGGGGCGAGAGAGCACCCGCTCACAGCTATAACCGAGTACTTTGTTAGGCCTATTGACTGCCTTGGCCCATCGTGTTATACTTGCTTTCCGGACAGGAGACTAGTTGCAGAACTGAGTTATATAGTCTCCGGGGAGTTGCTTCTATTGCCATAGACCATTATTGGATTACAAATTATTGTTCCTGTATGTGCACCACCGATGTGCACTATAGTTGACTAGTGTTGTTATTACTGAAGGGCTCTGCATGTATGTGTTATATGGTATTGATCGTTAACCTTTATATACAAGTAAATCTATTACAGTTGATTATTCTGGTATTGGCGTCCATTACTATATTTCACAACTGTTTGGATTATTGTGGGATTGTTCATGAACTGGTATAGAGCCATACATATATACCACCCCTAGACTAGCTGTGCCAGAGAAGGGTCGAGTAGATTGCCGGGGGTTGGCTGTGCTTTGTACAGGGCCTGAAACAAAACCAGCGGCTCTCTTAGTTTGGGGGTATCGCTACGTATATATATATATATATATATATATATATACACGTATATTATATACCTGTGTATGCCCGCCCAAGCGTATGACTTTCTTTACTTCGCTGCTACGGACTCTAGCCCCAGATCTTTTGTCCACCTAGCAACGCCCCTGATGCAAAGTAAAGGAACCTGCAAAAACAGCTGGAAAACAGCTGCAGAAACATTCATTGTGGTGCCTTGAGAGTGCTGTAGCAATGAATTATAGCTGTAGAGGCAGGACAAGATAAGGATGCTGATGTGGTGCTAGGCCAGCAGCAGTACAATATGTTTTTAATGGTGGCAGGAGGTGGTCATTGTGGCAGGAGATGTTAATAGTGGCATTGAGGCTGTATTTGTTACAAGTCTGCAGTGGTGGAAGAAGATGCCTAGACTTTACTGTATAATAAAGATGTTAGGGTCTGGAATCAAATCAAAATTCAGTCATTAGCATCAGCAGCAGAGGCTTGGTACTTATTAGAAGTATTTACTTCTTATTTCAGTGGCCCTAGACATAAGAAGCACTTAACCTTTGCAGTGATGGGGCACCACTGCAAGGGTGGATTTATTTATATTTCTGGAGTTGGGCTTTAAGCTTTCAGTAAGGTAAATGTTCTGTTTGTCTTCAATTGATCTCTTCCACCACCTATTTCCTCACCTGCCTTTTTACTATCTCAGTCTCCTGCTCACCATGTGCCCCTTCCCCTACCATGTTCTACTCACCACAGGACCATAAAGGTGCTTTGGGAATTTAAAAATTCAAGGCTTGTATAGCAATACCCCCAGTTAAGAGGGCCGCTGATATAGATTTTGGGCCTGTAACACACTGCTGTCAACCCCCAGTAACTGGCTCTAACCTCCCTTGGCACAGATAGCAGTAAATATGGGATTGTGGAACCGGTTAGCTAAGGGGATCAGTGGATCACAATACCGCAATAAACATGTAACCACACAGCGTATTTGCTTAACCACAAGTAAGTTTTACTGAGTATAAAGCAGAAAGTTAAACAGTAATACATATGCCTATGCAGAGCCCTGCAATGTTAACTGTTAAAGCGGAGGTGCCACGGAAAAAAAAATATTAAAAGCCAGCAGCTACAAATACTGCAGCTGCTGACTTTTAATATATGGACACTTACCTGTCCTGGAGTCCAGTGACGTCCGCAGCAGTGGACGAGCAATCGCTCGTCACTCTGCTGCCCCCACCCCCACCGCCATCCTCGGTGAGGGAACCAGGAAGTGAAGCCTTGCGGCTTCATGCCTGGTTCCCTACGGCGCATGAGCGAGTTGCGCTGCGCCGTTCTGAATGGTCCCCTGTGTTCTGGGAGCCGAGTGTCTCCCAGAACACAACGGGTATTCTGCGGGAAGTGACGCGCTTCCCGCAGATTTCCCTCAGAGAGGACTCCCGGAAGTGGGTGCAAATACCTGTCTTAGACAGGTATCTGCACCCCCCTCCCCCCTGAAAGGTGTCAATATGTAGCGGGTATTTGAATTTAGGGGAAGCATCTGGGTGGTAGTGTAACCCAGATGCACTGATTGCTAGGGAATTTGAGGCCCTTTTATGGTTCTTGGAGGACTCTGGTGGTGTGAGGTTCCCTGGGCCTATAGGTGGCGTTGTTGCCGGGGGCCGGAGGTGAACTCACACCGCAAGACTGTGCCTTTTTGTCCTCCCCTGGAGCTGGTACAGTGGGCGGGGAACCCGCTGTGACGCAAAGGGAGAGGGGATAAAAGGGGAGGACGCCTTTACCACGGGGTTGGCTGGTTGGTGTGAAGGTTCAGAGTTGGGAGGACACGGCCGCACCCAGGCACCTTCAGCTTGGGTGCTGGCGTTCCGGTGTTCCGGGCCCAGGTGCCTTTGACCTGGCCGGAGCGGAGATGGAGTCCATCTCAGGCACCTTTAGCCTGGGGTGAGGTACTATGGCGGATGCCTGGGGCTCAGTACCTTCGACTGAGTTCCACGAAGGTGGAGGAATCCGAAGGGGCCCTAACTCCTTGGGTGCCCGTGTCTGAGTTTGTGAGGTCTGGTGAGCAGAACTTCTCTGGAGAGTCCGGCGCAGCATCGCTGGTGACAGAGAGGCCTCCGGTATCTCCCTTGGACGGATATCCTTCCCCTGACAGGGGCCGTGCTAGCAAAGGTAATTCACATTCTACTTCACATAGTCAGTGGTAGTGACTATTCGCCACTGGTGATACCACAGTGGTTGGCAAGAGAAGGGAAAGGATTGTGCCTCGACCTATTCCCATTACTACTAAATTGTTGCAAAATAATCCAACTTAACCGTGCTGTGTGTTTATTCGCTGAGAAGAATAAAACTGTGTTGGACCTATTCACTGTGTGGAACTCTGGTTACTAGGAGCAAAGGAGTCAAGGACGAAGGACAGGACTTGACTCTAGGACACCTACACAAAGCCCGATCTTTCTGGCCTTCACCTCTTCACTATGGAGGACATGGGCCATGGTGTATCTCATCCCTCCCCCCAGCACTAACACCCCTAGACAAAGAAAGACAAGCCGAGAATGAGAAGGGGAGAGAGGAGTGAGGCCGCTACACATATAATCAAGAAATAAATTCTAACAGTATTTCACACACTCAATGCCAATCAACTGTGCTCGCGAGATTCCCCCTCGTGGGCAAAGATGGTGCCCAAACAGTGTCTAGTTACTTTTAAAGTCAGGCCTGACTATAGCAGATACGATGCTCCGTTGGAAGAGATCTTCGCTAGCAATGGTGGTGCACTTTAAAAGGGTATTTGTAATCCACAGGGAAAAAGAACAGTCATCTACTTCATATGAACTAAAGGATTCAACTATTGCTGCACAACACAAGGTCCCTCTTAGTTGCAATGCAACACTCCGGTAAACTGTGATCCCTGAATGGGGGACACTGAGCCTAAAGATTAGTCAATAAATCCTTGAGCAAGTGCTCTCTCACCCGACCGGACCAGTCCACACAACCGCATCCCGCAACCGGACTCCTGTACACAGTCTCACGACTCCCGTAGTCTCCGATCCTCCCGACAGTCCTTAGAAGGATGATGGATGAGGTAACTCTTGGGATCTCCCGTGAGGGCCGGAGGCTCTTTGGATCACAAGGCCCAACTCTCAAGCCCAGTCCAGCGACAGACCCAGCGCAGGCTCCACTTGCTAGGTGAGCGACGTCCAAAGAGACTCCTCCTTAAATAGGCCTTCCCCAGCAGACCTTGCGCCGGGCAATGCACTGTGGGTTTCCCACTGTACTCTGGGTATAATAGTCTTTCAGGCTCCTTAAAGGGACACCCTGCTACACACTCCCCCCGCTTAGAGTCTTTGGTCCCCAAAGATAAACAGTTAATGAATTTTGTTATCATATGAACATTCAACACAACGTACGGCCACAAAGGAGCCTGGCAGAGGAACCTCCCACCATGCCTTGGGTGAGAGGTTGTCTTGCCCACAAGTCACATTAGTGGAAGTGACCTGTCTAACTGTGCCAGGGAGCGAGCTAGGGTTGCCCTCTACTAAATTCACAGTAGAGGGGTGTTTTGCTTGCGTCTATCTAGCAAGGTTACTCTGTGGTATAACAAGGAAGCTGAGACTTCTGCAGTGTGTAAATGTGCTTTTACTATACAAGATGCTGTACTTACAAAACTATTACAATATTAGGACTACAATACAAGACTGACAGATCTCTATAACAAGCAAAATGCCTAGCAAATGAACAGCCTATGGTCTATAACAGTACAAATACATTTAAAGGTTACTTATCTTCTGTTACAGTAAATTCGTGATCTCCATTGGCAATGATTCTTCTTGGAGACCAGGTTCTGTTCTTCTATCATGAGTGGCTTCTTCTGATCTTACAGCAACATGATGTCTGTGTGTGTGTCCTAGCTTATGCCTGCTTTTATGTGTCAGGCAAAGTTACCAAACAACAGAAAACATACCTGTTTACTGTAGCTGTTGAATACAACAATGCTATCTACCTATTGTCAAATCTGTCAGTAATCTAACAGTCATTCTTTCAGTTTGAGAGCTGAAAGAAATCTCAAACAAGTAATGTCTTACTTGTTTACTGTAGCTATAATACAACAATGGTATCTAAACCCCATTGTATGAAAACAGCATTTGTTTGAGAAATCTACTCAAACCAAAAAACTGACAGTAATCTGACCAACTCACTATTGTAAAATTGTCCCATGTATCCTATGTCTGAGTAATATAATAAAAATCATATTTTTAACAAACGCAACACAAGGGGACAGGCTTATCTACTGTCCTTCTTGCAGTGGCAATAGTCTCTTCCGAGCACTCTCCCATCTGAGTATACGTTAGTCTTCTTGGGGGGTGGATGGTCCTTTTCTCTCTCTGTTCTCTAGGGGCCGGAGTTTCTACTGCAGTGGATTCACCCAACTCTTCTTCTACTAAGTCCGGTACATTGGGTTCCAATGGTCCAGGGGCATCTACTTCAGGTGCAGAGAGGTACAAGGAATCCCTGGGATCTTCTTCTGTAAAAGAGTCCTGGGCATCCTCCCATTCCTCAGTAAGAGTAGCAAGTGGTATGAATTCAGCAGCCTCCGCATTTAAAGTGTCTCTAGTGGTAACCTCGGATGATGGGGTGGCTGTGGCCATGGATTCAGGTATTGGTGGTGTCCACAACCAATCAAGTTCCAATTCTTCACCTTCACTCAGGTCTGGGGGTACTGGAGGCTGAAAGGGGCCCAGAAGGATCCGAGGTAGGGGGCAAACGGACTGCTTCAGAGAGGGGCAGTAAGTAATTCCTGTGCCATGTCTTCAATGGCCCCACACTTCCTTCTGGCTTGAGTTGGTATACTGGTAAGCCTGGCAGTTGTTTACAGATCACATAGGGTTTGAACCTCCAACGGTCGGCCAGCTTATGTTTTCCTGGTATGCCTAAGTTCCGCAACAGCACCCTGTCTCTTGGCTGTAGGTCATGAATCCGAACCTTGAGGTCGTAGCTCCGCTTATTCCTGGCTCCTCTTTGATCGGAAGTTGCCTGGGCCTTCTCATATGCCAGTCTTAAACTCTGTCGCAACCGGTCCACATATCCTTTGTGAGAAGCCACAGATGTATGATCTATTGAAGTGCCAAAGGCTAGGTCTACAGGTAATCTTGCTTCCCGGCCGAACATCAACCTGTATGGGGAGTATCCAGTGGCATCACTAGTTGTACTATGATATGCATGCACAAGGGCAGCCACATGCTTGCCCCAATGCTGTTTCTTCTCATTACCCAAATTCCCCAGCATATTTAACAATGTCCGATTAAAGCGTTCGGGCTGAGCATCCCCTTGTGGGTGGTAGGGGGTGGTTCGGGTCTTCTTTATACCCAGGGAGTCCAACAGTTTCCGTATCAGTCTACTTTTGAAGTCCCTTCCCTGATCCGAGTGGAGGCGTTAAAGGTAGTCCATAATGTACAAAGAACTTCTCGACAAGTACCTTGGCCACTGTGGAGGCCTTCTGGTCTTTGGTTGGGAATGCCTGAGCATATCGGGTAAAATGATTGGTTATCACCAGAACATTCCCATGTCCACTCAAATCAGGTTCTATACAAAGAAAATCAATGCATACTAGATCCAAGGACCCTTGACTTTGTATATGGCCCATTGGGGCAGCTTGATGAGGCAGAGTCTTTCTTTGTATGCAGCTTGCACACGAATGGCAATATTCCTCCACTTCAGCCCACATTTTTGGGCCAGTAAAACCGGTTCCTCATGAGTTGGAAGGTTCTTTCCGATCCTAAGTGACCATGATTGTCATGTAAAGTGGTCAGAACAGTCTTTCGGTACTTCTCGGGCAGAAACAGTTGCCACTTATCCTCCAGATCATCAGAGGGACCCCTTCGGTAGACCACCCCTTGATGTATCTGTAACCGGTCCCATTCTTTTCTCAATAGGCGAGCCTCCTTTGAGGGGTCCTTGAGGAGTAAGTCTGGGGTTTGGTTCTCCAATGCTTCCAAGGCCAGTTTCCCCAGCAGGTCTTCCAATTGATCTCTCCTTAGATCTCTCTTTGAAAGTCTGGGTAGATTCTCCTCTCCAATCCAACAACCGAGACCCCAACTTCTTCAGCCCTGGATCCTCCACTGGCTTGGAACTTTGCTCCTTGACACAGGGCCCGCACTCCCCCTGGGGTTAGTTAAGTCCAGTCTCCTGTAGGATTGGTGGGGGTATAGGCCCTTCTGGATAAGGCGTCTGCATCTCTGTTTCCAGTCCCAGGTCTGTACTTCAAACTGAAGGTGAACCCTGAGAGGGTTGCCAGCCAATGGTGGCCGGTGGCATCCAGCTTGACTGTGGTCAGAAGGTAAGTGAGCGGGTTATTGTCTGTTTTAACCACAAATTCGGCTCCATACAGGTAGTCCCTCAGCTTGTCCACCACAGCCCACTTCAAGGCCAAGAATTCCAAGTTATGGGTGGGGTAATTCTTCTCAGCTGGAGTCAAGCTCCTGCTCACATAAGCAACGGGTCTCAGCAGGTCATCATGTTCCTGATACAGCACTGCTCCCAGACCATCATGACTGGCATCCACATATAACTCATACGGCTTCTTGGTGTCCGCATAAGCCAAGACAGGGGCAGTGGTCAAGCTCTCCTTCAATCTCGTGAACGCTTCTTCACATTTTTCCATCCACTGATCTTCCACAGACTCCCCCGGCTTCCTAGGGCCCGAGTCATCCTCCTCTCCTTCTGTCTTCAAGAGTTCACTCAAGGGCTTGGCGATCCTGGCAAACCCCTCCACAAACCTTCGGTAATAGGAGCAGAACCCCAAGAACGATCTGAGCTCAGTCACTGTAGTGGGCCGGGGCCAGGAGGTAACAGCCTCCAACTTTTCTGGATCTGTGAACACTCCTTCGGCAGACATAGTGGACTGAAGATTGATAAAACTGGCACTTCTCCAAGGAAAGCTTGAGTCCCTCATCACTGAGTCTCTTCAAGACCTTTTCCAGCCTTGCCTTATGCTCTTATAGGGTCTTCCCGAACACAATTATGTCATCCAGATAAACCAGCACTTCAATGAGATTCATGTCGCCTACTGTCTTTTCCATAAAACGCTGGAAGGTGGCTGGGGCTCCCGACAAGCCTTGGGGCATGCGATTGAATTCATAGAACCCCACCGGGGTGATAAAGGCTGTTTTTTCTCGGTCACTCGGGTGCATTGGAATCTGATAATACCCGCTCTTCAGGTCCATTACACTGAACCACTTTGCACCAGACAAACTCTGTAGGGCATCCTCTATTCGTGGGGTCGTGTATTGATCGGGTATCGTTCTTCTATTGAGGGTCCGATAATCGATACATAGCCTCAATGATCAATTTTTCTTCCTAACCACCACTATTGGAGAGGCGTATGGGCTCCCAGACTCCCGGATGACACCGGTTCTCTTTAACTCTGTCAGTTGCTTTCGCAGATCTTCTAAATCAGCCAAGGGGACCCGCCGGACTCTTTCCCGGAATGGCCTGTCCTCCTGCAGGCGGATCCTGTGGGTAGCACTTTTTTGCACACCCCACATCGAATTCATCCCTTGAAAAGATCTTCTGCCATCTAGTCAACTGGGCTCTGGCCCTCTCCTTCCAAGCTGGGGGTAAGGCTGTCTCCTCCAAGCAAAGTTTCTCCACAGTAGCTTTCCTTCCTTCTTCCTTCTCCAAGTCTGACAAGGCAACTGGGGTAGCAGAATTCACTTGGCCTAACAGCATCCTGGCTGGGATCTTCACATGTGTGTTGGTAGTATTCCTGATGCTCATCGATACCCTGTCACTGGCCTTCTTCAGGGCTATTAATGGAACTACTTCAGGGATTACTTCCAACCCTGGATGGGTGTCTAGGGAATCTGATTCCAGAACTACGAAGGGACCAGGTTGTTCCCATGTAAGCTTTACAGTGGCCTTCAGGCTGGCAACCTCACCGGGTTGTAATATCTTCTCCCACTTATCTAGCTTCCAGATCTTCCCCACTCCTTCTGCTGGAGCTTTCTTTTCCAATACCAGACACTGATAGGCCTGTTGTAACATAAGGTGGATTCAGGTTGTTGGGGCATCCTGTTCCTGTACTATAGGGGCCAATAATCTCCTGACCAGGTCAGTGTTCGTCCCTATTATGAGGGAACTCTTGTTGGCTCCTGGCAGGCGAGGGCAGACCACCGCCAATGTATCAAAAACTTCTGTGTCCCCGGCTACTGAAGGGTCGAAGGCCAATCTAATTGGGAGATATCCATCGTACGGGAAGCTTTGGGTTCCAATTCCCCATGTTTGCAAGTCTTCCAGCTTCTGCAGGAAAAATGTCTCAGATGTTTCTGGTAAAAGTCCCGGAACAGAAGGGTCACATGAGCTCCTGTGTCGAGAATGGCCATTGTGTAGATCCCTTCCACTTGAATGGGGACCACAGGGGAGGGTCCCACCAATTTGACAGGGAATTTTCTCAGAGAGGTTTCCTTCTTAGATTCCATGGGTTTGTTTTTTTGTGATTTTTTTATTTTTACTCTCTTCCTGGATCTGAGTCCTTGTTGGGCCTGGTATGCATTGATCTCTTGCCAAGTTTTGGGTTTGGACTCAAGGTCAGGGGTATTGAGTTTGTGGGATGGGGAATTGTTCCCCTCTCTTCTTGGCTTCTCTTGTTCTCTGATTCCTTTGGAGTTTACTGGAACTGACAAGGCACCCGGTTGACTCCTTCACCGGGGCCCTCTGAAGTTTTCCGCCGGCTTGTGGTATGTGCCTTGGGTCTTCCTCGGGCTGGGACACACTCGTCCGTAATGCCCAACCCCTCCACAGTTGAAACAAATCTCTTCTCTTCCGGCTTGTTGGGAAACTGGTGTTAAAACATTTTGAAACACTTCTTTCTTCTCTTCTTCTTGGTTAATGGCTCCTTGGTTCTTAGCCATTAAGGAAGTCAACATTTCCAATACTTGGGTCATTTGTGACTTCAAGACAGCCACCTCAGAGTCCCATGACTCCGCCGGTGGTCTTCAGATGGAGCCAGACTGGATCAGAGCGCAGTGCTCCCTTCATGACCTGCCGCATCCTGGCTGCATCTATGGCCTGTGGTACCATCCCCTTCTTCAGAACTATCTGGCAGAGCATTTTGTTTAACCTGCGAACATATTCAGAAAATTGTTCTACTGGCTGTTGAAGAGTATGCTCAAATTTGTAAATTAAGTCAGTAACCTTTTCCAACTGGCCGAACTCTTCCTGCAACATGGTTAGGTAGTCATAAGCAGTACAGGAAGTATTGCTGAATCTGAGATTCTTCACCGCTTCAGCAGCAGCCCCCCTTAAACTTTCGTTTATGCGCTGTTTCTTCTGGGCTTCTGTCACTTCCCATTCTTCCACAGCCTGCATTGCTTGTTCCATCTATGTATCAAAGTCTTCTTCCCCGAGTGACACAGGTTTCTTACCCAAGAACATTCTGAGCTTCCGGTACCCAGTCTCCACGCACACAGTGTTACTCTTCTGACATTTTGCTACAAGGTCCCCTAGAGCGTTGAGAAGCTCAGGGCCTATGACGGTCAGGGTCTCCGCAGAGGTTGTTGTCTCATTTGTTTGTTTCCCCCTATTTGTTGTTTTAGGGGGTTCTCTCTTTATAGGCTTTGCATGCGCTAAGTGGTATATCTTCTGGTCTATTGACTGTACACTCTGGCCTCTGAAACTCTCAGGTATCTCCTCTCTCCATTCTACCAATGCATAGGTATAGGAGGTATCTTTGTCTGGCCTGAGGTCAAGTAACCATGCCTTCTGGCTCGGGGACAGCAACTCCATGAGCCACTCTACATCGCTTCCAGGCCGGTCTTCCCCGGGAATTTCAATGACTACAGCCTGTAATAGATCGATTCTGGTCCAATACCAGAAAACTATTCCCTTATTCTGCTGGTGGTCCGAATCTATGTTAAAATGAGGGCATTTGTGCTTTAGGGATTGCACACTGAAATAAGACTCATCAGTATATATTCCTTCTCATGTGTGGCTCAAGAGACCGCTCTTTGTTCAAACTCGGCTTATATAGACAATGTGACATAGGCAATCGTCATCACAAACATGTACATATGATTGGCTGCTTCCTTATATGGTGCTTCTCTTGTGACGTCAGTTTCTTCCTCGTGTCTTCACACTCAAGAACATTCTTCATCTCAGCGCCATTTTAGCTTTACACGCTGGGAGGGGGGATTGAAGTGTGAATCAAGCAGTGGGGGATGGAAAAACACATCTGTTCCTTTTCTTCACTCTGAGCTTTCAATCAAGGAAAATACTATTGTCTGGTTATATGGTTCACCCAAACACACACATGATAATACTTCAAACTTATACCCTTAGTTAGCATACATTAACTTTTCTGGTTCCCAGTATAAACATCAATAAGCTTCTTATTGTATAAATATATCTTGGTGTGTGTGTGTGTCCCTTACAAACACAGCTCATCTCAGAAGTGTGGCTAATTACTCTTAAATTCATGAAGGTGGGCAGTGAAACATGTGAACAGCCGAACACAAAAGTAATTTAATCCCACACTAAACTTCTCAAACCAGATTTGAGTAGATAATAAAGAGAAAAATCATTCATATAAAATAATCATTTTATAAACTCCATCACAAGCCTTGTCTGGAAAAGGGCCGGCTGATGCGCACCACTGGGTCACTGCTAACAGATCTATGCCGTTGCTTCTGGCAGGCTTGATTGCAGCGTACAGGATCCCGGACTCTGAGCCCCCATGTGTAGCAGTACCCCCAGTTAAGAGGGCTGCTGATATAGATTTTGGGCCTGTAACACACTGCTGTCAACCCCCAGTAACTGGCTCTAATCTCCCTTGTCACAGATAGCAGTAAATATGGGATTGTGGAACCCGTTAGCTAAGGGGATCACAATACCGCAATAAACATGTAACCACACAGCGTATTTGCTTAACTACAAGTATGTTTTACTGAGTATAAAGCATAAAGTTAAACAGTAATACATATGCCAATGCAGAGCCCTGCAATATTAACTGTTAAGCATATAATCAATAAATAAATTCTAACAGTATTTCACACACTCAATGCCAATCAACTGTGCTTGCGAGCTTCCCCCTCGTGGGGAAAGATGGCGCCCAAACAGTGTCTAGTTACTTTTAAAGTCAGGCCTGACTATAGCAGATACGATGCTCCGTTGGGAGAGATCTTCGCTAGCAATGGTGGTGCACTTTAAAAGGGTATTTGTAATCCACAGGGAAAAAGAACAGTCATCTACTTGATATGCAGTAAAGGATTCAACTATTGCTGCACAACACACGGTCTCTCTTAGGTGCAATGCAACACTCCGGTAAACTGTGGTCCCTGAACGGGGGGCACTGAGCCTAAAGATTAGTCAATAAATCCTTGAGCAAGTGCTCTCTCACCCGACCGGACCAGTCCACACAACCAACTCCCGCAACCGGACTCCTGTACACAGTCTCACGACTCCCGTAGTCTCAGATCCTTCTGACAGTCCTTAGAAGGATGATGGATGAGGTAACTCTTGGGATCTCCCATGAGGGCCGGAGGCTCTTTGGATCACAAGGCCCAACTCTCAGGCCCAGTCCAGGGACAGACCCAGCGCAGGCTCCACTTGCGAATAAAATAAAAATGGATTTATATGTCATCCTAATATGGAAAATTGATGTTTTATTGGGTCGAACTGAGACCCTACTAGACCATGACCAAAGTCAGAAATAGAAAAGGGATAAGGAAGAAAGAAGTAAAAGATATAATGTATGTACCATGTGCCAACTCACTAGTTTATACGTGTTTCTTAAACAGATACATCTTTGGATCCATTATTTAGTTAATCTAGTTAATCCAGGGTTTCTAGAACTTCTCAAACAATTTTAATTAATCATTTAAAAATGGCTGAAAGACGCTCATTGATCATTATCCAAGACAGATTAGTTCTGAGTATGTTAAAAGGAATTGTAGCTGCCTTCCAGGATCTAGCTATGGCAATTTTTGATGCTATAAAGATAAAATTAATCCATCCCCCCCAAAGTTTTTTTTTTTCCCCACCGCGATTCTAAACGGCTGTCCCGCTGGCTGACATCCCGGTCACCCTCCCGGTCTATCCGCCGGCTCTCTGCACCCGTGGGATGAGGAAGAAAAAGGAGGATCTCCCGAGACCCGAAATCGAAGATGGCACCGGCGTGGCCATGGCTCAGCGCACACCGCGCGGCGCTGACAGATCCAAGGAGGGAGCCAGCAAAAAAGCTCTGAAAGCGCAGGGTAAGGATTACCCGAGGGACATGACATATTATACTCAAAAGTTGGGGGGCCCTTATGAGCAGACCGAGGGGGGGCTGCAGAACACCCACACACTGAAGCACAGGCCTCTCAGGGACTGCCTGCAGGGGGGGCCGGTAACAATGGAGGTCAGGCTGACACAGAGGAGCAGGCTACTCCATCGCATGCTGACCCAGAATTAGAGGACACTGAACAACCAACCCTGGCTGAGATACTCAGGGCGGTGCATGAATGCACTGCTTCAGTGAGAGAGGATGTGTCCCTGTTACGCCAGGATCTTCAAAAGATTTGTGAGCGCACAACGACAGTGGAGAGCCGGATGAGTGAGATGGAAGACAGGCTGCCCCTGGTTGCTCGTGAGGCCCATGTTGCACATCAGCTAGCCAGAGATGTTAACAATAGAGCTGATGATATGGAGAACCGTTTACGGAGGAATAACTTGCGCATAGTGGGGCTGCCCGAGAAGACGGAAGGGTCGGGACCCCACCACCTTTATTGAAGGCTGGCTGCTGGACATTTTCGGGAGGGAGGCCTTCTCCCCATTCTTTACGGTAGAGAGGGCTCACTGTACACCGGGCCGCCCACCACAGCCCGGAGCCCCCCCCTAGGCCCATCCTTGCCCGCCTCCTGCATTACAGGGATAGGGAGGCAGTGTTGAGGCATGCCAGGGAGAAGGCTTATGTCCAGGTGAATGGTGTTCGAGTATCCTTCTACCCGGACTTCTCGGCGAAGGTGCAGAGGCGCCGGGCCAAGTTCTCTGATGTTAAGAGACGCCTACAGGCTCTACAATTACCTTACGCCATGTTATACACAGCCAAGCTGAGAGTTACAGCTGATCGACAAACCCACTTTTTTAAATCTGCACAAGATGCTGCAATGAACAGGCCCTGCGACACCATGACAGAGAGGAGGAAGCTGAGTAGCCTGGCAGCTGACAGTATGGGAAACTAGGCAATGTTTTTATTGGGCCACCTGCACGGCTTTACCTGGAAGGCCCACCTTGTGTTCTCTTTTTGTCCCCTGACTTTATTTTGTTCTGCTGGGAGATGTTATTTTTGAATATGGACCATGAGCTATCTTGTAAAACTGCAAGAAAAATGCGACTTCTCTACGCAAGACGTGGAACAAAAGTGCCTTATGGGTTGTTGCTCCTTGTTGGAGCTTTGAGGCCTGCTCTGTTGGCAGGCCGAACTTATGCTTTTGCTACACAAATGTGTTGCTGTATGTTTACAGGTTTTCTACCACAGGTCGTCCAGTTGGCGATCTGTTTTTTTGTTATTTTGCACTTCCTATGTATGCACCGAGAGCTATGTCCACCTACTGCTACATTCTGGAACTGTTCCTTTGTAACTCTGACCGACACCGAAATCTCTGCAGCCTGCACTAGATCTGTTCCCCTTTTAGGGGGCCCGCCCTGGCCACCGCTATGTCTGGTATACTTCTGTGGTGGCGGACTCCTGAGTCTGCCTACCGGTGGTCCCCTGGCTGCCCTACATACCTTGCTGGAATCTGTGATGCTGCTTCACCCCTATGTTAGATCATGCTTGCTATGTCCCAATGGCTGAATTACCAATTGTCTCCTGGAATGTGAGGGGCTTAGGCTCCCTGCTTAAGAGTATGATGGTATCCTCCTGTCTAAAGAAATACCACCCTATGATTCTGTGCATGCAGAAAACGCATCTAACTGTTGAAACACAATGTTGTATTAAGTATGCCTGGGTGGGGAAGGCGTATCATTCCACTCACACCTCCTATTCCAGGGGGGTGAGCGTAATGATTCATGGATCTGTAGATTTCCAAGAAATTGATGTGTGCATTGATGCTGAGGGGCGGTTTATATTTTTACACTGTCGGGTGGGTAGGATATACTGTATATTGGCGTGCGTGTACATACCCCCCCCGTTCTCGGTGCTGGTGCTCCGGCGTCTACTGTCCTATTTGGAGGGCAGGCCGGATCTCCCGCTGCTGATTGTGGGGGACTTCAATTGCTGGTTGAGTCCCTCCATAGACAGACACCCCAACTTTGGGGTTTCTGCTGCATCGAGGGAGTCTCCATTGCTGAGATTGCTTAATGAAGTGGGCTGGATTGATCTGTGGAGGGCTAAGTATCCTTTAGATAAGCAATTCTCCTGTTTTTCTAAAACCCACGGGACGCTGTCCAGAATTGACCTGTCCGTTGGTAACCTCGCCGTGCTCCTGTCTGTCTCTGATGTGGTGTACAAACCTCGCACTGTGTCGGATCACTCTCATGTGGTGATTACTTTGATCATCTCCCCACCTACTACCCTTTGGAGAGCCCCGTGGAAATTTAATGCCTTCTGGCTGAAACTATTCTTAACCCACGAGGAGGTAGAGCGGGGCATGGGTGAATTTCTTGATGGCCGGGACTTTGCTGACTCCCCGGTGTTACAATGGGATGCCTTTAAGGCGCATCTGAGGGGCTTGTTTATCTCCAAAATTAATAAGGTTAAAAATAACTCTTCGGGGCTCAGAGAGGACCTTGAAAAACAGGTAGCGGCCCTAGAGGAGGCATTTTTCCTAACCCCCACGGACTCTGCCAGGGAGACATGGCAGTCGGCTCAGTCAGCTTACAAGTGGTTGCTGTCCTCCACGGCAGAAAATAAGTTATTTTTCTCCAAATTAGCTTTCTATGAGGAGGGCGAGAGTACAGGGCGCTTGTTAGCCAAGATAGCTAACTCGCAGCAACGTGCTCCCACTATAGGAGCCATTAAAAGGGCCGAGGGTAAGATAGTGAACTCCCCCGACCTAATATTGGCAGAACTGGCCAGATTCTATGAGACCCTTTATCTCCTAATGGAACGATTCACTTGGCAGGAGCTTTTGACTTACTTGCAGGACATTGACTTTCCTCAACTTACGACTGACCAGCAGAGAGCCCTGGATGCCCCCTTTACATTGGTGGAGCTGCAGACAGCCCTGGCTGCGTTCCCCAACTGTAAGGCCCCTGGGGCGGATGGACTGCCTATGGAAGTGTACAAACAATATGCAGGTACCCTTCTGCCAAAACTGCTGGAGGTGTTCAATGCGGCCAGGGAACAACAGGTGCTCCCCTCTTTTATGGCAACGGCCAATATTGTTTTGATATTGAAACCCGGAAAGGATCCTATAGACCCAGGTTCTTACAGACCTATATCTCTGCTTCAGAGCGATATCAAACTTCTGGCCAAGATGCTGGCGATTAGGCTGAATGGTGCCATTACAAGCATTATTCACCCTGACCAAGCTGGCTTTATGCCTAACAAATCGACAGCTGTCAATTTGCGGAGGCTTTACCTTAACATGCAATCCCCGGTTGATAATGTGGGGCAGAGGGCCTTGCTCTCACTGGACGCTTTGAATGCCTTTGATAGCGTTGAGTGGGAGTATTTGTGGGAGATTCTCAGACGCTTCGGATTCGGGGACGTGTATATTTCCTGGGTACGATTGCTTTACCATAGTCCGCGAGCGGCCATTAGATCTTCTGGGGCGATGTCACATACCTTTACTTTGGGGAGAGGGACGCAACAGGGGTGCCCCTTATCACCCCTGCTTTTCGCTTTGGCCATAGAACCCCTAGCGATTAAAGTAAGAGCCAATACGGAGATTGTGGGATTCAGGTACGGGATAAGCAGGAGAAAATAATGCTCTATGCGGACGACACTATGGTGCTGCTTGGGGATGTGGAGGGCTCCCTCACAGAGGCCATGGCCACCATAGGGGAATTTGGTAGATTTTCTGGGCTTCGGATAAACTGGTCCAAGTCCTCCCTGATGCTTATTGATGAGGGGTGGGTTCCCCCGACCTCTTCTATGGTACCCTTGACAGACTCTTTCAGATACTTGGGCATTCAGGTGACGCCTAAGATCTGTGACTATGGACGCTTAAATGTGTCCCCGCTGCTGCAGAGGTTTCGAGACCGGATAAAAACGTGGAATTCTCTCTGCCTGTCGGTAGCAGGCAGGGTGAATTTGATCAAGATGATCCTCATGCCCCAGTTGCTATATGTGCTCCATAACTCCCCGTCGGTAGTGACTTTGAAGATATTTAGACTTGTCAGCTCCCTGTTTCGTAAGCTTATATGGAGAAACCGCACACCCAGAATTAAACTGTAACATCTCTAACGCCCGAAGGATGAGGGAGGCCTGGCTCCCCCGAACCCCTGGGTGTATTACATTGCTGCGCAATTGCAACACTTGATAGGTACTATTCGCAGCGCTGTAGATGATGGGGATGGGATTGGCGACTCCTCTGAACATGCGTCACACTGTGGGCAGGGACTCGATCCCGATGGCCCTAGAATCGCTGGCATTTGAAAAACCTAACAAACAGCAACCTTATCCAGAAGATCTGGAATAAAACTAGATATTTACAGGGAGTGGTGGGATACACAGACTATAGTCCTATTTGGTCCAATGATTCGTACCCAGAAGTGGCGAAATTGCAACATGGAGTGCTCTGGAGGAGGTATGGGGTGACGCACCTTAGTCAAATTTTTCGTAATAGGAAATTCCTCTCATTCGAAGAGTTGCAAGGTATTTTCGGTCTCCCGTCTTCTATGAGATTCTATTATATGCAACTACACCATGCTATCACTGCTCAGGCCAGGCCCTCGGATTGGATACCCTCCCCTACCCCATTGTTTAACTTAATTGCACGAGCTGACACTACTAAGGGATTTATATCACAATGATAAAATATGTTACTACCAAAAGTCCTGGCTAAACACCCTTTGAGAATGCTGGTCAAGTGGGAGGGGGACGTGGGACCGATTGATGGAGATCAGTGGGAGGAGGTTTTGCAGGCGGTGCCAACTTGCTCCTTGAATGTGTCACATAGGGTATCGCAATTGTACTTATTGCTGAGAGTGTACTATACCCCTCACAGGCTGTGTGTTATAGGCCTACGACCCACCCCCCTGTGCTCCAGGTGCAACAGGGACCATGGAGACTTGATCCATTTACTGTGGAGGTGCCCAAAACTCCACCCCTATTGGAAGGGGGTGGTGGACACCATAAACGGGGTGTTTCGAGTCTCGCTCCCCACAGACCCGAGATACTGCTTACTATTAATACTGCAGGAGTTGGAGTGGGAGGAATGTACTAGGGTGGCGGTCACTAGGTCCCTGTTTGTGGCATGCAAACTTATCATGACTCACTGGATAGCGGAGGAGCCGCCTGCTCTTAAGGAGTGGATTAATGTTATGGGGGATATGCTTCTTAAGGAAAAAATCATATACCAACATAGGGGTAGCACGCAGAAATTTGAAAAGCTATGGGGTCTGTGGCTGGATGTACCGGGCTTGGCCCCGGTGGACCTAGTCGCGAGATGATTGCTGGGCATGGGAGCTGGCAATGGGCTATAGTTGATGATTGAGGTGTCTTTTTCTAATTGCTTTCTCCTGTCATTTTCTTTCTCGTTTTTGAGGCGAGGGTGGCTCACCACGTCTCGGGGATATATGGGATTGGTCTGGAACTGCATAGAGTAACTGTTTAGACTATTTTGTTTTATGGTTTACACTGCATATACTGTACCGGACTGGTTATATTGCTCTGGTGTATGTCATTGATTTGTTCTTCAATAAACTTTTTTTCTGGATAAGAATTATTATTTTTTTGGGGGGGGTGCAAACAAACTGAAAAAAAAAAAACATAATTTGCCGCCACTGTGCCCATTTAACGCAGCCATTGTGCCCAAACGCCACCAGTTTGCCCCCTCAAATGCAGCCAGTTTCCCCCCAAATACAGCCAGTTTCCCCCCAAATACAGCCAGTTTGTCCCCATATACAGCCAGTTTCCCCCCAAATACAGCCAGTTTCCCCCCAAATACAGCCAGTTTCTCCCCAAATGCAGCCAGTTTGTCCCCAAATGCAGCCAGTTTCTCTCCATATGCAGCCAGTTTGTCCCCAAATGCAGCCAGTTTGTCCCCAAATGCAGCCAGTTTCCCCCAAATACAGCCAGTTTGTCCCTAAATGCAGCCAATTTCTCCCCAAATACAGCCAGTTTGTCCCCAAATGCAGCCAGTTTGTCCCCAAATACAGCCGTTTTGTCCCCAAATACAGCCGGGTTGTCCCCAAATACAGCCAGTTTGTCCCCAAATGCAGACAGTTCCCCCCCAGCCCTGCACTGACCTTCCTTGGGTCAGCGCCGTCCTTGATGTCGCTTCAGCCAATCAGGTTACCAGTAACCAGACCCGGTGAACCTGATTGGCTGAAACGCCTGTCAGTGTTAACCAGGGAACGCACCCCCCGTGCGTCCTCTGGTTAGCTATTTGGAAGCCGATTACAGCCCTCAGGCCGCTGGCTCTGATAGGCACTTCCAAACACCAACCAGCCGCTGTTATTCAGATGGCCGTCACTCAACAGGGGGCCGGCCATCTGAATAGTGGGCGGCAGCGGCGGCGACAATACATAGGTTCATGCAATGCATGAACCTATGTATTGTTGTGAGTGACGGGCGCAGGAGCGAGAGGGGGCGGCGCTCCTGCGCCCACTATGGACGCACCGCCACTGGTTTAGGGGATTTGTTCAGATTGACGTCAGTGAGGGAATAAACAAGATTATAATCTCAAATCCAAAAACGTTCCCCAATCTATACTCCCCATACGCATGAGTTCCCTATCCCCATGACCAAGCTCCGGGGGGGTGGAGTGAAACGCATCGGGAGCATGGCCTGGTCGGAGTCCAGGCTGAGGTTGCCACTCTATTCATTGCAGCTGCAGCAGGACACCATAGATGTGCGACTCCCAATTGTCGCCCTTCCTTCCAAAAATGTTTCACTTTGGGGCATTGCCACGATATGTTATACATTGTCCCCTCTTGACCACAGCCCCTAAAACACAATGGTGAAGCTTCCGTGATATAGTAGTAAGCTATCCTCTTTGGAACCATATACTATCCTAATGTAGCACACAGACCCCCTTTTACCTGCCTTTTTCTTCGGCTCTTCGCAGGAAGAAGGGGCACACCGTGCCACAAGCTCGTACCCTCCTGTATAAAGAGGTTGAGCGGTGTTGTTGGTGGGCCATTTCACAGTTGAGCCAGAGAATGATTTTTCTCAACTCTGTGGATAACAGATTTGAGTACTCGCTTCCCCCAGTGAATAGAATGTCCACACTTGCTAGAACTCTAACAGAGAGTTTATTTCTTCTTTCCGAAAATAACAATCTCGTGATAGAAACAAAGGTTGGAGCAAGAAAAGGATAGCACAAGATGTGGGGAAAGGTCCAGGCACAATCTCAGTCCCTTCACTGTTCAGCTTCTCGAACAGACTCAGCCTCAAATGGATAGTCTACTTAGAACAAGACTCGCAGCCAAATGACACTCACACTTTACTCAAAGTCTCTGCCACAGACCTGATGAAATTGGTCTCTGCCACAGACCCAATGAAATTGGTCTCTGCCACAGACCTGGTGAACTTGACTCTGGCCTAGGGAGAAAACATTCCTCCGGGGAGTTACCGTGACCCTTTCCTTCACTGTGACTACCGCATCTATCCCTCGGAACGGTTCCTCCCCCGGCCTCCTCTACTCAGATATGGGTCCCATCGCAAGGCGGCACCCTGAGACTCCTCGATCCCCGACGAGCCCCAGCCAAAGGTGCTGGGCCCAGGCCTTTGCTGCAACTTCCAAGTCCCCGCATCCAGGAAGGACAGGAACAGCAGAGTAGTACCTCACCCTGGGACTAAAGGTGCCCAGGATGGAACCGTAACAGAAAACACCCGCCCTTGGGCCTAGGGCGCCCAGGGCGGACTGGAACCAGAACCAGGGGTAGGACCCCACCGACTAACCCCGAACAGGTAGCGTCTGCCCCTTTTATCTCCTCTCTCAGCGTGCACAGCAGGTTAACCCCACCCCATCGTACATTTGCCGAGAGGGGACACAAAAAGCACAGCCCTGTACTGGTGCTTCAACCCCAGCCTACCATGGCAGCGCCACCTGTAGGCCACAGGGAACTGCACACCAATAGTCTCCCTGTGGATAAAATGGTTGTAAACCCTGACAAATCAAGGTGTTTGGGCATACTACCTCCCAAACACTCCCCTTAAATTGAGGACCCCGCTACACTAATAATATGTTGTAATTGGCTTCAATGATCGAGGTGTTAACCCTGGATCTAGAAGCATTGTGGGCTAGTTTATACCAAAGAATCATTCTAAAGAATCATTCAAATCATTCTTCCATCTTTCTACGTTCCCTGTAGCAGACGTTAGGATAGAATAATGTACCGAAATATGGGCTTTAGGGTTTATCAAAATTATTGCATACGTATTCCATGGGTGTCATATATTTGATACACTTTAACCACTTAAGCCCCGGACCAATACGGACCATAATGACCAGAGGTGATTTCACAATTTGGCACTGCGCTGCTTTAACTGGAAATTGTGCGGACATGCAATGTTGTACCCAAACGAAATTTGCGTCCTTTTCTTCCCACAAATAGAGCTTTCTTTTAATGGTATTTGATTGCCTCTGCGATTTTTTTTTTTTTGCGATATAAACGGAAAAAGACTGAAATTTTTTTAAAAATATGATATTTTCTGCTTTTTGTTATAAGAAAAATTGAATAAACTCAATTTTAGTCATACATTTAGGCCAAAATGTATTCAGTCACATGTCTTTAGTAAAAAAAAATATCAATAAGCGTATATTTATTGGTTTGCGCAAAAGTTATAGCGTCTACAAACTAGGGTACATTTTCTGGAATTTACACAGCTTTTATTTATGACTGCCTATCTCATTTCTTGAGGTGCTAAAATGGCAGAGCAGTAAACCCCCCCCCCCAAATGACCCCATTTTGGAAAGTAGACACCCCAAGGAAATTGCTGAGAGGCATGTTGAGCCCATTGAATATTTTTTTTTTTTGTCCCAAGTGATTGAATAATGACAAAAAAAAATAAAAAATTACAAAAAGTTGTCACTAAATGATATATTGCTCACACATGCCATGGTTATATGTGGAATTGCACCCCAAAATACATTTTGCTGCTTCTCCTGAGTACGGGGATACCACATGTGTGGGACTTTTTAGGAGCCTAGCCACGTACGGGACCCCGAAAACCAAGCACCGCCTTCAGGATTTCTAAGGGCACAAATTTTTGATTTCACTCCTCACTACCTATCACAGTTTCGAAGGCCATAAAATGCCAAAATAGCACAAACCCCCCCAAATGACCCCATTTTAGAAAGTAGACACCCCAAGGAAATTGCTGAGAGGCATGTTGAGCCCATTGAATATTTTATTTTTTTGTCCCAAGTGATTGAATAATGACAAAAAAAAATGACAAAAAGTTGTCACTAAATGATATATTGCTCACACATGCCATGGTTATATGTGGAATTGCACCCCAAAATACATTTTGCTGCTTCTCCTGAGTATGGGGATACCACATGTGTGGGACTTTTTAGGAGCCTAGCCGCGTACGGGACCCCGAAAACCAAGCACCGCCTTCAGGATTTCTTCGGGCACAAATGTTTGATTTCACTCCTCACTACCTATCACAGTTTCGAAGGCCATAAAATGCCAAAATAGCACAAAACCCCCCCAAATGATGCAATTTTGGAAAGTAGACACCCCAAGCTATTTGCTGAGAGGCATGGTGAGTATTTTACAGCTCTCATTTGTTTTTGAAAATGAAGAAAGAAAATAATTTTTTTTTTTTCAATTTTCAAAACTTTGTGACAAAAAGCGAGATCTGCAAAATGCGCACCATACCTCTCAGCAAATAGCTTGGGGTGTCTACTTTCCAAAATGGGGTCATTTGGGGGGTTTTGTGCCATGGCCTCCGAAACTGTGATAGGCAGTGAGGAGGGAAATCAAAAATTTACACCCTTAGAAAGCCTGAAGGCGGTGCTTGGTTTTTGGGGACCCGGACGTGGCTAGGCTCCCAAAAAGTCTCACACATGTGGTATCCCCATACTCAGGAGAAGCAACAGAATGTATTTTGAGGGGGAATTCCACATATGCCCATGGCATGTTTGAGCAATATATCATTTAGTGACAACTTTGTGCAAAAAAATAAAAATAAAAAATAAATTGTCTTTTTTCCGCAACTTGTGTCAACATATAAAATATTCCATGGACTCGACATGCCTCTTAGTATATAGCTTGGGGTGTCTACTTTCCAAAATGGGGTCATTTGGGGGGGGGGGGTTTGAACTGTCCTGGCATTTTATACACAACATTAGGAAGCTTACATCCACTCTTCTAACCACTTGAAGACAAAGCCCTTTCTGACACTTTTTGTTTACATGAAAACATTTTTTGCAAGAAAATTATGTTGAACCCCCAAACATTATATATTTTTTTAAAGCAAAGGCCCTACAGATTAAAATGGTGGGTGTTGCGTTTTTTTTTCCACACAGTATTTGCGCAGCGATTTTTCAAACACATTTTTGGGGGAAAAAATACACTTTTTTTAAATTTAATGCACTAAAACACACTATATTGTCCAAATGTTTGATGAAATAAAAAATATGATCTTAGGCCGAGTACATAGATACCAAACACGACATGCTTTAAAATTTCGCACAAACGCGCAGTGGTGACAAACTACATACATTTTTAAAAACCTTTAAAAGCCGTTACAGGTTACCACGTTAGATTTACAGAGGAGATCTACTGCTAAAATGACTGCCCTCGATCTGACCTTCGCAGTGATACCTCACATGCATGATGCAATTGCTGTTTACATATGACGCCAGACCGACGCTTGCGTTCGCCATTGCGCAAGAGCAGAGTGGGAAAGGGGTGCTTTTTTTTTTCTTTTATTATTAATTTTTCTTTTTTCTTTTATTTTTAAACTGTTCCTTCCATATTTTTTTTTTTAATAATTTTTATTGTTATCTCAGGGAATGGAAATATCCCCTATGATAGCAATAGGTAGTGACAGGTACTCTTTTTTTTAAAAAAACTGGGGTCTATTAGACCCTAGATCTTTCCTCTGCCCTCAAAGCATCTGACCACACCAAGATCGGTGTGATAAAATGCTTTCCCAATTTCCCAATGGCGCTTTTTTTATCCGGGGGGGGACATTCCTTCCCACTGCTTGTAAAAGCAGTCCAGAGGCTAATTAGCCACTAGGATTGCTTTTACATGAAAGCCGGCCGCTGGCTGAAAAGAATGATACCAAGATGATACCTAAACCCGCAGGCATCAATCTAGTATAATCATTCAAATTCCAGCAACATACTAGTACGTTGCTGGTCCTTGTTGGACATGTATTGTAATCTTTTTTTTCATGCAGCCTGTTGGCTGAATGAAAAAAAGAGATTGATTGGTGGGTATGCCCACCATTAGAATACCTCCCTTCATCCACCCACTTCTAATGATGGGCATACATGCACCATTTATATATGCCGAAGCATGGGGGCATCCTCCCGCAAAAGTTATGCCGCGTACACACGGTCGGACTTTTCCACGGGCAAGCCTCCGTTGGAATTTAGACCGTATGTACGCGGCATTAGGAGCAAAACCGCTCCTCCACTCCTCCGCCCCTGCTGCCCCCATGCTTCGGCATATATGCTTTTTTTTTTTAACTGTGGTGGTGAAATCACCTCCTACAGCACTGGAGTCACAGGGATCAGGCCTGTCTCTGCGAACGCTGCAGTTATGTGTGTTGTGTTTTGTAAGTGACAGTGATCGATCAATACTGCACTTGGGTGGCCTGGGCTGGACGGAGGGGCAAAACGCAGGTGCTAGCAGGTATCTGGGCTGATCCCGCTAACACTGCATTTTTGGGAACCCTAAACTGCTGGGGACGCTAGTATAGATCTGATCAGATCAGATATTGATCTGTTCAGATACTATACCACTAAGGGAGGTGTATGCTTCACGCGTGGGTGTTAGCGTGACTGGCACTAACCTGATGCTGCCTGGGGCGACGCAGACCCTCTCTGATGCTAAAACCTAATTGATATCACCCGCCGGGCGATCAGGGGGTTAAACCTTTATTGGGTTATATATACGGCGGGTGCCCTGACACTATAAAAAGCAAACTAACTAACCAGCGTCACCCGTAACACTTATATGGTGATCACTGGTGAAAGGGTTAACTAGGGGCAATCAGGGGGTTAAACCTTTATTTGGTAATATATGGGAGTACCTGACACTATATAAAAACCTGACGGGGAACCTAAATAACAAAATAACTAACTGGCTAACCATTGTCACCAGTAACACTTATACAGTGATCACTGATGAAAGGGTTAACTAGGGGCAATCAGGGGGTTAAAACCTTTATTAGATAATATATGGGGGTACCTGGCGCTATAAAAACCTGCGGCGAACCTAAAAAAAATAACTGACTACCTATCGGCACCACAGACACTAATACAGCGATCAGAAAAACGATTGCTTAGTGACACTGGCAAAAGGGGGTGAAAGGGTTACCTGGGGGGCGATCAAGGGGTTAAACCTTTATTAGGTAATATATGGGGGTACCTGACGCTATAAAAACCTGTGGTGAACCTAAAAAAAATAACTGGCTACCTATCGGCACCACCGACACTAAGACAGCGATCAGAAAAATGATCGCTTAGTGACACTGGCAAAAGGGGGTGAAAGGGTTACCTGGGGGGGCGATCAAGGGGTTAAACCTTTATTAGGTAATATATGGCGGTACCTGACGCTATAAAAACCTGCGGCGAACCTAAAAAAAATAACTGGCTACCTATCGGCATCACCGACACTAAGACAGCGATCAGAAAAACGATCGCTTAGTGACACTGGCAAAAGGGGGTGAAAGGGTTAACTGGGGGGGAGATCAAGGGGTTAAACCTTTATTAGGTAATATATGGGGGTATCTGACGCTATAAAAACCTGCGGCGAACCTAAAAAAAATAACTGGCTACCTATCGGCACCACCGACACTAATACAGCGATCAGAAAAACGATCGCTTAGTGACACTGGCAAATGGGGGTGAAAGGGTTACCTGGGGGGGCGATAAAGGGGTTAAACCTTTATTAGGTAATATATGGGGGTACCTGACGCTATAAAAACCTGCGGTGAACCTAAAAAAAATAACTGGCTACCTATCGGCACCACCGACACTAAGACAGCGATCAGAAAAATGATCGCTTAGTGACACTGGCAAAAGGGGGTGAAAGGGTTACCCTGGGGGGGCGATCAAGGGGTTAAACCTTTATTAGGTAATATATGGGGGTATCTGACGCTATAAAAACCTGCGGTGAACCTAAAAAAAATAACTGGCTACCTATCGGCACCACCGACACTAATACAGCGATCAGAAAAACGATCGCTTAGTGACACTGGCAAATGCGGGTGAAAGGGTTACCTGGGGGGGCGATCAAGGGGTTAAACCTTTATTAGGTAATATATGGCGGTACCTGACGCTATAAAAACCTGTGGCGAACCTAAAAAAAATAACTGGCTACCTATCGGCACCACCGACACTAAGACAGCGATCAGAAAAACGATCGCTTAGTGACACTGGCAAAAGGGGGTGAAAGGGTTAACTGGGGGGGAGATCAAGGGGTTAAACCTTTATTAGGTAATATATGGGGGTATCTGACGCTATAAAAACCTGCGGCGAACCTAAAAAAAATAACTGGCTACCTATCGGCACCACCGACACTAATACAGCGATCAGAAAAACGATTGCTTAGTGACACTGGCAAATGGGGGTGAAAGGGTTACCTGGGGGGCGATCAAGGGGTTAAACCTTTATTAGGTAATATATGGCGGTACCTGACGCTATAAAAACCTGCGGCGAACCTAAAAAAAATAACTGGCTACCTATCGGCACCACCGACACTAAGACAGCGATCAGAAAAACGATCGCTTAGTGACACCGGCAAAAGGGGGTGAAAGGGTTAACTGGGGGGAGATCAAGGGGTTAAACCTTTATTAGGTAATATATGGGGGTATCTGACGCTATAAAAACCTGCGGCGAACCTAAAAAAAATAACTGGCTACCTATCGGCACCACCGACACTAATACAGCGATCAGAAAAACGATCGCTTAGTGACACTGGCAAATGGGGGTGAAAGGGTTACCTGGGGGGCGATAAAGGGGTTAAACCTTTATTAGGTAATACATGGGGGTACCTGACGCTATAAAAACCTGCGGTGAACCTAAAAAAATAACTGGCTACCTATCGGCACCAGCGACACTAAGACAGCGATCAGAAAAATGATCGCTTAGTGACACTGGCAAAAGGGGGTGAAAGGGTTACCTGGGCGGGCGATCAAGGGGTTAAACCTTTATTAGGTAATATATGGCGGTACCTGACGCTATAAAAACCTGCGGCGAACCTAAAAAAAATAACTGGCTACCTATCGGCACCACCGACACTAAGACAGCGATCAGAAAAACGATCGCTTAGTGACACTGGCAAAAGGGGGTGAAAGGGTTAACTGGGGGGAGATCAAGGGGTTAAACCTTTATTAGGTAATATATGGGGGTATCTGACGCTATAAAAACCTGCGGCAAACCTAAAAAAAATAACTGGCTACCTATCGGCACCACCGACACTAATACAGCGATCAGAAAAACGATCGCTTAGTGACACTGGCAAATGGGGGTGAAAGGGTTTTATCTGGGGGGGCGATCAAGGGGTTAAACCTTTATTAGGTAATATATGGCGTTACCTGACGCTATAAAAACCTGTGGCGAACCTAAAAAAAATAACTGGCTACGTATCGGCACCACCGACACTAAGACAGTGATCAGAAAAACGATCGCTTAGTGACACTGGCAAAAGGGGGTGAAAGGGTTAACTGGGGGGGGGAGATCAAGGGGTTAAACCTTTATTAGGTAATATATGGGGGTATCTGACGCTATAAAAACCTGCGGCGAACCTAAAAAAAATAACTGGCTACCTATCGGCACCACCGACACTAATACAGCGATCAGAAAAACGATCGCTTAGTGACACTGGCAAATGGGGGTGAAAGGGTTACCTGGGGGGGCGATCAAGGGGTTAAACCTTTATTAGGTAATATATGGCGGTACCTGACGCTATAAAACCTGCGGCGAACCTAAAAAAAATAACTGGCTACCTATCGGCACCACCGACACTAAGACAGCGATCAGAAAAACGATTGCTTAGTGACACTGGCAAAAGGGGGTGAAAGGGTTAACTGGGGGGAGATCAAGGGGTTAAACCTTTATTAGGTAATATATGGGGGTATCTGACGCTATAAAAACCTGCGGCGAACCTAAAAAAAATAACTGGCTACCTATCGGCACCACCGACACTAATACAGCGATCAGAAAAACGATCGCTTAGTGACACTGGCAAATGGGGGTGAAAGGGTTACCTGGGGGGCGATCAAGGGGTTAAACCTTTATTAGGTAATATATGGGGGTACCTGACGCTATAAAAACCTGCGGTGAACCTAAAAAAAATAACTGGCTACCTATCGGCACCACCGACACTAAGACAGCGATCAGAAAAATGATCGCTTAGTGACACTGGCAAAAGGGGGTGAAAGGGTTAACTGGGGGGGAGATCAAGGGGTTAAACCTTTATTAGGTAATATATGGGGGTATCTGACGCTATAAAAACCTGCGGCGAACCTAAAAAAAATAACTGGCTACCTATCGGCACCACCGACACTAATACTGCGATCAGAAAAACGATCGCTTAGTGACACTGGCAAATGGGGGTGAAAGGGTTACCTGGGGGGCGATCAAGGGGTTAAACCTTTATTAGGTAATATATGGGGGTACCTGACGCTATAAAAACCTGCGGTGAACCTAAAAAAAATAACTGGCTACCTAACGGCACCAGCATAACTAATACAGCGATCAGAAAAACGATTGCTTAGTGACACTGGCAAAAGGGGGTGAAAGGGTTACCTGGGGGGCGATCAAGGGGTTAAACCTTTATTAGGTAATATATGGGGGTATCTGACGCTATAAAAACCTGCGGCGAACCTAAAAAAAATAACTGGCTACCTATCGGCACCACCGACACTAATACAGCGATCAGAAAAACGATCGCTTAGTGACACTGGCAAAAGGGGTGAAAGGGTTACCTGGGGGCGATCAAGGGGTTAAACCTTTATTAGGTAATATATGGGGGTACCTGACGCTATAAAAACCTGCGGTGAACCTAAAAAAAATAACTGGCTACCTATCGGCACCACCGACACTAAGACAGCGATCAGAAAAACGATCGCTTAGTGACACTGGCAAAAGGGGGTGAAAGGGTTACCCTGGGGGGGCGATCAAGGGGTTAAACCTTTATTAGGTAATATATGGGGGTACCTGACGCTATAAAAACCTGCGGCGAACCTAAAAAAAATAACTGGCTACCTATCGGCACCACCGACACTAAGGCAGCGATCAGAAAAACGATCGCTTAGTGACAGTGGTGCTAGGGGGTGAAAGGGTTACCTGGGGGGGCGATCAAGGGGTTAAACCTTTATTAGGGGGGGTTAGGGGGCTACACTGGACCTAAAACTAACTGCCCTGACACTTTTACAGTCACAAATGTCACTGATTGCAGTGATCAGTAAATAAATGGACACTGCAATCAGTGACACTGTGACTGGGGGCTGGGGGGTGATCTGGGGGGTGATCTGGGGGGGCCTGGGGGGGCGATTGCGTGCCTATGTGTTGTCATGGATATGCATTAATGTCTGTCTGCCATCTTACCTTCCTCCTCATGTGTTCATCTAGAGACCAGACCTCCTTCACCTGGCTTCCTTTATAATCTCCTCCCAGCCTGACTCCACCCCAGGCCCTATCACTGAACACTATATTAACCTGTGCACTGCAAGCCTGCTTTGCTGATCAACGTGTTTGTTAGGCATTGTGTGTTTGGGTTCCTGCCTGCCGTGTGCTACGTCTGTCTCTCTGTTACGTTATTGGCTTGTCCCCGACCATCCCTGTCTGCTCGTGACCCTTGACCTTCGGCTCGTTCTTCGTTATCCTTGTCTGCTTGTGGCCCCTGACCTTCGGCTTGTTATTCGGTTCTCTCTATCGTGTGCTGCTGCTTCCCCTTATCCTACGGGGCGTGAGCTAGGAAACTCCAGGGGCCGCGACCTGGTCCCAGCCTGCAGCGTAACATCCTCACCACTAGAGGCCCTGGAGAAGACCAGCTGGGTCTTAGACTCCGCGCCCTGGGGAATCTTGGCTCTCGCTTCCGTTGGGATCCCGGTTGTGCTCCTCTGGTCCCGCTTTCCACAACCACCCAGTTTCCTATCCACAGAAGCCAGCCATAGGGTTCACTACCTCGCGGTGCACTCCTGTCCCCCTACGGTGTGCATCTGTCACCTGGCCACAGGTGACCCTGACAGTTTGATCAGCCATGAACCCGGCTGACATCCCGCTTCCCGCGGATGATCCATTGCAGGGCATAGTTCGCAGACTTGAGACCCAGGAATCAAATCAGACCCAGGTGATGCGATTCCTCCAGGATCTGGCTTCTCGATTCGAGCAGCTTCAGGTCTCCTTGGGAACCCCGAATCCGCAACCCCAAGTACAACCAGCGGCTGTACCTATCGCACCAGTCGCAGCCTCACACTCACTAAGATTGCCAGCTCCGTTCCGTTTTTCTGGGGACTCCAAGGCCTGCAGGGGGTTTCTCAGCCAATGCACTATTCATTTTGAGCTTCAGCCTCAAAGCTTCCTATCTGACCGGGCTAAGGTAGCCTATATCATTTCCCTCCTCTCCGGTGAAGCTTTGGCCTGGGCTGCCCCCCTGTGGGAGAGGAACGATCCGGTGGTTTCCAGTCTGTCCGAATTCTTGAAGCTCTTTCGTAATATCTTCGAAGAGCCGGCTCGGGCTTCTTCAGCGGCTAGTGCTGTCTTACGTCTTCGCCAAGAATCTAGTTCAGTGGGGCAATATGCTCTTCAGTTCCGTATCCACACAGCTGAATTGAGCTGGAATAATGAGGCCCTGGTCGCTACCTTTTTACATGGCCTCTCTGACCGAGTGAAAGACGAATTAGCGGGAAGAGCCATTCCCGTCGGTCTGGACGATGTAATTTCATTATGCAACCAGATCGACATTCGTTTTCAAGAGAGGTCCTTAGAAAAAAGACGCCAGCACTCTCTGGGTCCTAGCCAGTCTGAGCTCCCCTCCCTTCATTCCGTGGAGCATCCTCTACCTGCTGAAGAACCTATGCAGCTGGGCCGGACCAGACTAACCCCCGAAGAACGTGCTAGGCGCAGAACTCTGGGCTTGTGCCTCTATTGTGGGGGCAAGGGTCATTTTCGTGACTCCTGCTCGCTTCGTCCGGGAAACGCTCGGGTCTAATACATTTGGAAGGTGGAGTATTGGACCCAGAAACATCACCTTCTCGCCTGCTCTTGCCGGTGTCCCTTCATGTAGGCACTTCTCCTCAGTCAACCCTTGCATACCTGGATTCCGGGGCTGCCGGCAATTTCATGGATTGGAGAACTGCTTCTTCTATGAAGCTTACCCTTTCACCTCTCACTACCCCATTGGTAGTCTCGGCAATTGATGGCACTGTTCTCCCAGGGGGCCCTATTCGCTTCCAGACGCTACCCATTAGGATGTCGGTAGGGATTCTCCACCAGGAGTGGATATCCTTTCTTATTCTACCCAAGGCCTCTACCCCAGTTGTATTGGGCCTCCCTTGGCTACAGCTCCACTCTCCACATGTGGACTGGGTCTCTGGGCAGATCCTGGCCTGGGGTTCCTCATGTTTCTCGTCGTGTCTTCTCAAGGTGACCCCCAAGGAGAGTCTTCCGGTTGCTGCCACTTCTGTTTCTTCTGATCTTCCCGCCGCATACAGCGATTACCGGGATGTGTTCTGTAAAAAATCAGCTGAGGTGCTTCCTCCCCACAGGTCTTTTGACTGTGCTATTGATCTTGTCCCCGGAGCAACTCTACCCAGGGGTCGTACCTACCCTCTGTCCATCCCAGAGACCCAGGCCATGTCGGAGTATGTAGCAGAGAATCTGGAGAGAGGGTTCATCCGGAAATCCTCATCGCCTGCAGGGGCAGGGTTCTTTTTCGTTGCCAAAAAGGATGGTACCTTAAGACCCTGCATCGATTATCGGGGTTTAAATGCGGTTACTATTAAAAATCGATACCCCTTACCCTTAATATCTGAGCTATTCGATAGGTTGAAGGGTGCCTCCATTTTCACCAAGTTGGATCTCAGAGGCGCGTACAATCTCATTCGAATACGGGAGGGTGACGAATGGAAGACTGCATTTAACACTAGAGACGGGCATTACGAATATCTGGTGATGCCTTTTGGTCTGTGTAATGCTCCAGCCGTGTTTCAAAACTTTGTCAATGAAATCTTCAGAGATCTGCTGTACCAGTTTGTTGTCATCTATCTGGATGACATTCTGATCTTTTCTGAAAATCTGCTCGTCCACAGAAACCATGTCCGCACTGTACTTCAACGTCTTAGAGAGAACAATCTCTATGCCAAGCTGGAGAAATGTTCCTTTGAATGTTCTGAGGTCCTGTTTTTGGGGTGCTTTGTCTCATGTTCGGGGCTTCGTATGGACCCTGGGAAGGTCTTGGCTATCACCAACTGGCCTCTTCCTGCTAGCCTCAAGGCCACACAGCGCTTTCTTGGCTTCACTAATTATTATAGGCAGTTCATAAGGAATTACTCTTCCATTGCCGCGCCTATTATCGCTTTGACCAAGAAGGGTGTGAATGCCAGAGACTGGCCTCCCGAAGCTGTCTCTGCATTTCACAACCTGAAACAGGCCTTTGTTTCTGGCCCCCTCTTGAGGAGACCAAATCCTGGGAATGCATTTTTTATTGAAGTGGACGCTTCCTCAATGGGGGTGGGAGCTGTGCTTCTTCAAATCTTTGAGAAGAGACGCCAACCATGTGCGTTCTTCTCCAAAAAAAATTCTCAGGCAGAGAGGAATTATGCCATCGGTGATCGGGAACTTCTCGCAATTAAATTGGCGTTAGAGGAGTGGCGTCATCTCTTGGAGGGTTCCCCTCACTCCATAACGATCTTTACCGATCACAAGAATTTACAGTATCTACAGAATGCTAAACGTCTGAATCCTAGACAGGCCAGGTGGAGTCTCTTCTTTGCCCGTTTTAATTTCACGATTACCTACAAACCTGGTTCCTGCAACGGTCGGGCTGATGCGCTCTCTAGGTCATTTGACACTTTGGACGAGGAGTCCGCCCCTGAACCTGAGCCGATCATTCCCACCTCATGCATTGTTGCCCACTCTACCACCCTGAAGTCTAAAATTCCGCCTGGTAAGACCTTTGTCCCCACTGGGCTAAGAGCTAAGATCCTTCGTTGGGGACATGATTCCAAGGTGGCAGGGCATTCTGGATTCCTCCGATCCTTCCTACTCATCAGTCGTCACTACTGGTGGCCTAATCTCCGCTCAGACGTCAAAGACTACGTTAAAGCTTGTCATGTCTGTGCTCAGTCCAAATCCTCCACACAAGCTCCTGCTGGTCTCCTCATGCCCTTGCCTATTCCTAAGGAACCCTGGGCCCATATTGCCATGGATTTTATCACCGATCTCCCACTGTCTGAGAATAATACAGTCATTTGGGTGGTAATCGATCGATTCTCCAAGATGGCTCATTTTGTTCCTCTTCCTGGTCTTCCTTCTGCCCCTGCCTTGGTTCCCATTTTCATTCGAGAAATTCTCCGCCTACATGGGGTCCCTTCTCATATTGTTTCCGACAGGGGAGTCCAATTCACGTCTCGTTTTTGGAGAGCCTTTTGCAAATCCCTCAATATTGTCTTGGATTTTTCTTCTTCTTACCATCCCCAATCCAATGGACAGACTGAGAGGGTTAATCAGGAGTTAGAGGTCTTTCTTCGCACCTTTGTGTCTTCTCACCATGACGATTGGTCCTCTCTACTCCCGTGGGCAGAATTATCCCATAACAATCATGTGAATACCAGTTCGCAGAAGACACCCTTTTTCACAGTTTATGGAAAACACCCTCAACTTCCTCTTCCTATGATCTGTTCTCCAGACATTCCAGCTTTGGCTTCGGTTCAGGAGTCTCTCAATTCCGTTTGGGGTCACGTTCATGATTCCCTCCGGGCAGCTGCTGAAAAATTCAAAGGCTTTGCCGACCGCCGCAGGCGTAAACCGCCTTCTCTTCAGCCAGGGGACAAAGTCTGGCTCTCTACCAGGAACATCAAGCTCCGAGTTCCTTCTCTGAAGTTTGCTCCACGATTCATCGGTCCATACACGGTAACTGCTAAACTGAATCCGGTTTGTTTCAAACTCCAGATTCCTAAGAGCCTTAAAATCACTAACTCCTTTCATGTTGCTCTTCTAAAGCCTTTAGTCCTCAATAAATTCTCTCGTCCTCTTCCTACCGTGGCGCCTGTCTCTGAGGATAATCAGGAGTACGAGATCAGTCAAATTCTGGACTCCCGACTCTGTAAAGGCGTTCTTCAGTACCTCGTTCATTGGAAAGGGTTTGGTCCTGAGGAGAGGTCTTGGATCACTGCATCTGAGGTCTTTGCACCTCGTCTGTTAAAGGAGTTTCATCTGAAGTTTCCCTCTAAACCTGGGCCCAGGCGGGGAAGGGGGAGGCCTCGTAAGAGGGAGGGTACTGTCATGGATATGCATTAATGTCTGTCTGCCATCTTACCTTCCTCCTCATGTGTTCATCTAGAGACCAGACCTCCTTCACCTGGCTTCCTTTATAATCTCCTCCCAGCCTGACTCCACCCCAGGCCCTATCACTGAACACTATATTAACCTGTGCACTGCAAGCCTGCTTTGCTGATCAACGTGTTTGTTAGGCATTGTGTGTTTGGGTTCCTGCCTGCCGTGTGCTACGTCTGTCTCTCTGTTACGTTATTGGCTTGTCCCCGACCATCCCTGTCTGCTCGTGACCCTTGACCTTCGGCTCGTTCTTCGTTATCCTTGTCTGCTTGTGGCCCCTGACCTTCGGCTTGTTATTCGGTTCTCTCTATCGTGTGCTGCTGCTTCCCCTTATCCTACGGGGCGTGAGCTAGGAAACTCCAGGGGCCGCGACCTGGTCCCAGCCTGCAGCGTAACATCCTCACCACTAGAGGCCCTGGAGAAGACCAGCTGGGTCTTAGACTCCGCGCCCTGGGGAATCTTGGCTCTCGCTTCCGTTGGGATCCCGGTTGTGCTCCTCTGGTCCCGCTTTCCACAACCACCCAGTTTCCTATCCACAGAAGCCAGCCATAGGGTTCACTACCTCGCGGTGCACTCCTGTCCCCCTACGGTGTGCATCTGTCACCTGGCCACAGGTGACCCTGACATGTGTGCTGGTGTGAGTGTGCTGTTTAGTGCACTAACCTGTGTGTCTTCTCTCCACGGCGCTCGGTATATGTGAGCGCCGCAGGAGAGATGACATCACTTCCTCCTGCCTGTGTAAACATTACACAGGCAGAGGAAGCTTTTCATTCGCCGGGAGCGATCGCGAGGGGGTGGCCGGAAACGAATGGCCGTCCCCTCATCACGGATCGCTTCCGGAGCGATACCGACCGCTCACTGTATAGAAGGGGGGTCCGATGGGACCCCCAACTATACGAAGGCAGCCACGTACAGGTACGTGATTGTGCCTGTCCGTGCCATTCTGCCAACGTATATATACAGTGAGCGGTCGTTAAGTGGTTAAAGAGTTAAGAACGTTTACTCATGTAGCGGCCTCACCCCGACCTCTTTAGCTAGGGGTATGTCGAGCGACAGAGTGAGGTGTGCTACGGCCCATGTCCTCCCCATGGCTGTGGGTGAGGTGAAGGCCAGTACCAATCTTTTCCTCGGGCCAAATGTGTGCTGGTTATGAGGGTCAGTCCTTCCGTGCCAGAATCTCCCTTTGTTCCCATCAACAGAGTCCATACACCCATCAAAGTCCAAACTCAGGTTTATTGCGTATCTCCACATACAGTCAAATGCAACGGCATGATACGATGGGGAAGCAGGTCGAGGCACTGTACAGGTTCCTAGTCCCTACACTCCCTGTGCTATGACCAGGGGTTGCAGGAGTCTTGATGAAAGCTCCTCCGCTGCGCTGTAGCCCCTATCAGGGGAAGATGTCCTCCAAGGGAGTTACCGAAGGCCCATCCATCACCGGGTTGACACTGCACCGGGTCTTCGGACGGGTGACCTCCCCAGCCTCCTCACCTCAGATGCGGGTCCCCTCGCAAGGGGCGCCCTGGAGCAACTTCACCCTCGCGGGACCCAGTCGGAGTCACCGGGTCCCAGGCCTCCTTAATAGTACCTCACCCCAGGCTGAAGGTGCCCGGGATGGACTCCATCTTCATTCCGGCCAGGCCTAGGGCGCCTAGGCCGGAACCTCGAACCGCCCGCACCCAGGCCTAAGGTGCCTGGGTGCGTGAAGAGATGATCCCCCAAAGACCTCGTGGCGAGGGCGTCTCCCCCTTTTATCTCCTCCCATCGACACCACGGCGGGTTCCCCGCCCCAGCCGTACCATCTCCAGGAAGGGACAAAGAAGGGTAGCACTGTGGTAGTGATTCCACCCCGAGCCAGTAGGTACACTGACACCCACTGGTCGAAGAGAATATTACACCACCCAATCCTCCACGAATAAGAAAAAGGGGTCTAATCCCTGACATAATTACACACCTGGGTCTCTCTACCCCCAGGTGTATCCCACTAACTTTGAAGACCCCGCTACACTCACATTCAGCACCTGATGTTTTTCAATCAGGAATTGCTTAGTCAATGGTCATAAAAATCTGCTGTTCGCATAAACCATTTATTAATTACCACTCAAAGGTTTGAGGATTAAGGCCTGGGGTAAACTTGGGATTTAGGGGGGCGTGGCCTGGCTGGACATGTGAGCGGACGTCTTTCCTAGCAGCTCTGAGATCCCTCTGAACAATCCTCTGCAATCCTTCTTACCTGCCACCCAATAACGCCCGAAAACCTTGCTACACCCTCGGGAAACACCCTGGGATACCTTCTGGTGGATTCTGGTGGATGGGAAAGAGAAAGGGAAGGAAACAGCCTGCGGTTAGAATGAGCATCACCACTCGCTCTGGCCAAGATGGCCACCGCAACAACAGCACCGCTGCGCCATTCTCTTCACTGGCATCCACCCCAGATCTCTTTGAGGAGGAACCTGACTTGTCCATGCCACCTTCCCCCGGGACCTCCGCTACACCGGCGCTGCCGGCCCCTGCATCCCCTAGTGAGGAGGGCCTGGCGGAAGGCCCGGAACCAGAGTCCACGCTATTGACGGTTCTACAAACCATTAAGGTAAACCATTCAGATATTATGGGGAAGGTGGAGGAATTAAAGCTGGACATTACAATCATGCGCCAGGACATGCATAAGGTGAGGGACCGGGTCTCTGAGACAGAGCGCCGTATCAGTGCTCTAGAACAGAGGTCATCAACCCCCGGTCCGCGGCCCAAAGCCGGGCCGTACCGCCTCTCTAGCCGGGCCGCAACGCAAATGACACTGTCCGTGCCATACCGCCGCTATAGCCGGGCCATGGAGGAGACCGTCAGCGATGCAGCTGCCCGAGCAGAGAGATGACACCATCTCTCTGCGCTACACAGAGGCGCGCCGCTGACCCGCCCTAACATACGGCGCTGCAAGGCTACGCTACGCTACACAGAGGCACGGCCGGCCAATGAGTGAGAGAGAGAGATAATTACCTCATCTCTCCGCCCACCCTCGCTATGTACCGGCTCAAAGCATTCCCGCAATCTCTAACGGCTCCCCCTCACTTTCCTGTGCTGAGACTGTAAGTACAGTGGGCACTGCAGAGGGACTTGTATATTTTTTTTACTGGGACATTTAATGATTTTTTTATACTGGGACATTTAATGATGATTTTTTTTTATACTGGGACATTTAATGATGATTTTTTTTATACTGGGACATTAAATGTCCCAGTATAAAAAAAGAAATATTAAATGTCCCAGTATAAAAAAATTATTAAATGTCCCAGTATAAAAAAATGATTAAATGTCCCAGTATAAAAAAATCATTAAATATTTTTTTTATACTGGGACATTTAATAATATTTTTACACTGGGACATTTAGGGCCGGTTCACACTGCAGCAATGTCAGAGTTCGGATGTGATTCGCACCGCACTGCAGTGCACATCACATGCGATCTCTGTGCGATTTCAGCCATACAAATCGTATGGCTGAATTCGCATCAAACTCGCACAGGACCATTTTTTTTGTCCGCAGCAGAATCGGATCGCATGGGTGTTCACACCCATGCGATCCGATTCCTGTCAGAGTTTGCAGATCGCACTGCGATATACGAACTGATTTGGGGGTGTCGTTAACTTTTAACTGACACTCCCAGCAGTTCACATAGGGCAATGTGAACTGCCACCGGAAAACCTGCGATGCGCAGTGGATTCGCAGGGTTCCCACACCGCAACAGTGTGAACCGACCCACACATCGTGATTCGTCCCCCCCTACTACCGGGCCTTGGAAAAATATTCTTCCACAAAACCGGTCCTTGGTGCCAAAAAGGTTGGGGACCACTGCTCTAGAAGATACTGTGGGCCCAGTCCTTCCTGTCATTAAAATCCAGGACTCTAAAATACGGTCGCTAGAGGACAAGATGGACGATTTGGAGAACCGTTTATGCAGGAACAACCTGCGCCTGGTGGGCAGTGGCGTCACTAGGGTTGGTGTCACCTGGTGCGGTATAACATGGTGTCACCCCCCCCCCAATAATTTTTTTCACCCTAATAACACTGCATATATTGGCAACAGTAGTGCCGTTAATAACTATCAATCAACTAGCAAATTTGAATAACAAAATCATATGAAAATAATAGAAATCAAAGCTTAAACTGTTAAAGAACTGTATTTATTTTAACTTTAAACTTTACTGAATTAATAAATAAATAACACAAAAACAGGAACAAATATGAAAGCATTTAGTTAACATCTAAATCAAAACTTTGCTTTTCTAGCCTTGACAGCTGCAAAATTGTGAACAACATCATCAAAATCAATACATTTCGCTAGTTCACTTTCAACTGATAATATTGCAAGATCAGAAAGCCTTGCCTGTCCCATCGTTGAACGCAAATAGTTTTTTATCAGCTTCAACTTTGAAAAGCTCCTCTCGCATGAAGCCACAGACACACAGATTGTCAGAAATATTTTTAGACATAGTGAAAGGGTTGGAAGAGATTCAATGAAGTCCCATTCTGCTATGAAGGTCAAAACTTGTAAAGCCGACCAATCTTTGACTTCTTCTAGGTTGATCTTGGCTGCTTTGAGATGTCTCCTCAGTCTGGGTATTTCCATTAACAGCTCACTCTCAGATATTTCGTCATAAAAAGTGGTCAGTTTTGGAATGGACACCTTTAATGTTTCTTCAGTTTCATATATGAGACTCTTTGCTTGAACAGCCTCAAACATGGCTGCAACTTCCATGATGGCTCTTAATCTGATCTGGAGTTCAGAATGGAAGCAATCAATGCACTCAAGCATTGCCCTCTTGTTCTCGTCTTGTAGACTTATGCCTCCAGCATCACGTGCCTGTTCCCCTGCCATCCTCTTCTTAAACCTGGCTCTTCTCTCTACGGCAATTCCATATTCTTTAGATTTTAAATGTGCCTGCTTAATTGCATGTTCCACTAGGTGACTGCGCTCTTCAAACAGAAAAAGTCTTAGTGACTCTAGCTTTGTCACCACCTTGTCCAGACTTAAGCCTTTGGTCTGCAGGTACTGTTGTGTAACATCAACTTCTTGAAGTACATCACCCCAGAAGTATAGGTAGCACAAAAACGTAAAATCACAGACAGCAGGCAGTAGACATTCTGCTGCTCCTCTTGTGTCCATATTTTCAGAAGGATCACAAAGCGCTTCGATTGCAGACACAAACATATTCAATTTTTCTTTTACTGGCTTAACTGCAGCATGATGAGCACTCCAGCGTGTTGTTGATAATCTTTTCACTGACACTCCAGTATGGTGAATTAACACATCCCATCGATGGGTGGAAGCAGCAAAAAAAGAAAACATTGACTGAAGTGTTCCAAAAAATGTCACACATGAAGCATTCTCAGCAAAAGAGTGCTGACCGCACAAGTTCAGTGAATGGTCCACACAGCCATTAAAAATCGCTTTTTTGTTTTTTTCCCTAATAATGGATTGTACACCTCCATGAATTCCAGCCATAGTAGCAGCATTATCATAACCCTGAGCACGACACATCATTATGTCCAGTCCATCACTCTCTAATTTTTTAAAGATATCCACACTGAGATCAGCAGCTTTTTTCCCCTTTAAAGGGAAAAATCCTAGAAACACTTCTTTTACTTCAACTTTCCTATTCTTGATGTTCACATATCTGATCACTTCGGACATCTGGTCAGTATGTGATATGTCGGGTGTGCTATCAAACATGATTCCAAAGTACTTTGCAGACTTTATGTCCATGACATTGGAATTTAGGAATAGGAAGAATAAGGAGCCGGAGGACACACACCAGGCGCGGCCGCGGCGCTGGAGGTGTTGTTCCAGGCTTCCAGCCCAGCGGGGTGAAATTAATCAATGAATGGGTCAGCTGTAAAAAAAAAAAAAAAAAAAATTAAAAAAAATTAAAAAAAAAAATAAATAAAAAAATAAAAATAAAAAAAGGAGGGTGTCACCCCTCTAGCGGGTGTCACCCGGGGGCGGACCGCACCCCCCGCACCCCCCTAGCAACGCCTCTGCTGGTGGGTCTGCCTGAACGGGTGGAGGGTTCTGATCCGGTCGCCTTCTTAGAGAGCTGGTTCTCCCAGGAGTTTGGGAAGGACTGCTTATCCCCCTGTTTTGTCCTGGAGCGAGCCCACCGGGTGCCTGGCAGACCACTTCCTCCTGGGGGACCCCCCCGCACCATAATAATGCGTCTCCTTAACTATAGGGACCGGGATGTGATTCTGCGAGCGGCCCGCATTAAGGGGAGCTTGAAGATCAATAATGCTGCTGTGTCCCTCTTCCCTGACTACTCCCCTGCAGTCCGCGCTTCAAGAGCCAAATATCAACTTGTTAAACAGAAACTGAGGGAGAAGACCATCCAGTACTCCATGCTGTTTCCTGCGACACTGAGAGTGGTGCATCAAGGCCAGGTGCATTTCTTTCAAACCCCTGCGGATGCATTTACCTGGTTCGAGTCCCTGCAACAACCCGGTCGTATGTCCGGCCGGGCACCGGACACCTGAGTTTCTTTGATATTGTTACTTTTATTTTTTCATTGGGTTCTGCCTTTACTCCCATGATCCGGGATAGTACCTGAGGCAGGTATACATTGTACTTTCCAGTGGCAAGTGGATACAGATCTCCATCGGAAGACTGTGCTGCTTTTTGTTTAACGACCTTCACCCTTTCTTTTTTCCCCCTTTTTTTTTTCCTTGTTTCTCAAACGTTTGCTTCTGCTCTACTTTTCCTGAGCGGGAGCTGATCTAACTGGGTCCGCTGGCGTGTCTAGACGAGCCATGTTTCTAGAAGGTTTTTGCAGTTTGGGATCAAAGCCAGCCCTTTGTTTTTGTTTTTTGGGCCTGGCAGGGGAACATGCTGGGCGGTTGCCTATGCTACAATTCTATCGGATTGTAATATCTCTGGTTGTTAGAATGAGTGCTGAATGTGTGTGTACGTGTGTGTGTGTGTGCGTGTGGGTGTGTGTGTGTGACTGTGTTTGCCTGCCTCCACCCCCACCTTTGCCCTGCTTGGCCTACTGCTGTCCATATCACTGTTATACTTTGTCAGCATGTCTACAGTTAAATGTATCTCCTGGAATGTCCGGGGGTTAAATTCCAAATTTAAACGGGCCTCTATGTTTGATTTCCTCAAGGTGCACAACCCTCATATCTTATGTTTACAGGAAACACACCTTGTGGGGTCAAGGGTGTTGGCTCTGAAAAAACACTGGGTCATGCATGGGTATCACTCTACGTACTCTAACTATGCAAGAGGGGTGTCCATTCTGATTCGGAAGGGACTCCCCTTTTCATGTGAAAGGGTGGCCTTGGACCCTAAGGGTCGCTATGTCTTTCTCCAATGCAAAATATACTCTGTGCCTATTCTGCTGGTGGTTGTGTACGCTCCTCCCCCGGTCACAACTGAGATTTTTACTGATCTAAGTGTACAGCTTTCCACCTTCCCAACATTGGCTACTCTACTAGTGGGAGATTTCAACTCGGTGATTGATCCTGAAAGGGACCGGTTGAAGCCTCTACAGCATGACTCCAAACTTTTCAGTCAGTGGTGTGCCTCTTTTGGTTACGTTGACCTCTGGAGGCATAGCCATCCTTTTGACCGGGAATATACATGCCAATCACGTACGTACCGTACTCTTTCCAGGCTGGACTATGCTTTGGGGACCCCTGACATGGTCCCTAATATTCAGACAGTATCACACATACACCAGACGTTATCTGATCACTCAGCTGTATCCATTGAGGTGGGGTTGGGCCACAGGCCCACGTTTCAGATGTGGAGGCTGAGCCCTCACTGGGTACTTCAAGAGCCGGTTCGGCTAGATATGTCCCACTATTGGGGGGACAATGCCGGATCGGCTTCTTTCGGCCCCACGTGGGACGCCTTTAAGGCGCCCGTAAGGGGGTCATATATCTCAAACATTGCTAGGCATCGTAGGTCGTCTCGGGCTGCCCTTGTGGCTTTGGAGTCTTCCCTGGTGGCAGCCAGGGCCCGCTTTTCTGCGCTCCCCACCCCGGACTCACATGGGGTCCTGGTGGGGGCGCATAGGGCCCTGGATCTCCACAGGGTGGAATTGATAACCAAACAACAGTTGTATCTGTCGGCTAGGTTACACGAACACAGTGGTAAAAATGGTAGGCTGCTGGCATATTTGGCCCGCAAGGATTTCCCGGACAGAACGGTACAGCAAATTCAATTGCCGGACGGTTCTGTCACGTTAGACCCCTTGCTTATAAACTCCACGTTTAAAACCTTCTATGAAACTCTGTATACTGCCCCACCCCCCCCCCCCCCCGACCGAGATTGAGGTACTGGGATTCTTTGAATCCCTCCAATTCCCTGTTTTAGAGGATACGCATAATCGGATACTTGATAAGCCCCTGACTGTGGAGGAGGTAGCTGAGGCCATTGGCTCGCTCCCTCCTAACAAAGCCCCAGGATTGGACGGACTACCTGCTGAGTGGTATAGGAACTATGCTGAAGACATGTCTGGGAGGCTGCATTCTTTGTTCGAACAAGCACTGAAGGAGGGAGTGCTTCCCTCCTCCATGTGTGAGGCCCTGATAGTGGTGCTCCCCAAGCCTGATAAGGACAAACTGCAATGTGGGTACTACAGACCGATCTCCCTGCTAAATAGCGACGTTAAGGTGTTGGCCAAGATCATAGCTATAAGACTGCAAAAAGTTATTCTCCATCTTATCCACAGAGACCAGACTGGGTTCATGCCTGGAAAGAGTACGTATGACAACCTTCGTTGGTTGCACCTGCATATTCACAGGGCAGCCACCGAAAATAAGAGTGGCCTGGTATTATCCTTGGATGTGCTCAAAGCTTTTGACACTGTTAGTTGGTCTTTCCTTTGGGAAACTATGCACCGGATGGGATTCAGCTCTAGATTTATTCAATGGATTCGGTTATTGTATACTAGCCCTAGGGCTAGAGTAAGCACTAACAGAGATGTATCCAAGGGTTTTACACTGCAGAGGGGTACCAGGCAGGGCTGCCCGCTCTCGCCACTCTTGTTCGCCCTGGCTATCGAGCCTCTGGCACTGGCGGTGCGACAGACGGCGACGGTGGGTGGCATCTGTTACGGGGCCCTCTCAGAAAAAATCTCCCTTTATGCTGACGATGCCCTGGTCTACCTGGATGGTTCTGAACAATCTTTTACCTCCCTTATGGGGGTTGTGGAGGAATTTGGAAGGGTCTCCGGGTTGCGTGTGGGATGGGATAAATCGGTAGCTTTTCCCATAGGCCCTTAGCGGGATTATAACTACCTTTCAACGTCCAAATTGACCATTCAACCTACATTTAAATACTTGGGCATAAGTATCAACGCGGATCTGTCCTCATATGAGGCGCTCAATGTTTCCCCGATTGTGGCACATATGGAGAGCAGGCTGCGGACTTGGGCCTCCTTACCACTTAATCTGATTGGTCGGGTGAATATTTTCAAGATGATATACCTGCCAAAATTGTAATATGTTTTTCGGGCATCTCCAATTTTTTTGTTTAAAAAGTTTTTTAATAAACTCAATTCCCTCCTCGGCACTTTTCTTTGGCATGGCTCACACCCACAGATTGCTAGGGCCTCTCTTCAAGCAGTTAGGCTTGACGGCGGGCTGGCATGTCCAAATTTGAGACTGTATTTTTTGCCGGCACAGTTAACATACGTTTACGATTGGTTCCTGGAGACCCCTTCCTCCTGCACTACTGCCCTACTGGGGGCGTTTATGAAGCCTGGGGACTCCCTGGTCGACGGCCTGCACAGGTCAGTGCCCGGGAGATGCTCCTGGGGCTCCCCGATAGACGTCAGTTGGCTGGCCTGGCATGAGGGTAACGGTGTACTCATGGGTTCGGACGGGATATCTCCCAATACTCCCTTGTGGAAAAACCCTAATTTCTCTGAGCTTCTGGGGCACCCCGATTCTATGTGGTGGACCAGACTGGGGGTCCGGCAAGTTTCCCACATCTTCGTACAAAACACGTTTATCTCCTTCGAGGAAGTAAAAACAAGGTTTGGGGTGGCGGACAAATTCCTGTACAAGTATCTATTACTGCGCCACGCGATTCGGGCGCAGTTTGGGGGAATGACCCAGGAGCTCACAGAAACACCTTTAGAGGTGCTCATGTCGTGCCAAGATATTGACAAGCTGGTCACGACTATATATTCCCGCCTGCAGTCGGAGGGGGTTAAACCCTTCCAGATTGCTCAGCGGAAATGGGAGTTGGAGATTCCGGGGGTGACCGAGGAGGCGTGGGAGGAGGCCTCGGAGGCCTGCTTCCTAGATCTCATCGGCTCCAACGATCGGTATGTACAATTTAAATTTATACACCAGTTGCACTATACTACTGCCAGGTTGGCTCACATGGGATTCAGTTCTGCTGCTTCCTGTTCTAGGTGTGGCTCCACTGAGGCTGGTTACTTGCATATGTTCTGTTCATGCCCGGGCCTATCAGAGTTTTGGAGAGAAGTGTTTGTATTCTTTAAGGACACCCTGAATGTACCCCTTCCCCACACACCGGAGGTGGGACTGTTGGGTGTGCTAAATGACTCTGTCCCGCAAGTCCATACTCGAACCCTGGCACGCACGATACTGTTTTATGCTAGAAAAATTATACTATTGCAATGGAGGAGTGCCTCTGGTCCGGACATTCAAATGCTATATAGGACTGTTAATAAGGTCCTACCCATGTTCAAATGTATATACAAGGGCAGGGCCTGCTCGCAGAAGTTTTACAAAATCTGGCAACCTTGGCTTGACATTGAGGATTCCTTCTGGAGGGACACCCCGCTGTCCCAGCCCTAGGGGGGAGCGGTTGCAGGCGGTATGGATATGTTTTGGGAACTGATGGGAGTTCAGCTGGGGGAGGGTGCGGCGGGGGGGCGGGGGGGGGGTGGGAGGCGGGGTGCGTGAGTGTGAGTGTGTGAAGGTTGTGTGTATCTGCTCTCTACGAGCTTGTTTACAACTAATGACTATGGATACTGTATACTATTAAGGGATGTACTGGGGTACCTTGGATGTCCCACGCGGCTCATCCAAAACCCAGAAAATGTTGTTATTTTCCTCCGTTGAGAATTTGGGGCTAATATTGTCCTCAGGGTTTTTTTATTTTTTTACTCCTAAAGCGAGATATATTTTTCTCTATGTCGGATGTAAAAGATATGTGCAATGTAACCGTTTATGTTCCTCCTTGAACGCTGTACTGTGTAAAAATTTTAATAAAAAGAGTTTTCAAAAAAAAAAAAAACTTGGGATTTAGAAACAAAGGGGGTATGGGGGTATTTAAATTTAAAGGTCTTGGCGAAAAAGGAGAATTTTTTAAGAAAGATTATGTTGTTATGTCAAAAATAAATTTTGTTTGTATTTCTGTTACAATGCTGATGCAATAAAACAAAAGTATATACTGTGACCACCGAATTCATTTACCTCCTTTTCTGTCTTACTTTTTTATCCTTCTTCACATCTCCTTGTGGTATCAGAAATACATTTTTATCAGGAAATACAATGGAAACCCTTCTTTAGTTTTCTTTTAGTATCTGTGCATGGATTATTCAAAGAATATGTCATAAACTAGAATGCTTATGAATAGGTTAAACCCCAATTTCATTTTATATCTACTTTCACAATATCATTAACATTTTGCCATTTAATATACATCAAGAACAATACATTCTGGATTCACTGGCATTCCCAAGGTTCCTATGTGCTACTACCTATCTAACCAACACTAATGATTTTTGTGAGCACTCTGCACAAGGGAACTGAATAGAGCCAAGTAACTGAAAAATAGATGCAATTGTATATCCTAATAAATAAAGTTTGCTTTGATTTTAAAGGAGATAGAAAAATGGATTTATCAGCTACAAAAAGAGTCATTAACTGCTTGCCGACCAGCGCACGACGATATACGTCGACAGCATGGCACGGACAGGCAGAAGGACGTACAGTATATATACGTCCCCTTTAAGAAGCCGGCATTGTGCATGCGTGCCTGCCGCGAGCTCCGTGACTCCGACCGCTGGTCCCACAAACTCGATGTCCGCGGGCATACTCGCGATCGTGTCACGGTGAGTAAGAAGGGGGAAATGCTTATGTAAACAAGCATTTCCCCAGTCTTCCTAGTGACAGGACAGTGTACTGTACACAGCTTCCTGTAATCTGAAGCTGTGATCACTGTTGTGTCACACATAGCCCATCCCCCCTACAATAAGAATCACTCCCTACAGCACACTTAACCCCTACAGTGCCACCTAGTGGTTAACCCCTTCACTGCCAGTGTCATTTTCACAGTAATCAGTGTATTTTTATAGCACTGATCGCTGTAAAAATTACAATATGCCCAAATATGTGTCAAAAGCGATCATGTCTCTATCTCTGCAGTTCAAAATTTGCGCCAGTAGTGGTCTTGGGGGAAGCCCAGGTTTTGATACTACTGCAGGAACCCTGTGTGCCCGTTCTACTGCAAATGCTGTTGAGACTTCCATGTCTGGGAATATATTTTTCAGCCACTTCTCAATAAAATCCCCTGGGTTAACCCCTTCCACTTTCTCCGGTAATCCTACTATTCTTAAGTTGTTGCGGCGCATGCGATTTTCGAAATCGTCAGTTCTCTGCTGCCATGTAACTATTTGCTTTTCTGCTGTTGATGTCATTTTTGGCATGTGGGCTACTGTATCCTCCACTAGGGATATCCTGTTTTCCGCTTCTGACATCCTGTCCCTTATGCTTTGCATGTCTAGCCTGATCAGTCTTATATCTGTTTTTATCTCATCCATTTTACCTGTCAGGCCCCCGCTGCTTGCATGAATGGCGGCCATTAGTTGCGCGTTCATCAGCTCCAGCGTCAGTTTAGCTGGCTTCTCCGTCTGTTCAGGGTCCAGTTTTGGCTGAGGTGTGCTGGGTTTCTACGTTAGCATGGCCGATGGTCCGCCACTCCGCGTCTGCAGGGGACTTCGCACTGCCTCTGTTTTGTCCGTCCTCGCGTACTCTCTAAGGCGATCTGCAGCTGTATGCTTAGTGCTCATCGTGCCGACACTCTTCTTCGTTTTCCGGGTTGAGGGACTTGGTTGTAGTTACTATTCAGGATGCTTGACCGAGACTCAGGCTGCACCCGGAACTCCCGCTGCTCACATTCGGCGGGAAGTCATGCCCCGACCTGATTTTTTGTTGTGCCTTTTTTTTTTTGATTGATGAGTGGGAGAGGGGAAAATTTTAAAAATGTGAATTTTGTGAATTTGTATCACAAACACGATTAAGGGAGGTAAGAAACACACTGCAAGGTTAATAGTAGCAGTAAGTGGAACACAACACAGGGGAAAACCTTTGTGGGTTTGTCCCCTGCAGGATGGTTCTGAAAGGGTAACTATGGTAAAGGTCTGTCTGACCTGCAACTACACATGCTTGTACTCTAAAGCCCTGTACACATGATCGGATATCCTATGGATTCTAATCCGATGGAAACTGTCTTCCATCAGTCTTGCCCACACACCATCAGTCAAAAAACCGACTGCACCAAAACGATGTGACGTACACCACGTACGACGGCACTATAAAGGGGAAGTTCAAATCTAATGGCGCCACCCTTTGGGCTGCTTTTGCTGATTTCGTGTTACCACGTGTTAGTAAAAGTTTGGTGAGAGCCGATTCGCGCTTTTCAGCCTCCGTGCTTTTCAGATAGTTTTCGGGTGTTCAGTTTGTGCTTGTGGGTTCGTATTTGTCATTCAGTGCGTGCAGTCAGGTCGGTTACTGTTTTGCAGTGCCTTCTTGGCCGTTCGTTACTGTTTTTCAGGTCGTTCTTCTCAGGCCTTGCTGTTCCTCGTTGCGTTCTGTTTGAGTTCGTTCTGACCAGCCGAACGGTTTAAAGCCATATTTTAAGTACGTTCTCGTCGTAGAGCTCATGCTGGCTATGGACTTGGTGTTGCGGTTAACACTGTAACCCGAGTTCAGTCCATGAACAGGGTGAGGAGGAGTTCATGGACCAAGAATTGGTTGCTCCAGCGGGACCAATTCTCTCATAAGCCTCTGCTGCGGGAAATCCAGGAGAATAATCCTGATGATTTTAGGAATTATCTCCAGATGACGGACCCCGTTTTTCACCGTCTGTTGGATTTGCTGTCCCCCTATATCACGAGGCAGGACACTGTGATGCGCCAGGCGATCACTGCCGAGCAGAGGCTTATTGCCACGTTGAGATACCTGGCGACTGGGAGAAGCCTGAAGGACCTCAAGTTCTCAACAGGCATCTCCCCCCAGGCTCTCGGGATCATTATCCCTGAAACGTGTTCTGCCATCATACAAGTCATGCAGAAGGACTATATTAAGGTAATTTTTATCCTTTAACCACTTAACGACCGCTCACTGTATATATACTTTGGCACAATGGCACCGACAGGCACAATCACGTACAGTGTACGTGATTGCCTTTGTACAGTTGGGGGTCCAATCGGACCCCCTTCTGTACAGTGAGCGGTCGGTATTCGTTGGGGAGCGATCCGACATGAGGGGACGGCCGCTCGATTCCGGCCACCCCCCCGCGATCGCTCCCGGCGAATGGAAATGCCTCCTCTGTCTGTGTAATGTACACACAGGCAGAGGAAGCAGGAGGAAGTGATGTCATCTCTTGTGCAGCGCTCACATATACCGAGAGCCGTACAAGAGAAGACATCAAGGTTAGTGCACAAACACTACACTAACACCAGCACACATAGGCACATAAATCGCCCCCCCAGATCACCCCCCAGCCCCCAGTCACAGTGTCACTGATTGCAGTGACCATTTATTTACTGATCACTGCAATCAGTGACATTTGTGACTGTAAAAGTGTCACTACAGTTTAGTTTTAGGTCCAGTGTAGCCCCCTAACCCCCCCTAATAAAGGTTTAACCCCTTGATCACCCCCCAGATAACCCTTTCACCCCCTAGCACCGCCATCGCTAAGCGATCATTTTTCTGATCGCTGTCTTAGCGTCGGTGATGCGGATCGGTAGCCAGTAATTTTTTTTTAGGTTCGCCACAGGTTTTTATAGCGTCAGGTACCCCCATAAATTATCTAATAAAGGTTTAACCCCCTTGATCGCCCCCCAGGTAACCCTTTCACCCCCTATCACCACTGTCGCTAAGCGATCATTTTTCTGATCGATGTCTTAGCGTCGGTGATGCAGATCGGTAGCCAGTATATTTTTTTAGGTTCGCCGCAGGTTTTTATAGCATCAGGTACCCCCATAAATTATCTAATAAAGGTTTAACCCCCTTGATCGCCCCCCAGGTAACCCTTTCACCCCCTATCACCACTGTCGCTAAGCGATCATTTTTCTGATCGCTGTCTTAGCGTCGGTGATGCAGATCGGTAGCCAGTAATTTTTTTTAGGTTCGCTGCAGGTTTTTATAGCGTCAGGTACCCCCATAAATTATCTAATAAAGGTTTAACCCCCTTGATCGCCCCCCAGGTAACCCTTTCACCCCCTATCACTACTGTCGCTAAGCGATCATTTTTCTGATCGCTGTCTTAGCGTCGGTGATTCAGATCAGTAGCCAGTATTTTTTTTTTTAGGTTCGCCGCAGGTTTTTATAGCGTCAGGTGTACCCCCATAAATTATCTAATAAAGGTTTAACCCCCTTGATCGCCCCCCAGGTAACCCTTTCACCCCCTATCACCACTGTCGCTAAGCGATCATTTTTCTGATCGCTGTCTTAGCGTCGGTGATGCAGATCGGTAGCCAGTAATTTTTTTTAGGTTCGCCGCAGGTTTTTATAGCGTCAGGTACCCCCATAAATGATCTAATAAAGGTTTAACCCCCTTGATCGCCCCTCAGGTAACCCTTTCACCCCCTATCACCACTGTCGCTAAGCGATCATTTTTCTGATCGCTGTCTTAGCGTCGGTGATGCAGATCGGTAGCCAGTAATTTTTTTTAGGTTCGCCGCAGGTTTTTATAGCGTCAGGTACCCCCATATATTATCTAATAAAGGTTTTAACCCCCTAATTGCCCCTAGTTAACCCTTTCACCAGTGATCATCATATAAGTGTTACGGGTGACGCTGGTTAGTTAGTTTGCTTTTTATAGTGTCAGGGCACCCGCCGTATATAACCCAATAAAGGTTTAACCCCCTGATCACCCAGCGGGTGATATCAATTAGGTTTTAGCGTCAGAGAGGGTCTGCATCACACCCCAGGCAGCTCGAAGCATACACCTCCCTTAGTGGTATAGTATCTGAACAGATCAATATCTTATCTGATCAGATCTATACTAGCGTCCCCAGCAGTTTAGGGTTCCCAAAAACGCAGTGTTAGCGAGATCAGCCCAGATACCTGCTAGCACCTGCGTTTTGCCCCTCCGTCCAGCCCAGGCCACCCAAGTGCAGTATCGATCGATCACTGTCACTTACAAAACACAACACACATAACTGCAGCGTTCGCAGAGACAGGCCTGATCCCTGCGACTCCAGTGCTGTAGGAGGTGATTTCACCACCACAGTTAAAAAAAAAAGCAAATATGCCGAAGCATTGGGGCAGCAGGGGCGGAGGAGTGATTTTGCTCCTAATGCCGCGTACATACGGTCGAAATTCCGACGGAGGCTTGCCCGTGGAAAAGTCCGACCATGTGTGTGCGGCATAACTTTTTTGCGGGAGGATGCCCCCATGCTTCGGCATATATAAATGGTGCATGTATGCCCATCATTAGAAGTGGGTGGATGAAGGGCGGTATTCTAATGGTGGGCATACCCACCGATCAATCTCTTTTTTCGTTCAGCCACCTGGCTGCATGAAAAAAAAAGATTACAATACATGTCCAACAAGGACCAGCAACGTACTGGTATGTTGCTGGACTTTGAATGGTTATACCAGATTGATGCCTGCGGGTTTAGGTATCATCTTGGTATCATTCTTTTCAGCCAGCGGCCGGCTGTCATGTAAAAGCAATCCTAGTGGCTAATTAGCCTCTGGACTGCTTTTACAAGCAGTGGGAGGGAATGTCCCCCCCCCCGGATATAAAAAGCGCCATTGGGAAATTGGGAAAGCATTTTATCACACCGATCTTGGTGTGGTCAGATGCTTTGAGGGCAGAGGAAAGATCTAGGGTCTAGACCCCAGTTTTTTCAAAAAAAGAGTACCTGTCACTACCTATTGCTATCATAGGGGATATTTACATTCCCTGAGATAACAATAAAAATGATTAAAAAAAAAAAAATGGAAGGAACAATTTTAAAATAAAATAAAAAAGCTAAATTAATAATAATAATAAAAAAAAAAAAGCACCCCTGTCCTGCCCTGCTCTTGCCCAATGGCGAACGCAAGCGTCAGTCTGGCGTCATATGTAAACAGCAATTGCACCATGCATGTGAAGTATCACCGCGAAGGTCAGATCGAGGGCAGTAAGTTTAGCAGTAGACCTCCTCTGTAAATCTAACGGGGTAACCTGTAAAGGCTTTTAAAGGCTTTTAAAAATGTATGTAGTTTGTCGCCAATGCGCGTTTGTGCAAAATTTTAAAGCATGTCATGTTTGGTATCTATGTACTCGGCCTAAGATCATCTTTTTTATTTCATCAAACATTTGGGCAATATAGTGTGTTTTAGTGCATTAAAATTAAAAAAAGTGTATTTTTTCCCCAAAAAATGCGTTTGAAAAATCGCTGCACAAATACTGTGTAGAAAAAAAAAATGCAACACCCACCATTTTATTCTGTAGGGCCTTTGCTTTAAAAATATATATAATGTTTGGGGGTTCAACATAATTTTCTTGCAAAAAAAAATGCTTTCATGTAAACAAAAAGTGTCAAAAAGGGCTTTGTCTTCAAGTGGTTAGAAGAGTGGATGTAAGCTTCCTAATGTTGTGTATAAAATGCCAGAACAGTTCAAAACCCCCCCAAATGACCCCATTTTGGAAAGTAGACACCCCAATCTATATACTGAGAGGCATGTCGAGTCCATGGAATATTTTATATGTTGACACAAGTTGCGGAAAAAAGACAATTTTTTTTTTTTTTTGCACAAAGTTGTCACTAATGATATATTGCTCAAACATGCCATGGGCATATGTGGAATTACACCCCAAAATACATTCTGTTGCTTCTCCTGAGTACGGGGATACCACATGTGTGAGACTTTTTGGGAGCCTAGCCGCGTACGGGACCCCAAAAACCAATCACCGCCTTCAGGCTTTCTAAGGGTGTAAATTTTTGATTTCACTTCTCACTGCCTATCACAGTTTCGGAGGCCATGGAATGCCCAGATGGCACAAAACCCCCCCCCCCAAATGACCCCATTTTGGAAAGTAGACACCCCAAGCTATTTGCTGAGAGGTATTGTGAGTATTTTGCAGATCTCGCTTTTTGTCACAAAGTTTTGAAAATGTAAAAAAAAAAAAGAAAAAAAAAAATGTTCTTTCTTCATTTTCAAAAACAAATGAGAGCTGTAAAATACTCACCATGCCTCTCAGCAAACAGCTTGGGGTGTCTACTTTCCAAAATGGGGTCATTTGGGGGGGTTTTGTGCTATTTTGGCATTTTATGGCCTTCGAAACTGTGATAGGTAGTGAGGAGTCAAATCAAAAATTTGTGCCTAGAAATCCTGAAGGCGGTGCTTGGTTTTCGGGGTCCCGTACGCGGCTAGGCTCCTAAAAAGTCCCACACATGTGGTATCCCCGTACTCAGGAGAAGCAGCAAAATGTATTTTGGGGTGCAATTCCACATATAACCATGGAATGTGTGAGCAATATATCATTTAGTGACAACTTTTTGTAATTTTTTTATTTTTTTTTGTCATTATTCAATCACTTGGGACAAAAAAAAAAATATTCAATGGGCTCAACATGCCTCTCAGCAATTTCCTTGGGGTGTCTACTTTCTAAAATGGGGTCATTTGGGGGGGTTTTGTGCTATTTTGGCATTTTATGGCCTTCAAAACTGTGATAGGTAGTGAGGAGTGAAATCAAAAATTTGCGCCCTTAGAAATCCTGAAGGCGGTGCTTGGTTTCCGGGGTCCCGTACGTGGCTAGGCTCCTAAAAAGTCCCACACATGTGGTATCCCCGTACTCAGGAGAAGCAGCAGAATGTATTTTGGGGTGCAATTCCACATATAACCATGGCATGTGTGAGCAATATATCATTTAGTGACAACTTTTTGTAATTTTTTTTTTTTTGTCATTATTCAATCACTTGGGACAAAAAAAAAATATTCAATGGGCTCAACATGCCTCTCAGCAATTTCCTTGGGGTGTCTACTTTCCAAAATGGGGTCATTTGGGGGGGTTTTGTACTGCCCTGCCATTTTAGCACCTCAAGAAATGAGATAGGCAGTCATAAATTTAAAGCTGTGTAAATTCCAGAAAATGTACCCTAGTTTGTAAACTCTATAACTTTTGCGCAAACCAATAAATATACGCTTATTGACATTTTTTTTACTAAAGACATGTGGCTGAATACATTTTGGCCTAAATGTATGACTAAAATTGAGTTTATTCGATAACAAAAAGTAGAAAATATAATTTTTTTTCAAAATTTTCGGTCTTTTTCCGTTTATATCGCAAAAAATAAAAATCGCAGAGGCAATCAAATACCATTAAAAGAAAGCTCTATTTGTGGGAAGAAAAGGACGCAAATTTTGTTTGGGTACAACATTGCATGTCCGCACAATTTACAGTTAAAGCAGCGCAGTGCAAAATTCTGAATTCACCTCTGGTCCTTTAGCTACCAAATGGTCCGGGGCTTAAGTGGTTAACATCACATTATATGTTTTGTTGGTTTGCTAAAGTATTGTATTTCTTTCATCCTTCCCAAATTGCCATGATTGTAAGATTCTGGGAATGTCCCCTTTCTCCCCATGCATGTTTTTTCTTTTATATTTTGTGCTTTTTGGCCTACATGCCTTTTTCCCTTCCCTAACCTCTCCTGCATACTATCCTGGGCCATATACACCTAGCCTAGTCTGTTCTTTAATGATATTTTTCTCTGCGCCATTGTACTTTTGAACCCCATCCCCCCTAAAATGTGTCAAAACGATTTTTTTCACATTCAAGGTCAGCAGAGTGGTAGAGCCTTTTGTTGCGGGGCACAAAATCTGCTTAAACAACACCCCCCCCCCCCTTATAATTTGTTCCAATGGCCCATCAGCGGGGGTGAGTCATCTGATAAGTGGGCCTTCTATTTTTGTGTTTAAATACTCCTAATAAATGTTATACTGACGTTGGCCAAGAATGTATTTGGGTAATCTGCTTGCAATGTAATGTGCAAAAGTACTAATTTCTTCTTTTTGTTTGACTCCACAGTTCCCTTCCTCGCCACAGGAATGGCAGAATGCGGCCTCCCAATTTGCCCAGCGGTGGAACTTCCCCAACTGCGGAGGGGCAATTGATGGGAAGCACGTCCACATAGTGCCGCCACCCCGCTCGGGGTCGTACTATTATAACTATAAAGGTTTTAATAGTATAGTGTTAATTGCGGTGGTGTCGGCACGCTATGAGTTCCTGTATGTGGACGTGGGGAAGAACGGCCGGATGTCCGATGGCGGAGTGTTCGCTCAGACGGAGTTCGCTCACCGTCTGCAGTCTGGGGGCCTTGCACTGCCTCCAGATGCAGACAATGTGGATGGACTTCCCTTTGTTTTTATAGCGGATGAAGCTTTTGGACTTGGACCACATCTGATGCGGCCGTTCCCACAGAGGATCCTCACCCCGGAGAGGAGGGTTTTTAATTACCGGCTGGCCAGAGCCCGGAGGGTTGTGGAGAATGCCTTCGGCATAATGGCCAGCCGGTTCCACCTGTTTCTGACAGCCATGCATATGGTGGAATACAAACTGAACCACATCATCCTATCCTGCTGCATATTGGATAATTTTATGAGACAAAACTCTCCTACATATATGTCTACTGTTGGGCCAGAGGCCGGTGGATCTGACATGGACAATCTGACTGGCCTGGACACTGGCCATACTGGCTTGGCCCCCCAAAGCACCCGTGAAGTACGTGATAAATACGTTGAGTACTTCACGGGTAGGGGGGCCATCGCAATGCTAGACCATATTTGATGCCTTTTTTAAACAAATAAAAAAAAATGTTTTTTTGGAATACCTTGTTTTGTCAGAATTTATTTTGTATTAATTATGTGTCTCCCAGGTTATCATAGTACACTTTGTAGTAGTGCCAAGTGTATTTGTCTTTAGTAAATAGCCACAATTGTCACACTTAAAAACCTTACGTTTCCCATTTTAGATAACTGCTATTGAGCATAGAAAGAACAAGCCACACATTGTTGAGTATACCATTTTTTTTTTACTCTGTGCACAACATGTGTGGTCATTTTTTATTGAAAATACAATCTTGACATTTTGGCCTCCAAATTTTGGAGAATTTTTTTTTTTGGGTTTGCAGAAACATGCATGGGTCAAAAAAAATGTATAAACAAAAAGGAACATACAAAGTTCAACCTTAAAAATGTAAACATGAGATGGGGTGATGTCACCCCTGAACCATCCAAAATTAGAAGATGCACACAGTTTTTGATGTGCAAAATGTTTTTTTCATCATGATCCCATGGCGAAAGTCACCATGTGCTATCTGCCTTCATGGGGGATCAATGGACGTGTTTTGGGGGTGTAAACCCTTCCTCTCACCTACTTGAGTAGCAAGGAAAAGGTTGCACCCCCAAAACTGGGACATAGATATCATGTGATGGCAGATAGCACATGTTGACACACTGTGTGCATCTTGTAATTTGGGCTTGTGTTAAAACAAATGGCAATTTTTGAAAACATAAGAAAATGAAAAAAGGGGGGGTGGTTCAGACTATTCACCCCATAATATCAATGATGTTTTTATATTTTTGCTCAATCACATTCATCCCTTTCCTCATAATGTCCATTTCACTACTACATTCGATTATTTCTTGAATGACGATTTGGGCACTAGCACTTGAGAATGGAGTTTCTGACACACCACCATGTTCATCCCCTAAAAAAATTTATGGATTAGAATAATGCAGGCCTACATCTCTTTTTACCAGAAGCTGTGGTGACAGACACTGACCTGTTGTGGTGATAAGCTCCACCTCTCCTTCCTCCACCTCTGCTTCATCCACATACTGATCTTGGGGTTCTTTTGGATTTTGGTTTTATTTATGTGGTCTGTGCTTCCTAGGCTCCTCACATTGATGCCCTCCCAGTCTCCTCTCCCCTATGAGAATGAAACAATCAAAAGGTATTCTTTAGCATACAGAGATTTGAGTGCATAATTTTATAAGTTTGCCTGGAAGTGGGGTACAATTGTTGGTTTTGCCAGAGTTACAAGATGAACATATGATATTTTGGTAATTCAACAAAGCAAGACTACTTTCATCCTTGGTCCTCCAAAATAAAAAGGAGACACCTCAAGGTATCCACTGGAGCACCTGTGTGTGACACCCTAAAAAGGTTGTTCTGGTGGCCCACACTATAGTGCTCCTGAGTCAAGATGTGTAACCAGCTGCTTGAGTGTCCTCTCCTTTACCCAGAATCTAGTTCACCATTTAACATTCTACTTAGCTTACAACAGATCATCTAGACAACAATGTATATATAAACATTGTTTAACGCCAAATAGGCATGACCACATGTGGTTTACGTGTATATGTGCAAAACATGTTATTTTTTACACGATCGCTGTTTACTAGGAAACATTACCAAAAATGAGTCCACTCAACTTCACATGAAAGTTGCCATTCTACAATATGGAAAAAGGAAGGTTTGGGACTTTATATGAGGCAAGGACCAGGATTAGTCCATGCCTCCATCCCTATATACTGGAAAAAAGGGGGAAGGTTGGGACTTTAAATGAAGCAACACAGTCATTAGTGAGGGGTCAAAACATAGTAGGTTTATTAACCAAAATTAAAACAAACAACCAATAAATAAATCGCACAGTATAATTCCATATATGTACAAAAGGAACATGATTACATGACAGTGGAAGGGATCTGCCTACACAAACTGAAAACTTCCTATTGTATCAAAATTAAAACTGGTGATCATATAAAAAGATGCATGTAAAACATGTTGGTGACTTGATCAGTTTAGAACATTGCAATTACAAGGCTCTACGCGTTTCGTGAAGCATAGATATTCACTCATCAGGAGCAGCAATGTCAGTATCTAAAAAGAATACAAAAAAAGGTCATAACCTGGGAAATGGAACAAGCACTAAAAAAAGAAAAAAAGGCCCATAGGGGCAATACTCACATCCAACATGTGGAAATGCAACAAAGAGAGCTGGAGACTCCCCATGAAGGGGACATCCTTTCCAGGAGCTATGGCAGCGTGAGGCGTAGAGGGGCCTCCACATGGCCACACTAAGGCAGGAATAGTTGATGGTCTCAAGTGTGTGATTATGGGAATTAACAGCATTGTATTGAGAGACTTCTGAAAAAAGTATAAATGATAACCATTACCATTTGAGCCCAGTGATCTGTAGGTTGACAGAGCAATGGGACTTAGCAATAAAAGCTGAGTATTACCTCATAATAGAACATAAGAGGGACCATGGTATAGTAGAGATGGTTGGACTTGCTGTGCAGAGTTCCAATATGCCAAATGTGCTGACCGCAGTGCGACCTATAAGGGCCCATGCGCCAATGACCTGCCATCCGTCACGTTAGCGTGCCCATTGTGGGGAAGGCGCAAACATCAGGGCGATAAGCCGCCCAGTGTTTGGCGCCAAAGGATAATCCCCACTGGCCGCAAATGGATTGCACTAAGCGGCGTTGCGGCGTCAAATGACGTCATACGTGCGCCGTGTGTAACGTGACGCCGATGCACAGCACAAAGGAAGCCATCCGCCCCAAGGAGGGGAGGTGAGTTCCCGTGGTGTGTCATCAAACTCCCGGAAGTGGATGTGGGTCAGAGCCCATAATACCAAATCAGGGTGCACTATCATCACACGAAGTGACGATTGTGAGTGAGGGTGGAAAAGTAAAAATATGCTGGACAAAATTTAAGTGAATGTCTAAATCCTAGGGTGACAAAGATGAAAAGGTAAAAATAAAAAACTGATAAACGAAAATAACAATTGTACCCAAATGTGAATTGGATATGCCAATTGATGGTTTTGACCAAACACTAAGAAGACTTGCCTCCATCCCTGTGCAGAGCAAAAAATGGAAAAAGGAAGGTTTGGGACTTTATATGAGGCAAGGACCAGGATTAGTCCATGCCTCCATCCCTATATGGGGAGTCTCCAGCTCTCTTTGTTGCATTTCCACATGTTGGATGTGAGTATTGCCACTACGGGCCTTTTTTTCTTTTTTTGGTGCTTGTTCCATTTCCCAGGTTATGACCTTTTTTTGTATTCTTTTTAGATACTGACATTGCTGCTCCTGATGAGTGAATATCTATGCTTCACGAAACGTGTAGAGCCTTGTAATTGCAATGTTCTAAACTGATCAAGTCACCAACATGTTTTACATGCATCTTTTTATATGATCACCAGTAGGGATGAGCTCGGTGTTCGAGTCGAACATACGTTCGACTCGAACATCGGCTGTTCGACCGTTCGGCGAACATCGAACGATTTGGGCCGTTCGCGCCAAATTCGAGTGACGCGAACGGCCCACAATACACTGCGCCATCGCAGTGCAATCCCGGCGCTGTGATTGGCCAAGCATGCCCTGTGACCCCGCATGCTTGGCCAATCACAGTGCCGGCAGCTAGGAGAGCCATAATTGCCCACAGGCAGGTTGCCTGTGGCCAATTATAGCTCAGGGGGTTTAGCACACGCCCCACACTATAAAAGGCTGCCAGCGTGGCGGCCTTGTGTAGTGTGCTCCAGCGCAGGGAAAGAGAAGGATAGGCAGGGACAGTGTTGATATTCTTTGTGCTATTCTTGTGTGCAGGGAGAGAGAAGGATAGGCAGGGAGAGTGTCAGTGTCATATTCTTTGCTAAACCTTGTGTGCAGGGAGAGAGAAGGATAGGCAGGGGACAGTGTCAGTGTTATATTCTTTGCTAAACCTTGTGTGCAGGGAGAGAGAAGGATAGGCAGGGGACAGTGTCAGTGTCATATTCTTTGCTAAACCTTGTGTGCAGGGAGAGAGAAGGATAGGCAGGGAGAGTGTCAGTGTCATATTCTTTGATAAACCTTGTGTGCAGGGAGAGAGAAGGATAGGCAGGGAGAGTGTCAGTGTCATATTCTTTGATAAACCTTGTGTGCAGGGAGAGAGAAGGATAGGCAGGGGACAGTGTCAGTGTCATTGTTTCTAAGCCTCCTGCAGAGTATACACCTGAAGCTAGCCCGTATTGCTGTGTTTTCCTGGTGTGTTACACTAACAGGCATTTGCAGCACTTACAGTGGGCGGAGTGTGCCTCCTGCACATTATACACCTGAAGCTAGCCCGTATTGCTGTGTTTTCCTGGTGTGTTACACCAACAGGCATTTTCAGCACTTACAGCAGGCGTAGTGTGATTCCTGCAAAATATACTCCTGAAGCTAGGCCTTATTGCTGTGTTTTCCTAGTGTGTTACACCAACAGGCATTTGCAGCACTTACAGCGGGCGGAGTGTGCCTCCTGCACATTATACACCTGAAGTTAGCCCATATTGCTGTGTTTTCCTGGTGTGTTACACCAACAGGCATTTGTAGCACTTACAGCGGGCGGAGTGTGCCTCCTGCACATTATACACCTGAAGTTAGCCCGAATTGCTATGTTTTCCTGGTGTGTTACACCAACAGGCATTTGCAGCACTTACAGCGGGCGGAGTGTGCCTCCTGCACATTATACACCTGAAGTTAGCCCGTATTGCTGTGTTTTCCTGGTGTGTTACACCAACAGGCATTTGCAGCACTTACAGCGGGCGGAGTGTGCCTCCTGCACATTATACACCTGAAGTTAGCCCGTATTGCTGTGTTTTCCTGGTGTGTTACACCAACAGGCATTTGCAGCACTTACAGCAGGCGTAGTGTGATTCCTGCAAAATATACTCCTGAAGCTAGGCCTTATTGCTGTGTTTTCCTAGTGTGTTACACCAACAGGCATTTGCAGCACTTACAGCGGGCGGAGTGTGCCTCCTGCACATTATACACCTGAAGTTAGCCTGTATTGCTGTGTTTAACTGGTGTGTTACACCAACAGGCATTTGCAGCACTTACAGCAGGCGTAGTGTGATTCCTGCAAAATATACTCCTGAAGCTAGGCCTTATTGCTGTGTTTTCCTAGTGTGTTACACTAACAGGCATTTGCAGCACTTACAGCGGGCGGAGTGTGCCTCCTGCACATTATACACCTGAAGTTAGCCCGTATTGCTGTGTTTTCCTGGTGTGTTACACCAAAAGGCATTTGCAGCACTTACAGCAGGCGTAGTGTGATTCCTGCAAAATATACTCTTGAAGCTAGGCCTTATTGCTGTGTTTTCCTAGTGTGTTACACCAACAGGCATTTGCAGCACTTACAGCGGGCGGAGTGTGCCTCCTGCACATTATACACCTGAAGTTAGCCTGTATTGCTGTGTTTTCCTGGTGTGTTACACCAACAGGCATTTGCAGCACTTACAGCAGGCGTAGTGTGATTCCTGCAAAATATACTCCTGAAGCTAGGCCTTATTGCTGTGTTTTCCTAGTGTGTTACACTAACAGGCATTTGCAGCACTTACAGCGGGCGGAGTGTGCCTCCTGCACATTATACACCTGAAGTTAGCCCGTATTGCTGTGTTTTCCTGGTGTGTTACACCAACAGGCATTTGCAGCACTTACAGCAGGCGTAGTGTGATTCCTGCTAAATATACTCCTGAAGCTAGGCCTTATTGCTGGTTTTCCCATCTCCCTGCAGACCATTAGAATGTCTGGAAGGCAAACAAGGAGAGGCAGACAGTCAGGAGCCAATAAAAGAGGGCAAGCAGGCTCTGTGTCTAGAGACAACAGTGCTGGTCGTGGACGCGGTGCATCGCCATCAGCACGTGGCCATGGGACACGCTTGTCCTTCTTTTCGGCAGCTGAACGTGTTGAGCCGCATCATGCCGAAGACTTGGTAGAGTGGATGACCAAGCCCTCCTCATCCTCCTCATCCTCTCTCACCCAGGCTCAGGGTACTGGCAAAGCAGCTGCCAAAGCGTCCTCTTCCCTGGTATCAATGTCATCATCAGTCACTCCTTCCCTAGACCATCCATGTCCTCCTGAGGAGTCCCCCGAACTGTTTGAGCACAGTGTTGGGTACATGCTCCAGGAGGATGCCCAGCGTTTCCAAGGGTCTGATGATGATACCCAGCTAGAGGAAGGCAGTAGCGTGAGAGCAGAGAGAGGGGATGCTCAAGAAGGACACCAATCTGGCAGTCATGTTCCAGCAGCTGCAGCATACTGCCAGATTGGCTCCAGTGATGAGGAGGGAGGGGATGATGAGGTCACTGACTCCACGTGGGTGCCTAATAGGAGAGAGGAGGAGGAGGAGGAGGATGATGAGGAGGAACATCTCCAACGAGGCAGGATGCCCTCGGGGGGCCAGCGTAAGGGCAGCACATCGACAGAATCACACCGCAGAGCTACGCCTGTGCAGGGCGCTGCCTCTGCCCGTTATTCAAAAAGTTCTTTGGTGTGGGCCTTTTTTGAGTCGAGTGCATCAAATCGCACAGCTGCTGTTTGCAACATATGTCTCAAGCGTATATCGCGTGGCCAAAACATCACCCGCTTGGGCACCACATGCTTGACCAGACATATGTTGACCTGCCATGCAGCTCGTTGGCAAGCCTACCTTAAAGACCCACACCAAAGAACAAAGCGGACCTCTCCTTGCACCGCATCAGCTGGGGTCTCCAAATCCACTATACCTTCAGTCCTCTCTGAAACCTGCACTGAGAGGAATGAAGGTGTAGAATTAGGTGTGTCACAGCCAAGTACTTGCGGGCACTCTGCTAGCAGTACACCGACGTCCGATTCTGTCAGGCAAATTTCCCTGCCCCAGCTGCTGGACCGTCGAAAGAAGTTCACTCCCAGCCATCCACATGCCCAGCGGTTGAATGCTAGCTTGGCTAAATTGCTAGCGCTTCAACTGCTGCCTTTTCAGTTGGTTGACTCGGCCCCCTTCCGTGAGTTTGTGCAATGTGCGGTTCCTCAGTGGCAGGTTCCCAAACGCCACTTTTTCTCACGGAAGGCGATTCCGGCTCTCTACCGGCATGTGGAAGGCAATGTCTTGGCCTCGCTGGACAGGGCGGTCAGCGGTAAGGTGCATATTACCGCTGACTCATGGTCCAGCAGGCATGGACAGGGACGTTACCTTTCTTTTACGGCCCATTGGGTCACTCTTTTGGCAGCTGGGAAGGATGCAGGACAAGGTGTAGTAGTGTTGGAGGTTGTTCCGCCGCCACGCCTGCAAAATGCTACTACTGGTTGTGACACACCTCTCTCCTCCACCCCCTCCTCTTCTTCTTCCTCCATGGCCTCTTCCTGTGCTTTGTCCTCGGAACCAGCGGTGCTCCGTAGGCGTTCAAGGGGCTACGCAAGTACGCAGGCAAAAAGATGCCATGCCGTGCTTGCGCTGGTGTGTTTGGGGGACAGGAGCCACACTGGGGCAGAGGTTCTGTCTGCTCTGCAGGGGCAGGCCGAGAGGTGGTTGACGCCATGCCAGCTTAAGCCAGGAATGGTGGTTTGCGACAATGGCACCAACCTCCTCTCCGCCCTCCGACAGGGACAACTGACCCATGTGCCCTGTGTGGCTCACGTCCTTAACCTGGTGGTGCAGCGGTTCTTGGGCAGGTACCCGGGCTTACAGGATGTCCTGAGGCAGGCCAGGAAAGTCTGTGTGCATTTCCGCAGATCTTATAATGCCAGTGCTCGCCTAGCTGAGCTGCAAAAGGAGTTGAACCTGCCCAAGAACCGCCTTATATGTGACATGCCCACCAGGTGGAACTCAACGTTGGCTATGCTGCAGCGGCTGCACACGCAGCAGAGGGCCATCAATGAGTACCTGTGCGACTATGGCACCAGGACAGGGTTTAGGGGAGCTCAGGGTTTTTTCACCACGCCAGTGGGGCATGATCAGGGATGCATGCACTGTCCTGGCACCATTTGAGGAGGCCACGAGGATGGTGAGCAGTGACAGTGCATGCATCAGTGACACTGTACCTCTTGTCCACCTGCTGGAACATACGCTGCATGGAATAAGGGACAGGGCACTTGAGGCAGAACAGAGGCAGGAAGAGGAGGACTTCCTTGCCTCTCAAGGGCCCCTTTACCCAGACAGTGTTCCTTCTGTCCCACCCATCGCACAGGAAGAGGAGGAGGAGGATTGTGTCAGCATGGAGGTGGAGCCTGGCACTCAGCATCATCAGCAGCAGTCTTTTAGGGATGATTTACAGTCTCAAGAAACCCGTGGACTTTTACGTGGCTGGGAGGAGGTGGCTGCGGATCATGTCGTCCTTAGTGACCCAGAGGACTCCGGACCGAATGCCTCAGCTAACTTACGCTGCATGGCCTCCCTGATCCTGCAAAGTCTGCGGAAGGATCCTCGTATTCTTCGGATCAAGGAGAGGGACCATTACTGGCTGGCCACTCTCCTTGATCCACGGTACAAGGGTAAGGTTGCGGACCTTATCTTACCGTCGCAGAGGGAGCAGAGGATGAGACAACTCCGGGAGGCCTTGCAGAAAGGTCTGTGCAACGCATTCCCAGAGACTGGGAGATTACAAACTCCTGGTCCTGGACAACGAGTTGCTGAGGCTTCGGTCAGTCAAAGAAGGAGCGGTGGGGAAGGTGGCCGTCTGACCGATGCGTTCAGACAATTCTTTAGTCCGCAGCCCCAAGGTATGATCGGTTCCAGCAACCATCGCCAGCGTCTGATATACATGGTGCAGGAATACCTAGGGGCAAGGTCAGACTTGGACACCTTCCCCACCAAAAATCCTCTGGCTTACTGGGTCTTGAGGATGGATCACTGGCCAGAGCTTGCACAGTATGCAATTGAGCTACTGGCCTGTCCTGCATCCAGCGTTCTTTCAGAACGCACATTCAGTGCTGCTGAAGGATTTGTCACGGATCACAGGGTGCGCCTGTCCACCGACTCGGTTGATCGACTGACCTTCATAAAGATGAACCAGTCTTGGATCACCTGTGAAAAAATATAGTCAACACACTAAAAATAGAATGACAAACTATAAGTGGCGCTAAGTGAATATAACAATTATAAACTGTGATTTAAAAGTAATAGTGAAATATACTTAAATCTTAAAAATAAAGAAAGGCATAAAGACAAAATTCCAAAAAAACGTGTATAAAGTGACAACACAAATAGAGTCCATATAAGTGTATAGTAGTAGTGTTCAAAATTAAATGTAGACTCGCGCACACATCCACCTATTGAATTGAATAGGTGTTTTTATAAAACTTATAGCATCCATTCATTGATCCCATGGATTTTAGAATCTAATTTTAAAATATAATTTTTAAGATTTTTTATGAAAGATTTTAGAAATATTTTTAAATGATTATTTTTAACTAATGTTAATTTGATTTATATATTTTTATTGTTGTTTTGATTTTTTAAAAAGGATTTATATTGTCTCACTTTAGCGATCTTTAAACAACTAGTAAGCAGTTGGGGTTAGTACAACAATAAATAGTAAATAATAAATGAATTTTTGTAATTTAAATTAGTGGTTGTAACATGGTCTATGGGGATATTATGCTGTCTATTGATGTAGAAGGCCGGTGAATGATGGTCACGGGGACACTTGATCGGCTGCTTTAGACAGACAGGAGGACTGGGTGTAAGTTGTTGTGGGAGAGACGTCCGTGTCTGGTTATGACGCGGCACGTCGCGCCTATGATCCCTGTTGAGAATCGAGTAGGGATGACACTTCCGCCCACAGAGCCATCAGACTCGATGAGTCACTTCCGCCCTTACACAACGCGGAACGTATCCGTAGGAGACGGTAACTCTGCGACGTGTTGGAGTGAGTCATCACTATGCTAATAGGGGTAGAGTCATGATGTGCCCTCTGTTGATCGAACATGATGGGGAACATCCGCCAGCACTTGACTAGCTGTGCAGGCGCTGTAGTATATCCGGAAACCACTAATTTAAATGAGGAGTATAAAGGGAGGTTTTGCCTGTGATGTAGCCAATCCCATGATTAAGTATCAATTACGAAACATGTCGGGGTGTGGCTACACGGCAGGTTATTGATAATCTGATTAAGCGTGTGTGGAGTTCCGTGTGTTACAGACTCTATTATCAGCCACCTTTGAAAACGGCGTTCGCAAGTGGAGAGGACAGGTAGAGAGTGGTTTATACACTATTTTGTGACCTGCGCTGATCCTGGGTCCGCCGTGACCTTTATTCGTTGGTTGTGACAGTTTAAAGTTAATGCTGTGGATTCGATTGCAGTGTGATTTTGGCTTATTTTTACTGGTTACCATGTGAGTGCAATATTTGAAGATTTTGTAGTACCAATAAAACTGACTTTGCAGTATTACACTATCCTTTGCATTTATTTTTTGCATTTATGTGGAGCTTGTTTGAGAATCACTGCATCGGATGTTGAACCAATCCACCTAGTTGAGAGGTGCTGTCTGCTCATTTGCCAAAACACGAGAGTGTGAGGCATTGCATTGCGGTGAGTGTCCAATCTGAAGGGGGTTTTGACTCACTTGAACACTGTGGTGTGGTGGAAGAGAAGAAGATTAACATTTAATTTTGAACACTACTACTATACACTTATATGGACTCTATTTGTGTTGTCACTTTATACACGTTTTTTTGGAATTTTGTCTTTATGCCTTTCTTTATTTTTAAGATTTAAGTATATTTCACTATTACTTTTAAATCACAGTTTATAATTGTTATATTCACTTAGCGCCACTTATAGTTTGTCATTCTATTTTTAGTGTGTTGACTATATTTTTTCACAGGTTTATATATATTTAAAGTGGCTGCTATTAGGATTTGATGCACTGTATTTTTCTGTTAAAACAGCGCGGTGGGGTAATCACTAGGGCGGCTTGTATTGATTACCATTTTTTTATTAGTCTTGGATCACCACCAGCTACCAAACACCTGAAGCTGATATAACAGACTAATTTATTTTCAAATGTCACATCCCTGCAAGACTGATGCTGAGAGACTGTCCTGTTATGTTGACAGACTATCCTCCTCCTCCTCAATGATCCGATTGATGATGATAGCTTGGAAGAACATTTTTGTTTCTGGGTGCCGCCACCAGTGGCTAAGGCCCAATTTTTCAGCCCCTGTTTAACAGGGGCGTGTTATTAAAATTTTTATGCAATGCTTTGCAGCAGGGCTCATTCCTGCACTCCAACTAGAGTATCTGGGAGAGGTTGCAGTGTCGTGGCACCAGCACCAGTGCCTAAGGCCCAATTTTTCAGCCCCTGTTTAACAGGGGCGTGTAATTACAATTTTTGATGCAATACTTTGCAACAGGGCTCATTGCTGTGCTCCAAGTACAGTATCTGTGAGGGGTTGCAGTGTTGTGGCACCAGTGCCTAAGGCCCAATTTTTCTGCCCCTGTTTAACAGGGGCATGTAATTACAATTCTTGATCTAATAATTCACAGCAGGGCCCATTCCTGCGCCCACCAAGAGTAACTGTGTGGGCTTACAGTGTTGTGTCAACACCACCACCACCACCAAAGGCCCAATTTTTCAGCCCCTGTTCAACAGGGGCATGCAATTACAATTCTTGATCTAATAATTCACAGCAGGGCCCATTCCTGCGCCCACCAAGAGTAACTGTGAGGGCTTACAGTGTTGTGTCAACACCACCACCACCAAAGGCCCAATTTTTCAGCCCTTGTTCAACAGGGGCATGCAATTACAATTCTTGATCTAATAATTCACAGCAGGGCCCATTCATGCGCCCACCAAGGGTAACTGTGAGGGCTTACAGTGTTGTGGCAACACCAACATGTAAGGGGCAAATTTCAGCAGAGTATATACGGCAGGCCCCTACTTTCAAACATCCAACTTACAAACGACTCCTACTTGCAAACGAAAGGAGACAACAGGAAGTGAGAGGAAATCTACCCCTAGGAAGGGAAATTCTCTCCTGTAAGAGTTAATATGGGAAAAAGGTGTCTCCTCTCTACTGATGCTTTATCACCAATCCTTGTTTCAATAAAAACCCCACTTTTCAAAAACATTTGTCATTGGGATGGAAAGTGAGGTGAAATGTTCTGAACAGGGGCACAGACAGCAAAACAAATGTTACAGGGGTGATAACCCTTCCCTATGTTTTCCAAAAAGCTTAAAAATAGATTTTTTGGCTGGAGCTACACTTAAACAATGTACCTGTTCAAAATTACAAACAGATTCTACATAAGAACAAACCTACAGTCCCTGTCTTGTATTAACTGCCTGTATACGGCTGTTCAGAGTATATAGGGCCTTTTTTATTTTGTGTGCGGGGTTCCCCTTAATATCCATACAAGACTCAAGGGGGCTGGTAATGGGCTGGGGTGGGGGGGGGGGGGTGATGGGGTAGCTATGCCATTTTTCTTAAAGATTTTCATCCATATTACCGGGACCAGACATTACATTAAAGCCGCAAGCAGTTTTAAATGGCTTTTTTTCCTTTAGAAATGTCATTTTGTGCAGGGACAGTTCTAAACACGGGAAACACGCGCCACTTCACAGGCATACTTTAGACACCCTCCAGGTACGATATTTAAAGGAATATTTGACTTTTTTTTTTTCACTTTATGCATCATTAAAATGACTGCTCCCGAAAAACAGCCGTTTTTAAAACTTCTTTTTGCATTGATACATGTCCCCTGGTGCAGAACCTGGGTTCCCAAACCCTTTTTAGGACAATAACATGCATAATAGTCATTATAATTAGCACTTTAGATTTCGAACGTTCGCATCCATTGTATTTAATAGGGTTCTAACGTTCGTGCGAACTTTCGGTCTGTTCGCGGGTTCTGGTGCGAACCGAACCCGGGGGTGTTCGGCTCATCACTAATCACCAGTTTTAATTTTGATACAATAGGAAGTTCTCAGTTTGTGTAGTCAGATCCCTTCCACTGTCATGTAATCATGTTCCTTTTGTACATATATGGAATTATACTGTGCGATTTATTTATTGGTTGTTTGTATTAATTTTGGTTAATAAACCTACTATGTTTTGACCCCTCACTAATGACTGCGTTGCTTCATTTAAAGTCCCAACCTTCCCCCTTTTTTCCATTCTACAATATGAAACCAGACAATCCAAGCACATGGAGCAAAACATGCAAGAATACATATTCCAATTTGATTAAAGACGGTAAAACAAAAAACGTACTTTTGTCCAGGAATTTTTTAAGCTTCCTATACTGGTCCGGCTCCCTCAGCTTCAGGTCAGACCACCTTTTACGGAGCTGCTCCTTGGATCTCCTGACCCCAAATTTATTATAGAGACTCGTCGCCACTTTGTCCATTATTTTAGACTTCCTGAGATTAGGGGTGTCGTATGGCCCATGCTTCCCATCGTAATCCTTCCTCCGCAGGATGTCCACCATCTCCGCCATCTCAGCAAATGACATATTAGTCGCCTTGAATCTTTTATTCCTGGATCAGGACGTTCCCGCCTCCGGGCTTTCCTCGTCGGTACTTATTAATAAAGCACGCACCTGTGTCACCGCCATGTCGTCGTCTCCCACTGTGCGCTGAACGAGAAGGGGCAGGGAAATTCTGAAAAAGACTGTCATGGGCGGGCGACGCGGCCGGAGTTTCACGCATGCACAGGGTATATAAAGGGTAAACGAGGTTGTGGTTGCGCGGAGTAAGGACGACCGGAAGTGCCGAACGAATCCTACAAAGGTAAGAAATTAACTTGGGGCATCAGTGACCTATACTGGTTCATGATTGTAGAGGCCTATATTGGGCTATGATTAGGACAATTGAAGCTGACCTCCTGTTTTTGTCTTGTGTTTTATCTTGTAGACTGAACTATGCATAAATTGCGTGAGCCAGACATCATGTTAATTTTTATAGAAAAGTATAAGGAAATGCGCAACCTCTGGGAGCTAAAAAATAGCTCCTACCATAATAGCCAAGTACGAAGGGCAACAATTGTTAAATTAGCGGAATATATGAATACCTGGATCCCATAGGCAGACTATACTATGATGAATAGTAAAATCAACAACATGAGGAATGCGTACAAGAAACGCTATAAAGAAGTGCGTGCTTCTATGAGATCAGGAGCAGCAGCAGACAAAGTAGTTAAGCCCAAGCTGTGGTACTACAAGCATCTGCAATTTCTGGATGACCAGATTGAGGCCAGGGAATCACTTTCCACCCTTCCCTCAACCCTTCCTTCCACCCTTCCCTCCAGCGTTCCTTCCACCCTTCCTTCCACCCCTGCAGAGGGGGAGGAGGAGCCATCTGAGCTTGAAGAGCCGGATCTGCGCATCTTCAGCCAGGTATATTATTTTCTATGATATTTATTGTCCTTAATTGATTTTTGAGAACTAGATGTTATTATTCACAAATGACAAAATTTAAATGTTAAAAAAAAAAAAAAGGATTGGTACAGTATATCAAAAAGCAGGGGTCACAATGAGAGTCTTTTATATATTTTACGATTCAAATTGCAACAGTCATGAGATGAAAATTGTGTGTGATTGATTCAACAAAAACAAAACCTATGTCCCTTTTTTGTACACAGGATGAGCTCGGCCAGGAGGAAGAGGCTCCAGAATGTGGCAGGCAGGAGGAGGCAGGGGTGAGTGGCAGCCAGGAGGAAGCCGGCCCAAGTGGCACTCACCAGGTCCCCAGGCCTAGTGGCAGCACACAGTCCCAAGTGGCTCCCCTCCACGTCAGGCCCCCAAAACATCGGCGGATGACAAAGGTGGAGGAGGAGTCACTTAAGATGATAAGGGAAGCTGCTGTCATAATGAGGGCACCCCTCAACCCAGTTGAGGGCTTTAGTAACTATCTGTCCGAAAAGCTGATGAAACTGGAGGAGGGACAACGTACCCTCTGTGAGCACCTGGTTTATACGGCCATTCACATGGCGGGGATGGGGCAGTTGACAGAGGCCACTCATCTCTGCCATCTGCCCCATCCTTCTCCTCCTCCTCCTGCCACATTACCACCAACAGAGCCACAGCCTGGAAGGGTGCGTGGACGGGGCCGTGGAACAAATGCTGGAGGGAAGCGTGGAGGGAAGGCTACCAAGAAGAGCAGAAGCTGATTCCCTGGCTTCAAGCTGCTCTTCCAGAAGTTGCAGTTTGTAGGAGTACCACAGCTTGGGATGATGTATGTCTTCGGCTGCTGTTCCTGATTTCCTCATGTTGTTGATTTTATTGTTCATCATAGTAATGTCTGCCTTTGGGGTCCAAAGTCTTCATAAATTCCACTAATTTAACAATTGTTGCCCTTCCTGTTTATTTATTTTTTGCCAGAATAAATGGATTTTTGATTTCGGAAAAATACTTGCCTATGTTTTTTATTGGGAGTAGCAATAAGATGTCATAAATACAATGTGTAATTAACAAGGGACACCAACCTTCTTGAGGAAAAGAAAAAAAAAAATATGTTGTTGTGAGAACTTGACACCCAAAAAAATTAGCCCACAAGAACCAAAATCGAAGAAAATATAAAAAAATGGTATAACTTGATTCTAAATAGCAATTAAAATTAGGGAGATCTGGCTTTAAAAATATATAAAATTATTCTAGAGATGACAAGAAACTATAAAGAAATACGTTTGTCAGAACTCGGGATAAAGATCTGCAGCAAAAAAACTGTTTAAAGACCATTATAAGGAAGAAAACAATGCGCTGCATTAAGCGAGGCAAACATTTGCAGAATGACGAATGTGCTCTCTCCATTAGGAACGCTAGTTTTACCAGAACGAGCGCCCCCGTTTCATAATTCAGTCTGAGCATGCGTGGGTTTTTTAACCGATGGATTTGCCCATAGACGATCGGAATTTGCTATCGGTTTTTTATCCATCGGAAAAATTTAAAACATGTTCTATTTTTTGACACCGATGGAAAAAAGACCGATGGGGCCCATACACAATCGGTTTGTCCGATGAAAAAAATCCATCGGACTGTTTTCATTGGTAAAACCGATCGTGTGTACTGCTTGTTTAAGACTATATAGATAGTTTCTGTGTGTTAGATTAGACTTTAACAATTTTTTAATAAATGTTTATTATATTGAAGCTTTCACTTCTGGTCAAAAGAACTCTTATTTAACCCATATCATAACTTTGAGATATTAAATCTTAAATATAGATTTTCAAGGTTAACAAAATGTACTAATAGACAGGAAGAGGAGGAATTAGCAAAGATATGTAGACAAGCTTGAAGCAGAGTTTATAAAAAACAACTCAAATATAAATCAGATAAAGGTATCCTCAGCAATGAATAATAGGATAATCCAATTAAATATAATACACCAGACATATTTGGCTCTGAATAGACTGTATAGGATGGGAAGAATGGCCGCCCCAAACTGCACAAAATGTGGGCAGGGGGGAGCGGATTTCCTCCACTTGATGTGGTATTGCGGACATATAGGGAGATTCTGGCAACAGGTGGTTGGGAAAATAGGAAAAGTTATAAATAAACCAATAGTGGCTACAGTAGAACTATGTCTGTTGGGGGTACTTAAAAAAGAAGAAAGAGAATGTAAATACACTAGGATATTTTTGCAAGAAGTACTAATCCTGGCACGAAAACAAATAGTGGAAAAATGGATCCAGCCAATCGTATTGCTATGGCAATTTCTATAGTGACTTTATGGTAATAATATAGAGTTTAGGTTTCGCCAATGATTGGACAATCCAAATATGACATTTCTATCCGGTGTTTAAATACACCACTTTTCCTTTCGTCCATCATTGGGGAACACAACATATAATTTATTTACGACTGTAGATCGTACATCAATGAGAAAGTGTTATCTTCACCTATTCATTGTCTAACACTATTTAGTGCCATACTGTGGTAAACCAGTACGTTGTATTTGTTGACCTTTTGTTTGTTTTTTATTTATTTTTTGGTTTTTGTTTCTGTTTTTTTGTTTTTTTGTTTTGTCTTGCTTTCTCTCTTTTTCCTCTGTCTCACCATGGCTGCCTTCAGTGGCGAAGCATGGGAGGGACTTATGAACAAGGTACAATTAAACAGTAGATCTGGAAATATCTCGGATAGAGATTTAGACCAAGCTTTTCTCAGACTTCAGAGAATATTGGAGAAAAAAGTGCGAATTTTTTGGCATAAACGATATTTTGAAAAATATAATGAAAATAATATAATACCCTGGGGCTTGAGGGTTCAGATCTTTCCAAACCTCAGGAAGGTAGGGGATCTTCTCAAAACACAATGGGAAGCAAACCTACAATCCTGTTCAAAAGGCATGATGACTATCCTATGTACCCAATACGAGCAGGAGTTAACTGCATTGGATGCATCTGTCTCTAAATGGTATGATGACTACAGTTAAGTCATGACTAGTACAAGATTCAAGAAAAAAGAACAGACTCTCAAAGAACACATAGAATCTTATACGACAGATGTCATTAGGACAAAAGAAGACAAATTTATACGCGATAAAAATGCATATACTAACAACTTTGCCTATAAATGGAATGTTAACACTAATCAGAAACCATTCAGATCCAATAGCTATAGAAATGCTAAAAAAGATGAAAATGCATCAAATCTCTCTATATCTTCTAGCCAATCTACGATTTATCGTGATTTGTCTGGGGATAGACTGCCCAAAAAGCGCAAAGGCAACTCGGACGCAGCATCAACCGAATCACTACGACACCAACTCGGCACCCCTTTACCACGTCGACCATCTGACACCCAATCTAAATTGATTTCCTCTCACCTTTCCACCCTATTGCACCCTTCTTCCAACGCACTTCGTGGTCCCCAACCCACAGCATTGCATGCTATCGTCTCTACTGCACTCTCTACATCTGTCACTGCGTCACCCATGCACCTTGGTGCAACTCCGAAGGTGAGTAATTCAGACATAATGGTATCACCATCTGGGATACTCCTACCATCTGAAACCAGGATTGCACCAATTTTTTTAGTGAAGGAATAGATCCCCCTTCACCTTTAGGCAATGCACCCAATTTCATCCAACAGGCTGACGATGGCTTGGAATTATCCATAATCAACCTATCTAGCTACAACCTTTCTGAAAGTGAGATCCAAATATTGAAATTAGGATTGATCTTTTGTCCAGATTCCAACGTTGACAAATTTCATTTCATAAAAGATGTACACCTGTTTGCGCGTCTTCTCATGTATAGAGTGATTTATGATAAACCCTCAGCTGAACCATCTACATGTGACATAGATAATATCAAATTAAACATTACTGAATACAATGCAATGGCTGATTTGATGGATCTTTGGGAGGAAGGCCATATCCCTGACGATGATTCCTGGTGGAGTGACACACCAGGGTTATCTATCGCTGGCATGTCCTTCCCCCCTCCTCAATCCTTCAGATCTAAATCTCGAAACTTTCCCCTGTTGAACACTAATCCCAATATTTGGGCCTTTGTTCAACAGGTCTCACATAGTATTCAAGCAATGAACTTGGCTTCTTCAGTGACCTCAAATTTAACCACATCACAAAAAGCGGCCATTAAATCCCTACAAAATAATTCTGAAATAATAATCAAACCCGCGGACAAAGGCGGTAATCTTGTTATCATGGATGTGGAGAACTATGAGATCATGTGTATGAAGATTTTGTCTAACGTTGAATGGTATAGACCAATTTCTAAAATTGTATTGGAAAATTATTATGCAAAGTATCGTCGTATTATTCTTAAAGCTTTTCAGCAAGGCACGATAGATCACGATACGTGGAAGTTCCTGGATACCAAGAATCCAAGGATTCCTACGTTTTATGCTCTGCCAAAGACACACAAATCATTAACCAATCCGCCAGGACGGCCAATAATCTCAGGCTGCTCTAGTCTCACCGAAAATGCCAGTTCCTTGGTTGATAGTTACCTGTCTCCTCATGTCACTTCCCTCTCATCGTATGTGAAAGATACTATCGATTTATTGAGAACAATCGAGGGTATACAACTTCCAGCCAATACCTGGCTTGTCTCCCTGGATGTTGAGAGCCTTTACAACACAATACCCCATGACAGGGGTTTGGAGGTTATTAAAAGCCATCTCTCTGAGAGAGGCCCTTCTTCACGGATATATAACGACTTTGTTTTGGAGCTATTGAGTTATATCTTGAAACATAACATTTTTCTTTTCGGATCTTCCCACTACCTCCAGGTACAGGGGGTTGCGATGGGGACTAAGTGTGCCCCATCGTATGCCAACCTGTACCTGGGGGGGTGGGAACGACAGGTCTTCTCTAGAGAGGACCTTGCTTCCTTCCTGGACCATATCATCTCCTGGTATAGGTACATAGATGACCTATTGATTTTTTGGTTAGGTGATCAGATTCAATTGCAACAATTTTTCAATCTCTTGTCCATCAATGACTTTAATTTAAAATTTACTATCAATTATAGTCAAACTACCATTAGTTTCTTGGACCTCAATATTTCTATTGATGACACAGGGCTAGTCAATTCATGTCTATACAGGAAACCCACTGCTGGGAATACCATCCTTCATGCCAGCAGTGCACACTCTGCACCTCTTCTGCAGAGTATTCCCTATAGCCAATATCTTCGGCTTAGGCGTAACTGCAGCAGGGATGCAGATTTCAGAGCAACCTCGAAAGACCTTTACCAGAGATTAAAAGCCAGAGGCTACAGCCATAGATGTCTAAAACGAGCCTTTAACCGGGTAAAAACCCAAAAAAGAAGTTCTCTCATTTTTTCTTCGAAAAATTCTGCAACCACAGATACGGTCAGAGTGATTACTAGGTATGCTTCCCAACATAACGAAATGAGAAACATTTTAACAAAATTCTGGCCACTATTATTAGCAGATTCGACCGTAAATAAATATGTTAAAAAACACCCAGAGATCACCTTTAAACGGGTTTCTTCCCTGAGAGATCGTCTGGTCCACAGTCATTTTGAGCCTGTTCAAGTCTCTAAAAAAAACACTAAAATCAAGTTCAAATTACCCAACGGCAATTGGCACTCTACCTGAGAGTTAGTCACCTGCCAAACAGTGGGGGTGGTCTATCTGGCTCAGTGTCAGTGTGGGTATTATGTGGGGAAAACCAAAAGACCCTTCTTCAAGAGAATAAGGGACCATATGAAACCTATTCTAAACAGAAAAGTAGTGACGGCAGTTAGTAGGCATGTCGGTAATTATCACAATTTTGATCCTGATGTCATCAAATTTTTGGCCCTGGATCATGTCCCGCTCGACTCGAGGGGGGGGGAGTGTAGACAGGACCCTGCTCCAACTCGAGGCGCGCTGGATCCATGACCTTAGGGCCACTCACTCTCCAGGATTTAATGAAAGTCTTAGTTTCAGATCATTTCTTTGATGTTTTATCCATGATTGATTTTGGGTTCTCTGTTTATTGCTCTTGTGAGTATTAGTTTTGTGTTTTTTTTTTCCTTTCGCCATATTCTATTGGCTGTCCACTGTGGCCACAGTAAAATGGTGCATGTCTTAGCATCAAGAGTTAAGAGTAAATTCTCTTGACCCTTCATGTCATGGACATTCTAGCTTTAATTTTTATTCATAGGTTTTGTTATTTTATAACGTTTCATAGTATGTTTTGATATTATGTTAACTTTATACATAATTATATTATGTCAATGTATTATGTTTATTTGATAATTGATATAGGTCTTGTTGTCTTGCTGGTTCTCCCTTCCCCCCCCCTCCCTCAGAGTGTCGGGCTATACGAGGTCTGATTTGGTCCTTCAGCCGGGCCCGCTGCTCTGGTTCTGCACTTATCCCTTTGATGTCTGCCGCCTGTCCTGTCTGCTGTGCATCGCCACCTTTCTCAGGCCACTGTCCCCCCTTGATTCATGCGGAGTGACTGCATGGGCGCCCAGGGTCATCCACAATCCTCCATGGATGGCCCACCTTTAGCGCGGCGTTGTCCCTGGTGACGGGCATCTTGTTTGATCTGGCTGATTTCCACCTCTTCCACCAATGGATGTCACTGGACATCTTTCATTGGTGGATCGTTCCAGTGGGCGGTGTCCGCTCTGTCCGTCCTGTCTGTTTTGACGGCGAGCGGCTCCTCCTCCAGCCCCGGTGCATTCTGGCCTTTGCAGTCCTCAGCAGTTGCCATGTCATACGGGTCTACGTCACGCGCTCTCAGCCCGCTTTACGGTCGGTGACGTCAGACGCCGACCGCATTGGTGGACACTACATAACCAGCTCACACGCTGATCGCAGCGTTGTGGGCTGGTGGAGCTTTGGCTGGTGTTTCAAACATCTAAAGGTAATGTCTATACACTTTTTTGTTTTCCTTTTTGCCCCTTTATACTCTTTATGTTTACAATTTAATTATTGGAGGCCGCATCTAACAATGTGGGATCGCATTCAATATACAGGACACGGTTGTCATTGGTTATAGTGGGTTTGTCCCATTTTCCATATCGAACTGCTGGGTTTATAATAATTTCTAAGCCAGCTATTTGACTTAGTTATATATATATATATATGGAGACTTTTGTCTACTATGTTCCACGTTGATATGGAACTAATGTTAAAAGGAATAAAAAAATAAAATATTTTTTTTTTTTAAATAAATATTTATTTATAAGAATACTGCTTAAATTCAACATATGTCTCACATATACCCTGTTATTTAAATTGCTTGACCAATGTAACCTTCTAGACTCCGTGTGCCTATTTTTGGAGGACATAGGCACACCATGCTATTTATACTTCATATTTATATTTAAACAAACTGAAAATAATGTGGTTTCTTTTAGTGGTGTCCACAACTTCCATCTGTGTTTTTCTGCAAGCAGACAGCCCCTCAATATTTGCAAGTGAACATACTCCTGTTCACTTGACCTTACGTAAGTCACTTTTATCTATTGCAATTATTCATACATTTCATATTAGACTGACTTTTCCGTTCTGTATGGTTTGCTTAATTGCTCACCATCCTTTTTACAATTTATAATTTATTTCTACCTCATCCCTTTTTCTGCACCCATTTTCCTTTTTCCCTTTTTTCCTCTTTCTTATCCCTTTTTTTTGTTTTTGGCATCCAGCCGGTCTCCTATTTAGTGTCTACTGTGGTCACATATCCGCATTTTTCTACATGGGGTGACCGTTGCTCTCGATCCTGCATTTTCTGGTGTTCCGCTGCAGACAATACAGGTGGCAGGGTAAGTAGCATTGGGAGGGGTCCAGCTTTGCAACATGACCCTGTCTGTACCTAATTTGTTCAAATATAACATACAATGTATTTCAATGTGTAACTGTATATATTTTTCTTCCCCTTTTTTTCTTCTGTATAGTCATACTTGACAAATATGGATGGTCATCGCAAACCCCTGAGGAAGCTGTTTTAAGCAAAACATGTTGGGTTTCTATGCGATCCTATGTTCATCCAAACGCTATGTATTATGACCACCACATGTGTATGACACTGTATATGTACTAAAAAATCCAGGATTGGTTTTATACATTTTATACCTTTTTGTCCAAATGTGTATTAATAAAAGTATATATTATTAGAAACTCTCTCTCATTGACCAATTTCTGCACCACAAAAATCCCTTTCGTTCTACCCCTTCTCCACAATAATCATTTGGGATGAGGTGCCAATTCTAATGAGTGTTTCGCCAATGATTGGACAATCCAAATATGACAGAGTTTAGGTTTAGTTACAGTGACCCTTCTCCCCTCCATTGATATGTCTGGATGTTCTTTGCAGGAAGCAGGAAATGGGTGGGAGGGGCTTGGAAAGGGTTGAGAGAGACATGTGTGTTTGCATAAGAGATGGTGTTTAGAAGGACAAAGAGAGACATGGATGTGAGAAGCTGGAGAGCTTTGGAGAACTTTTGAGTTGGACTGAGCAAGGAACTATGGACATTACATTTTGACCCCTAAGTTGAGTACATGTTTAGTTTACTTAATGTGTACATATTGTACATGCTTATATTTGTAGGCATATATTTTGTAAGCTATTAATTGTGTTGTGTTGTGCATCCTACAGTTGTGTGTGACGATTTTTCCCTGTTTAGTAAAGCATTGATACACTACAGAAGTCTAAGCTTCCTTGGTTTTACCACAAGAACTTAATAGATAGACATAAAGCATTACAAATGGGGGTTCGTGGCCGTGATTTGTGCTAAAATTTCAACAGAAGCTGACCTGTTTTCTGTGGTGTTTTTTTTTGCTTGTGCTGGGGGAAAAATGCTGCGTACACTGTTTAGGAAGAGTAAGGCTGAAAAGGTTTCTGGTGTCCAGGAGGACTTGAAGGGGTGCACCCTTCCTATCTGGGCAAGAGATAGTCAGTGGATGTCTGTTGCAAAGGAGCTGGCTGGATATGCTTCTCCTTTGAACAGAGCTTGGGGGGGTGGAGTCTCTGATCTTTCCTCAGATTTTAGTCTCAAAAGTTTTGGGTTCAGTAAGGGAGAGATGCGGGCAGTTGCTGTGTTTGGTTTGCATTTCCTGCATGCTCTACATATTGAATCTGAAAAGAGGGAAAAGGCAGAATTAGAAATAGATTTACTGAAGGAGCAACTTGCAGTAGCATCCAAGTGTTTGGAAGAAACTGCAAGCAAGGCAAAAGATTTAGAAAGGAGGGTAATCAAAGTTAAACCTGCAGTGGCTTTGAAGTGCGTTCAAACCCCCGTAGGCCGAGCTGAAGATTTGAATGAGCGGTGTGCAGCCCTCATGAATAAATATAATGATGCTCTAACAAAGGACAAAGGCCCAAAGCCCGTAAGCAGAAGTAGGACATGTGCTACTGTTACTTCTCATGACCTGGAAGCTGAGGATTTGATCAGCTCAAATTACAGAGTTTATTCAGATACAAGGAAGGCAAGGCCTATGATCTCCAGGAGACACATGTGGATTGATTTACTAAAGGTGGGGGTCCCTAGAGAGGAAATAGATGGGATTCCTACACCAGCATTGTTTAAGAAGTGGAAGCAAATGGTTGGGAATGGTAGATTCAGTCACATTAAGTGTTTCTGTTGCCATAAAATGGGGCATTTTGCAAAAATGTGCCATGCTGTGAAGACTGAACAGCAGGCTTGTGTGCTTCCCAGGACAGCACGGAGAGACATGCAAGTTTATTCGTTACGTTGGAAGTCAATGCCTTTCCGTGAAAGTGTTTCAAGGCAACAGTGGGCACCCTACAATAGTTTTGCAGTTAGAAATGGGCAGATAGAGAAATGTGAGCAGTGAGCTATGTTTTTGGCACAGTTGGAAATGAACATATAATCTGCTTTGTCTCTTACTCTTTTCAGGTATTGAGCATCGAGAGGTGGAGCAGGCAGAGCAGACAACCATGCTGGGTGGGAGGAGGAAGACCAGAAGAGAGCCTGAAGAAGATGCGGATGATTTCCTAAAGGTGGCTGAATTTGAGTGGATTTTCATCTGAGCATTTCCTTATGACCAAGAGGACAAGAGACTTTCATCTGGGACTTTCTTTACACAAACTGCCAAAGACATTAACCCTGCTCAAAAGTAATGTTGCAGCCTTCCAGGGACAAAACAAAAGTCTGACCGCCCAGATGGGGGTCAAAAGGGAATTTTTTCCTACCATTATGGGGGGGGGGGGTTTATTTCGCCCTTTTCTGGACAAAAGGCTTTAAGAAGTTTCCTATATTATTCTATAAAGTCAAGAGGTGGTATGTATTGCTATGGCAATTTCTATAGTGACTTTATGTTAATAATATAGAGTTTAGGTTTAGTTACAGTGACCCTTACCCCCCTCCATTGATATGTCTGGAAATGGGTGGGAGGGGCTTGGAAAGGGTTGGGAGAGACATGTGTGTTTGAACAAGTTTGATGTGTTTGAACAAGAGATGGTGTTTGGAAGGACAAAGAGAGACATGGATGTGAGAAGCTGGAGAGCTTTGGAGAACTTTTGAGTTGGACTGAGCAAGGAACTATGGACATTACATCTTGACCCCTAAGTTGAGTACATGCTTAGTTTACTTAATGTGTACATATTGTACATGCCTATATTTGTAGGCATATATTTTGTAAGCTATGAATTGTGTTGTGTTGTGCATCCTACAGTTGTATGTGCAGATCTTTCCCTGTTTAGTAAAGCATTGATACACTACAGAAGTCTAAGCTTTCTTTGTTTTACCACAAGAACTTAATAGATAGACGTAATGCATTACACCAATCCCACCAACTATAAGTCAATGAGTGAGAGCAGGGCTGGACTGGGACCAAAATTTGGCCCTGGACTTCATCCAGACCGGCCCACTTTAATTCAATAAAATGCTGCCCCCCACCTCCCCAAAAAATCACGCCCACTAAAAGGCCCCTACATCCATTATTGTATATCATGAGAGGGTGAGCGAGAGGGGAATGAGAGAGAGAGAGAGAGAGAGAGGGAGGGTTGAGGGAAAGGGGATGAGAGGGGGTGGGTGAGAGAGGGGGGTGAGTGTAAGAGAGAGGGAGTGAGTGTAAAAGAGAGGGGGTGAGTGTAGGACCCCTTTCACACTGAGGCATTTTTCAGGCGCTTTTGGGCTAAAAATAGCGCCTATAAAGCCCCTGAAAAACGCCTCCGCTGCAGTTCCAGTGTGAAAGTCCTCCAAGCAGCATCTTTGGGGTGGTGGAGGAGCGGTGTACACACCGCTCCTGCCCATTGAAATGAATGGCTGAGAGACAGAGGAGGGGGCTAAGAGACAGAGGAGGGGTCTAAGAGACAGAGGAGGGGTCTGAGAGACAGAAGAGGAAGCTGAGAGACAGAGGGGGAAGCTGAGAGACAGAGGGGGAAGCTGAGAGACAATGGGAGGGAGCTAAGAGACAATGGGAGGGAGCTGAGAGACAATGGGAGGGAGCTGAAAGACAGAGGGGGAGCTGAAAGACAGAGGGGGAAGCTGAGAGACAGAGGGGGAAGCTGAGAGACAGAGGGGGAGCTGAGAGACAGAGGGGGAGCTGAGAGACAGAGGGGGAGCTGAGAGACAAAGGGGGAGCTGAGAGACAGAGGGGGGAGCTGAGAGACAGAGGGGGGAGCTGAGAGACAGAGGGGGGAGCTGAGAGACAGAGGAGGGGAGCTGAGAGGCAGTGGAGGGGAGCTGAGAGACAGTGGAGGGGTCTGAGAGACAGTGGAGGGGTCTGAGAGACAGGGGGGAGCTGAGAGACAGAGAGGAGAGCTGAGAGACAGAGGAGGAGAGCTGAGAGACAGAGGAGGGGTCTGAGAGACAGAGGAGGGGTCTGGGAGACAGAGGAGGGGTCTGAGAGACAGAGAGAAGCTGAGAGACAGAGATGGGGCTAAAAGAGGGGGGGACTGAGAGACACGGGAACTGAGAGACAGAGGGGGTCTGAGAAACAGAGGGGGGTCTAAGAGACAGAGGGGGGTCTAAGAGACAGAAGGGGAACTGAGAGACAGAGCGGGAGCTGAGAGACAGAGGGGGGCTGAGAGACAGGGGGGGCTGAGAGACAGAGGGGGAGCTGAGAGACAGAGGGGGGGCTGAGAGACAGAGGGGGGGCTGAGAGAGAGTGGAGGGGGCTGAGAGACAGTGGAGGGGTCTGAGTGACAGTGGGGGGTCTGAGAGACAGAGGGGGGAGCTGAGAGACAGAGGGGGAAGCTGAGAGACAGAGGGGGAGCTGAGAGACAGAGGGGGGAGCTGAGAGACAGAGGGGGAGAGCTGAGAGACAGAGGGGGGAGCTGAGAGACAGAGGGGGAGAGCTGAGAGACAGAGGAGGAGAGCTGAGAGACAGAGGAGGAGAGCTGAGAGACAGAGGAGGAGAGCTGAGAGACAGAGGGGGGGTCTGAGAGACAGAGGGGGGTCTGAGAGATAGAGGGGAGCTGAGAGACAGAGGAGGGCTAAAAGAGGGGGGACTGAGAGACACAGGAACTGAGAGACAGAGGGGGGACTGAGAGACAGAGGGGGGTCTAAGAGACAGGGGGTCTGAGAGACAGAGGGGGGTCTAAGAGACAGGGGGTCTGAGAGACAGAGGGGGGAGCTGAGAGACAGAGGGGGGAGCTGAGAGACAGAGGAAGAGCTGAGAGACAGAGGGGGGGCTGAAAGACAGAGGGGGAGAGCTGAGAGACAGAGGGGGAGAGCTGAGAGATAGAGGAGGGGGCTGAGAGACAGTGGGGGGGTCTGAGAGGCAGAAGGGGAGCTGAGAGACAGAGGGGGGGGTCTGAGAGACAGAGGAGGAGAGCTGAGAGACAGAGGAGGAGAGCTGAGAGACAGAGGAGGAGAGCTGAGAGATAGAGGAGGGGTCTGAGAGACAGAGGAGGGGTCTGAGAGACAGAGGGGGGGTCTGAGAGACAGAGGGGGGGTCTGAGAGACAGAGGAGGGGTCTGAGAGATAGTGGGGGGCTGAGAGACAGAGGAGGGGGCTGAAAGAGGGGGGACTGAGAGACAGAGGGGGCACTAAGAGACAGAGGGGGCAGAGAGACAGAGGGGAGGGCTGAAACAGACCACATAACACTGTCCCTTTCTGCAGTCCCTCCTCTGCTCACCTCCCTGCTGCCTCAGTGTTCTGGCATGTTTGTGTAGGATGCCAGGTACCTGATGGCCATCAGCGGCAGCGCCGAGTCTCCCTCTTGATCTGGGGGGGTGCTCACGCTGCTCTGCTCCTTACAGCGGCGCATGTTCTCTTCCTCCGGGCTCCCAGTCAGCCTGCTCTCCGGCCCAGGCCGCATGGTTCCTGGAGCAGAGAGGAGGTGGAGGAATCGAGGTTCTGGGAGCGCCGGGGTGGCCGCGCTCGCTACTGTCCGCCTCCTCAGTGGTCAGGGAGGGGGTGGAGCCCTTCTCCCTCAAAATTTTACATCCAACTGCCCTCCTCGATGGCCACCTTCCCCGAATCCCTGCCGCTGTTTTCTGCCACGCTCCCGCTGCCGCCGAACTGCATAAAAAAACGGGCCACAAAAAAAACTTTTTTTTTTTTTTTTAAACGGCCCACTGAGCCATTGGCCCACCGGGAAACTCCCGGTAGTCCCTATGGCCAGTCCATCCCTGAGTGAGAGCAATAAATCAAGTTGTACCGCTTGAGAGGATAATGTATGAACAAAGGGGAAATGTGCAGAAATATGATAAGATATGGGTAAAATGGAATAGATTACATTTAACAACGGATATAGTAAGAGCTTGAAATGTAACACAAAGTGAATAAAGGAAGGAAAAAAATATTTTTTGTAAATAGAGACCATAAGTTAGGATGAGAAGGATGGAAGAATATGAGTGTATGGAAATGACAATAGAAATAAATAAATACTGGAATAAAATAAATGTGAAAATATGTAATTAATTTGCAAGAATTTGTAATAAAGAGTATTGGAAAAAAAAGGACGCTTTCGAGGCAGGAGAGGTAAGCGACGAGTAGACAACCGAACTCCCCCCTTCTGGTCCATGGCTTGACCGCACCATAATTCCTAATCGGTAAACTTTGGTGGAAGGGGCTTATCTTTACATAGAGATTGTAAGACGTGTGCTATTTGGCCAAACCTGAATCGTTCTGAGTTAGGAAGGTCAAGCACATCCCTTTCAGTCCACCTGTTCTCATCTATCCATCAGAATGCATGTGCCTCCATTGTGGGGACACTCATAGGTTAGTGTAGAACCACAGATTACAGGATGCCTTGACGTGGCTCTGTGGCTCATGCATGCGTTTGTAAATGCGTGCAGACAAACCCCTGTTTTTAACGCATACTGATAGACAGGTTAATTGGTTGTCTGCGAGCTGGTCGGTAAGTAGGCTTGTTTTTTTCCTGGGCATTCCCCAGGCCTTGTTGTTACCTGTTTCAGCCTTCCAATGCTGCTTACTGCGATGGCCAGCTATAGATGGGGGCGTGGACAAGTTTGTTTTGTTTTTGGAAAAGTGGGTTTTTTATTGAAACAAGGATTGGTGATAAAGCATCAGTAGAGAGGAGACACCTTTTTCCCATATTAACTCTTACAGGAGAGAATTTCCCTTCCTCGGGGTAGATTTCCTCTCACTTTCTGTTGTCTCCTTCCGTTTGCAAGTAGGAGTCGTTTGTAAGTTGGATGTTTGAAAGTAGGGGCCTGCCGTATATACTCTGCTGAAATTTGCCCCTTAGATGTTGGTGTTGCCACAACACTGTGAGCCCTCACAGTTACCCTTGGTGGGCGCTGGAACGCTCTGTTGTGAACTATTATATCAGGAATTGTAATTACATGCCATTGTTGAACAGTGGTAGGAAAAATTGGGCCTTTGGTGGTGGTGCTGGTGCTACAACACTGTCAGCCCTCACAGTTACTCTTGGTGGGCACATGAATGGGCCCTACTGTAAATTATTAGATCAAGAATTGTAATTGCGTGCCCCTGTTGAAGTGGTGCCACAACACTGCAACCTCTCACAGATACTGTACTTGGAGCACAGCAATGATCCCTTTTTCATAGTATTGCCTCAAAAATTGTAATTACACGCCCCTGTTAAACAGGAGCTGAACAATTGGGCCTTAGGCACTGGTGCCACAACACTGCAACCCCTCACAGATACTGTACTTGGAGCACAGCAATGAGCCCTGTTGCAAAGTATTGCATCAAAAATTTTAATTACATGCCCCTGTTAAACAGGGGCTGAAAAATTGCGCCTTAGGCACTGGTGCCACAACACTGCAACCCCTTAAAGATACTGTACTTGGAGCACAGCAATGAGCCCTGTTGCAAAGTATTGCATCAAAAATTGTAATTACACGCCCCTGTTAAACAGGGGCTGAAAAATTGGGCCTTAGGCACTGGTGCTGGTGCCACAACACTGCAACCTCTCCCTGATACTCTAGTTGGAGTGCAGGAATGAGCCCTGCTGCAAAGCATTGCATAAAAAAATGTAATTACATGCCCCTGTTAAACAGGAGCTGAAAAATTGGGCCCAGAAACAAAAACATTTCTTCCAAGCTATCATCATGAATCGGATCGTTGAGGAGGAGGAGGATAGTCAGTTAACATAACAGGACAGTCACTCAGCATCAGCATAGGCAGTCTTGAAGGGATGTGACATTTCAAAATAAATTATTCTGTTACATCAGCTTCAGGTGCTTGGTAGCTGGTGGTGATCCAAGACTGGTTCATCTTTATGAAGGTCAGTCGATCAACCAAGTCGGTGGACAGGCGCACCCTGTGATCCGTGACAAATCCTCCAGCAGCACTGAATGTGCGTTCTGAAAGAACGCTGGATGCAGGACAGGCCAGTAGCTCAATTGCATACTGTGCCAGCTCTGGCCAGTGATCCATCCTCAAGACCCAGTAAGCCAGAGGATTTTCGGTGGGGAAGGTGTCCAAGTCTGACCTTGCCCCTAGGTATTCCTGTACCATGTATATCAGACGCTGGCGATGGTTGCTGGAACCGATCATACCTTGGGGCTGCAGACTAAAGAATTGTCTGAACGCATCGGTCAGACGGCCATCTTCCCCACCGCTCCTTCTTTGACTGACCGAAGCCTCAGCAACTCGTTGTCCAGGACCAGGAGTTTGTAACCTCCCAGTCTCTGGGAACGCGTTGCACAGACCTTTCTGCAAGGCCTCCCGGAGTTGTCTCATCCTCTGCTCCCTCTGCGACGGTAAGATAAGGTCCGCAACCTTACCCTTGTACCGTGGATCAAGGAGAGTGGCCAGCCAGTAATGGTCCCTCTCCTTGATCCGAAGAATACGAGGATCCTTCCGCAGACTTTGCAGGATCAGGGAGGCCATGCAGCGTAGGTTAGCTGAGGCAATCGGTCCGGAGTCCTCTGGGTCACTAAGGACGACATGATCCGCAGCCACCTCCTCCCAGCCAAGTACAAGTCCACGGGTTTCTTGGGACTGTAAATCATCCCTAAAAGACTGCTGCTGTTGATGCTGAGTGCCAGGCTCCACCTCCATGCTGACACAATCCTCCTCCTCCTCCTCGTCCTCTTCCTGTGCGATGGGTGGGACAGAAGGAACACTGTCTGGGTAAAGGGGGCCTTGAGAGGCAAGGAAGTCCTTCTCTTCCTGCCTCTGTTCTGCCTCAAGTGCCCTGTCCATTATTCCACGCAGCGTATGCTCCAACAGGTGGACAAGAGGTACAGTGTCACTGATGCATGCACTGTCACTGCTCACCATCCTCGTGGCCTCCTCAAATGGTGCCAGGACAGTGCATGCATCCCTGATCATGCCCCACTAGCGTGGTGAAAAAAATCCGAGCTCCCCTGACCCTGTCCTGGTGCCGTAGTCGCACAGGTACTCATTGATGGCCCTCTGCTGCGTGTGCAGCCACTGCAGCATGGCCAACGTTGAGTTCCACCTGGTGGGCATGTCACATATAAGGCGGTTCTTGGGCAGTTTCAACTCCTTTTGCAGCTCAGCCAGCCGATCACTGGCATTATATGATCTGCGGAAATGCACACAGACTTTCCTGGCCTGCCTCAGGACATCCTGTAAGCCCAGGTACCTGCCCAAGAACCGCTGCACCACCAGGTTAAGGACGTGAGCCACACAGGGCACATGGGTCAGTTGTCCCTGTCGGAGGGCGGAGAGGAGGTTGGTGCCATTGTCGCAAACCACTATTCCTGGCTTAAGCTGGCGTGGCGTCAACCACCTCTCGGCCTGCCCCTGCATAGTTGACAGAACCTCTGCCCCAGTGTGGCTCCTGTCCCCCAAACACACCAGCGCAAGCATGGCATGGCATCTTTTTGCCTGCGTACTTGCGTAGCCCCTTGAACGCCTACGGAGCACCGCTGGTTCCGAGAACAAAGCACAGGAAGAGGCCAAGGAAGAAGAAGAGGAGGGGGTGGAGGAGAGAGGTGTGTCACAACCAGTAGTAGCATTTTGGAGGCGTGGTGGCGGAACAACCTCCAACACTACTGCACCTTGTCCTGCATCCTTCCCAGCTGCCAAAAGAGTGAGCCAATGGGCCGTGAAAGAAAGGTAACGTCCCTGTCCATGCCTGCTGGTCCATGAGTCAGCGGTAATATGCACCTTACCGCTGACCACCCTGTCCAGCGAGACATGGACATTGCCTTCCACATGCCGGTAGAGAGCCGGAATCGCCTTCCGTGAGAAAAAGTGGCATTTGGGAACCTGCCACTGAGGAACCGCACATTGCACAAACTCACGGAAGGGGGCCGAGTCTACCAACTGAAAAGGCAGCAGTTGAAGTGCTAGCAATTTAGCCAAGCTAGCATTCAACTGCTGGGCATGTGGATGGCTGGTAGTGAACTTCTTTCGACGGTCCAGCAGCTGGGCCAGGGAAATTTGCCTGCTACAATCGGACGTCGGTGTACTGCTAGCAGAGTACCCGCAAGTACTTGGCAGTGACACACCTAATTCTACACCTTCATTCCTCTGAGTGCAGGTTTCAGTGGGGTTGGAGATCCCAGCTGATGAGGAGCAAGGAGAGGTCCGCTTTGTTCTTTGGTGTGGGTCTTTAAGGTACGCTGGCCAACGAGCTGCATGGCAGGTCAACATATGTCTGGTCAAGCATGTGGTGCCCAAACGGCTGATGTTTTGGCCACACGAGATACGCTTGAGACATATGTTGCAAATAGCAGCGGTGCGATGTGATGCACTCGACTCAAAAAAGGCCCACACCAAAGAACTTTTGGAATAACGGGCAGAGGCAGCGCCCTGCACAGGCGGAGCTCTGCGGTGTGATTCAGTCAGTGTGCTGTCCTTACGCTGGCCCCCGGAGGGCATCCTGCCTCGTTGGAGATGTGCCTCCTCCTCATCCTCCTCCTCCTCCTCTCTCCTATCAGGCACCCACGTGGAGTCAGTGACCTCATCATCCCCTCCCTCCTCATCACTGGAGCCAATCTGGCAGTATGCTGCAGCTGCTGGAACATGACTGCCAGATTGCTGACCTTCTTGAGCATCCCCTCTCTCTGCGCTCACGCTACTGCCTTCCTCTAGCTGGGTATCATCATCAGACCCTTCAAAACACTGGGAATCCTCCTGGAGCATGTACCCAACACTGTGCTCAAACAGTTCGGGGGACTCCTCAGGAGGACATGGTGGGTCTAGGGAAGGAGTGACTGATGATGACATTGATACGAGGGAAGAGCACGCTTTGGCAGCTGCTTTGCCAGTACCCTAAGCCTGGGTAAGAGAGGATGAGGAGGATGAGGAGGGCTTGGTCATCCACACTACCAAGTCTTCGGCATGATGCGGCTCAACACATCCAACTGCCGAAAATAAGGACAAGCGTGTCCCATGGCCACGTGCTGATGACGATGCACCGCGTCCACTACCAGCACTGTTGTCTCTAGACACAGAGCCTGCTTGCCCTCTTTTATTGGCTCGTGACTGTCTGCCTCTCCTTGTTGGCCTTCCAGACATAGTAATGGCCTGCAGGGAGATGGGAAAACCAGCAATTGGGTAGTGTATATTTTGCTGGAGGCACACAACACCCACTAACTCCTGCAGATGCCTGTATTAGAGAACACCAGCAATAAAGGGTAGATACAGGTGTATACTGTGCTGTGCTGGAGGCACACAACACCCACTAACTCCTGCACATTGCCTTTATTAGAGAACACCAGCAATAAAGGGTAGATACAGGTGTATACTGTGCTGTGCTGGAGGCACACAACACCCACTAACTCCTGCAGATGCCTTTATTAGAGAACACCAGCAATAAAGGGTAGATACAGGTGTATACTGTGCTGTTCTGGAGGCACACAACACCCACTAACTCCTGCAGATGCATTTATTAGAGAACACCAGCAATAAAGGGTAGATACAGGTGTATTCTGTGCTGTGCTGGAGGCACACAACACCCACTAACTCCTGCAGATGCCTGTATTAGAGAACAGCAATAAAGTGTAGATACAGGTGTATACTGTGCTGGGGCACACAACACCCACTAACTCCTGCAGATGCCTGTATTAGAGAACAGCAAAAAAGTGTATATACAGGTGTATACTGTGCTGGGGCACACAACACCCACTAACTCCTGCAGATGCCTGTATTAGAGAACAGCAATAACGGGTATATACAGGTGTATACTGTGCTGGGGCACACAACACCCACTAACTGCTGCAGATGCCTGTATTAGAGAACAGCAAAAAAGTGTATATACAGGTGTATACTGTGCTGGGGCACACAACACCCACTAACTCCTGCAGATGCCTGTATTAGAGAACAGCAATAATGGGTATATACAGGTGTATACTGTGCTGGGGCACACAACACCCACTAACTCCTGCAGATGCCTGAGAAAAGATGGTGGGCGTGTGGGGGGAGTAAAGGTCGGCATAGAATTCATGAAAGGCTTCCAGGATTTTGGAGAGATTTGCTGTGGTTCCTTGGCCCGGGATTCTAATATTAGGCATTACATACGATTTAAGCCAGGGAGTTAATTTAGCTGCTAGCATGGCACCCATCCTGTCTCCTTGGGTATAAAATCTGTTTCTGTTCCACCAAATTTGTTTTTCAGCTTTGGTGGTGAGAGCCAAGTTGAGTTCCAGTCTAGCTTTATCGAGTTGGGTCACTGTAGTTGGGGAGGGGTTCAATTTGTGTAGAGCTCATAACTGTGTGTACACCCCGTCTAACCTCTCTATGTCTGCTTCTCTTTCCCTCTTTACCTGAGATGCCATCCTGATGATCTCCCCTCTTATGAAGGCCTAATGGGCTGCCCACAGTGTTTCCGCTGAGGTCCCCTCCACATTGTTAAACTAGAAATATTCCTGCAGAGATTTGTCAAGTATGGTTACATGTACAGGATCATAGAGGATGGATTCATTCAGTCCCCACTGTCTCTGGCCCGGTCTCGAGCGATGGGACTGGACTGCCATGATCACGATTGAGTGATCAGATAGGACAATGTCATTGATGTGGGACTTGATAATGAGTGGAACCCTATGTGTCTGAACTAAGAGGTGATTGATCCTGGCATAGGAGTTGTGTGGGTGGGAGAAGTGAGTGAAGTCCTATTTGGTGGGGTTTAATTCCCTCCACACATCAGCCATGCCCTGGGCATGATTGAGTTTCGCTATTTTAAGGCTTTCTCTAGTTGGACGGGTCAATTGGGTGGTGGGGGGTCTAGAGCTATCCAGGCCCTGGTCAAATGCTGCATTGGAGTCCCCTCCGAAAATGATCGTGCCCTCCAGTGAGGGTGAGAGGGTATCAAAGAGGTGTTTGAAGAAGGCTGGTTGGCCCTTGTTGGGGGTGTAGTAAGAGACCAGGGAGTAGAGTTGACCATCAATCGTTCCCTTCACTAGGATAAACCTACCTCCCGGATCTCATGTCAGAGATCCAAGTAAATTTGCACGTTTGGCCACAATGGCCAGCCCCTTGGTTTTATTTTCCATGCTAGCCAGATAAAAATTAGGGAAGTGGGCGTGAAGGAACTTGGGACTCTACCGGGCAAGGAAGTGGGTTTCCTGCAACATGATGATTTCTTTTTTTAACAAGAGAGACATGATGATTTCTAGTTTTGAGGATTTGTATGTGTTAAAAACATTCCTACGCTTAAGGGAAGAGTTTAGACCCTGAACATTATGGGTTGCGACCCTTAGGGTGTTGAGAATGCGGTCAGCCATGGAACCTGGGTGGAGGTGCGCTGCAGAGTCTACCATTATTTACCTCCAGAAGTGTCCTCCAGATCAATGATGTAAAGGGACAATCCGCTCGGAGATTGTGGGGAGTCTCAGTCCGCTGCGGCCGACTGTGGAAGTTATCTGAAATGGATAAAATGGTTAGGAGATGTTCCGGAGAGAAAGGAGTAGGGAGGAGAAGAGAAAAGAGGAACAGAGAGGGGGGAATTTTCCCCTCCCGAGGTTACCTGGAACCCGAGGAGAGAAAAAGATCCTGTATAACATAAAATCAAAAAAATACGTGAGATAAAAAATAAGAGGTCAAAAATCTCCAGGCCCGAACGGCTGGAGGTCCTATCCCTCAGGCGTCTAAGGGATAGGAGGAGGCACATGTGAGCCACCCCAGACCAGGGTGCTCTGTAACACTTAGTAGGTGAATGCCTAGTGAAACTATGGAGAGCTAATAAACAACAGGTTGTAGGTGATATAACTTGTATGGGGGTCCGAGGACCGCAAGACCCCTCCACATTAGAATCCCCCTCTCCCTCCCCTATATGACAGAGAGGGGAAGGGGGATCAATGGGAAACCAAACATTGCCAGGATGGTTCCCAGTTCTTTCATGTTAGGTAGTTCTGCACGGCCCTATCCTCCCCACCTAAGTGGGGATAGGGGCTCTGGGGAGACCACCGCTGGGGAAAACGAAACACACCATAGCAGTAATAAGAAAAGCGTAAATTAAAGCGAAACTTTCCATTGAACCAAGGGAGAACACCGGAATTAACAACTCCCGGGGAATGAGAGGGAGTCAGTCTCATCGTATAAAAGGATTGTCAAATGCGGCGGCAGTTGACTAGACAGGAATCGAGCATTGTGATAATCGTACTATCACAGAGGAACGTTGTGAGAGGCTCGTCTGGACTTGGCCTTGTTCCAAAGAGGATTCAGCGGGCTGACTGGAGGCGGGCATTTGTTGAATCGTGAGGAGGACACTTCCATTTCCATCTTCTGGGAAATTATCTTCAGGCTGAGCAAGAGCTTTTCTCCCATGGCGAAATTGGAGAAGGCATGGTTTTGGCCCTTGTATGTGAATTTCACCGCAAAAGGGAAGGCCCATCTATATTTAATGTCCCTCTGGGCCAGAGCAGATAGTAGCGGTTTCAGGGTTCTTCTGCGTTGGATGGTGGAGGGGGAGAGATCCGCAAAAATTTGAACTGTGTGGCCCTGGCAGGTCACCTTGGGGAGGGCTCAGGATTGTTTCATGACCGCTTCTTTAACGGTGTAAAAGTGGGGCTTAGCAATGATGTCTCTGAGGGAGCCATCCTTTACAGGGCCATATGTGCCATATGTGCTCTGTCCAGTTCCAGATGGGGTTGCGGTATGTTTGGGATCAGAGACCTCATCAGATCTTGTGTAGCTGCCGTGACATTGAGAATTAATTCAGGCAGGCCTCTGATCCTAAAGTTATACCTCCTGGACCTGTTCTCCAGGTCATCTATGCGTGAAAAGGCAGTGTCCAGTTGGTCATGGAGGGTTTGGATGAGGTCAGAGTTCTGATGCGAGACTGCTGCAGTCTGATCTAGCTTGCATTTGATGGCGTCTATCCTGGAGCCGATATTTTGGAGGTCCGCTTTTATTTCACCTGTTATTTTAGAAGCAGTGAAGGCCAGGCCTTTTTTCAGTTTGAGTTAAAGGTCTTCTGCAGTAAAGGGCTGGTCCGGGGCTGGGGGGGCCATGGCTAAAGGATTCTGAGAAGGCAGGTGCTGCAAAGCAGTGGCTGAGCAATGACTCTGTGGAGGCCGGAGAGGGGGTTAAAGCCTGCCCTCCAAAGCTGTGCATCCCAGGGGTGAAATTTAAGAGATTTGGGGTCAGCACTTGCCTGTCCTGTGTCCCGCCTGTGTGGGGAGCATGAGGCTGTGAGGCCGCAGCAGCCGCGGCGGCCATCTTGGTACACCCTGGACGGGTGGAGGCAGCGAATTCCGGGTCCAAATTGTGCCGTACTCCTGACTTGAGCATGCGGGGGTGTTCTCCATGGTTGTGGGGAGTAATTCTTGTTCAGTGTGCAGCCGAGCTTGGCGGGAGAGGGTACTGTGGGCGCCGTAGGTCTGGTGCGTTGCTGAGCTCTGGGCTCAAGTGGCCATCACAGAGCTCTCGCGCATGCACACTCCACCAGGATGTGTTTTAAAATCTCCCGACACTACCCGGGGTTTGGGGCTAGGAACCTGCCGTAAGATTTCCAGGCTGTATGATAGGCCTACCGGGTGTTGCAGGATAATGACTGATTTACAAGGTAGGTTGCATTGCGTAGGTGTTTCTTTAATCCAGTATCAGCTGTGACCAAGTTGGAATAAGAGATGTGGTCAGGTCGGTTACAGGTTCCTACGAGAAGAATGACTCAAGGTTAAAGCGGGATAGTGCGTCGGCCGAGTCGTTGCACTTGCCCGGGATATAGATTCAGTGCACTTTGAATTGAAGCTGCAGGGATAGTTTCACCAGCCTGTGCTGGAAGGACATGATGGCTAGCGATTTGAACCTGCCTGTATTTATGATATTAGTTGTGACCTGATTGTCCGTGGAAAACATCACTGTTTGCCCTGCCCCAGACTTGAGCTGCATCCTCAACGGGGTAGGGTTCAAATAGTAAGAAGGACTGACTGAACCCCAGGATCAGGAGGATTTCTGGTTGCCATGGCTCTGCAAGCAATGATGGCCAAAAATTGGCGTGAAGCCTGTAGGGCAGGCATGTCCAAAGTCCGCCCGTGGGCCAATTGCGGCCTGCGTTTCGGTTTAATACAGCCCCCCTTGTGATTTGGATATATATACAGTATATATATATATCTTATTTATCGGCGCTGCCTTGGAGGGGCGGGACGAGTGCCATCAGAGTACATAGAGGAGAATCTCCTGTTTACGCTGTGTCTGTAATAGGAAGTCCTATCTCCTGGGCTGCCATTGGACAACTGTCTATCATAGGAGGCGGGACTTTGTATTAAATCTGTTGACGTTCGTCCCTGTCCCTTCTGAGACTGCAAATGGGCATTGATCAGGCTGCATTCATGGCAATGGTAAGGCTGCATTCATGGCAATGGTGAGGCTGCATTCATGGGCACAGACCCTTATTTTGCTACACAGTTCTTATTTAAAATTAAATGTTTTTCCTGAAACTTCCCTCTTAAAGTGGAGGTTCACCCACATATTTAACTTTAAATACATTAATTGCTCTTAGCACGTACATTAGCGGATCACTAACCTTTTTTTTTTATTCTAAGTAGTTTTCCAAATATATGTTTTATATGATCCTGCTTCCGGTATTTACTCCCGCGGGAGTAGGCGTGTCCTTTCCTACCTCCTATTCACACAGTGGCTCCTGGGAGCAACTTGCCCTGCTTCCGATTACTAATATCTACACTCATTTCAGTGAGATCTCACGATAATTGTATCGTCACGTGACTCATCTAGCCGGTCACGTGACGGGGGCGGATCTAATTCCGCCATTTTAGATAAGGCCATGCAGGTGTATTTTGCCATTATACACCTGCGGACACGAGGTACAGGACTGTCTACAAATCATCTCACCTAAGATTATTGATTTCTCTTCGCAAATTACTTAAAAAGGTAAGCAATTTTAATATTATACATATATGTTCAATGTATATATGTTTTCATTCATTGTAATTTTTTTTAACTTTGATTTTATTTTTTTAAAGGTCATTTTTATTCGTTCGTTTTCAAAGAAAGGAACAGATCATCAGTTTCTTCCACGTTTCCTTGCATATATTTACAGGTATGTATATTGATCACATTTATATAAATATTTAATTTAAAATATATTAATAAATGTTATAAATTGTTATATTTATATATTTTATTGTAGTTTTCTTGTCTATCATATTTTAAATATTATTGATAATATATATATTAAAATCTTATTAAAATAACATATATAAATATATATATTTTTATAAAAAAAATTCTAGATTGTTTAACTGGTATTACAACTTCGATTTCTCATATTACTTTATCATACGCTTTTTAATCAGGTAAGATAATATTTATATTTTTTATCATGTATGTATGTATGTATATATATATATGTGTGTTGTTATGATTACCTATGTATGTATATTTTAAATATTTTGTGTGTGTGTGCGTTTATATTCAATAATTTTTTTTATACTTACTCTTAAAAAATCTAATATATATATAAAAAAAAAGTTTTTATTAATAAATAATTTAAAACATTTTTTTAATCCTTCTCAATATTTTTTGATTTAAAAAAAATTACATTCTTATTATAGATCAAATTTAACATTTTATTTTTATTAATAATTTTATATTAATTTTTTAGGTGTTTGTCATGTGCAGAATGTGTGCGTGTGTGCATATCTCTTTTAATGTCTATAAATACAAATATGATAAAAAAAATAATAATAATTAGACTTTGTTAATAAAATACTTTTAGAAGGTATACTTTGTGTGTGTGTGTGTGTGTGTCTCTATGTGTCTCTGTGTGTGTGTGTGTGTGTATATATATATATATATATAAATATATATACTGTACATGTCTCACTTTGTTTCTAATATAACAAATATATTAAATATCACATCTTGTAAAAACACAAAAAAATATTATTTTAATACAACATTAAATTTTATTATATTTATTTCCTAGATTACACAAGACAAGTTGATTTGAATTTTTCAAACCCATGCATGAATATCTTATTAGTACTCTTGGTATATTTTTTGTTATTTTTTTTTTCATTTCTTTCTCCCTCATTCCCTTTCTTTATCCATCTATCACTCTTTGTCTCAATCTATCACTCTTTCTCTCTCTTGCTCTACCTTTTCCCCTTTTTTTTTCTCATTCATTCCCTCTCTCTTCCCCTCATTCCCTCTTTCTCTCCCTCTATCCCTCTTTCTCTACCTTTTTCCCTTTTTTTTATCCCTCATTCCATCTCTTTCCCTCATTCCCTCTTTCTCTTCCTCTATCCCTCTTTCTCTCCCTTTATCCCACACTTCCATTTTCTTTCCTTATATCACTCCCTCTTTCACTCTCTCCCTTTCTCTCTCTTGCTCTACCTTTTTCCTTTTTTTTTTCCATCATTCCATGTCTCTTTCCCTCACTCCCTCTTTCTCTCCCTCTATACCTCTTTCTCTATCACTCCCTCTTTTCCTCTCCCTCTCTCTCTTTCTCTCTCTATCCCTCTTTCTCTCCCTCTATCCCACACTTCCACTTTCTTTCCTTATATCACTCCCTCTTTCACTCTCTCCCTTTCTCTCTGTTGCTCTACCTTTTTTTTATCCCTCATTCCATCTCTTTCCCTCATTCCCTCTTTCTCTCCCTCTATCCCTCTTTCTCTCTCTTGCTCTACCTTTTTCCCTTTTTTTTATCCCTCATTCCATCTCTTTCCCTCATTCCCTCTTTCTCTTCCTCTATCCCTCTTTCTCTCCCTTTATCCCTCACTTCCACTTTCTTTCCTTATATCACCCCCTCTTTCACTCTCTCCCTTTCTCTCTCTTGCTCTACCTTTTTCCTTTTTTTTTTTCCATCATTCCATGTCTCTTTCCCTCACTCCCTCTTTCTCTCCCTCTATACCTCTTTCTCTATCACTCCCTCTTTTCCTCTCCCTCTCTCTCTTTCTCTCTCTATCCCTCTTTCTCTCCCTCTATCCCACACTTCCACTTTATATACGTGTGTGTGTGTGTATATATATATATATATATATATATATACACATGCACATACATATATAAACATGTATTAATTTATTATGTGTGTGTGTATATGTATATACATATATGTGTATATATATATATATATATATATATATATATAAACACACATATCTAATTAAATATATATATACATAATTTTATATATATATATGTAGCACCTTCCCCTCTTCTCTCTCCGTGCGACTCACACTGTCTCTTGTCTAGGGGTATCTGATGGGGGAGAGAGAGAGAGAGCGGGTGGGCTATGCCTAGCTTCCACCACGTGGGAATACCTGTGGTATCAGCAATGTCTTGTTTACCTTCGGGTCTGTGCTGTGCACCCGGATCCTCCCTCCAAGAGTCACCGTGAACTTCGTCCGCCAGGAAGTGAGCCTCACACCATTAAAGTCCAACACTCCTTTATTAGAACACACCATACAGGGACTTCCTTGATAGATAGAACAGAAAAGGAGGTGTGAGTGTGAATAGGCCCAGACACAAATTCGGTCCTCCACTCTCCTCCTGGAGAGTGGGCTATGGTCTCCGCAGGAGGTGAAGGGGATCCTTCTGGACGGTCTCCGACAAGAGACTCACCCGTCACCAGCAGTCTGCTGCACCGGGTCTTCGAGTGAGGAGCTCTCCCCGGTCCATTGCGTCTTACTCAGATTCAGGCCTCCATCCCCGAAGTGCCTTAGGACCCTTCCCTCGCGGAACTCAGTGTTGGGCACTGAGCTCCGGACCTTCTTGTAAGTACCTCACCCCAGGACTGAAGGTGCCTGAGGTGGAACACGATCTCCGTTGGTCCCCTAGGCCGAGGCCTCCTAGGGGACGAGCACGAACCCACGTCCGCAAGCTGAAGGTTCTTGGGACGAAGACCCCGTGACCAAGATGGCCGGCCCCCTTTATACCCTCCCCCAGCAAGCACGGCGGGTTCCCCGCCCCACCATACCGTTGCCGAGAGAGGACAAAAAGGGCCTCGGCACACAGTGATATTCGTCCCTCCGGTCACAGTGACAGTGCCACCTCGTGGACCACAGGGAACATAGCACTGATGTCACAGCCAGATTCAAAAAATGCACCCAGGAAAGTAAGTACCCGCTACACATTCCCCCCTGTCTTTTGACACTGGACCCCAGTGTCTGGAGTGAATCACGCCCTCAACGGCTGACATAATCCAATCCAGAAACCAACTAACAATTTGAAAAACCAAAAAATTTTTAGGAAACTATCCTAACGGAGAAGTTGTGTCTGAGCCCCTGCAACAAAAGAGGAGTGAAAGACAACATTTAAAACATTATACTTTTCCCTCCCATCCTAACTAAGAACCACCCCAGGTTCCATAATCTTGCCGGGACGCTCTCCTGCAGAGGGAAGAGAAAAGAAACAATAAAACCCTGACACATGTGTATGTGTGAGAGAAAAAGAAACTCCTCCGAAGAGAAATATCTTTTCCTCCAGTGTGAGTGTGTACAATGTGTAACGTTGCACGAGACTGCCACCTGGTGACAGCCTCGTGGTAACTGCACCCGTTGAACCATCTTCTCTTTTCTTGCTGCTTGACTCCAGGCCCTATCTACGCCAAAGTCTGCAACTTCTCACCGGAGAGGAAAGAAAAACAACAACTGGAACAGTTCTTCCTCGGAATGACACAAGCACCCCTCTTGCGGAGCAAAACACTGATGATGGCACCAGCAAGAAAGTCAAACAGCAAAGTTCAGGGGGTGCAAAGTCCTTTCAAAAAGCAAACAAATGGAGTCTCTTTCTCCTCAGAGGTAGAAGCGGGGATGCGGCAGAATAATAGGTTTTAGATGCCGATCCATGGTCTCCAAATGGTACTCCACATCCTCACCTTCTTTGCGTTGGATCAACACCTTATCCGCATGGATGTGTCTTCCCCTCATCCACTCTGCCTTTCAGTCTTTGAACCGCTGAGATGTCTTTGGAGAGCATGTCAAATACCTGCGGGCGTGTGGGACCTTAAGGTGGGTCCACACAAAGTCATTATACCAGCGCTCTCGGTACACCTCCACTTCGTAGAGTAACTCCTTGGGGAGGTACGGATATTCCCACCCGTAGTCAGCAGCAACTTTCTGGCAGAAGAATCTCTGAAGCCTTGACAGCGGAGGCATTGTGGCTTTGTCCCCTTCGCCGGGTAGAACTATAGAGTCCGGATGGCGAGGGGCCTTAACCACTTCTGGTTGGGGCATAGGTGCCCGTAGTATCAACCTCTGCTCCCCAGTACCTGATGCAGGCGGCACCGGAGATGTAGATGTGGGCTGGGGACAGGACCCTTGTTCAGGCGCTGGTGCCTCCACCCGGGGTGTACTCTCCCCCGTGGACATGGGTGAATCTCGAGGCCTTCGGAATGAAGCTAGCGGTACTTTGTCCCAGCCCTTCTCTGCAAACAGTTCGTCAATAGCGGTGTCATCTCCCATATCAGAGAGCGACTCCAGATCCGAGGTATCACACTCCTCCGCGGGTATGTAGCCCGTTGTAGAGACGGAGCTAACACCTCCCGCAGGCGTACTGGGCCATGCCTTCCCGGCACCTCCGCCCATGCGCCAAGTCTCTTTGCCCGGCTCACCTCGGCCTTTACTTGAAGCGGGACGTCCGGAACACTCGTCAACGGATCCGTCTAGGCCTGGCGTAAGCTGGCGAGATGGTCCGCCACCACCACTGGTCGGGGCCACCATGCTGGTTCTCTTCTTCGGTGGCGGACGCTGTGAGACAGTGGTGACCGAGTCAGCATCCTCAGATTTCTCCCGTTGAGTTTTAACGACCTCCTCCTCGGTCGCTGCAGTGTGCGCTGGGATGGCTTTTACAGCAGTAATTCCTCCTCTGCGAGTAGTGTTACCTGAAACCCGGCCTGGGTAGATGGTTCTCGGCCTTTCAACTACCGGATCCACCTCGAACAGAAACTCCCCACAGGCCTCACATTGTCCGAAGGGCTTCAGGTGGCACACCAGTCCCGAGCACCCGGGACAAATTACACCCAGGACCTCTACGTCCATGCACGAATACAGGGCGAATCGACCCCTTGGCTTCAGCTGGATCCCGGTATCCATTATCGGAGCAGCAGCAGTCATCGTGGTAGTAGCAGGGTGAACTGGGATCCATGAAGTATGTCCAAACATGGTGACTTGTTGCTGGTCCATCGCACACTGCAGAGTTTTCGCGCCAATGTCCCACGTGTAGCCCTCTCACGTATTGGACTCCTCCCCTTTGCTCCAGTTCGCGGGCTTTTTCACTTTCTTTGGTTGAGCCACGCCCACGAACTAAGCGGCGGGGGTTGTGTCTGTTGGCGCAGTGCAATTAGAAACCCCCACGTGTAGTACCTCACACGGCTGGGCCTCCCCCCGTTCACCGCTCTTCCTGCGCGGGCCTTTCCCTTGTCTAGGGTCAATTCCACGACTTCGAGCAGGGCTGCACTTTGGCCTATTCAGTTAACTCATCCAGCAGACTTGTTCAATACTGTGATGCACAACACAATACCGGACCCGAGCCCCCACGTGTAGCGCCTTCCCCTCTTCTCTCTCCGTGCGACTCGCACTGTCTCTTGTCTAGGGGTATCTGATGGGGGAGAGAGAGAGAGCGGGTGGGCTACGCCTAGCTTCCACCACGTGGGAATACCTGTGGTATCAGCAATGTCTTGTTTACCTTCGGGTCTGTGCTGTGCACCCGGATCCTCCCTCCAAGAGTCACCGTGAACTTCGTCCGCCAGGAAGTGAGCCTCACACCATTAAAGTCCAACACTCCTTTATTAGAACACACCATACAGGGACTTCCTTGATAGATAGAACAGAAAAGGGAGGTGTGAGTGTGAATAGGCCCAGACACAAATTCGGTCCTCCACTCTCCTCCTGGAGAGTGGGCTAGGGTCTCCGCATGAGGTGAAGGGGATCCTTCTGGACGGTCTCCGACAAGAGACTCACCCGTCACCGGCAGTCTGCTGCACCGGGTCTTCGAGTGAGGAGCTCTCCCCGGTCCATTGCGTCTTACTCAGATTCAAGCCTCCATCCCCGAAGTGCCTTAGGACCCTTCCCTCGCGGAACTCAGTGTTGGGCACTGAGCTCCGGACCTTCTTGTAAGTACCTCACCCCAGGACTGAAGGTGCCTGAGGTGGAACACGATCTCCGTTGGTCCCCTAGGCCGAGGCCTCCTAGGGGACGAGCACGAACCCACGTCCGCAAGCTGAAGGTGCTTGGGACGAAGACCCCGTGACCAAGGTGGCCGGCCCCCTTTATACCCTCCCCCAGCAAGCACGGCGGGTTCCCCGCCCCACCATACCGCTGCCGAGAGAGGACAAAAAGGGCCTCGGCACACAGTGATATTCGTCCCTCCGGTCAGAGTGACAGCGCCACCTCGTGGACCACAAGGAACATAGCACTGATGTCACAGCCAGATTCAAAAAATGCACCCGGGAAAGTAAGTACCCGCTACACATATATATAAATATATATATATATAAATAATTAAATATTTATATATATACATATACACACACATAATAAATGAATACATGTTTATATACGTCTGTGTGTGTATGTATATATATATTATATATATATATATATATATATATATATATATATATATACACACACACACACATACACATATAAACATGTATTAATTTATTATGTGTGTGTGTGTATATATATATATATATATATATATATATATATAATAAATGTATACTAAAATACTCACAAAAATACATTTTCTATGTGACAATCTTTTTGTTATATCTATATATATGCTCTTAAATAAAAAATAAACTTTTATAATTGATTTGGCTGGCACAGAGAGGGAGAAATAAACATTACCTGCCCAGCTGTGTCTCAAGAGTGTTGGGAGGCGTTCCTGCTGTCTATTTTTCTTTGGCTTGCATCACATCTGGGCGTGTACTGGGCGTGTAGTGGGTGTGAACTTTAAATGTTTATGCAGGTTGTCATGGCAACCAGGAAGTGTTGACGGCGCTGCTCGCCGTCAACACAGCGCGTGCGCGAGATCAGCGCTGAATCCTGGGAGAGAGGAATTCGTCTCTACCCGGAAGGATATGCTTGTGGGCTTCAAGATGCCCACAAGCAAAATGGCAAAAGGAGAAAGAGTTTTATAAACTCTTTTTTTACCGCGAAACAGGCGGGGGGGGTGTTTTAAAGTGCCGCAGACATTGCTAAGGTAATTACATTGATAATTGATAACAATGAATATAAAAAAAAAATAAGTATGTTCCGCAGAACCTCCGCTTTAAAGTGAAGGTGCATGTTATATGCCGAAAAATACGGTATATTCAAATAACACGCCCAAGCTTATCCTTAGTCCTGAGCCGCGCTCTGGGATTTGTTGGGGGCCACAAAGGATATATATATATGTAGCGATACCCCCAAACTAAGGGAGCCGCTGGTTTGCTTTTGGGCCCTGTACACAGCACAGCCAACCCCCGGCAATCTACTCAACCCTTCCTTCTCTGGCACAGCTAGTCTAGGGGTGGTATTTCTATATAGCTCTATAACAGTGTATACACAATCCCACAATATCTTTCTTTAAGTGGTAAGATACATATATATAGAAATATAGACTCCAATACCTGATTTGAGTAAACATAAAAGGGTTTACTTGTAGATAAAAAGGGATAAATAATCAATAGTACATATAACCATGCATGCAAAGCCCTGCAGCAACACTAACAGTAGTCAATTATAGTGCGTTATTAACTCTAACACACGTTAACATATAGTTCAAGTCCCCGTTATCAATATGGCAGTATTACCAACTCCCAGTCAGGCCTGACTCTAGTAAAACTCAGTCTCTAGAGAAGGAAGCTTTGCATGCCAGATGATCGTTGGTGCACATACAGGAACAGTATTTGTAATCCAACAAGGTATAAAGTAGTAGAACAAGTCCCCGGAGACTATATGACTCTGTCCTCCAACTAGTCTCCTGACAGGGAAAGGGAAATATAACCTGGTGGGCCTAGGCAGTCTATAGGCCTAACAAGTACTTGATTAAAGCTGCGAGCAGGTGCTCTCTCACCACTCCGGACTCGATCCCAGTCCGGAACTCCCACCGCTGTGTCTTCACCCACACACAGGATCTGCCGCCGCCTGGTCTCCGGTCCACTGACTTCCCTGAAACAGGTAGATGTCCGTCGCCGCACAGGCTCAGCAGTGAGGTGGAAGGCTCTCTGGAAGTGCGCAAGGCCCACGCCTTGGGCCCTGCACTCACAGCTGGTCTGCACAGGAAGTCCTCTTGCCAGCCGCGCGGTGTCCAAAGAGGCCGGGCTTAACCTCGCCCTCCCCTTTTATACCCTACCCATGAGTCTCTGCAGCAGCACAATGCACCCTGGATGCCAAGCGGGGTTCTGGGTAACGTAGTCCCTAGGGCCTCAACGGAGACCCCGCTACACACTCCCCCCACTTAAACTCTTTGGTCCCCAAAGATAACCGTCAGCAAACACTACGCACAACATTTGACAAAGTTGCGTATGATGTCGGCAGAGGAAGTTCCCACCAAAAACAAGAGGGTGAGCTTCCTCGCCCACAGGTCACACTATCATAAGTGGTCTGCCTAACTGTGCCAGGGGGTGAGTTGGGGTTGCCCTCCACCAAATGAACAGTGGAGGGATCAGGGCTTTCTGCACTCCTCCTGGCAGTTGCCACTGTATCCTCTGAGCTCCTCCACATTTGTGGGTAAGTCAACCTTCGGGGAGGCCTTATGGCCCTTTTCACCCTTCTCTCTCTTGGGACTTCTGGCTCCGGCACTGTTGGTTCCTCTTCCGGAACAAACCTGTCAGCTTCCGCTGTTTTTGAAACATTAAATGCAGGAACAGAAGGATTCCCAGAGCATCTTGTATCCTCCTCTGGGAGCAGGTCGAGGGCATCCTCCCATGAGTCTGATAGAGGGCTGGATGGGATAAATTCAGTAGCTTCTACATTCAGTGTACTGTCTATGGTGTCTTCCAAAGGTGGGAGATCTATAGCAGAAGTCACTGGGGCCTGGGAAGGCCATAGCCATCCCAACTCTTCCCGTTCATCCTCACTAGGCTCAGAGACCTCTGCTTCTTCAGACCAAGATGTTTGAGACCGGGGATTTTTGCCTAGGAGTATCCAAGATGGACGTTGACTCAGATGAATCTTTCACAGGAGGTATCCGGACTGCTTCGGCAAGGGGAAGTATGTGATTCCGGTGCCAAGTCTTCAAAGGCCCCACCTTTCCCTCTGGCTTCAGCTGATAGACTGGTAGGCCAGGTACCTTCTTACAAACAACATATGGCTCCGGTCTCCATCTGTCTGCAAGCTTGTGCTTCCCAGGGACTCCCAAGTTTCGTAACAGCACTCTATCCCCTGGTTGCAGATCCTGAATTTAGACCTTCAGGTCGAAGTTTCTTTTGTTGCGGGCTCCCCTTTGATCGGAAGCTGCTTGGGCCTGCTTATAGGCCAACTGTAAACTGTGCCTCAACCGGTCCACATAGCCCCTATGAGAAGTGGCTGAGGAATGGTCTATGGAGGTGCCAAAGGCCAGGTCTACGGGTAGTCTTGCTTCTCTCCCAAACATGAGTCGGTAGGGAGAGTACCCTGTAGCATCACTTGTTGTGCTATTGTAAGCATGCACAATTGCTGCTATGTGCCTGCTCCAATGCTGCTTTTTTCACTTTCTAGAGTTCCCAGCATGTTGAGTAGGGTTTGATTTAACCTTTCCGGCTGGGCATCCCCTTGAGGATGGTAAGGAGTGGTTCGGGTCTTCTTGATCCCTAAGAGTCCAAGAGCTTCCGGATCAGTCGACTTTCAAAGTCCCTCCCTTGATCCGAGTGGAGTCGCTGTGGTAGCCCATAGTGCACGAAGTATTTCTCCATGAGTACCTTGACCACTGTAGAAGCCTTCTGGTCTTTGGTCGGGAAGGCCTGGGCATACCGGGTGAAATGATCGGTTACTACCAGAACATTTCCTAGTCCACTCAAGTCAGGCTCGAGGCAGAGGAAATCAATGCATACCAAATCCATTGGGCCTTGACTCTGCAGGTGGCCCATTGGGGAAGCTTGATGGGGTAGAGTCTTCCGCTGGATGCAGCTTGCACATGAATGGCAGTATTCCTCCACTTCAGCCCTCATACAGGGCCAATAGAACCGACTCCTGACAAGTTGAAAGGTCCTTTCAGCTCCCAAATGACCATGATGGTCGTGTAAGGCGGCCAAGACAGTCCCTCGGTGCTTTTCAGGCAAGAACAATTGCCATTTGTCTTCCAAGTCATCAGAGGGGCCCCTTCGGTAGACCACCCCTTGATGCACTTGCAACCTGTCCCACTCTTTCCGCAGCAAACAAGCTTCTTTTGAAGGGTGATTCAAGATCCTATCTGGGTCCTGACTCTCCAGGGCCTCGAGGGCCAACTTCCCCAAAGGGTCTTCCTTCTGATCACACCTCAATTCTTTCTTTGACAGCTTGGGTAAATCATCTTCCTCTATTTGAGTCACTCCACAGTATTGTCTGGGTACCCCCACTACTGTGACCCCTATCTCTTCCGCTCTGGACCCCCCACTGGCTTGGAGTTCAGCCCCTTGACAGAGGGCCCGCACCCCGTCCGGTGCCACCTGGGTCCAGTCTTCTGTGTGGCTAGTGGGCGCATGAGACCTTCTGGACAGGGCATCCGCATCTCGATTCCCAACCCCAGGTCTGTATTTCAGGCTGAAATTGAATCCAGACAGTGCAGCCAGCCATCGATGGCCCGTGGCATCCAGTTTTGCTGTGGTGAAAAGGTAGGTAAGTGGATTGTTGTCAGTTTTTACGGTGAATTCTGCCCCATACAGATAGTCCTTAAGCTTATCAACTACAGCCCACTTGAGAGCCAGGAACTCCAACTTGTGAGTGGGATAGTTTTTTTCAGATGGGGTCAGACTTCTGCTCACATATGCAACAGGTCACAGTTGCCCTTCGTGCTCCTGGTAGAGCACTCCTCCCAGACTGTCATGACTGGCATCTACATGTGGTTAAGCTCTTCTTCAGCATGTGGAAGGCCTCTTCGCACTTCCCACTCCACTGGTCTTCGACTGACTCTCCCGGCTTCCTGGGACCCGAGTCATCCTCTTCCCCTTCTGTCTTCAAGAGTCCATTCAGGGGTCTGGCAATCCGGGCAAACCCCTCTACGAATCTCCTATAGTAGGAGCAGAACCCCAAAAAGGACCCCAGTTCTGTCACCGTGGTGGGCTGGGGCCAGGAGGTAACTGCCTCCAGCTTCCCGGGGTCTGTGGCAACCCCTTCTTCAGACACTATGTGCCTTAGATAGTTGACTGATGACTGGTAGAACTGACACTTTTCTGGCGAAAGCTTGAGTCCCTCTTCATTAAGCCTTCTTAGGACTTTTTCCAGCCTTTCCTCATGTTCTTCTAGAGTCTTCCCAAAGACAATGATGTCATCCAAGTACACAAGAACTTAGATGAGGTTCATGTCTCCTACGGTTTTCTCCATGAGGCGTTGGAAGGTGGCAGGGGCTCCAGACAGGCCTTGCGGCATCCGGTCAAATTCGAAGAATCCCACAGGGGTTATGAAGGCTGTCTTCTCCTTGTCTTCCGGATGCATCGGGATCTGATAGTATCCACTCTTCAGGTCCATAACGCTGAACCACCTGGCTCCAGACAAACTCTGTAGGGCATTCTCTATCCTCGGGGTGGTATACTGGTCGGGTATCGTCCTCCGGTTGAGAGTCCTGTAGTCTATACACAACCTCAACGACCCATTCTTCTTCCGGACCACCACTATTGGAGAGGCATAGGGGCTCCTAGATTCCCGGATAACACTGGTTCGCTTTAGCTCGGCAAGCTGTTCTCTCAGGTCTTCAAGGTCGGCTAGAGGAACTTGCCTGACCCTCTCCCTGAAAGGCTTGTCTTCCTGGAGGCGGATTCGATGGGTGGCACTCTTTGCACACCCTACGTCGAACTCATCTTTAGAGAAGATCTTCCTCCATCTGATCAATTGGGCCTTTGCCCTCTCTTTCCAGGCCCTTGGCAGGTTCGGGTTCTCCATGCAGAGCTTCTCCCAAACAGTCCTGTCTCCCTCTGTCTTCTCCACATCCGATAGGACAATTGGGGCAGCTGGGCTCACCTGACCCAGCAGCATCCGTGGTATTCCTGACACTCACCAGCACCTTACAGTGTGCCTTCTTCAGAGCTCTCAGTGGGACCACCTCTGGGATCACTTCTAAGCCTGAGTATTCTTCCCGAGGGTCTGGTTCCAGCATGACAAAGGGGCCAGGTTGCTCCCAAGTAAGCTTCACAGTGGCCCTGAGACAGGTTACCTCACCAGGCTGCAACACTATCCCCTTCTTTTCCAGTCTCCAGACTTTACCCACCCACCCCCTCTTCTGGGGCCTTGTGTTCTAAGACCAGTCGCTGGTAGGCAGTCTTCAACATTGGGTGTATTCTGGTGACCATGGGGTTCCTTCCTCCTGCCAGGTGGGTGAGAAGCCTCCGGACCAGGTCCGTATTTGTCCCTATTATTAAGGAGCTCTTGCTGGCTCCAGGCGGTCGGGGGCACACCACTGCCAGGGTATCAAACACTTCAGCCTTCCCGGCCACTGAGGGGTCGAAGGTCAGTTTAATGGGCAAGTAACCATCGTAGGGAAACCTCTTTGTTCCGATTCCCCATATTTCCAGATCTTCAATTCTCTGGATGGGCAAGTGACTCAGATGTCTATCGTAAAAGTCCCGGTATAACAGAGTCACCTGTGCTCCAGTGTCTAAGATGGCTCTCGTGTAGACTCCCTCCACTTGAATAGGCACTACAGGGGAGGGGCCTATTAGTTCTTCTGGATAAGACTTCAAAGGGGTCTCTTTCTGCTGATCCCTATTTTTTTTTGTTTTGGTTGTTGGCTTTAGTCCCTTTTGGGCTCGGTATGCATAGATCTCCCTCCTCTGTTTATGTATAGATTCCTGCTGAGGGACATTATTTCTCTTTTTAGGTGTGTATTCTTGCTGAGGAGCACTGTTCTTCTTCTGAGAGGGTCTGTTGCTTTTTCTTCTGGGCTTCTCATTCAGTTTGGGTACAGTGGAGCTCACTGGAGATGATGGGCACCCGGTTGACTCCTTCACCGGGGCCCTCTGAAGTTTTCTGCCGACTTGCGATTATTTATCTTCTTTTTCTTGGGACTTGAACATACTTTTGCAATATGGCCAACTCCTCCGCAGTTAAAACAGACCACATCCCCCTAGTCTTGTAGGGAAGCGGGTGCTGAGGTCTCTGGGAACAACTCCTTCTTCAGTCCATTATTCTCTACAACCCTTGGATCCTTTGCCATCAAAGAGGTCAGCATCTCCAACACCTGAGACATTTGTGACTTCAGGGTGTCCACTTCTGGGTCTCTTTCGTGGGTCATGGCTGATCTGACCATTACCGGTACAACAGGGGTATGTGCCTTGATCGCTTGCTGATCCTTCTGCAGGGCCTCCTCATCTCTTTACCAGATCAGGATAATTCAATGACATACCTCCTCCAGAGGTTTTCAAGTGGAGCCAGACTGGATCCGAGCGCAGCGCTCCCTTTAATATCTGCTTCATCCTTGCCGCATCTATGGCCTGAGGTACCATCCCTTTTTTCAGCACGATTTGACAAAGCATCTTGTTCAGTCTTCTTACATACTCTGACAGCTTTTCTCCTGGCTGCTGAAAAGTGTGTTCAAACTGATACACCAGTTCTGTTACTTTTTCTAACTGACCAAACTCCTCTTGTAGCATGGCTAAACAGTCATAAGCCGTGCAGGCAGCATTTCCAAACCGGAGACTTTTTACAGCTTCCGCAGCCGCGCCTTTCAGACTTTCCATCACGCGCTGCATCTTCTGCTCTTCAGGCACCTCCCATGCCTCGACTGCTGACAAGGCCTGTTCGATCCAGGTATCGAAGTCTTCCTCTCCTACAGGGATGGGCAGCATCCATGAAAATGTCCTCAGCGTCTGTTAGCTGGCCTCTACGTGTACCTGTCACGTACCTGGTGATGAGCCTGGGATGCAGGGAGCGGCCTCTTTTGCACCTCCTACTCCGGAACCCCTGATGGTGGGAACAGGGAGCTCGGGAGTGCGGAGTCGCACAAGTGCCTGTCAGGAACACTGGTGCAGAGGTGGAGCTGGACCTTAGGAAGCTCTGTGCAGGTTTCAGCGGCAGCAGGGAAGCTGGACGGCAGGCAGGCTTGGCACACAGGGAACCGAGGAGACAAACGGCAGACAGCGGGGAGGTGTCTTGTAGTACCGGGCACTGGCAGGTTCAAACAGGCCGGGTAATCCACTGGCTGGCGGATCAGGTGCAGTGCAAGAGGCAGAGGCAGAGTCGTTAAACAGTCCGGGTTGGCAACGGGCAGGCAGCAGGTAGCAGAAGGAGCAGGCGGAAGCAAGGTCAACAAGCCGGGGGTCAGCGGGCAGGCAGAAGGCAAGAAGTGTCAGGAACAAGCCGGGTCACAGGAACAGATCGGTAGGGTAATAGCAGATAGCAGATGGGTCTAGGAAACGCTGTAGACCAGACAGCAAGGAGCCCCAGCACAAGCCCCTTTAAATAGCCCCAGATTGGCGCCAGGAAGTGTCACTGCGTGCTCCCGCGCGCACTGAAGCGTGCCGCGCGCCGTTACCGCGCATGCGCGCACGCGCTAACACCGACTCGCCGCTATTGCGCCGGCGCGAACGTGCTAACGACGATTCGACACTATTGCGCAGGCGCGTACCCGCGCGCGCCGCCGCGTCGCCAGCTTGCAGGTGAGATTGCCCATCATGACATTGCCCCCCTCCAATGGGCAGCCTCCGGATGCCCAACTGGGCCATCTTAACTGGATGGGAGTCTTTGAAGGACTGAACCAATCTTTTGGCATGGATGTTGCACTCAGGTTCCCATGAGTTCTCCTCAGGGCCATATCCCTTCCATTTTACAAGAAATTGGACTTGGTTGCGCCTTTTTCTACAATCCATGATGGATTCCACCTCAAACTCCTCTTCACCGTCAACCAAGATTGGTTCAGGAGGGCCGGTGTCACGTCCCGAGAAGGGATCAGGAACAGTAGGCTTGAGTAAGGCAACATGGAAAACCGGGTGGAGCCGGAATGATTCTGGTAGCTCCAGTTCATAGGCCACACTGTTAATCCGTCTCCTGACGGGAAAAGGACCCACAAACTTGGGACCCAATTTCTTTGAGGGACAGGCAAGTCTAAGGTTCAGTGTAGATAACCACACCTGATCCCCGGGTTCCAGATTGAGTTCTCCTCTTCTCTTTTTGTCGAACACTTTTTTATTATATTCTTGTGTCCTAGTCATCGTGTCTCGTAATAACTCATTGTTTGCTCTGAAAAAATCCAATGTCTCCTGGACAGCAGGTACAGCAGACTCCGGGATACAGTTGGACAAGAATGAGGGATGAAAGCCGTAGTTAGCATAGAACGGGGATTGCTTCGTGGCGGAGTGGACCGAATTATTGTATGCAAATTCGGTCAGCGGCAGCAGAGGTACCCAATCTTCCTGCGAGAACGAAGAAAAGCAGCGTAGGTATTGCTCAAGTGTCTGATTCGTCCGTTCAGTCTGGCCATTTGATTGTGGATGATAGGCAGACGAGAAGGACAAGTTAATCCCAAGAGCTTCACACAGGGCCTTCCAGAACCTGGAGGTGAATTGCACCCCTCGATCCGACACGATGTTTGCAGGGATGCCATGGAGCCTTATGATTTCCTTGACAAAAATTTTAGCTGTCTCAGGAGCGGAAGGCGTACCCCTCATGGGCAAGAAGTGCGCCATCTTTGATAGTCTATCCACGACCACGAAGATAGTGGTGAAAAGCTCCGAGGGGGGAAGTTCTACGATGAAGTCCATGGAGATCATCTTCCATGGCCTCTCGGGTACGGGCAATGGTTTCAACAGACCCCAGGCTCTGGACTTACTTCCCTTGTTTCTGATACGTGTGCTGCAAGACTCCACGTAGCTCCTACAGTCCTTTGATAGTTGCGGCCACCAGAACATGCGTTGTAGCAGTTCGGAGGTCTTGAGTACCCCGAAGTGCCCAGCCAGTTTGTTATCGTGACAGGAACTAAGGACCGCGACTCGCACGCCCTCTGGTACAAAGATTTTGTCCTTGTACCATAAAAGTCCATCCTTGAGCTGTACCTCTGTCCCAGGTGAGGGAGAGATCCCCCTGGATGCTTGCTTGATCCGAGATAGCAGGTCCTCTTGAAGCAAGAGGAAGTTTCCAGGTGACAGGATGGTATCCGGAGGGGCAGGTGTTTCAGGGTCACAGAACATTCGTGAGAGAGCATCAGGTTTAGTATTCTTCGATCCTGGTCTATACGTTATATGAAAAGAGAAACGTGTGAAGAAAAGTGCCCACCTGGCCTGCCGGGGTTTCAGTCTCTTTGCCACTCTCAGATACTCCAGATTCTTGTGGTCCGTATAGACCAGGATCGGATGCGCTGCTCCTTCCAGGAGATACCGCCATTCCTCCAGGGCGGCTTTGATTGCCAGTAATTCCCGGTCTCCCACATCATAGTTCTTCTCCGAATCTGACAGCTTACGGGAGAAAAAGGCAACCGGATGTAAGAGAGCCTTGGGCCCCTGTCTTTGGGAGAGAACCGCCCCAACTGCGGTTTCCGAGGCGTCCACCTCCAGTATGTATGGAAGAGCCGCATCAGGGTGCCTCAGAACGGATGCAGAGGTAAATAATTCCTTAAGGGTCTCAAAGGCCGTTTGGGCTTCTGAAGACCACTGGAACCGGACAGTCTGTTTGGTTAGGTTGGTTAATGGGGTGATAATGGACGAAAACCCCCTGATGAACTTCCTATAAAAGTTTGCGAATCCGATGAAGCGCTGTATGCCTTTCCTATCTACGGGCACCGGCCAGTCAAGAATTGCAGCCACTTTCTGGGAGTCCATCGTGATACCCTCCACCGAGATGACAAGTCCAAGAAATTGGATGCTTTGGCGTTCGAATTCGCATTTTTCTGGTTTTGCGTATAACCTGTGCATTCGAAGCCGTGCGAGCACATTCCGAACGTGTTCCCGGTGTTTCTCCAAGGAGGGGGAAAAGATGAGGATGTCGTCCAGGTAAACAATAACAAAAAGGTCAAGGTAGTCTCTGAAAATATCGTTCACAAAATGCTGGAACGTAGCCGGGGCATTGCAGAGTCCGAAGGGCATGACTAAGTATTCGAAGTGCCCGAAGCGAGTGCGAAAGGCAGTTTTCCACTCATCCCCGCTTCGGATCCGCACCAGGTTATAGGCCCCACGGAGGTCCAGTTTTGTGAAAATGACTGCAGATCCCAGTCTTTGAAACAATTCAGGCACTAAAGGAAGGGGGTATCTGTTCTTTATCGTCACTTTGTTGAGCTCTCTGTAATCCTCACAAGGCCGGAGGGAATGGTCCTTTTTCTCAACAAAGAAAATCCCTGCCCCTGCCGGTGACGTAGAAGGACGGATGAATCCTTTCATGAGATTGTCATCAACATAGGTCTTGAGGGTCTTGAGTTCAAGTTCCGTCAGGGGAAAAATCCTGCCAAAGGGGATTTCAGCCCCGGGGAGAAGCTTAATCGGACAGTCATAACGCCTGTGTGGAGGAAGAGTCTCAGCCCCTTTCTTGCTAAAAACGTCCAGGAAGCTGTGGTATGCTTCAGGAACTGACTGGCGGGCCTCAGCATCAGAGTCCATGCAAAGCAAGGGAGAAGGGGTACTCAAAACTTCCTGCAGACAATGTTGACGGCAGTAGGGGGAACAGAAACTGACTTCTCCTGATGTCCAATTAATTTGCGGGTTATGGGCCTGTAACCAGGGCATGCCCAGGATGATGGGGAACAGAGGAGACTTGATGACATCTAGGCATAGTAACTCCTGATGAGTACTGGCAATGGTTGTGGCCAGCGGTAGGGTCTCCTGTGTGACTGGTCCGGATTTAAGGGTCGACCCATCAGCGAGGTATACAGAAAGCCCTTTAGCTCTAGGGCGCAAAGGAATGTGATGTGTGGTGGCAAAAGCTAAGTCCAGAAAGCAACTGCAGGCCCCGGAGTCAATGATAGCGCTGACTTGAATATTCCCTCCTGGGAGCTGCAAAAGAATGGGAATCGCCAGGTGAGCAGAATTACTGGGTATAACGGGTAAATGCACAGACGACATGGAGAGGCACTTACGGGTCTTCACCGGGCAGGTCCGTACATAATGTCCGGGTTCTCCGCAGTACAGACACAGGTTAAGGGTTCGCCTGCGTTGACGTTCCTCAGGGGTGAGAGAGGGACAGAGAAGTCCCAGCTGCATGGGTTCTGGGTTGCCAGAGGAGGCTATAGCTGGGAATGGAGGAGCTGAGTTGGCAGAGCTGGGTACCCGGGGCAACATCCAGACCGGGCGAGATGGCCCGGTGGCTCGTTGAGTCCTACGTTCTCGTAGGCGGCGGTCAATCGGGATGGTCAGGTTGATTAGAGCATCCAAAGTTCCGGGCACACCCACACGTGCCAGTTCATCTTTGAGTGGTTCAGAGAGTCCAAAACGGAATTGATAACAAAGAGCAGCATCATTCCAATTAGTGTCTGAGCTCCATCTCCTGAATTCAGAAACATAATCCTCGGTGGGTCTGCGGCCTTGCTGAAGGGCATGCAGGGTTGCTTCGGCAGTGGCGGTCTGGTGCAGATCCTCGTAAAGCTGTGACATGGTTTGAAAGAAAGTGTCCAAGGTATTAACTGAAACGTCTTTATGCTCCAAGAGGCGGTGAGCCCAGGCTTGAGGCTCACCAGACAGGAGGGAAATAACGAACCCCACTTTGGTGGATTCCAGTGAAAAGGTCCGTGGTTGCAAGGCAAAGAAGAGCTCGCAGGCATTCCGAAAGGCTCTGTATTTGCTCCGCTCCCCTGAGAATCGCTCAGGCGTGGGTATCTTTGGTTCAGGCGGCATCATGACCACCGAGGGAGAAGTGGAAGTCCCAGTGGAGGAGGAAGCTGAGGAGGATAGGGCCTGGACTCGGCCCTCCAGTCGGGTATAACCCTCTTGCAGGCTTCTGACGGCCTGGGTTAGCCCATCCAGGTGTCGGCAAAGTTCCTCCATTGGGTTCGCTCCCTGCGCAGGCTCGGACATGGCTGTCTGGTACTGTCACGTACCTGGTGATGAGCCTGGGATGCAGGGAGCGGCCTCTTTTGCACCTCCTACTCCGGAACCCCTGATGGTGGGAACAGGGAGCTCGGGAGTGCGGAGTCGCACAAGTGCCTGTCAGGAACACTGGTGCAGAGGTGGAGCTGGACCTTAGGAAGCTCTGTGCAGGTTTCAGCGGCAGCAGGGAAGCTGGACGGCAGGCAGGCTTGGCACACAGGGAACCGAGGAGACAAACGGCAGACAGCGGGGAGGTGTCTTGTAGTACCGGGCACTGGCAGGTTCAAACAGGCCGGGTAATCCACTGGCTGGCGGATCAGGTGCAGTGCAAGAGGCAGAGGCAGAGTCGTTAAACAGTCCGGGTTGGCAACGGGCAGGCAGCAGGTAGCAGAAGGGGCAGGCGGAAGCAAGGTCAACAAGCCGGGGGTCAGCGGGCAGGCAGAAGGCAAGAAGCGTCAGGAACAAGCCGGGTCACAGGAACAGATCGGTAGGGTAATAGCAGATAGCAGATGGGTCTAGGAAACGCTGTAGACCAGACAGCAAGGAGCCCCAGCACAAGCCCCTTTAAATAGCCCCAGATTGGCACCAGGAAGTGTCACTGCGTGCTCCCGCGCGCACTGACGCGCGCCGTGCGCCGTTACCGCGCATGCGCGCATGCGCTAACACCGACTCGCCGCTATTGCGCCGGCGCGAACGCGCTAACAACGATTCTACACTATTGCGCAGGCGCGTACCCGCGCGCGCAGCCGCGTCGCCAGCTTGCAGGTGAGATTGCCCATCATGACAGTACCGTACTTGTTTGCTGACACTTTGTGAGCAGATCTCCCAAAGCATTTAAAAGTTCTGGCCCTATGACTGTGATGGGTGTCACTGGAGGTGTCACCCCTCTCTGCCTCTGTGATTCATGGGGTCTTCCTTTTGGTGATCCCATTGGGGATAGCGGAGGTGACTCAGTTTTCACAGTTATTGCGTGCGCCAGACCATAATTTTTATTATCCAGCGTCTGCACACTTTGGCCTTGAAGGTTCCCCGGTACTCCATCCATCCACTCTACAAGTGCATACTGGAACGAGGTGTCTGGGTCTGATTTCAGGTCTATCACCCTTGGTACGTTGTTTGGAGACAGCGAAACTGCAAGTCGCTCTACCGCGTTCACTGACCAATCTTCTCCCGGGAGACTAATGACCACTGATGTGTCTGGGTTTGTTCCGGCTGCTTCGCACCACGCTTTCACTTCTAGCGGGTCCATGCCGGTACTTTTGGCGTGTCTGCCTGCCATATACAGGATCCCGGAACGATGCCCCCACATGTAGCGATACCCCCAAACTAAGGGAGCCGCTGGTTTGCTTTTGGGCCCTGTACACAGCACAGCCAACCCCCGGAAATCTACTCAACCCTTCTCTGGCACAGCTAGTCTAGGGGTGGTATTTCTATATATCCCACAATACCTTTCTTTAAGTGGTAAGATACATATATATAGAAATATAGACTCCAATACCTGATTTGAGTAAACATAAAAGGGTTTACTTGTAGATAAAAAGGGATCAATAATCAATAGTACATATAACCATGCATGCAAAGCCCTGCAGCAACACTAACAGTAGTCAATTATAGTGCGTAATTAACTCTAACACACGTTAACATATAGCTCAAGTCCCCGTTATCAATATGGCACCCAACAGTATTACCAACTCCCAGTCAGGCCTGACTCTAGTAAAACTCAGTCTCAGATGATCGTTGGTGCACATACAGGAACAGTATTTGTAATCCAACAAGGTATAAAGTAGTAGAACAACTCCCCGGAGACTATATGACTCTGTCCTCCAACTAGTCTCCTGACAGGAAAAGGGAAATATAACCCGATGGGCCTAGGCAGTCTATAGTGTCGTGGAAGAATTCCCTTGGGCTTTGTACGCAAATCCACACCGCGCCTAAATGTGAACTTCCAGCGTCTAAATGCACACAAAGCACAAAACAATTCCTTCGTGCTTAAAAGCACGTTTGTATCAAGCTCTATGGTACAAGGAATTTGAAGTACTTCAATGGCACCAGGTAGAATCAGAAACGATGCTGCTTCAAGCTGGAGTCTCAAGCGTCTGGGCAGAGCTCAGCCACCCGGATTCTTTTATTCATTGGAAACAAAAGGATAACAAAACAGGAAGTGATGGCCCCAACAGCCAATCACTTCCCTTAATACAAAATGACATCACAGGAAATGACAAACAGTAAAGGGGAGGGCACTCACAGGAGGGAAAGGGGAGGAAGTGCACACCCCCCATCTTAATCAGCATGGAGCCCACACAATACTGTTCAAAGTAAACAGTATCTAGTGAGATCATTCTACTTGTTCTTATAGTTTTGGGACAATCTGCGGGGACATTGCTACTGCTGTTGTCAATATACGGTACAAGTACACCGACAAGGCAGATATCAATGTCCTCTTATAAATACAGATATGTATCCATAAAGCGGATAACGAAGTCCGCAAGAGAGAATTAATAGGTTTCTCTCATTATGCGGACTTCGCTTCTCTAAAGTGTATAGCCATTGGAAAGCATGCAGTCCAGCACATTGCGCTTGATATCTACAAACCAACAAACGCCCACACACGCAGAGAACACGTTTCAATCCCATAAGAAGGTTTTCATACTGACCGTTTTTACCGCTGGTCTCGATTCAACCCAAGTGCGCTCTGCTAGAGCGCTCCTCGATTAAACATCAGACACAGGGAGACAGATGACAATCTATAAACGCACATCCTAGAATAAAATGTCCACATAAATCTTATATAATAAAATTTCCACAACAGTCCCTCCTTTTTGTCATATGCTCCCATGTGTCTCTCAAAACTTGATCTTCTTACACCTGGAAATGAATCAGTCCTTACAATCCATAAAAAGGAAAACGCGGCTTGACATGTAGACTCTGTTCTTCAGGAGACATGACTTATAAGGAGGGTACGAAATGGTGAGCTGTAGTAATCGCCGATCGGTCTGGAATCCTCTGCATCTGATACGTTGGTTGGGCTTCGGGGCGTCTTATCTCATTGAGGAAAATGTGGTCATCTGCTCGGGCTCTGGTCACGCGTCCAATCAGGCAACAGGAGCACCTCATCACGACATATAGAAGGAACAGAAACGAAAATGACATGAGTATATACACCCCTACTTCCTTCAACCACGATCCAATGGAAAATAAAAAGTCCCCAAAGTTTCCCAAACCCTTAAAAGGATTCCAACCCTCACTAGCTATAGCTCTGGCTTTGCCTTACAGGGATCTAGCCTTATCCATATGGGCCTGAACTTTGTCATTGGTATCCTCAATCCAGGTACAACAATCTTCACCTATGAATTCACAGAAACCCCCTTTGGATGCTAACAGATAATCAAGGGCCATCTTTTCCTGTAAAAGAGGGGTCCTGATCTGCCGTTGTTCCTGTGAGATTTCCTTTACAGCCTCTACGGTTTCATTGAATATCCCATCCACAATGGATGAGAAATTATTCAATCGTTTCATAAGTTCAATCCCCCAACCCGTCCAAGCAGGAAACCATGCCCAGGCCTGGTCAGAGTTGGTGAACAATTCCCTTCTAGCTTTTCCTGACGTTCTTACCTTCTCTCGTGCCATCAGATCCTCTCGATCATCCGCGATGTAAGATGCTGGGACTAGTTTAACCAGGACGCATGAACCTCTTGCATTAGGGGGGATTACCTTATAGATATAAAAGTGAAAATACTGCGCTAAACCTAAAAATGTATAAAGCTGCTAACACTCAAACAAACAAAGTGTAAAAAATAGTGAAACAAATTAGTGTAGCGCTCAAAATAATGAAAAAATGCTACTCAAAGCAATTTGGAAATCAATGAAAGACAAATAACACTATATATAATAGTGAATGTGAAACATAAGAGTCCGCTTCAAAGGGTATTCTTGAAAAAAATGTCCTCCCTGCGAACTATGTACTGTACCACAAAAAAGTGTAAAGCAAGATGAAGTCCCAAACAACATATATGTGTGGTCATGGATGTCCTTCCATGGATGACATCACCGCAGCACAGACTGACGGGGGGACCCCAATGTAGATGATGAAAATCAAATGGAGAAAATACCAAGACGTTAGGGATGGGTACTCTTACCGTGGATGGTGGACCCACCTGTCGTACGACAGTGGGTCTATCAGGCTTGGTGGTCACCACGACCAAACAGGATGTAGCTGGATATCCCGGATACCTCACATGAACTCCAACCCGAATCACTGGAAAGGCAGCTCATACGATGGTGTTTTCTCCCAAGGATCAGGTTCCACAGCAATCCGAGACAAACACAAGGGTGAAAAAAAAAGGGAAACAAAAAAGGCTCCAAATGGTGCAGGTCAATAAAACCGATTCCTGGGGTTTATTGGATAAAAGTAATTTGTCTAACAGTCATTGGACAAATAAAAGTGATCACAAAATAAAATATATAAAAGCAATGTGGGGTGCAGCATCAGCAGGCCCTACGCGTTTCGACTACAGCAGTCTTCAACAGGGGCATAATCATTACCTTATAAGCTGAGGTACCGCATAAGAAGTAGTAGGGGCCAGTCAGAGTCGCACAGGGGGAACCACTCTGACGGTTAAGCGCATTGAGTAGTAACAGGATAGACTGGGGGATTGCTCCCTCGGTCTGAACGTCACACCCTTCCTTCCAACAGATGTAATCTGGTCTATTAGTGTTATTAAAGAAGACAGGGGTTTCGTTGGTTAGATTAACTGTTATACCTTCTTTACAGGTGGTGGACCCAACAAAGTTATCCCCTCTACCGAAACTAAAGTTGAAGCACACTTGTGGGCTACCTAGTTGTCCCGATACCCATACTGGTTTTGTGAGGGAGGGGCAAAAGCCAGAGCTAATGTTAAAACTATAACTAATTTTACCCTCTAGGAATGAATCATTAAGTTCTATTGACAAGTGTCTGTTTGGAGTCTTTAGTTTCCTCATACCGATACGGACATCATATATCGCATGTACTGCTGCCATTGCCGGGGCATCAAGGCTTGGTGGAGGTTTGGAGCATACCCAGCAGTTGGTCCTGTTCGCCATTTTTGCCAGCTGGAGATGCATTTTAAACAATAAATTGGGATGCTTTTCATCATTACCCTTGCTAAAATACACTAAACTAAAACTATAAATAAAGAAGATACTCCTCATTCTTTGATGTAGTTGAGCAGCTTCTTGCAGTGGCTGGCGTGGATCCAGTTGTCCCTTTCTTCAAGCTTTAGTGAGGTCGGCGTGGTCAGCTGAACCTGGAATGGTCCGACGTATCTCGATTCTAGTCCCGTCCTCTGGTATTTCTTTACAACGACCCAGTCACCTGGTTGGATAGAATGTAAACCGGTTATTGAGTCAGGGTCTGGAAGGGACTCATGTACCCTGTGGTGGATTTTTTTTAGCTCACGTTGCAGTGACTGCACATACCCCGTCAGCTGAGAATGTAAAGACGACAGCTGCTGGGGAAAGTACAACCCTGTTTTTGGTTGACATCCGAACAAAACCTCATATGGAGATAACCCGTGAGGTCGTCTAGGTGCATTTCTGATGGAGTGGAGAGCTATGGGGAGACATTCAGGCCAAGGTTTCCCAGTATCAGCTATTATTTTGGAGATTTTGTTTTTAAGGGTTCCGTTTAACCTTTCAACCTTACCACTACTTTGGGGGTGATAAGGAGTGTGTAATCCCTGATTGATATGGAGGGCTTTACACACTTCTGCAAATATTTGACCAGTGAAGTGGGAGCCTCGATCCGACTCGATCATTTCAGGTAGGCCCCAGCGACACACTATTTCGGACAGAATCTTTTTGGCTGTGGTTGTGGCGTTTGCTTTCTGAACCGGCCATGCCTCCGGCCAACCTGAAAACATATCTACACAGACTAAGACGTGTTCGTACGGCCCACTCCTTGGCAATGTAATGTAGTCTATCTGGATGCGCTGAAATGGATATTCTGGTCGGGGGGAATGTCGTTTGGGTACTGGTACCGTCCTTCCTGGATTGTGCAATGCGCAAACCAGGCAGGCTGCTGCAAAATTAGCAGCTGCAGTAGTAAATCCAGGGGCGATCCAATGCTCATCCACCTGCGCACACATAACCATCTTTGACTGATGCCCTGGATAATGAGCCGAATGGGCCATCATTGGAAAAAGCGATCTTGGCAGACACCATTTTTTACCAAGACCCCAGATGTCATCTGGACCTCTCATGGCCCCTAGTGCTGTCCATCTCCTCTTTTCATGTAATTCTGCTTGTGACTGTAGTCTCTTAAACTCTTCCAGAGACACATCAGAGGGGATGGCTAGCATCAGGGTTTTCACAGGAGGGTGCAGAGCACCTTCTTTGGCAGCTCTATCTGCCAAGGCATTGCCATCGGCCTCCAAAGTCCTATCAGTCGTGTGGGCCTTAACTTTTAGAATGGCTATCTCACGCGGCAGGTTGAAAGCAACGAATAACCTGTTGATTAACTGCACATGTTTCACGGGCTTCCCTGAACTAGTCAGAAAGCCTCTTGCTTTCCAGATAGGACCAAAATCATGGGCTATCCCAAAAGCATACCTAGAATCCGTGTAGATATTGATCCTTTGACCCTCTTGGGTCTCACAGGCTCTTGCCAGTGCCCACAGCTCAGCTTCCTGTGCAGACATGTTGGAACTCAATGAACCCTTTTCCACAATTTCACTGACTGTAGTCACTGCATAACCTGTGTGTGGCTTACCATCTGGGGTGTAATACCTGGAACCATCGACAAAAAGGTTTTTAGCGTTTGGGATGGGGGTCTCCTTCACCGGGCTGATGGTTGTTGACTCGAGTTCCATCAGAGAAACACAGTCGTGGTGATCATCAGCATGTTGTCCTTCTAAATTAACAAGTTGGTTAGAGGTAGAGAGGTTGGTATTGTTAGTCTGGAAGGTTTGAGTATCATTTTTAACACCATTATCTCCCCCCTTCTCTTCCTCCTCAGTAGGAAGAAGAGAGGCTGGGTTTAAAATGGTGCATCGTCTTAAAGTCAGGTTAGTAGGGGTTAGGAGAGCCACTTCGTACTTAGTCAATCTGGCAGCAGAGAGGTGTTTTGTCTGAACTTGATTTAGGATTTCCTGCACTGAATGGGGAGTATAGAGGGTTAGTAGGGAGTCCAAGACTATGTCACCTACCTTCTGTAACAATACAGCGCAGGCGGCTACGGCTCGTACACAACCTGGTGAACCTCGAATGACTGGATCTAGGGCAGTTGATAGATACATGATGGGTCGGTACCTGGACCCATGTAGTTGGGTCAGTACTCCAGTGGCGTGGCCTTTGCTTTCATAGCAGAAAAGGTAGAAGGGGAGGTCATAGTTGGGCAAACCTAAAGCAGGTGCTTTGGAGAGTTCTTGGATCAAGTCCTGTAGGGTTGACCAGTTATCATCAGTCAGTTGAAAGGGAGTTTGGGATAGGATTTCGTAAAGGGGTCCTAAAGTCGAAGAGATGTTAGGGACCCAGTCTCTACAGTAGTTGATAAGACCGAGAATGGCTCTCGTTTGTCGTGCGTTTCGGGGTTTCGGGAAGTCTTTCAGTGTCTGAATTCTCTGGGTTGTCAGGTGTCGAGTACCCTGAGATATACAATGTCCTAAAAAGGTGACCTTCTCCCTACAAAACTGCAATTTCTCCTTGCTAGCTTTATTCCCCGTGGACGCCAGATGGTTAAGCAATGAGACAGTATGCTGATAACAGACATCCCTTGCAGGGCAACAAAGCAGCAAGTCATCAACATACTGGATCAGCACCACCTCTGGATTCGTTGGGGTCCATTGATCCAACACTATTTTAAGTTTGCAACTGTACTCCGAGGGACTAGTCACAGACCCCTGAACGAGACGTGTCCAAGTCAGTTGTCGACCCTGGAATGAAAAAGCAAAAAGGTACTGGCACTGGGGGTCCAGTGGTACAGAAAAAAATGCATTAGTCATATCAATAACACTGAAGAAAATTGCGTTAGGTGGTATAGAGGCCAACAAGGTGTGTGGGTTGGGTACCAAAGGGGCATCGCTGATAATGATTTTATTGATAGCCCTTAAATCATGTACTAAACGGAAAGTTGTTTCCTGACCCTTGACAGACTTTTTAGCCACTGGAAACAAAGGGGTGTTACAGGGGGATTTGGTTGGCGTAAGAACTTTTATCAGCAGGTACCGGTCTATTTGGATTTTAAGGCTATCCATCTGAGCCACACTCAAAGGGTATTGTGGTAATTGGGGCAAAATACTCCCTGGTCTGATGTTTACTGTTGTTGGCGGGACCGGCAGAAGACCCACATCATACTTATCAAACGCCCAAAGTTTGGGATCCACTTCTGCTAGCACATCCAACCCCAGAAAACAACCAGGTTCTATCATATACGGTAGAGCCACCATTGCACATAGGCGCTCATCCGTCAATGCACTGCTAACCACAACACCTGTTGGAGTGTACTCAATGACCGCTTGTATCTCAGATAAAATATCAGCTCCCAATAGGTTGATGGGAACATCATCCGATACCAGTACCGACTTAATGGCTTCTGTGTGTTGGCCCAACCTACAATGGAGTGGTTTGGTGGTATGTAGAGACACTTCTGACCTGTTAGACCCACAGTGGGTATAGTCTCCCCAGAAAGGGGAACCTTGCCTCTGAGATCTTTGGATCTCAGAACAGTTCGAACGACACCGGTGTCAATGAGGCAAGGGAGGTGATATTTTAATTCCTCGATAAACATGTTGATATGTCCTGACACCGCTTTGCCAACGTCCTATGAAGAATCATAGTCGTGGCTGGCCATCGCTACAACTGAAGTTGTTGGACGCGTGAGCCTGGTACCGGATCGTCTGGGATGAACTGCCACTTACCCTTGGGTCTGTTAGGGCAGTCGCGCCTTAGATGTCCTTCCTTTCCACAGATGTAACAAGTTCGGGCTTTCCAGCGTTGTGTCTTTTTCCCACCATCCTGGCCCGTTTGTCCTGCAGAAGGGGCTTGAGACACAAGGATTTTGGATGCTTTGTCCTGTTTCTTCCTATCCATCTCTCTCTCTATAGCGGAGAGAGTGGATAGAATGGCAGGTATTGTCATTTCATTAAATTCGGGTCTGGCTAATAATAGCCGGTCTCGAATTTTCATATGGATGCCTTCTAAAAATTTGGCTCTTAGCAAAAGGTGAATGGCGGATAACTTACCTCAGTCGGTTGGCACATCCGGACCAACCTCCAGATCTGCATCCAATGCAGCTTGTTTCAGGCGACGCCAGAAACAAGCACATTCCTCGCCTGGGTTTTGACTGAGTTTCATCACATCTGTGGTAGAAGATGCACCATACAACTCTGGAAGTTTGGCTAGCAGGGCCACACAGAATTGCTTACCTCCAGAAGTGGCTTGTTCGTGGGTGACAATGCCGCAACGGGAGATTAGGGATGAGCTTCGTGTTCGAGTCGAACATACGTTCGACTCGAACATTGGCTGTTCGATCGTTCGACGAAGATCGAACGATTTGGGCCGTTCGCGCCAAATTCGAGTGACGCGAACGGCCCACAATGCACTACGCCATCGCAGTGTCATCCAGGCGCTGTGATTGGCCAAGCATGCACTGTGACCCCGCATGCTTGGCCAATCACAGCGCCGGCAGCGAGGAGAGCAATGATTGGCCACAGGCAGGATGCCTGTGGCCAATTATTGCTGAGGGTGTTTAGTACACGCCCCACACTATAAAAGGCCGCCAGCACGGCGGCCTAGTGTAGTGTGTTCCGGAGCAGGGATAGAGTAGCATAGGCAGGGACAGTGACTGTTATTTCTTTCTTGCTTAACCTGGATTCCTTTAGTTTAAGGAAAGAGAAGGATAGGTAGGGAGAGTGTCAGTGTGTTTTGTGCTTCTGCTATAGTGTGCTTAAAAAAAACATTTATTCTAGGGACAGAAAACTCTAGGTAGGGACAGTGTCAGTTTCTTTCACTCTGCAAGTCCTTGTTTCCAGGGACCTGTAAGGACAGTGAGTTAATTGTCCTTGTGCTATATTGTGCTTAAAAAAAACATTTATTCTAGGGACAGAAAACTCTAGGTAGGGACAGTGTCAGTTTCTTTCACTCTGCAAGTCCTTGTTTCCAGGGACCTGTAAGGACAGTGAGTTAATTTTCCTTGTGCTATATTGTGATTAAAAAAAACATTTTTTCTAGGGACAGAAAACTGTAGGTAGGGAGAGTGTTTTTTTTCTTTCACTCTGCAAGTCCTTGTTTCCAGGGACCTGTAAGGACAGTGAGTTAATTGTCCTTGTGCTATATTGTGCTTAAAAAAAACATTTATTCTAGGGACAGAAAACTCTAGGTAGGGACAGTGTCAGTTTCTTTCACTCTGCAAGTCCTTGTTTCCAGGGACCTGTAAGGACAGTGAGTTAATTGTCCTTGTGCTATATTGTGATTAAAAAAAACATTTATTCTAGGGACAGAAAACTCTAGGTAGGGACAGTGTCAGTTTCTTTCACTCTGCAAGTCCTTGTTTCCAGGGACCTGTAAGGACAGTGAGTTAATTTTCCTTGTGCTATATTGTGATTAAAAAAAACATTTTTTCTAGGGACAGAAAACTGTAGGTAGGGAGAGTGTTTTTTTTCTTTCACTCTGCAAGTCCTTGTTTCCAGGGACCTGTAAGGACAGTGAGTTAATTGTCCTTGTGCTATATTGTGCTTAAAAAAAACATTTATTCTAGGGACAGAAAACTCTAGGTAGGGACAGTGTCAGTTTCTTTCACTCTGCAAGTCCTTGTTTCCAGGGACCTGTAAGGACAGTGAGTTAATTTTCCTTGTGCTATATTGTGATTAAAAAAAACATTTATTCTAGGGACAGAAAACTCTAGGTAGGGACAGTGTCAGTTTCTTTCACTCTGCAAGTCCTTGTTTCCAGGGACCTGTAAGGACAGTGAGTTAATTTTCCTTGTGCTATATTGTGATTAAAAAAAACATTTATTCTAGGGACAGAAAACTCTAGGTAGGGACAGTGTCAGTTTCTTTCACTCTGCAAGTCCTTGTTTCCAGGGACCTGTAAGGACAGTGAGTTAATTTTCCTTGTGCTATATTGTGATTAAAAAAAACATTTATTCTAGGGACAGAAAACTCTAGGTAGGGACAGTGTCAGTTTCTTTCACTCTGCAAGTCCTTGTTTCCAGGGACCTGTAAGGACAGTGAGTTAATTTTCCTTGTGCTATATTGTGATTAAAAAAAACATTTTTTCTAGGGACAGAAAACTGTAGGTAGGGAGAGTGTTTTTTTTCTTTCACTCTGCAAGTCCTTGTTTCCAGGGACCTGTAAGGACAGTGAGTTAATTTTCCTTGTGCTATATTGTGATTAAAAAAAACATTTTTTCTAGGGACAGAAAACTCTAGGTAGGGAGAGTGTTTTTTTTCTTTCACTCTGCAAGTCCTTGTTTCCAGGGACCTGTAAGGACAGTGAGTTAATTGTCCTTGTGCTATATTGTGCTTAAAAAAAACATTTTTTCTAGGGACAGAAAACTGTAGGTAGGGAGAGTGTTTTTTTTCTTTCACTCTGCAAGTCCTTGTTTCCAGGGACCTGTAAGGACAGTGAGTTAATTGTCCTTGTGCTATATTGTGCTTAAAAAAAACATTTATTCTAGGGACAGAAAACTCTAGGTAGGGACAGTGTCAGTTTCTTTCACTCTGCAAGTCCTTGTTTCCAGGGACCTGTAAGGACAGTGAGTTAATTTTCCTTGTGCTATATTGTGATTAAAAAAAACATTTATTCTAGGGACAGAAAACTCTAGGTAGGGACAGTGTCAGTTTCTTTCACTCTGCAAGTCCTTGTTTCCAGGGACCTGTAAGGACAGTGAGTTAATTTTCCTTGTGCTATATTGTGATTAAAAAAAACATTTTTTCTAGGGACAGAAAACTGTAGGTAGGGAGAGTGTTTTTTTTCTTTCACTCTGCAAGTCCTTGTTTCCAGGGACCTGTAAGGACAGTGAGTTAATTTTACTTGTGCTATATTGTGCTTAAAAAAAACATTTTTTCTAGGGACAGAAAACTGTAGGTAGGGAGAGTGTTTTTTTTCTTTCACTCTGCAAGTCCTTGTTTCCAGGGACCTGTAAGGACAGTGAGTTAATTGTCCTTGTGCTATATTGTGCTTAAAAAAAACATTTATTCTAGGGACAGAAAACTCTAGGTAGGGACAGTGTCAGTTTCTTTCACTCTGCAAGTCCTTGTTTCCAGGGACCTGTAAGGACAGTGAGTTAATTTTCCTTGTGCTATATTGTGATTAAAAAAAACATTTTTTCTAGGGACAGAAAACTGTAGGTAGGGAGAGTGTTTTTTTTCTTTCACTCTGCAAGTCCTTGTTTCCAGGGACCTGTAAGGACAGTGAGTTAATTTTCCTTGTGCTATATTGTGATTAAAAAAAACATTTTTTCTAGGGACAGAAAACTGTAGGTAGGGAGAGTGTTTTTTTTCTTTCACTCTGCAAGTCCTTGTTTCCAGGGACCTGTAAGGACAGTGAGTTAATTGTCCTTGTGCTATATTGTGCTTAAAAAAAACATTTTTTCTAGGGACAGAAAACTGTAGGTAGGGAGAGTGTTTTTTTTTTTTCACTCTGCAAGTCCTTGTTTCCAGGGACCTGTAAGGACAGTGAGTTAATTGTCCTTGTGCTATATTGTGCTTAAAAAAAACATTTATTCTAGGGACAGAAAACTCTAGGTAGGGACAGTGTCAGTTTCTTTCACTCTGCAAGTCCTTGTTTCCAGGGACCTGGAGAGACATTGAGTGAATTGTCCTTGTGCTATATTGTGATTAAAAAAAACATTTATTCTAGGGACAGAAAACTCTAGGTAGGGACAGTGTCAGTTTCTTTCACTGTGAAAGTCCTTGTTTCAAGGGACAGAGAAGGACACCTGAAGGTAGCCCTTATTGCTTTTTTCCCATCTCCCTGCAGGCCATCTATTAGAATGTCTGGAAGGCAAACAAGGAGAGGCAGACAGTCAGGAGGCAATAAAAGAGGGCAAGCAGGCTCTGTGTCTGGGGGCAACAGTGCTGGTCGTGGACGCGGTGCATTGTCATCAGCACATGGCCATGGGACACGCTTGTCCTTCTTTTCGGCAGCTGGACATGTTGAGCCACATCATGCCGAAGACTTGGTAGAGTGGATGACCAAGCCCTCCTCCTCCTCCTCATCCTCTCTCACCCAGGCTCAGGGTACTGGAAAAGCAGCTGCCAAAGCGTCGTCTTCCCTGGTATCAATGTCAGACAAATCATCAGTCACTCCTTCCCTAGACCCACCATGTCCTCCTCCTGAGGAGTCCCCCGAACTGTTTCAGCACAGTGTTGGGTACATGCTCCAGGAGGATGCCCAGCGTTTCGAAGGGTCTGATGATGAAACCCAGCTAGAGGAAGGCAGTAGCGTGAGAGCAGACAGAGGGGATGCTCAAGAAGGACACCAATCTGGCAGTCATGTTCCAGCAGCTGCAGCATACTGCCAGATTGGCTCCAGTGATGAGGAGGGAGGGGATGATGAGGTCAATGACTCCACGTGGGTGCCTAATAGGAGAGAGGAGGAGGAGGAGGATGAGGAGGAGGCACATCTCCAACGAGGCAGGATGCCCTTTGGTGGCCAGCGTAAGGGCAGTACACCGACGGAATCACACCGCAGAGCTCCGCCTGTGCAGGGCGCTGCCTCTGCCCGTCATTCAAAAAGTTCTTTGGTGTGGGCCTTTTTTGAGGCTAGTGCATCAGATCGCACAGCTGCTGTTTGCAACATATGTCTCAAGCGTATATCGCGTGGCCAAAACATCAGCCGCTTGGGTACCACATGCCTGACCAGACATATGTTGACCTGCCATGCAGCTCGTTGGCAAGCCTACCTCAAAGACCCACACCAAAGAACAAAGCGGACCTCTCCTTGCACCGCATCAGCTGGGATCTCCAACCCCACTATAACTTCAGTCCTCTCTGAAACATGCACTGAGAGGAATGAAGGTGTAGAATTAGGTGTGTCACAGCCAAGTACTTGCGCCCACTCTGCTAGCAGTACACCGACGTCCGATTCTAGCAGGCAAATTTCCCTGCCCCAGCTGCTGGACCGTCGAAAGAAGTTCACTCCCAGCCATCCACATGCCCAGCGGTTGAATGCTAGCTTGGCTAAATTGCTAGCGCTTCAACTGCTGCCTTTTCAGTTGGTAGACTCGGCCCCCTTCCGTGAGTTTGTGCAATGTGCGGTTCCTCAGTGGCAGGTTCCCAAACGCCACTTTTTCTCACGGAAGGCTATTCCGGCTCTCTACCGGCATGTGGAAGGCAATGTCTTGGCCTCGCTGGACAGGGCGGTCAGCGGTAAGGTGCATATTACCGCTGACTCATGGTCCAGCAGGCATGGACAGGGACGTTACCTTTCTTTCACGGCCCATTGGGTCACTCTTTTGGCAGCTGGGAAGGATTCAGGACAAGGTGCAGTAGTGTTGGAGGTTGTCCCACCGCCACGCCTCCAAAATGCTACTACTGGTTGTGACACACCTCTCTCCTCCACCCCCTCCTCTTCTTCTTCCTCCATGGCCTCTTCCTGTGGTTTGTCCTATGAACCAGCGGTGCTCCGTAGCCGTTCACGGGGCTACGCAAGTACGCAGGCAAAAAGATGCCATGCCGTGCTTGCGCTGGTGTGTTTGGGGGACAGAAGCCACACTGGGGCAGAGGTCCTGTCTGCTCTGCAGGGCCAGGCCGAGAGGTGGTTGACGCCACGCCAGCTTAAGCCAGGAATGGTGGTTTGCGACAATGGCACCAACCTCCTCTCCGCCCTCCGACAGGGACAACTGACCCATGTGCCCTGTGTGGCTCACGTCCTTAACCTGGTGGTGCAGCGCTTCTTGGGCAGGTACCCGGGCTTACAGGATGTCCTGAGGCAGGCCAGGAAAGTCTGTGTGCATTTCCGCAGATCTTATAATGCCAGTGCTCGCCTGGCTGAGCTGCAAAAGGAGTTGAACCTGCCCAAGAACCGCCTTATATGTGACATGCCCACCAGGTGGAACTCAACGTTGGCCATGCTGCAGCGGCTGCACACGCAGCAGAGGGCCATCAATGAGTACCTGTGCGACTACGGCACCAGGACAGGGTCAGGGGAGCTTGGTTTTTTTTCTCCACGCCAGTGGGGCATGATCAGGGATGCATGCACTGTCCTGGCACCATTTGAGGAGGCCACGAGGATGGTGAGCAGTGACAGTGCATGCATCAGTGACACTGTACCTCTTGTCCACCTGTTGGAGCACACGCTGCGTGGAATAATGGACAGGGCACTTGAGGCAGAACAGAGGCAGGAAGAGGAGGACTTCCTTGCCTCTCAAGGCCCCCTTTACCCAGACAGTGTTCCTTCTGTCCCACCCATCGCACAGGAAGAGGAGGAGGAGGAGGAGGAGGAGGAGGAGGAGGATTGTGTCAGCATGGAGGTGGAGGCTGGCACTCAGCATCATCAGCAGCAGTCTTTTAGGGATGATTTACAGTCCCAAGAAACCAGTGGACTTGTACGTGGCTGGGAGGAGGTGGCTGCGGATCATGTCGTCCTTAGTGACCCAGAGGACTCCGGAGCGAATGCCTCAGCAAACCTACGCTGCATGGCCTCCCTGATCCTGCAAAGTCTGCGGAAGGATCCTCGTATTCTTCGGATCAAGGAGAGGGACCATTACTGGCTGGCCACTCTCCTTGATCCACGGTACAAGGGTAAGGTTGCGGACCTTATGTTACCGTCGCAGAGGGAGCAGAGGATGAGACAACTCCGGGAGGCCTTGCAGAAAGGTCTGTGCAACGCGTTCCCAGAGACTGGGAGGTTGCAAACTCCTGGTCCTGGACAACGAGTTGCTGAGGCTTCGGCCAGTCAAAGAAGGAGCGGTGGGGAAGGTGGCCGTCTGACCGATGCGTTCAGACAATTCTTTAGTCCGCAGCCCCAAAGTATGATCGGTTCCAGCAACCATCGCCAGCGTCTGATAAACATGGTGCAGGAATATCTAGGGGCAAGGTCAGACTTGGACACCTTCCCCACCGAAAATCCTCTGGCTTACTGGGTCTTGAGGATGGATCACTGGCCAGAGCTTGCACAGTATGCAATTGAGCTACTGGCCTGTCCTGCATCCAGCGTTCTTTCGGAACGCACATTCAGTGCTGCTGGAGGATTTGTCACGGATCACAGGGTGCGCCTGTCCACCGACTCGGTTGATCGACTGACTTTCATCAAGATGAACCAGTCTTGGATCACCACCAGCTACCACACACCTGATGCTGATATAACAGACTAATTGATTTTAAAATGTCACATCCCTTCAAGACTGATGCTGATGCTGAGTGCCTGTGCTGTTATGTTGACTGGCTATCCTCCTCCTCCGAGTCCTCAATGATACGATTGATGATGATAGCTTGGAAGATCATTTTTGTTTATGGGTGCCGCCACCAGTGCCTAACGCCCAATTTTTCAGCCCCTGTTTAACAGGGGCGTGTAATTACAATTTTTGAAGCAATACTTTGCAACAGGGCTCATTGCTGTGCTCCAAGTACAGTATCTGTGAGGAGTTGCAGTGTTGTGCCACCAGTGCCTAAGGCCCAATTTTTCAGCCCCTGTTTAACAGGGGCGTGTCATTACAATTTTTGAAGCAATACTTTGCAACAGGGCTCATTGCTGTGCTCCAAGTACAGTATCTGTGAAGGGTTGCAGTGTTGTGCCACCAGTGCCTAAGGCCCAATTTTTCAGCCCCTGTTCAACAGGGGCATGTAATTACAATTCTTGATCTAATAATTCACAGCAGGGCCCATTGCTGCACCCACCAAGAGTAACTGTCAGGGCTTACAGTGTTGTGGCACCAGCACCACCATCAAAGGCCCAATTTTTACTACCACTGTTCAACAATTATATGTAATTAAAATTCCTGATATAATAGTTGACAGCAGGGCGTTCCAGCACCAACCAAGAGTAACTGTGAGTGCTTACAGTGTTGTGCCAACACCAACAACTAAGGGGCCTATTTCTGCAGAGTATATACGGCAGGTCCCTACTTTCAAACATCCAACTTACAAACGACTCCTACTTGCAAACGCAAGAAGACAACAGGAAGTGAGAGGAAATCTACCACTAGGAAGGAAAATTCTCTCCTGTAAGAATAAATATGGGAGAAAGGTGTCTCCTCTGTACTGATGCTTTATCAGCAATCCTTGTTTCAAGAAAAACACCACATTTCAAAAACAGTTGTCATTAGGACGGAAAGTGAGGTGAAATGTTCTGAACAGGGGCACAGACAGCAAAACAAATGTTACAGGGGTGATAACCCTTACCTATGTTTTCCAAAAAGTTTAAAAATAGATTTTTGGTCTGGAGCTACACTTCAACAATGTACCTGTTCAAAATTACAAACAGATTCTACATAAGAACAAACCTACAGTCCCTGTCTTGTATGCACCGCCTGTATACGGCTGTTCAGAGTATATAGGGCCTTTTTTATTTTATGTGCGGGGTTCCCCTTAATATCCATACAAGACCCAAAGGGGCTGGTAATGGGCTGGGGTAGGGGGGGGGTCATGGGGTAGCTATGCCATTTTTCTTAAAGATTTTCATCCATATTACCGGGACCAGACATTACATTAAAGCCGCAAGCAGTTTTAAATGGCTTTTTTTTCCTTTAGAAGTGTCATTTTGTGCAGGGACAGTTCTAAACACGGGAAACACGTGGCACTTCACAGGCATACTTTAGACACCCCCCAGGTACGATATTTAAAGGAATATTTGACTTTTTTTTTTTCACTTTATGCATCATTAAAATGACTGCTCCCGGAAAACGACCATTTTTAAAACTTATTTTTGCATTGATACATGTCCCCTGGTGCAGAACCCGGGTTCCCAAACCCTTTTTAGGACAATAACATGCATAATAGTTTTTATAATTAGCACTTTAGAATTCGAACGTTCGCATCCATTGTATTTAATAGGGTTCTAATGTTCGTTCGAACTTTCGGTCCGTTCGCGGGTTCTGGTGCGAACCGAACCCGGGGGTGTTCGGCTCATCACTACGGGAGATTATAACCCCTGCCAGTTCTTCTCCTACTTTCGCCCTCAGAACCTGGGCACAATCTGTTCCGCTCATGCCGTAGCTAAATTGATTTTGACAAAACATTCTCGCGAACCCTCGTGGATTTGTTCTATAGTCAGGCAGTTCGGCCAGTATGGTCCTGATTTCTGAGGAAGCAAAAGGGACATGCCATACCACCCTTTCCCCCAAAGTCCTTTCACCGTTGGTATTTGGAACACCCTCATATTGTTGCACCCGGACTGGGTAAGTACCAGGTTCAGTGACATAAGTGGGGCTAGGTGTGTACTTTGGAGGTTGTGGCTTCATTGGTTGGCTAATGTGTGCTACCTTGCCCACAACGTTCCCTGTCTGGAAGCCAACCAATGAAGGGTAGATGGTAGGTATGACTGAGTCAAAAGCTCTCAGCGCAGTTATGCAATCCCCATGGTTCCTTAGTCTGGTCTCAATTCCCTTAGACTCACATAGCATCTGTACATCACCAGTTGAAAATGATTCATAATCAGCCGCAATCAGCAGAGAAAATGCCCCAGATATGGGGAAAGGCGACTGATAGAGAGGGTTAGCTTGAGGTTTAGCGTCAGAGGTGACATGGTTAGATGGAGACATGGGAGAGAGAGAGATGTTAGTTGGAGAGTGCAGAGTAGGGTTGGTTAGATTGGTGATGGCAGAAGCATCAGAGGAAACTACAACAGATCTAGTGTTGGTGGATCCAGCCTGCCTCAGCAGAGTTAGCCCAGAAAGAGCCTCTTCCGCTTCCAGCATTGGATCACCAGTCACTGCTATCCCCTCAGGCCAGGTGTACATAATGCGGTTCTTCCGGACTGAAACTGCCTTCTGTATACCCTGCCTGCTTACCATAATAGACTTCTGAAGCCACAGCTCAGCTACATCTAAGGTTTTTGCTGCCCAGAGCCTGGGTTTAAACTCAGTTATGAATTTCTCCCACCTCCAGGCATCAAATGTCCCCTCTAGAGGAATAGCCCAAGTAGTATCCTTGGACCAACTATGCCATTCCTTTAGAGGTTTCATGACCTTTGCCCCAAAGCTAGATTTCATGTACTGTGCAGCCGTCTGACTCTGGGAAGCCTCACATTCCTTCCCTTGCATGGACTTCAAATTGCCCATGGCGATTCGAATCGGCTTATAGTCTTATTCCTGCGTCCAGGAAAAACCCCTGCACCTATTTAGGAGAGCACCGTCAGGTGCCTTCTTCTACGGTGGATTGACGGACTGCAACCACTATATCTGGTCCAGTCCCCCAACTAGAAAACCTAACCGAGGTGTTATTAACTCTATGGCTTGTTGCCCCAACACTTTTGGCACAGAACTACAGAGTACTACTCTTTTACACCGCAATACTCGTAATAACTATGCCCAATGATAAGTCAACAACCACAGACCACCCCCCGAATTATGTCTCTACCCCTTACAGTGTATGCATACATACCTCTGTACGACTGTACACTGCGTCGTCAGATTAAACTGCACAGCACACTTCCGTTTATTTTCGCTACAGAGCAATGTGGCTTCTCTAAATAATCACAAAAATAAAATTAAAAAATTAAATGGGGATAGCCTTCTGTTGTCTATTTCAGCAGTTGTACGATGTCTCAGTAGTTACACGATCAAACTAATAAACTAACAGTCTGAGCGTGAACAAAAAATTGACTACTTGCTGCGCAAAAGTAACTCAATTAACAATAAAAGTGAATATAAAGCGAGTTTTAAAACCAAAGCCTTTCTTTCCTACCGCAAGCTATACAATAAAAGATGCAGCTCTAAAACCAAAAACAATGGGGGAGGGGCATGAATTGCCTTCTGAGAAACTCAAAGAAAATGCCCAAACAATTAAAAATTAAAATAAAAAAATTAAAACACACACCCCGTTAAGAGTACAAAAACTCAGTTAAAGTTAGTTTTACTATCTATTGAAATTCAGTGTAAAGCAAAATTTTCACTTTAAACTGAAATTAAAACCAAAAGAAAACACAATCGTTTTACAAAAAAATATGCAAAAATAACCAAACCTGAAGATTGGGTTCATACAAAGAAAAACAAAAATGGTGACTCAGACCACATGGCTGAACAAACACAAAGGAAAACAAAATGGTGTCTTCAAAACAAGATGGTGTCCTCAGACCACATGGCTGAACAAACACAAAGGAAAACAAAATGGTGTCTTCAAAACAAGACCAAACCGTGCCTCTTACAAACAAAAAATAGGATTTTTGTACACACCGTAAAATCCGTTTCTCTGGCATCCATGGACTGACACAGCGTGTCTTATACACCTTTACACGTGGGTTATGTCCCTGCTTGCAGGAGAAGACCTAGGCAGAATGTGAGATGTTATACATACATTCTAAACAGCCAGAGCTGAACAGCCCCGCCCAGGGGGGCGGTCCCTCCGGACATAACCCTCCCACTGCAGTCAGCAGACCTCAGTTCGTAACAAAGCAGTACAAACTTAAAAAGAAGGGTGGGTGCTGTGTCAGTCCATGGATGCCAGAGAAACGGATTTTACGGTGAGTACAAAAATCCTATTTTCTCTTGTCATCCATGGACTGACACAGCGTGTCTTATACACCTTTACACGTGGGATGTCCCAAAGCAGTGTCAAGAGGGATGGGAGCAGTATAAATGGAAAACCAAAAACTTCACTCCAAACAAGGCAGAGCTCCTCAACGGAGGAGTTGCAACATCAAACAGCGGCCTGCAACACCTTGCGGCCGAAGGAAGCATCCGAAGATGCAGCCACATCAACCTTATAAAACTTAGAAAAGGTATGAACAGACGACCAGGTCGCCGCCTTGCACACTTGTGCAACCGACGCTTGATGTCGGAAAGCCCAGGAAGCACCAATTGCCCTGGTGGAATGTGCCGTAACCGGAAAGGGAGGCGCCCGCCCCTTGAGAGCATAAGCCTGAATGACGGTTTGTCTGATCCACCTAGAAATGGTGTCAGACGAAACCGCTTGGCCCTGTTTTGGACCAGAGACAGCCACAAATAGTGAGTCAGACTTCCGAATAGAAGCAGTAGCTGACAGGTACACCCGCAAGGCTCGTACCACATCCAAAGTGTGAAGCGCAAACTCTCTGGGATGCGATGGGTGAGGACACAAGGACGGGAGGACAATGTCCTCGTTTAAGTGGAAGGCCGAGACCACCTTTGGCAGAAAAGAAGGTCGCGGACGTAACACCGCCTTATCCTTATGGATGACCAAAAAGGGCGACTTGCAGGACAAGGCCGCCAATTCAGACACTCGTCTAATGAAAGTAATGGCCACCAAGAAGGCCACCTTCTGAGACAAAGTCAAGAGGGGAATATCTCTAATATTTTCAAAGGGAGGTTCCTGGAGGACCGAGAGCACCAAATTCAGATCCCACGGGGGGAGAGGAGACTTGACAGGGGGGAGCACATGGCGAACCCCCTGCACAAAGGTGCTAACCAAGGGATGACCCGCCAGCGGTCGCTGAAAGAAGATGGCCAAGGCCGAAATCTGACCCTTAATGGTACTCAAAGCGAGCTTTTGGGTCACGCCACGCTGCAGAAAATGCAGGATTCTGGGAACGGAATACGTTCGTGGGCGCCAGTCCAGCTCTTCGCACATGGCGATGTAAGCTCTCCAAGTACGGTGATAGATCTTTCTGGAGGAAGACTTCCGTGCCCTTAACATGGTCGAAATGACCGAATCCGAGAGACCTCGGTCTCTCAGCACCTGGCTTTCAATAACCCTGCCGTTAAAGCCAGAGACTGTAAAGCAGGATGAAATATAGGACCTTGAGACAGAAGGTCCCCCCGTATTGGTAACCGCCAGGGAACGTCTGCGACGAGACGTACCAGATCGGCGTACCAGTGACGCCGAGGCCAATCCGGAGCAATGAGGATCACCGGAATTCCCTCGGTCGCAACCCTGCGGAGCAGGTGAGGGAGCAACTGCAGCGGAGGATAAACGTATATCAGGTGATACTGACCCCATGGGGCCACCAACGCATCCGAGGCATCCGCCCAGGGATCCCTGGATCTGGCCACAAACCTCGACACCTTGCGATTGAGTCGAGAGGCCATCAGGTCCACATCCGGCGTGCCCCACCGTCTGCAAAGGAGTTGAAAGACCTCCGGGTGCAAGGACCACTCTCCCTGGTCCAGCGTCTGGCGACTTAGATAGTCCGCCTGCCAATTGTCTACGCCCGGAATGTAGACGGCCGACAGAGCCGGCACGCTTCTTTCGGCCCACCTCAGGATGCGGGCGACCTCGGAAGCCGCAGCTGAGCTCCGAGTCCCCCCTTGATGGTTGACATACGCCACTGCTGTGGCGTTGTCCGATTGGATCCCGATGGAGTGACCCTGTAGTTTCTCCGACCATGAGGAGAGGCACAGTCTGATTGCCCGTATCTCCAGCACATTGATCGGTAAGAGGGCTTCGTCCGGAGTCCAAAGCCCTTGGGCCGACAGGACTCCCCAGACTCCCCCCCAGCCCGTCAGGCTGGCGTCCGTCGTGATCACCGTCCATTGGATGGGGAGGAACGACTTCCCGGACCGAAGAGCTGGGGACCTCAACCACCACGTCAGGGATGCCCTGACCAGGTGACTCACCTGGATCTGAAGATCCAAGGACAACGGGGATTTGTCCCAAGTGGACAAGATCTCTTTCTGTAAAGCCCTGGTGTGCGCTTGGGCATAAGGAACGGCCTCGAAGGAGGCCACCATGAGTCCCAGGACTCTCATGCAAAAGCGGATTGACGACCATTTTCGGGACGTCAGCACCCGTACTGCAGACTGAAGTGTCAGTAGTTTGTCTGGAGGTAGGAAGACTCTTGCCTCCAAGGAGTCCAGAATCAGACCTAGATACTCCAGACGCTGATTCGGGACTAGAACCGACTTCTGAACGTTCAGGAGCCACCCAAACTCCCTGAGGGTCTGACTGACGATAGTCACACTTTCTTCCAATTCTGAGCCACTGTCTGCTCTTAGAAGAAAATCGTCCAGATAGCCCACGATAGCAATGCCTCGCTGTCTCAGCAAAGCTAGGACCGGAGCAAGCACCTTGGTGAACACCCTCGGTGCCGAGGCTAGGCCGAAGGGAAGAGCCACAAATTGATAGTGGACTTCGCCGACCGCAAAGCGCAGAAACTTCTGGTGGCTTGCGCAGATCGGAACATGCAAGTAGGCGTCCTTGATGTCCAAGGATGCCAGAAAATCCCCTTGATGGAGTGTCGCGATCACGCGGAATTTTTGCACCTTCACGAAGGCATTCAGGGCCTTGAGGTCCAGGATTGGCCGAACCCCGTCCTTTTTTGGAACAACAAACAGATTCGAGTAGAACCCCTGAAACCTCTCCTGGGACGGAACCGGCACAATTACTCCGGACCCGATCAAATCCTGTACAGCCCCCAAGAGGGCTGCCCGACGGGCAGGAAGGAGAGGGAGATTTGAGGGAAAGAATCTGTCTGGGGGCCAGGAGCGGAACTCTATTCTGTATCCTGAGGTGACCACCTCACACACCCACCGGTCGGAGATCCGGGAGGTCCACCGATCCGTGAACCTGCGAAGTCGTCCCCCCACCCCAGAGACGGGCGGGGGCAAGACTTCACGCGGAGGCGGGCTTGGGAGCCGGCTTGTTCGGCTTACGCACCCAGGGGCGCTTGTGCCCGCCAGCCGCACTGTTGTCAGTCTGGGATGGCTTACCCGTGGACTCTGACGGACGAAAAAAACCCTTTTTTGCTGGAAAGGAAGGACCCGGTTTACGTCGGGCCTCCTTACCCTTGATAGTTTGAGGAAGGAGAGTGCTTTTACCTCCCGTGACATCCTTGATGATGTCATCCAGAGCAGCACCAAAAAGTCTACCACCTTTAAAAGGTAGATCCGTCAGGAGCTTCTTAGAGGCTAGGTCAGCAGACCAGCATTTCAACCAGATGAGACGACGCAATACCACCGCCGAGACAGAGGCCCTGGATATTAAAGGGGCCGCGTCCAACGTGGCGTCGCACACATATATCAGACCCTGCACCATCTGGTGGGCCAGAGCAATAGTGTCTGGAGGAAGGTTATACTCCTGCACAGTTTGGTGCAAAATTTTTGCCCATTCCGTGAGTGTCTGAGACACAAGGGTCGCCGCTACTACGGGCCGTAGGGCGGATCCCAACAAGGCGAACATGGCTCTACTCACCACTTCTGACCTCCTGTCAGTGGGGTCCTTAAACGCAGGAGTCCCCTCCATCGGGAGAGTGGTGGCCTTGTTTAAACGGGCGACTGGAGGGTCGACCACCGGGGGAGAAGCCCACTTTTTAAGCAGGGCGTCTTCAAAGGGGTATCTAAGACAAACGCCGCGGGACCATAAAAGTCTTCTGCGGCTTTTCCCAGACCTGGTCAATGAGCTGGTCAAAGAAAGGTACATATGGAAAAACCTTTTTAGAAGGCTTGGTCTTAAAAGAACCAAAGGAGACTGTGTCCGCCTGAGGTTCTGCGGTCGCAGCATTTAGCTTGAGAGTGTCCCTCACTGCATCAATGAGTTCACTAACAAGCGCCCTGTCATTTACTGACTCAGAACTGGAGTCTTCCTCACAAGGAATGTCCTGTTCAAAACCATCCAAATATTCAGAGCTAGGGTCCTGAGCAGCAATAGCTAGGCCCATATCTGAATCAGAGCACTCCCCTTGTGGAGATAAAGTGGGGAGAGGGCGCTTTTTTGCTCCCTTATGCTCACACACAGCTTCCATCCTGGTCAGAAATGATTCCAGGACTGCCGACAACTGGTCCATAGGGACCGCAGGTGCTGGAGCACTGGCTGCTGCCTCTGGCATGAGAGGGGAAGCTGGTGACTCTGACTCCATAATGTCCCTCTCTGAGACCACCCACAGGCTGTGCTGACTGAAGTAGGGGAATGCCCAGGGAACCCACCAACCTGACCAGGACCGCTCGGTTCCGCTGCTCTGTCTCACTGCGCCGTGCTGCTCAGCGTGAGTGAGCTGAGAGGAGAGAGTGTGAGGAGATTCGCGCCGTTCCCAGCGGCGCTAGAGGCCAAACTAGTGCCAGAAAAACGTGCAGCTACAAGAAAATGGCCGCCGCAATGTGCTCCGGCGGGCCACGGCAAGATGGCCACCAATGTAAAAATCAGCACACACACAAAACATGGCGCCGAACGGCGCCCAGGCCCCTCACATCCAAAAACAAAACAGCCCCAGCGAATGCAGAGCAGCATGAGCCCCCCCCAGGACAGTATGGCCCCCAGGCACCCCACACAGTACAGCGCCAGCACTAGTGAACAGAGAGTGACATTAAAAAACACAGGGGGAGACAGGGCAAATCCCCCACACAAGAAACACACAGCATGTACTCACCTGCAGCCAGGAGAGACTACTTACCCGTCCCCTGAGGGACCCACTGGTGTGTTTCTGACAGAACTATCACAGTGCGGTACTGAGTAGCTGTCGGCCCGGTCCACCGCGAAAGATACAGCCGGACTGTTCTATCTTGAGAGGACCGCGGAGCTGAAAGCCCACCGGCCACCCCTGGAGTCGTGGGGCATGTCGTGAACTGAGTCTCACGCACACAAGGCGAGGATCAGCACGCTCGATGGTCGGACAGGGAAGACTACGAGGATATCTTGTACCCAACCTGCTGCCCAGCCGACAGTTGATAGAAGATCTCAAAAGAATAAAATAGGAAAAAAATTCCCAAAGGAATAAAAATAGGTCAGGAGACTGGCTCCTGAGAGAGCCACGTCTTCTCCTTCTGCTAGGCAGAAAAAAACTGAGGTCTGCTGACTGCAGTGGGAGGGTTATGTCCGGAGGGACCGCCCCCCTGGGCGGGGCTGTTCAGCTCTGGCTGTTTAGATTGTATGTATAACATCTCACATTCTGCCTAGGTCTTCTCCTGCAAGCAGGGACATAACCCACGTGTAAAGGTGTATAAGACACGCTGTGTCAGTCCATGGATGACAAGAGAAATCACTGTTTTAACACAAAACAGACTGTGCTACTTAACTCATACTAAACGTTAGACGAACTATAATAGCTACACACTTTACAAAAGTTATTTCACACGGTGACCAGCACTATGAAATAACTCAGCCACACAATGTTTTGTCATTCAATCTCTGCCGCACATTTAAAACATCAACTAGCACACTCCATGCATACCGTCACGTTGTACTACAGGAAATGGTTTTACATTTAACATAAACCCCATACAAGGACCCTCTAGGCTGTATTGACTATGCGGTCTACACAGAGGACAGTAATATAGACTTCTATCCCAAGCCAATACAGCTATCCCTCCCAGTACAAATATAAATCCCCATCCTTGTACACAAAGAGTGAAACCGCAAAAATGTGTTCTTTTGCTAAGCGGAGTTACCTGCAACAGCGAGCAGAGAGACCAGATTCCGGTTCTAGAACAACAAAAATTTCAAAAGTTGAAATGGAGTCTGTCTTACCAAACTTTGCCGGCCTTTTCCTGTCCCAGAACCGCGGACCCAATCTCTCCTCTCGGATCGCTGCGCTGGAACTACGTTGGCTTCAAGCTGGCTCACCGAAATGTCGTGGAAGAATTCCCTTGGGCTTTGTACGCAAATCCACACCGCGCCTAAATGTGGACTTCCAGCGTCTAAATGCACACAAAGCACAAAACAATTCCTTCGTGCTTAAAAGCACGTTTGTATCAAGCTCTATGGTACAAGGAATTTGAAGTACTTCAATGGCACCAGGTAGAATCAGAAACGATGCTGCTTCAAGCTGGAGTCTCAAGCGTCTGGGCAGAGCTCAGCCACCCGGATTCTTTTATTCATTGGAAACAAAAGGATAACAAAACAGGAAGTGATGGCCCCAACAGCCAATCACTTCCCTTAATACAAAATGACATCACAGGAAATGACAAACAGTAAAGGGGAGGGCACTCACAGGAGGGAAAGGGGAGGAAGTGCACACCCCCCATCTTAATCAGCATGGAGCCCACACAATACTGTTCAAAGTAAACAGTATCTAGTGAGATCATTCTACTTGTTCTTATAGTTTTGGGACAATCTGCGGGGACATTGCTACTGCTGTTGTCAATATACCGTACAAGTACACCGACAAGGCAGATATCAATGTCCTCTTATAAATACAGATATGTATCCATAAAGCGGATAACGAAGTCCGCAAGAGAGAATTAATAGGTTTCTCTCATTATGCGGACTTCGCTTCTCTAAAGTGTATAGCCATTGGAAAGCATGCAGTCCAGCACATTGCGCTTGATATCTACAAACCAACAAACGCCCACACACGCAGAGAACACGTTTCAATCCCATAAGAAGGTTTTCATACTGACCGTTTTTACCGCTGGTCTCGATTCAACCAAAGTGCGCTCTGCTAGAGCGCTCCTCGATTAAACATCAGACACAGGGAGACAGATGACAATCTATAAAACGCACATCCTAGAATAAAATGTCCACATAAATCTTATATAATAAAATTTCCACAACAATAGGCCTAACAAGTACTTGATTAAAGCTGCGAGCAGGTGCTCTCTCACCACTCCGGACTCGATTCCAGTCCGGAACTCCCACCGCTGTGTCTTCACTCACACACAGGATCTGCCGCCGCCTGGTCATCCGGTCCACTGACTTCCCTGAAACAGGTAGATGTCCGTCGCCGCACAGGCTCCGCAGCGAGGTGGAAGGCTCTCTGAAAGTGCGCAAGGCCCACGCCTCGGGCCCTGCACTCACAGCTGGTCCGCACAGGAAGTCCTCTTGCCAGCCGCGCGGTGTCCAAAGAGGCCGGGCTTAACCTCGCCCTCCCCTTTTATACCCTACCCATGAGTCTCTGCAGCAGCACAATGCACCCTGGGTGCCAAGCGGGGTTCTGGGTAACGTAGTCCCTAGGGCCTCATTGGAGACCCCGCTACATATATATATATATATATATATATACAAATAACACGCCCAAGCATATCTCTTCACCACACACAGCCACAAAGGCAAGAGAATTCTTGTTGGGCAGTGTACCAGTGCTCAGACGAACACACTAATGTCGGAATTTCCGACAACAAAACCGTGTTTTTTTTCCAGACGGATTTTTGCTCAAACTTGTCTTGCATACACACGGTCACACAAATGTTGTCGGAAATTCCGATCGCCAAGAACGCGGTGACGTACAACACTACGATGAGCCGAGAAAAATTAAGTACAATGATTTCGAGCATGAGTAGGATTTTTGTGTGTCGGAATTGGATGCACACGATCGGAATTTCCGACAAGAAGTTTTGTTGTCTGAAAAATTGAGAACCTGCTCTAAAACATTTGTTGTTGGAAATTCCGACAGCAAATGTCCGATGGAGCCTACACACGGCCGGAATTTCCGACCAAATGCTCACATCAAACATTTGTTGTCGTAAATTCCGATCGTGTGTACGCGGCATTGGACCGAATTTTAATGGTTCAAAAAATGGTCGGTCCTCAAGCATGTTCACTTAATCAAATCTGGCCCTCTTTGAAAAAAGTTTTTACACCCCTGCTGTAGGGGCTGCGGCATCCGTGGCTACCCAAGGTGACGAAAAGGATGCTGACGGAATGATGTCATTCCAGTTCGTGAGAATTTTGTCCAACATTGAGAGAACCGCTATTGCTGCTGTGTCTAGCCTAGGAATTTGGTCAGGATCTCTCGCCTGTGAGAGGAAACTAAGAGGCGGTGAGATGAAGGACCGTCCTTGAGGGATGATCCTCATGGAGAAATCGAGTATGCCCAGCAAGGATTGTAGCTGTCTCTTGGTACACCCTCGAGTAAAGGTGTGAACGACCGACTTGATGCAGGTCAATTTGTCGGGAGGCAGGCTGGCCTGCATGGACCGTGCTTTGAGCGTAAGACCCAAGAAGGTGATGGACCGTGCTGGGCATTCCACTTTATTCGCTGCTACGGGCACATTGAATGACCAAATACCCCTCTTAAGCTGTCAGCGCCTACAGGGGGCTCACCGGGTATTTCGATGCGCAGGAAGTCATCGAGATAGTGGATGACTTTCTGGCAATGTGCCTGATGTGACAGGGTCCAGGAAAGGGCAAAAGTATCGAACAGCCACAGGCTTTTTTTTTTTTTTAGTACCAAATGACAATTTGGTGGCGAAATAACATAAGCCTTTCCACTTGATCCCTATGCTATCAGTAGAGGAATGGCTCGATGGGCAGCAATTTGAAAGCATCTGAGATGTCCACTTTGGACCGCCAAGCGCCTACTCCTATACTAACGATGGCTTGAATGGCTAGGTCGAATGACGAATGCTTAAGGAAAAAAAATTCTGACGGTATTAGGGAGTTCAAACTTGGGATGTGAGAACCATGAGGCTCGGACAAATCATACACTAACAAAGTTTATTAGAATACATGCCCTTGGCAAGTCCAATAGGGCTGACTCTCCGGAGGTAAAAGGTGACTTGGAAAAGGGGCGAACATGTACCCCCGGTCCAGTTTGGTTTGTAACAAGATGCCAATGACTGACTCGTCGGTGGCAGCTGAGAGTAGGTTCTTGTGGTCGTGTGGGGCAGCGTGATGAGGCCAGTGTGGAACCCTGAGGTGCATCCCTGCACGAGGAAGGCGGCCAGGGAGGGACTTGGGTGGGAGGATAGGTAGAACCCAAGCCACCTGATACGCATGTGGCCTAGTCATGATGTATTTAGTTGCTTAATGCCGCCCATGACTTTGGGATGTGTTTTCTGGCATGAGAGGCAAACATGAAAAAGCTTACAGTGAGTGTAGTTGCAAGTCCTGATTCTTTTTTTTATTTTATTTTTTAGAGCTAAGCGATAGTTGAGGATATAGACTGCGGAGAAGCCTGGATGCCAGGTTGGGCTGCCGCTGGCAGTGGGGATAGCAGCCTAAAAGCTTGGCTTTCCTGGCTGTGGCAGGGTAGGAAATACCCCTGCGCCACAGCTCTGCTGTGAGCTTGGGGATGGTCCAAGCTCTGGGAGGTTGAGTGCCGCCGCTTTTTGGACCCGCAGAGGGTGATGGAGGGGCAAAGGTGAAGTCTTCGCTGTCGGCCTGTGACATGGTTTCGGCTAAAAGACAAGGAGAGGTGAACTGCTTATGTTATGAGAAAAATAAGCAGAGCTTCCCCTCATTTCAGATCTTCCCCTATAATGTCAATATGGACCTAAATCTCTGAGGAATGTTTTCAACGCCTTGATAAATCTATGCCACAGTTAGGGATGAGCCGAACACCCCCCCGTTCGGTTCGCACCAGAACCTTCGAACGGACCGAACGTTCGCACGAACTTTAGAACCCTATTAAATACAATGGACGCGAACGTTCGAAATCTAAAGTGCTAATTATAACGCCTGATATGCATGTTATTGTCCTAAAAAGGGTTTGGGGGGGTCCTGCCCGAGGGGACATGTATCAATGTAAAAATAATCTTTTAAAACGGTTGTTTTTTCGGGAGCAGTGATTTTAATGATGCATAAAGTGAAAAAAAAAGTGAAATATTCCTTTAAATATCGTACCTGGGGGTGTCTAAAGTATGCCTGTGAAGTGGCACGTGTTTCCCGTGTTTAGAACTGTCCCTGCACAAAATGACATTTCTAAAGGAAAAAAAGCCATTTAAAACTGCTTGCGGCTTTAATGTAATGTCTGGTCCCGGCAATATGGATGAAAATCATTGAGAAAAATTGCATGGCTACCCCATCACCCGTCCCCCCCCACCCTACCCCAGCCCCAGGGGCGTACCTAGAGCATTTGGCACCCGGGGCGGATCCAATATCTGGCACCCCCCCCCCACGGTAAAATGTAAAAACACCCCACTGTGCCTCCTGCATCCTTCAATATCTTTGTCACTACTGTGTACCCCCTCTCCACAACTGCACCCCTGGACCCCTTTACATTACACAGCACCCTGCAGCTCTGGACCCCTTTACATTACACAGCACCTTGCACCCCTTTACATTACACAGCACCCTGCACCTCTGGACCCCTTTACATTACACAGCACCCTGCACCTCTGGACCCCTTTACATTACACAGCACCTTGCACCCCTTTACATTACACAGCACCCTGCACCTCTGGACCCCTTTACATTACACAGCACCCTGCACCTCTGGACCCCTTTACATTACACAGCACCCTGCATTACTGGACCCCTTTACATTACACAGCACCCCTTTACATTAGACTGCACCTCTGGACCCCTTTACTTTACACAGCACCCTGCACCCCTTTACATTACACAGCACCATGCACCTCTGGACCCCTTTACATTACACAGCACCCCACAGCTCTGGACCCCTTTAAATTACACAGCACCCCACAGCTCTGGGCCCCTTTACATTACACAGCACCCTGCACCACTGGACCCCTCTACATTACACAGCACCTTGCACCCCTTTACATTACACAGCACCCTGCATCACTAGACCCCTTTACATTACACAGCACCCCACACCACTGGACCCCTTTACATTACACAGCACCCCACAGCTCTGGACCCCTTTACATTACACAGCACCTTGCATTCCTTTACATTACACAGCACCCTGCATCTCTGGACCCCTTTACATTACACAGCACCCTGCATCACTGGACCCCTTTACATTACACAGCACCCTGCATCACTGGACCCCTTTACATTACACAACACCCTGCATCACTGGACCCCTTTTACACTACACAGCACCCCTTAACATTAGACTGCACCTCTGGACCCCTTTACTTTACACAGCACCCTGCACCTCTGGACCCCTTTACATTACATTACACAGCACCCCACAGCTCTGGACCCCTTTACATTACACAGCACCTTGCACCCCTTTACATTACACAGCACCCTGCATCTCTGGACCCCTTTTACATTACACAGCACCCTGCACCACTGGACCCCTTTACATTACACAGCACCCTGCACCACTGGACCCCTTTACATTACACAGCACCCTGCACCACTGGACCCCTTTACATTACACAGCACCTTGCACCCCTTTACATTACACAGCACCCTGCATCACTAGACCCCTTTACATTACACAGCACGCTGCACCCCTTTACATTACACAGCACCCTGCACCACTGGACCCCTTTACATTACACAGCACCCTGCACCTCTGGAGCCCTTTACATTACACAGCACCCTGCACCACTGGACCCCTTTACATTACACTGCACCTCTGGACCCCTTTATATTACACTGCGCCTCTTTACATTAGACTACACCTCTGGACCCCTTTCCATTACACAGCACCCTGCACCACTGGACCCCTTTACATTACACAGCACCCTGCATCTCTGCATCCATTTACATTACACAGCACCCTGCACCCCTTTACATTACACAGCACACTGGACCCCTTTACATTAGACTGTACTCCTTTACATTAGACTGCACCTCTGGACCCCTTTACATTACACAGCCCTTGTACCTCTGGAACACTTTACATTACACAGCCCCCCACAGCTCTAGACACCTGTATGTTACACAGACACCCCCTAACAGTTCTGGACCCCCTGCATGTTACACAGACCCCCCTACAGTGCAGACTCCCCCCTACAGTGCAGACCCCCCTACAATATAGACCCCCCTACAATACAGAACCCCCCTACAAAAGTGCAGACACCCCCCACAATACAGAACCCCCCACAATAGTGCGGACACCCCCCTACAATAATGCGGACACCCCCTATAATACAGAACCCCCCCTACAATACAGAACCCCCCTACAATGGTGCAGACACCCCCCTACAATAAAGAACCCCCCCTACAATAGTGCAGACACCCCCCTACAATACAGAACCCCCCCAACAATAAGAACCCCCCTACAATAGTGCAGACACCCCCCTACAATACAGAACCCCCCAATAGTGCAGACACCCCCTACAATACAGAACCCCCAATAGTGCAGACACCCCCCTACAATACAGAACCCCCCAATAGTGCAGACACCCCCCTACAATACAGAACCCCCCCAATAGTGCAGAACCCCCCCAATAGTGCAGACACCCCCCTACAATACAGAACCTCCCCCCTGCAATAGTGCAGACACCCCCCCTTCAGACCCATAATGATCAGCGTGTGCACTTGGCAGACTACACAGAGGAGGGGGAGGCGGATTCGTTCACTCTGCTCGGCTGTGACTGAGACAGTCACAGCCGAGACTTATCAGAGCCACGGCGCGGCAACGAGGGAAGGGGATCGTTGCGGCTGTGCCGACGGATATCACTCGGGTGCGGCTCGTACCCCCTCCCTCCCTCTGCCTACCTGTCACCGCGCCATGCCTCCCGTCATCTTCGGTCACGGAGGGGGGGCGCCGGCCTGACACCCCCCCAGTGTGTGGCTAAGTCCTCTTCGGTTGCGGAGGGGGGGGCGCCGGCATGACACCCCCCCAGTGAGTGGCACCCGGTGCGGCACGCCCCCCCCGCCCCCTGCTTAGTCCGCCACTGCCCAGCCCATTAACGGGAACCCCGCACCCAAAATAAAAAAAGGCCCTATATACTCTGAACAGCAGTATACAGGTGGTGCAAAAAAGACATGGACTGTAGGTTTGTTCTTAAGTACAATCTGGTTGTAATTTGAAACAGGTACATTTTTTAAGTGTAGCTCCAGCCCAAAAATCTATTTTTAAACTTTTTGGAGAACATAGGGAAGGGTTATCACCCCTGTAACATTTGTTTTGCTGTCTGTGCACCTGTTCAGAACATTTCACCTCACTTTCCATCCCAATGACAAATGTTTTTGGAAAATTTGTTTTTTTTATTGAAACAAGGATTGATGATAAAGCATCAGTGGAGAGGAGACACCTTTTTCACATATTAACTCTTACAGGAGAGAATTTGCCTTCCTAGGGGTAGATTTCCTCTCACTTCCTGTTGTCTCCTTCCGTTTGCAAGTAGGAGTCATTTGTAAGTTGGATGTTTGAAAGTAGGGGCCTGCCATATATAGTCTGCAGAAATTTGCCCCTTAGATGTTGGTGTTGCCTGAACACTGTAAGCCCTCACAATTACTCTTGGTGGGCGCTGGAACGCCCTGCTGACAACTATTATCAGGAATTGTATTTACATGCCACTGTTGAACAGTGGTAGGAAAAATTGGGCCTTTGGTGGTGGTGCTGGTGCCACAACACTGTAAGCCCACACAGTTACTCTTGGTGGGTGCAGGAATGGGCCCTGCTGTGAATTATTAGATCAATAATTGTAATAGCATGCCCCTGTTGAACAGGGGCTGAAAAATTGGGCCTTAGGCACTGGTGCTGGTGCCACAACACTGCAACCCCTCACAGATACTGTACTTAGAGCGCAGCAATGAGCCCTGTTGAAAAGTATTGCATCAAAAATTTAGGCTTTAGGTGAATGCTATGCAAAGCACACAGTAGTACACTAAGTGAAACACTGACTGTCTGCAGCTAGCACAATCACCGGCCTGCCTGTCACAGTATAGAGAATAACTGTATCCAGGTGAGCATTAGGTGATCGCTATGTAAAGCACACAGTAGTACACTAAGTGAAACACTGACTGTCTGCAGCTAGCACAATCACCGGCCTGCCTGTCACAGTATATAGAATAACTGTATCCAGGTGAGCTTTAGGTGATCGCTATGCAAAGCACACAGTAGTACACTAAGTGAAACACTGACTGTCTGCAGCTAGCACAATCACCGGCCTGCCTGTCACAGTATAGAGAATAACTGTATCCAGGTGAGCTTTAGGTGATCGCTATGCAAAGGACACAGTAGTACACTAAGGCCCTTTTCACACTGGGGTGGTTTGCAGGCGCTATTGTGCTAAAAATAGCGCCTGCAAACCGAGCCTAAACAGCGGCTGCTGTCTCTCCAATGTGAAAGCCGAGGGCTTTCACACTGGAGCGGTGCGCTAACAGGACGTGAAAAAAGTCCTGCTAGCCGCATCTTTGGAGCGGTGTGTTTACCGCTCCTACACCGCTCCTTCCCATTGAAAGCAATGGGAAACCGCGGTAATACCGCCGGCAATGCGCCTCTACAGAGGCGCATTGCCGGCGGTATTAACCCTTTTTCGGCCGCTAGCGGGGGTTAAAACCGCACCGCTAGCGGCCGAATACCTCCGCAATTCCGACGGTATAGCGCCGCTAAAAATAGCGGCGCTATACCGCCACCGCCCCAGTGTGAAACCAGCCTAAGTGAAACACTGAGGCTGGTTTCACACTGGGGCGGTGGGTGCGGTGGCGGTATAGCGCCGCTATTTTTTGCGGCGCTATACCATCGGAATTGCGGAGGTATTCGGCCGCTAGCGGTGCTGTTTTAACCCCCGTTAGCGGCCGAAAAAGGGTTAATACCCCCGGCAATGCGCCTCTGTAGAGGCGCATTGCCGGCGGTATTACCGTGGTTTCCCATTGCTTTCAATGGGAAGGAGCGGTGTAGGAGCGGTAAACACACCGCTCCTCTCACCGCTCCAAAGATGCGGCTAGCAGGACTTTTTTTCACGTCCTGTTAGCGCACCGCTCCAGTGTGAAAGCCCTCAGGCTTTCACATTGGAGAGACAGCAGCCGCTGTTTAGGCTCAGTTTGCAGGCGCTATTTTTAGCACAATAGTGCCTGCAAACCGCCCCAGTGTGAAAGGGGCCTGACTGTCTGCAGCTAGCACAATCACCTGCCTGCCTGTCACAGTATAGAGACTAACAGGAACGGATCTATCTAAACTCAATACAGTGTATAAATATATATACAACACCTAGGATGCATATATATCCTCTACACCAGGGATATGCAATTAGCGGAACTCCAGCTGTTGCAAAACTACAAGTCCCATCATGCCTCTGCCTCTGGGTGTCATGCTTGTGGCTGTCAGAGTCTTTCTATGCCTAATGGGACTTGTAGTTCTGCAACAGCTGGAGGTCCGCTAATTGCATATCCCTGCTCTACACACTGTAACAGCAGCTAACTGACTCGCCTGCCTGCTCTATCTAACTCAATATAAATGACACTGTCTATCTCTCTGAAACTGCCTCTTTCACAAACACCAACACACTACACAAGGCTGACTTCCAGGCGGCCTTATATAGTGTGGAGCGTGTACTAAACCCCCTGAGCCATAATTGGCCGAAGCCACCCTGGCTTTGGCCAATTACGGCTTTCCGTTTTTTCCGCGCTGTGATTGGCCAAGCATGCGGGTCATAGTGCATGCTTGGCCAATCATCAGCCAGCAATGCACTGCGATGCCGCAGTGAATTATGGGCCGTGTCGCACAACACGAATTTAGCGCGAACGGACCATAACGTTCGTTCTTCGTCGAACGATCGAACGGCCGATGTTCGAGTCGAACGTGTTTTCGACGCGAACGCGAAGCTCATCCCTAGCCACAGTGAATTAAGGCAGTTCTGAAGGCAAAAGGAGGTCCAACCCAGTACTAACAAGGTGCACCTAATAAAGTGCCCGTTGAGTGTATATTTTCAATGTTATTTGTGTTAATGTTTCTCCTAAATACATTATATTGTCCTCCATTTGAACAGAAGTATTTCTTGGTCTTGTCAAGATATTTGGTCTAGCCAGACAACAGGTTACTCGAAAATGGTTCAAGACAAGTGCTAAACATTGACTATTAATGAAATGGGGCAATTACCACTTACCAACAATGTAAGGGACCTTTCACCACTGACTCACCACATACTACTGACCACCAACATTAGGAGGCATTTATCACCAACATAAGGGTGCACTTATTACTAGCAATCAATGTAAGAAGGCACGTACCACCAACATAATGATGCACTTGCGATTAAACACTAACATAAGGGGGCACTTTATTATTGACTAGCAATTTAAAGCAGGAGGTCCGCCGTTTTTTTTTTTTTAAAGTCAGCAGCTACAAATACTGCAGCTGCTGACTTTTAAAATAAGGACACTTACCTGTCCAGGGTGCCCGCGATGTCGGGACCCGAAGCCGATCTCTCCCTCGGCTCTCGGATGCTGCCACCGCCATCCTGGTAGCCTTGCGGCTTCACTTCCTAGTTCCCTACTGCGCATGCGCGAGTCGCGTTGCGCGATCCGAATGGTCCCTGCTTTCTTCTGGGACCTGTCTGTCTCCCAGAAGACAGCGGTGGGGGGCGGAGGAGACGCCGGACGTGGCGTAAATTCCTGCAGATAATGCAGCTATCTATGCTCGGAAGTGGGAGAAAATATGTGTAATAAACAGGGTTCCGAAAAGCATAAGTTCCATTTTTGGGTGGAACTCCGCTTTAAGGTTGCTAGTGACCACCAATGTAAGGTGGCTTTAAAATGACCACCAATATAGAGTAAGGCACTTCAATAACCACTTGTCAGGTCACCTGAGGCCAGGTGACAGATGCACCCCGTTGGGGTCAGGAGTGCACCGCTGAGGTAGTGGACCCTACGGCTGACTGCTGTGGATGGAACTCTGGGTGGTACAGAAGGCAGGTCCACTGGAGCATCAACACAGATCCCACAGGGGGCTAGAGCATAAGATTACCCAGGGCGCGGAGTCTAAGAGCCAGCATGTTTTCACCAGAGCCTCTAGTGGTGAGGATGGACTGCGCTGCAACTGGCTCCAGGTCGCAGCCCCCTGGGTCTCCCAGCTCATGCTCATGGTTGGCTACAGGAGGATGGAGAGGAAGCAGCAGCCCAGGACAACAAGGGATAGTAAAGAGATAAGCTACAGGTCGGGGCGACCAGCAGACAAGGATAAACAGAGAACACGCCAAAGGTCAAGGGAGGCCCGGAATGAAGGGACAGAAAAAGACAGTAATGGAGGGCCGGGCATGACAAAGTGGAGAGGACGGACAGGTAGGGGTTAACAGAAAATAGAAAGAAGGGAGAGGGAGGAGGTTAAGTTGTTTTTAATGAGGGGGAGGAGCGCTTTAAATATCAAGGGGTGGGTACGTCCAGGATCATTCAGCGTGGGGACTGATAGGGAGAGGAAGTTTTTCACTTCTCTCCAGGGAATTTTAAAATGGCGTCCGTCGATAGTTGGCTAGCACGGCTGAGGGCGGCTGCGTCGGCTAATGGACCTGGATGGCTGGAGGCTCAATTAGGTCCGCTGCTGGGGGAGCAGGCAGGGGGATCGGGGGAGAGCAGGAGAGTCCCGGAGCGCGCCCGGCGGTCGCGGCCGCCGGAGCGTTTTTCGCCGTCGTCACCGGATCGGTCGGGCCACCCCCGGAGCACCCAATTTGACTCGCCGGCACCCCCAGCTAAGCGTGCTAATGCTGGGGCTGTGGAGTGCGCCGGGCGGTCGTTACAGCGCGATGCGGGGGGCGGGGCTACGGGCCGCAATGGCGCCCGTCCCTCGCCCTCGAGGCTAAGGACAGCAGTGAGCTCGGTCCCCCCCTCATCCGCGAGGGGGGGGATTCGGCGGGGGAGAAGCAGTGCCACGTCCGCAGGCCCTTTTTCTGACAAGGCTGGCGGTGTTCCAACGGCAGTGGGGCTGAGTGTGAGGCAGGACGGCGGGGAGAGCAGTTCACGGCCTTCCAGGGGCTCATCCAGAGAGCGCAGGCGCAGCGGGGAGGTGACTGTCGGGTCACGTGGGGGAGACGTCCGGTCCGCGCAGAGGGGTCCCTCGGCCCCCGGGCGGTCCTCACCTGGGGGGCTCATCGCATCCATGCCACCAGCCCAGGAGTCCAGGTCCGAAGGGGAGCTATCTGGATCGGAAGGGGATGATCGATTAGTCATCGCCGCACCAAGGGAGTCGAGAGCAGCGGCTGGAGGGGTCGTGCCCAGTCAGCCCGGTAAGTCGAACTCTACTGTATTTGCTAATGATGTGACTTCTGCATTGGGGACATTGTCTGGGGTTTGGGGTTCAGGTAACGGGGGTGGGGTCCTTGCAGGTGATGTGGGTTTTGTCCCGCCTGTGGCGGGGGGGGCGGGCGGCCCACCTGCTCCTCCCGGGACAGGGGGTGAGTGGTTGGGGGTACTTGGGGGATTACAGGAATTTTTGCGGAACTTCTCGGGGGCTCAGGTGGGTTCTCCGCAGGTTACTCCTTGGGTTGGGGTCCCGACGGGGGTTACTGTCGGGGGAGGGAGTCAGGGGGCCCCTGCAGGAATGTCGTCTGACCCGTTGGTGGCGGTGCAGGTGAGTACGGCAAGGGGGGACAAGTCAGTGGAACCGGCGGCTCAGACTCGCCAGGATGTGGTACGTATTGCTGACGCAGCCAGGTGTGAAGTGTATGTGTGCTTTGAGGGTCCTTTGGGGGTTCACTTAAAACAGGAGGTGCGAGACAAGAACGGCAAGGGTGAGTATGTGGAGATTTTTTCTTTGCTGCCGCTGGAAAAGTTTAATTTGGATAGGGTAAAGCCTGACGATTCTAAGAAGGAGGATGAGGAGAAGAGGAGGTATAGGTTGATACCCAGGACTTTTGGGAATTGGTTTCAGGCGTTTGCTATTTTGGCCAGCGTAATTGGGGAAAAATCTCCTGAACACTGCTCAACCTTGTTCTGTTACATGGACGCGATCGGGGAGGCACATAGGGTGTATGGCGGGACTGCTTGGCTGCGGTATGACGAGCAGTTCCGGCAGAGGATGGCGGTTCGTCCGGCCCTGAGGTGGGACCACAAGGACATAGGCCTCTGGATGCGCCTTATGTCCTCGGCGAGGACGCCTAGCCAGTTTCTTCAGGGGGGGGGGTCGGGGGGACGAGTACCTCAGTGCCGCCGACCGGAAAAAAATGGGGTGTGTGTTGGCAGTTCAACGAGGGATCCTGCAGGTTTGGGGGATCCTGTCGTTTTAAACACGAATGCTCAGGGTGCGGGGGTAATCACCCCCTGTCCCGTTGTTTTAAAAAAGGAAAGCGTGCCGGTGACGCTGCTCACAAAAGGGACGACGCCGGTGAGGGAGGAAAGGATGCGGTTTTTTCTAAATAGGTACCCGGATAGGGCAGCGGCGGAGCTATTGACCAGGGGTTTTTCGGAAGGTTTTAGGATACCGTGCTCCCTTCAGGTGGTGCCTCCGGTGGCGCGGAATTTGAAGTCGGCATTGGCTAACCCCGGGGTGGTTTCGGAAAAATTGGCGAAGGAGGTGGCTTTGGGTCGCATGGGGGGACCATTTCGGGAAAAACCTTTCGGGCGCTTGGTGGTGTCTCCGCTAGGGGTGGTGCCTAAGAAGGAACCTAACAAGTTTAGGCTTATCCACCACCTCTCTTTCCCAAAAGGGGGGTCAGTCAATGACGCCATTGATCCGGAAGAGTGTACGGTGTCGTATACGTCTTTCGATGCGGCTGTGTGTTGGGAAAAGAAATATGGGCGCGGGGCGCTCATGGCCAAGGCTGATGTTGAGTCCGCTTTTCGTCTTCTGCCAGTACACCCAGACAGTTTTTGGCTGTTGGGGTGCTGCTGGGGGGGGGCGTTTTACGTGGACCGGTGTTTACCCATGGGTTGCTCCATCTCTTGCGCAATGTTCGAAACATTCAGTTCCTTTTTGGAATGGGTGGTTCGGGACGTGTCAGGTGTGGACTCGGTTGTCCATTACCTGGACAATTTCTTGTTCGTAGGCCCCCCTTCCTCCAGGGTTTGTGCGATTTTATTAGCCACGTTGCAGCACGTTGCAGGTAGGTTTGGGGTCCCATTGGCAGCGGAAAAGACGGAGGGTCCTAGAACAGAGCTGAGTTTTTTGGGAATAGTGATTGATTCTGAGGCTATGGAGTGTAGATTGCCCCCGGAGAAGGTGGAGGCCCTGAGGGTGGTGATTAGGGAGACAATGGGGAGGAAGAAGGTGCAACTCCGTGACCTGCAGTCCTTGCTGGGTAAGTTAAATTTCGCGTGTAGGATCATTCCCATGGGGCGGGTTTTCTGTCGGCGTTTGTCGGCGGCAACGTCCGGGGTGCGCTCCCCTTCACACTTAATTCGGCTTCGGGCGGAACATAGGGAGGACTTGAAGGTGTGGCACTCGTTTTTGGAAACCTACAATGGGCGTTCGTTGTGGATGGGTGGCCCGGTGAGCAACTTCGATTTGGAGTTGGTCACTGATGCTGCCGGGTCCACGGGCTACGGAGCAATTTTCAGGGGTCAGTGGAGTGCCGAGGCTTGGCCCAAGTCCTGGGTGGATGCGGGATTAGTGAGTAACTTGGTGTTGCTGGAATTGTTTCCAGTGGTCCTGGCTATGGAACTGTGGGGCGCGCAGTGTAAGGATTTGAAGATTAGATTGAACTGTGACAACATGGGAGTGGTGGAGGTCATCAATCGGATTACCGCTTCTTCAAAGCCGGTGATACGGTTGCTGCGCCATTTGGTCCTGCGTTGTTTGCAGTTGAATATTTTCCTTTATGCGGTACATATCCCCGGGGTGGAGAACACGTTGGCTGATTCACTGTCTCGGTTTCAGTGGGACCGTTTCAGGGAACTGGCGCCGGCGGCGGAGAGGGATGGGACGCCTTGCCCGGGTTGGCTCTGGGAGGTTGCCTTGGAGCCGCGGCAGGTTGGATCAGAAGGTCGGTAAGTGGACCGACGTGGGGGGCCTATACCAAGATCTGGAGAGAGTGGGCCGCGTTCATACGGCTTGCAGATGCAGAGCTGGACGGGGCCGGGACCAGATTGCTGGTTGTGTATTTGGTAACCAGGCACATGGAAGCCGGAGGCTCGGTCTCTGGGATTGAGAAGAAACTGGCCGGTTTGGCGTTTCTGTTCAAGCTTCAGGGAGTGCCGGATTTCACAAAAGACTTTTGGGTGAAACAGGCGCTGAAAGGGTATCGGAAGGAGCACCCACAGAGGGACTCACGACGGCCGGTTTCGTTTGCCATTTTGCAGGTGCTTTGCGAAGGGTTGGCCACCGTGTGTTCCTCGGTATACGAGGTTAAGCTTTTCTTTGCGGCTTTTTCTGTCGCATTTTTTGGTGCTTTTAGGGTAGGGGAGCTGGTGTGCCCGTCGAAAAAGAGGGCAGGGGGTTTGATGGTTCAGGACGTGGAGGCTAGGGACGATAGGGTGAGACTGAAGTTGAGAAGGTCAAAGACGGATCAAAAAGGAAAAGGTGTGGTGGTGCAATTGTTTTCCTTGCCCGGGTCTTTGGTTTGCCCTGTTAGGGTCGTGAGGGAATTTTTGGAGGTCAGGCCAATTGGGGGGGGCCCATTTCTGGTTCATGGGGATGGTTCGTTTCTGTCACGTTTTCAATTTGTGGCGGTTTTTCGCAAGTGCCTGAGGGCGGCGGGGTACGACTGCACGCTATTTGCTTCACATTCGTTCCGCATCGGGGCGGCTACGGAGGCGGCCCGATGCGGTTTGGATGAGGCGGCGGTAAAACGGATTGGGAGGTGGGAGTCCAGGAGGTTTCGTTCTTATGTTCGCCCCCATTTACTGGATGACAAAAGGGAATGAGTGGGGGGTTTTTTGTTGAAGGTTGGAGGGTTCATTGTTTTGTCTTGAGAGTAGAAGTTTTCTGACTACGGTTTAGAATAAGATTTGTTGTGTTTCATTTCAGATGGAGGTTCGACACGCCTCGTCTGGATTTTGGGGCATTCGTATGTTTTTTGGGGGGCTAAGAGGGCTGATATTCGCCAGGGTGGCAGGCAATTGGGGATACCCAGGAGGGAGGCTTGTGTTAGGTGGATAGGCATCCCGGGGCTAGTTTGGAGTAGGGTGGTACCGGAGGTATTCCGGTACGCCCGGTTAGATAGACCGCCGGATGTGCTGGTCCTCCACGTGGGGGGTAACGATTTGGGGGTCAGGGCTATTGGAGCCTTGCTCTCGGCGGTGAAGACTGATTTTTTGACTCTCAAGGAGGCTTTTCCGGGAACGTTGCTAGTTTGGTCGGATGTGGTCGCACGAACCTCATGGCGGATGGCGAGATCGGTAACTCGGATCAATAAGGCGCGGATCAAGTTGAACAAACTGGTGGGCAGGTTCATTACGGCTAATGGAGGGTTGGTGGTGCGGCACTTGGAGTTGGAGGTTAACGTGGGGATGTACTTGAGGAGGGATGGTGTGCATCTTTCGGATGTGGGGATCGATTTATGGGCTCTGGGGATTCAGGATGGCATTCAGCGTGCCCTGCGGGTGTGGAGGGGCCCTTAAGGGTAAGAGGTTACCCTCGCAGGCTGTGGCGGTGTCTTTGGTCTTTGACGGTGGCAGACAAACAGATGGTATGGAAGTGGTGGGGGGCTCAGCAGTGGTATGTGCCCCTCTGGTGTATTCCAGTGGAACGGTGTCCGCTGGAGTACGGGTATGGTTGCACTGCGGGAAGGGGTTGTCTCGAGCTGTTATTCGGCTGGAGGCCTGGTATGGTTCAAAAATTTGGTACCGCAGTGTATTGGTGTAAAAAGGGGTACAAAAGTGCAGGGGTACCGTCAGAGACCAACAGACTGGGAGTTGTAATGTTTATGTGTGTTAATAAAGTTATTGAAGAAATATAATTTTATACTGGAGTTTGCTACCTAATATTGTTTTAATAAAAAAGGCTGTTGTGGCCAGTTATACTCCAACTCTGGTGTGGTCTAAGTTACTATAGATTGGCTAAGATAAGGTAGCGGTTAAATAAGGGGAGCTGGTACAGGTAAGGTGTGGGGAGGTATCTCGAGTACACTGGTCAAGGGAGGCCCGGAATGAAGGGACAGAAAAAGACAGTAATGGAGGGCCGGGCATGACAAAGTGGAGAGGACGGACAGGTAGGGGTTAACAGAAAATAGAAAGAAGGGAGAGGGAGGAGGTTAAGTTGTTTTTAATGAGGGGGAGGAGCGCTTTAAATATCAAGGGGTGGGTACGTCCAGGATCATTCAGCGTGGGGACTGATAGGGAGAGGAAGTTTTTCCCACCCACCCTCCCTGTTGTTTTGGTGTTTGTCTGGCTGTTGATTTCTTGTTTTTCAGGTCGGAAGGAATACGGTCGGCGCAACAGCTGTGTGATGGCGGTGTCTTTGACGGTGGCAGACAAACAGATGGTATGGAAGTGGTGGGGGGCTCAGCGGTGGTATGTGCCCCTCTGGTGTATTCCAGTGGAACGGTGTCCGCTGGAGTACGGGTATGGTTGCACTGCGGGAAGGGGTTGTCTCCGAGCTGTTATTCGGCTGGAGGCCTGGTATGGTTCAAAAATTTGGTACCGCAGTGTATTGGTGTAAAAAGGGGTTCAAAAGTGCAGGGGTACCGTCAGAGACCAACAGACTGGGAGTTGTAATGTTTATGTGTGTTAATAAAGTTATTGAAGAAATATAATTTTATACTGGAGTTTGCTACCTAATATTGTTTTAATAAAAAAGGCTGTTGTGGCCAGTTATACTCCAACTCTGGTGTGGTCTAAGTTACTATAGATTGGCTAAGATAAGGTAGCGGTTAAATAAGGGGAGCTGGTACAGGTAAGGTGTGGGGAGGTATCTCGAGTACACTGGTCAGGGTCACAAGCAGGCTGGGATAGTCGAGAACATGCCAAAGGGCAGGGTCACAAGCAGGCAGGGATAGTCGAGAACACGCCAAGATCGGTATAAGAGACAAACGTAGAGCACACGGCAAGCAGGCAACAGGAAACCAAACAATATTGCACGGCAAGGCAGGCTTGGAGAACACAGTGTTAAATAGTGGTTCCTGTTGAGTCTAGGGTGGAGCCACACTGAGGGAAGATTACTTAACCACGCAGGTGTAAGAGCATGAGCCCTTAGGCTGATACACAGTAGACATGTGCGATTAGTTTCGTACGAATCTAAAATTTGTACGAATTTCCGGAAATTCGTACATTCGTACGACTCCAAAATACAAATTTTTATGCATACAAATTCTGTACAAAATACGAAATTTCGTTTACAAATTTCGGATCCAAAAGTGAAAAATTCCTTTAAATTTCGTACCTGGGGGGTGTGTATGATATGCATGTAAAGTCGCGCATGTTTCCCGTGCTTAGAACTGTCTCTGCACAAAATGTCATTTTTGACGGAAAAAAAGTCATTTAAAACTCACTCGCGGCTATTAATGAATTGTCGGCTTTTATCAATATATAGAAAAGTCATTGATAAACAAAAAAAAAAAAAGTGTGGGGGTTCCCCCAAATTCAATTACCAGGCCCTTCAGGTGTTTGTGTGTTTGTGTGTTTTTATTTAAAAATTTTTACACTTTCTTCGTGAAATGGTAGGGGTACAATGTACCCCTTACCAATTCACATAGGGGGGGCCGGGATCTGGGGGTCCCCTTTGTTAAAGGGGTCTTCCAGATTCCGATAAGCCCCCTGCCCGCACACCCCCACAACCACCGGGCAAGGGTTATGGGGATGAGGCCCTTGTCCCCATCAACATGGGGACATCCTCCCCATGTTGAGGGCATGTGGCCTGGTACGGTTCAGGAGGGGGGGCGCTCTCTCGTCCCCCCCTCTTTTCCTGCGGCCGGCCAGGTTGCGTGCTCGGATAAGGGTCTGGTATGGATTTTTGGGGGGACTTTTTATCAATGACTTTTCTATGTATTGATAAAAGCCGACAATTCATTAATAGCCGCGAGTGAGTTTTAAATTACTTTTTTTCCTTCAAAAATGACACTTTGTGCAGGGACAGTTCTAAGCACGGGAAACATGCGCGACGTTTAAAATTTATGATTCGTACGAAATTTACGGTTTTTTTTTAATACGAAACGGAACGGAACAAAACACATTTTTTGACGGCGCCCATGTCTAATACACAGACCAGGTAAGAGACAGACAGGTCATGAAAGTATTACTGCAAGGTCATGACACCACTTTTCTGTGCTGTGTGTTACATACAATATGTTGGTTCTATGTCTATATTCTGTGAGGAGAAAAGCTTATTTATTATTCTATATTATATTTATTATTATATATTATAATATTTATTATACATTTTTCCCTCTTTGTCCTGAAGTTTCTAGGTGTCTATGAGATACTCACTAACTCACTAACACAGAAAGGGCCACAATAGATTCTTCCATACTTCCTTCACACACTTGCGAGGACAGCTGCTAGAAGCTCAGTTTTTATTGATGTAAACCTCCAGAACTACATCTTCCCAAAGTCCTTTCCTTACAAATGGTGTGTTTTAGACATGTGCAATTCGTTTAGTTACAAATTCGTTATCCGTCAAAATTCGTTATATTCGTTGATTCGTAAACATACGAATGAACGAACGGTTCGATAACATTACAAACGAACAACGAATAATCTAAACGAACGAATATGGAAAACAAATAAAATACGAATTTAGTAAATTTGAAACAAACAAAAAACGAAAAAGTGAAAAACGAAAACATAAAAACAACGAAAACACAGAAAAAAGATAAAAAATAACGAAAATAAAAATGAACGAAAACGAGATATTACGAATATTCGAAAAACAAAACAACGAATAACGAACAAAGATCCATATTAACGAATATCAAAATGAACGGAAAAAAAATTACGAATCTTCGGAAAACGGAAATGAAAACAACGACAATTCGTAAAAACTTAAATTCTATTTCGTTAGTTCTGAATTAGTTCTGGACTTTGGCCAATGGCCAATAAGCTTGTCCCTTCCCCTGAAGAGGTTGTCTCTTCCCCCAATGAGCTTGTTTCTTATAGACATGTGCTATAATGTGTGTGTATGTGTGTTTTTCTGTGTTAGACTGCAGTGCATTCCATCCAGAGTCCAGATAGGGTGTGGTTGGGTAGGTTGCACTGTTCTGTTGGATTTTGTGAGTAAATTTTTTACTTGGGAGAGAGAAATTCTTTGTTTCTTAAGGATATTAGATTGAGATTCTAGAGTCTACATTCTAATTTATAATTGTATTTATGTAATATCTCTGACATATTGTATTTTTCTTCTTTGTCAGACTACATTCTAGACAGGGTGTGGGTGGTGTTTGATTTGTGAGTCATTCAAAGAGATTGATATAGAAATTATAAATTTCTTACTATTTCTATTACTCCTAGGATTTTCTAAAGTTAGTTTTTTTCCCTTTTCTGGGACTGTGTTTTATTATATTGCTGTCTGTCTGCCCCTACCTATTTTTTTTGTTGTGTTAGCCAGTGCCACTACTAGGCCAGCCCAGGCAGCATATACTACGTATTCATGGTGGGAGAAGTAGATTAGTATATATTTTTTTTTGCATGGACCGGTAAAATAAGAATACTCCAGTCCTCAATCCCTCCACTCTCAGTCACACCAACACCAACTCTCATACCAACACACTCACTAATAGGGATGAGCTTCGTGTTCGAGTCGAACATACGTTCGACTCGAACATCGGCTGTTCGATCGTTCGACGAAGATCGAACGATTTGGGCCGTTCGCGCCAAATTTGAGTGACGCGAACGGCCCACAATGCACTACGCCATCGCAGTGTCATCCAGGCGCTGTGATTGGCCAAGCATGCACTGTGACCCCGCATGCTTGGCCAATCACAGCGCCGGCAGCGAGGAGAGCAATGATTGGCCACAGGCAGGATGCCTGTGGCCAATTATTGCTGAGGGTGTTTAGTACACGCCCCACACTATAAAAGGCCGCCAGCACGGCGGCCTAGTGTAGTGTGTTCCGGAGCAGGGAAAGAGCAGCATAGGCAGGGACAGTGACTTTTATTTCTTTCTTGCTTAACCTGGATTCCTTTAGTTTAGGGAAAGAGAAGGATAGGTAGGGAGAGTGTCAGTGTGTTTTGTGCTTGTGCTATAGTGTGCTTAAAAAAAAACATTTTTTCTAGGGACAGAAAACTGTAGGTAGGGAGAGTGTCAGTTTCTTTCACTGTGCAAGTCCTTGTTTCTAGGGACTGGGAAGGACAGTGAGTGAATTCTCCTTGTGCTATAGTGTGCTTAAAAAAAACATTTTTTCTAGGGACAGAAAACTGTAGGTAGGGAGAGTGTCAGTTTCTTTCACTGTGCAAGTCCTTGTTTCTAGGGACTGGGAAGGACAGTGAGTGAATTCTCCTTGTGCTATAGTGTGCTTAAAAAAACATTTTTTCTAGGGACAGAAAACTGTAGGTAGGGAGAGTGTCAGTTTCTTTCACTGTGCAAGTCCTTGTTTCTAGGGACTGGGAAGGACAGTGAGTGAATTCTCCTTGTGCTATAGTGTGCTTAAAAAAACATTTTTTCTAGGGACAGAAAACTGTAGGTAGGGAGAGTGTCAGTTTCTTTCACTGTGCAAGTCCTTGTTTCTAGGGACTGGGAAGGACAGTGAGTGAATTCTCCTTGTGCTATAGTGTGCTTAAAAAAAACATTTTTTCTAGGGACAGAAAACTGTAGGTAGGGAGAGTGTCAGTTTCTTTCACTGTGCAAGTCCTTGTTTCTAGGGACTGGGAAGGACAGTGAGTGAATTCTCCTTGTGCTATAGTGTGCTTAAAAAAAACATTTTTTCTAGGGACAGAAAACTCTAGGTAGGGAGAGTGTCAGTTTCTTTCACTGTGCAAGTCCTTGTTTCTAGGGACTGGGAAGGACAGTGAGTGAATTCTCCTTGTGCTATAGTGTGCTTAAAAAAAACATTTTTTCTAGGGACAGAAAACTGTAGGTAGGGAGAGTGTCAGTTTCTTTCACTGTGCAAGTCCTTGTTTCTAGGGACTGGGAAGGACAGTGAGTGAATTCTCCTTGTGCTATAGTGTGCTTAAAAAAAACATTTTTTCTAGGGACAGAAAACTGTAGGTAGGGAGAGTGTCAGTTTCTTTCACTGTGCAAGTCCTTGTTTCTAGGGACTGGGAAGGACAGTGAGTGAATTCTCCTTGTGCTATAGTGTGCTTAAAAAAAAACATTTTTTCTAGGGACAGAAAACTGTAGGTAGGGAGAGTGTCAGTTTCTTTCACTGTGCAAGTCCTTGTTTCTAGGGACTGGGAAGGACAGTGAGTGAATTCTCCTTGTGCTATAGTGTGCTTAAAAAAAACATTTTTTCTAGGGACAGAAAACTCTAGGTAGGGAGAGTGTCAGTTTCTTTCACTGTGCAAGTCCTTGTTTCTAGGGACTGGGAAGGACAGTGAGTGAATTCTCCTTGTGCTATAGTGTGCTTAAAAAAAACATTTTTTCTAGGGACAGAAAACTCTAGGTAGGGAGAGTGTCAGTTTCTTTCACTGTGCAAGTCCTTGTTTCTAGGGACTGGGAAGGACAGTGAGTGAATTCTCCTTGTGCTATAGTGTGCTTAAAAAAAAACATTTTTTCTAGGGACAGAAAACTGTAGGTAGGGAGAGTGTCAGTTTCTTTCACTGTGCAAGTCCTTGTTTCTAGGGACTGGGAAGGACAGTGAGTGAATTCTCCTTGTGCTATAGTGTGCTTAAAAAAAACATTTTTTCTAGGGACAGAAAACTGTAGGTAGGGAGAGTGTCAGTTTCTTTCACTGTGCAAGTCCTTGTTTCTAGGGACTGGGAAGGACAGTGAGTGAATTCTCCTTGTGCTATAGTGTGCTTAAAAAAAACATTTTTTCTAGGGACAGAAAACTGTAGGTAGGGAGAGTGTCAGTTTCTTTCACTGTGCAAGTCCTTGTTTCTAGGGACTGGGAAGGACAGTGAGTGAATTCTCCTTGTGCTATAGTGTGCTTAAAAAAAAACATTTTTTCTAGGGACAGAAAACTGTAGGTAGGGAGAGTGTCAGTTTCTTTCACTGTGCAAGTCCTTGTTTCTAGGGACTGGGAAGGACAGTGAGTGAATTCTCCTTGTGCTATAGTGTGCTTAAAAAAAACATTTTTTCTAGGGACAGAAAACTGTAGGTAGGGAGAGTGTCAGTTTCTTTCACTGTGCAAGTCCTTGTTTCTAGGGACTGGGAAGGACAGTGAGTGAATTCTCCTTGTGCTATAGTGTGCTTAAAAAAAACATTTTTTCTAGGGACAGAAAACTGTAGGTAGGGAGAGTGTCAGTTTCTTTCACTGTGCAAGTCCTTGTTTCTAGGGACTGGGAAGGACAGTGAGTGAATTCTCCTTGTGCTATAGTGTGCTTAAAAAAAACATTTTTTCTAGGGACAGAAAACTGTAGGTAGGGAGAGTGTCAGTTTCTTTCACTGTGCAAGTCCTTGTTTCTAGGGACTGGGAAGGACAGTGAGTGAATTCTCCTTGTGCTATAGTGTGCTTAAAAAAAACATTTTTTCTAGGGACAGAAAACTGTAGGTAGGGAGAGTGTCAGTTTCTTTCACTGTGCAAGTCCTTGTTTCTAGGGACTGGGAAGGACAGTGAGTGAATTCTCCTTGTGCTATAGTGTGCTTAAAAAAAACATTTTTTCTAGGGACAGAAAACTGTAGGTAGGGAGAGTGTCAGTTTCTTTCACTGTGCAAGTCCTTGTTTCTAGGGACTGGGAAGGACAGTGAGTGAATTCTCCTTGTGCTATAGTGTGCTTAAAAAAAACATTTTTTCTAGGGACAGAAAACTGTAGGTAGGGAGAGTGTCAGTTTCTTTCACTGTGCAAGTCCTTGTTTCTAGGGACTGGGAAGGACAGTGAGTGAATTCTCCTTGTGCTATAGTGTGCTTAAAAAAAACATTTTTTCTAGGGACAGAAAACTGTAGGTAGGGAGAGTGTCAGTTTCTTTCACTGTGCAAGTCCTTGTTTCTAGGGACTGGGAAGGACAGTGAGTGAATTCTCCTTGTGCTATAGTGTGCTTAAAAAAAACATTTTTTCTAGGGACAGAAAACTGTAGGTAGGGAGAGTGTCAGTTTCTTTCACTGTGCAAGTCCTTGTTTCTAGGGACTGGGAAGGACAGTGAGTGAATTCTCCTTGTGCTATAGTGTGCTTAAAAAAAACATTTTTTCTAGGGACAGAAAACTGTAGGTAGGGAGAGTGTCAGTTTCTTTCACTGTGCAAGTCCTTGTTTCTAGGGACTGGGAAGGACAGTGAGTGAATTCTCCTTGTGCTATAGTGTGCTTAAAAAAAACATTTTTTCTAGGGACAGAAAACTGTAGGTAGGGAGAGTGTCAGTTTCTTTCACTGTGCAAGTCCTTGTTTCTAGGGACTGGGAAGGACAGTGAGTGAATTCTCCTTGTGCTATAGTGTGCTTAAAAAAAACATTTTTTCTAGGGACAGAAAACTGTAGGTAGGGAGAGTGTCAGTTTCTTTCACTGTGCAAGTCCTTGTTTCTAGGGACTGGGAAGGACAGTGAGTGAATTCTCCTTGTGCTATAGTGTGCTTAAAAAAAACATTTTTTCTAGGGACAGAAAACTGTAGGTAGGGAGAGTGTCAGTTTCTTTCACTGTGCAAGTCCTTGTTTCTAGGGACTGGGAAGGACAGTGAGTGAATTCTCCTTGTGCTATAGTGTGCTTAAAAAAAACATTTTTTCTAGGGACAGAAAACTGTAGGTAGGGAGAGTGTCAGTTTCTTTCACTGTGCAAGTCCTTGTTTCTAGGGACTGGGAAGGACAGTGAGTGAATTCTCCTTGTGCTATAGTGTGCTTAAAAAAAACATTTTTTCTAGGGACAGAAAACTGTAGGTAGGGAGAGTGTCAGTTTCTTTCACTGTGCAAGTCCTTGTTTCTAGGGACTGGGAAGGACAGTGAGTGAATTCTCCTTGTGCTATAGTGTGCTTAAAAAAAACATTTTTTCTAGGGACAGAAAACTGTAGGTAGGGAGAGTGTCAGTTTCTTTCACTGTGCAAGTCCTTGTTTCTAGGGACTGGGAAGGACAGTGAGTGAATTCTCCTTGTGCTATAGTGTGCTTAAAAGAAACATTTTTTCTAGGGACAGAAAACTGTAGGTAGGGAGAGTGTCAGTTTCTTTCACTGTGCAAGTCCTTGTTTCTAGGGACTGGGAAGGACAGTGAGTGAATTCTCCTTGTGCTATAGTGTGCTTAAAAAAAACATTTTTTCTAGGGACAGAAAACTGTAGGTAGGGAGAGTGTCAGTTTCTTTCACTGTGCAAGTCCTTGTTTCTAGGGACTGGGAAGGACAGTGAGTGAATTCTCCTTGTGCTATAGTGTGCTTAAAAAAAACATTTTTTCTAGGGACAGAAAACTGTAGGTAGGGAGAGTGTCAGTTTCTTTCACTGTGCAAGTCCTTGTTTCTAGGGACTGGGAAGGACAGTGAGTGAATTCTCCTTGTGCTATAGTGTGCTTAAAAAAAACATTTTTTCTAGGGACAGAAAACTGTAGGTAGGGAGAGTGTCAGTTTCTTTCACTGTGCAAGTCCTTGTTTCTAGGGACTGGGAAGGACAGTGAGTGAATTCTCCTTGTGCTATAGTGTGCTTAAAAAAAACATTTTTTCTAGGGACAGAAAACTGTAGGTAGGGAGAGTGTCAGTTTCTTTCACTGTGCAAGTCCTTGTTTCTAGGGACTGGGAAGGACAGTGAGTGAATTCTCCTTGTGCTATAGTGTGCTTAAAAAAAACATTTTTTCTAGGGACAGAAAACTGTAGGTAGGGAGAGTGTCAGTTTCTTTCACTGTGCAAGTCCTTGTTTCTAGGGACTGGGAAGGACAGTGAGTGAATTCTCCTTGTGCTATAGTGTGCTTAAAAAAAACATTTTTTCTAGGGACAGAAAACTCTAGGTAGGGAGAGTGTCAGTTTCTTTCACTGTGCAAGTCCTTGTTTCTAGGGACTGGGAAGGACAGTGAGTGAATTCTCCTTGTGCTATAGTGTGCTTAAAAAAAACATTTTTTCTAGGGACAGAAAACTGTAGGTAGGGAGAGTGTCAGTTTCTTTCACTGTGCAAGTCCTTGTTTCTAGGGACTGGGAAGGACAGTGAGTGAATTCTCCTTGTGCTATAGTGTGCTTAAAAAAAACATTTTTTCTAGGGACAGAAAACTGTAGGTAGGGAGAGTGTCAGTTTCTTTCACTGTGCAAGTCCTTGTTTCTAGGGACTGGGAAGGACAGTGAGTGAATTCTCCTTGTGCTATAGTGTGCTTAAAAAAACATTTTTTCTAGGGACAGAAAACTGTAGGTAGGGAGAGTGTCAGTTTCTTTCACTGTGCAAGTCCTTGTTTCTAGGGACTGTGAAGGACAGTGAGTGAATTCTCCTTGTGCTATAGTGTGCTTAAAAAAAACATTTTTTCTAGGGACAGAAAACTGTAGGTAGGGAGAGTGTCAGTTTCTTTCACTGTGCAAGTCCTTGTTTCTAGGGACTGGGAAGGACAGTGAGTGAATTCTCCTTGTGCTATAGTGTGCTTAAAAAAAACATTTTTTCTAGGGACAGAAAACTCTAGGTAGGGAGAGTGTCAGTTTCTTTCACTGTGCAAGTCCTTGTTTCTAGGGACTGGGAAGGACAGTGAGTGAATTCTCCTTGTGCTATAGTGTGCTTAAAAAAAACATTTTTTCTAGGGACAGAAAACTGTAGGTAGGGAGAGTGTCAGTTTCTTTCACTGTGCAAGTCCTTGTTTCTAGGGACTGGGAAGGACAGTGAGTGAATTCTCCTTGTGCTATAGTGTGCTTAAAAAAAACATTTTTTCTAGGGACAGAAAACTGTAGGTAGGGAGAGTGTCAGTTTCTTTCACTGTGCAAGTCCTTGTTTCTAGGGACTGGGAAGGACAGTGAGTGAATTCTCCTTGTGCTATAGTGTGCTTAAAAAAAACATTTTTTCTAGGGACAGAAAACTGTAGGTAGGGAGAGTGTCAGTTTCTTTCACTGTGCAAGTCCTTGTTTCTAGGGACTGGGAAGGACAGTGAGTGAATTCTCCTTGTGCTATAGTGTGCTTAAAAAAAACATTTTTTCTAGGGACAGAAAACTCTAGGTAGGGAGAGTGTCAGTTTCTTTCACTGTGCAAGTCCTTGTTTCTAGGGACTGGGAAGGACAGTGAGTGAATTCTCCTTGTGCTATAGTGTGCTTAAAAAAAACATTTTTTCTAGGGACAGAAAACTCTAGGTAGGGAGAGTGTCAGTTTCTTTCACTGTGCAAGTCCTTGTTTCTAGGGACTGGGAAGGACAGTGAGTGAATTCTCCTTGTGCTATAGTGTGCTTAAAAAAAACATTTTTTCTAGGGACAGAAAACTGTAGGTAGGGAGAGTGTCAGTTTCTTTCACTGTGCAAGTCCTTGTTTCTAGGGACTGGGAAGGACAGTGAGTGAATTCTCCTTGTGCTATAGTGTGCTTAAAAAAACATTTTTTCTAGGGACAGAAAACTGTAGGTAGGGAGAGTGTCAGTTTCTTTCACTGTGCAAGTCCTTGTTTCTAGGGACTGTGAAGGACAGTGAGTGAATTCTCCTTGTGCTATAGTGTGCTTAAAAAAAACATTTTTTCTAGGGACAGAAAACTGTAGGTAGGGAGAGTGTCAGTTTCTTTCACTGTGCAAGTCCTTGTTTCTAGGGACTGGGAAGGACAGTGAGTGAATTCTCCTTGTGCTATAGTGTGCTTAAAAAAAACATTTTTTCTAGGGACAGAAAACTCTAGGTAGGGAGAGTGTCAGTTTCTTTCACTGTGCAAGTCCTTGTTTCTAGGGACTGGGAAGGACAGTGAGTGAATTCTCCTTGTGCTATAGTGTGCTTAAAAAAAACATTTTTTCTAGGGACAGAAAACTGTAGGTAGGGAGAGTGTCAGTTTCTTTCACTGTGCAAGTCCTTGTTTCTAGGGACTGGGAAGGACAGTGAGTGAATTCTCCTTGTGCTATAGTGTGCTTAAAAAAAACATTTTTTCTAGGGACAGAAAACTGTAGGTAGGGAGAGTGTCAGTTTCTTTCACTGTGCAAGTCCTTGTTTCTAGGGACTGGGAAGGACAGTGAGTGAATTCTCCTTGTGCTATAGTGTGCTTAAAAAAAACATTTTTTCTAGGGACAGAAAACTGTAGGTAGGGAGAGTGTCAGTTTCTTTCACTGTGCAAGTCCTTGTTTCTAGGGACTGGGAAGGACAGTGAGTGAATTCTCCTTGTGCTATAGTGTGCTTAAAAAAAACATTTTTTCTAGGGACAGAAAACTCTAGGTAGGGAGAGTGTCAGTTTCTTTCACTGTGCAAGTCCTTGTTTCTAGGGACTGGGAAGGACAGTGAGTGAATTCTCCTTGTGCTATAGTGTGCTTAAAAAAAACATTTTTTCTAGGGACAGAAAACTGTAGGTAGGGAGAGTGTCAGTTTCTTTCACTGTGCAAGTCCTTGTTTCTAGGGACTGGGAAGGACAGTGAGTGAATTCTCCTTGTGCTATAGTGTGCTTAAAAAAAACATTTTTTCTAGGGACAGAAAACTGTAGGTAGGGAGAGTGTCAGTTTCTTTCACTGTGCAAGTCCTTGTTTCTAGGGACTGGGAAGGACAGTGAGTGAATTCTCCTTGTGCTATAGTGTGCTTAAAAAAAACATTTTTTCTAGGGACAGAAACTGTAGGTAGGGAGAGTGTCAGTTTCTTTCACTGTGCAAGTCCTTGTTTCTAGGGACTGGGAAGGACAGTGAGTGAATTCTCCTTGTGCTATAGTGTGCTTAAAAAAAACATTTTTTCTAGGGACAGAAAACTGTAGGTAGGGAGAGTGTCAGTTTCTTTCACTGTGCAAGTCCTTGTTTCTAGGGACTGGGAAGGACAGTGAGTGAATTCTCCTTGTGCTATAGTGTGCTTAAAAAAAACATTTTTTCTAGGGACAGAAAACTGTAGGTAGGGAGAGTGTCAGTTTCTTTCACTGTGCAAGTCCTTGTTTCTAGGGACTGGGAAGGACAGTGAGTGAATTCTCCTTGTGCTATAGTGTGCTTAAAAAAAACATTTTTTCTAGGGACAGAAAACTGTAGGTAGGGAGAGTGTCAGTTTCTTTCACTGTGCAAGTCCTTGTTTCTAGGGACTGGGAAGGACAGTGAGTGAATTCTCCTTGTGCTATAGTGTGCTTAAAAAAAACATTTTTTCTAGGGACAGAAAACTGTAGGTAGGGAGAGTGTCAGTTTCTTTCACTGTGCAAGTCCTTGTTTCTAGGGACTGGGAAGGACAGTGAGTGAATTCTCCTTGTGCTATAGTGTGCTTAAAAAAAACATTTTTTCTAGGGACAGAAAACTGTAGGTAGGGAGAGTGTCAGTTTCTTTCACTGTGCAAGTCCTTGTTTCTAGGGACTGGGAAGGACAGTGAGTGAATTCTCCTTGTGCTATAGTGTGCTTAAAAAAAACATTTTTTCTAGGGACAGAAAACTCTAGGTAGGGAGAGTGTCAGTTTCTTTCACTGTGCAAGTCCTTGTTTCTAGGGACTGGGAAGGACAGTGAGTGAATTCTCCTTGTGCTATAGTGTGCTTAAAAAAAACATTTTTTCTAGGGACAGAAAACTGTAGGTAGGGAGAGTGTCAGTTTCTTTCACTGTGCAAGTCCTTGTTTCTAGGGACTGGGAAGGACAGTGAGTGAATTCTCCTTGTGCTATAGTGTGCTTAAAACAAATTTTTTTCTAGGGACAGAAAACTGTAGGTAGGGAGAGTGTCAGTTTCTTTCACTGTGCAAGTCCTTGTTTCTAGGGACTGGGAAGGACAGTGAGTGAATTCTCCTTGTGCTATAGTGTGCTTAAAAAAAACATTTTTTCTAGGGACAGAAAACTGTAGGTAGGGAGAGTGTCAGTTTCTTTCACTGTGCAAGTCCTTGTTTCTAGGGACTGGGAAGGACAGTGAGTGAATTCTCCTTGTGCTATAGTGTGCTTAAAAAAAACATTTTTTCTAGGGACAGAAAACTGTAGGTAGGGAGAGTGTCAGTTTCTTTCACTGTGCAAGTCCTTGTTTCTAGGGACTGGGAAGGACAGTGAGTGAATTCTCCTTGTGCTATAGTGTGCTTAAAAAAACATTTTTTCTAGGGACAGAAAACTGTAGGTAGGGAGAGTGTCAGTTTCTTTCACTGTGCAAGTCCTTGTTTCTAGGGACTGGGAAGGACAGTGAGTGAATTCTCCTTGTGCTATAGTGTGCTTAAAAAAAACATTTTTTCTAGGGACAGAAAACTGTAGGTAGGGAGAGTGTCAGTTTCTTTCACTGTGCAAGTCCTTGTTTCTAGGGACTGGGAAGGACAGTGAGTGAATTCTCCTTGTGCTATAGTGTGCTTAAAAAAAACATTTTTTCTAGGGACAGAAAACTCTAGGTAGGGAGAGTGTCAGTTTCTTTCACTGTGCAAGTCCTTGTTTCTAGGGACTGGGAAGGACAGTGAGTGAATTCTCCTTGTGCTATAGTGTGCTTAAAAAAAACATTTTTTCTAGGGACAGAAAACTCTAGGTAGGGAGAGTGTCAGTTTCTTTCACTGTGCAAGTCCTTGTTTCTAGGGACTGGGAAGGACAGTGAGTGAATTCTCCTTGTGCTATAGTGTGCTTAAAAAAAACATTTTTTCTAGGGACAGAAAACTGTAGGTAGGGAGAGTGTCAGTTTCTTTCACTGTGCAAGTCCTTGTTTCTAGGGACTGGGAAGGACAGTGAGTGAATTCTCCTTGTGCTATAGTGTGCTTAAAAAAAACATTTTTTCTAGGGACAGAAAACTGTAGGTAGGGAGAGTGTCAGTTTCTTTCACTGTGCAAGTCCTTGTTTCTAGGGACTGGGAAGGACAGTGAGTGAATTCTCCTTGTGCTATAGTGTGCTTAAAAAAAACATTTTTTCTAGGGACAGAAAACTGTAGGTAGGGAGAGTGTCAGTTTCTTTCACTGTGCAAGTCCTTGTTTCTAGGGACTGGGAAGGACAGTGAGTGAATTCTCCTTGTGCTATAGTGTGCTAAAGCATTCCTCATCAACCATCTTTGAAATCCTTGTTTTTTGGACAGTCAGGGAAATTGTCGTTGTGCTATTCTGTGCAAAAGCAATCATCCTGAACCATATTTAGAAATCCTTAAGTAAAGGGACACCTGAAGGTAGCCCTTATTGCTTTTTTCCCATCTCCCTGCAGGCCATCTATTAGAATGTCTGGAAGGCAAACAAGGAGAGGCAGACAGTCAGGAGGCAATAAAAGAGGGCAAGCAGGCTCTGTGTCTGGGGGCAACAGTGCTGGTCGTGGACGCGGTGCATTGTCATCAGCACATGGCCATGGGACACACTTGTCCTTCTTTTCGGCAGCTGGACATGTTGAGCCACATCATGCCGAAGACTTGGTAGAGTGGATGACCAAGCCCTCCTCCTCCTCCTCATCCTCTCTCACCCAGGCTCAGGGTACTGGCAAAGCAGCTGCCAAAGCGTCCTCTTCCCTGGTATCAATGTCAGACTCATCATCAGTCACTCCTTCCCTAGACCCACCATGTCCTCCTCCTGAGGAGTCCCCCGAACTGTTTGAGCACAGTGTTGGGTACATGCTCCAGGAGGATGCCCAGCGTTTCGAAGGGTCTGATGATGAAACCCAGCTACAGGAAGGCAGTAGGGTGAGAGCAGACAGAGGGGATGCTCAAGAAGGACACCAATCTGGCAGTCATGTTCCAGCAGCTGCAGCATACTGCCAGATTGGCTCCAGTGATGAGGAGGGAGGGGATGATGAGGTCACTGACTCCACGTGGGTGCCTAATAGGAGAGAGGAGGAGGAGGAGGATGAGGAGGAGGCACATCTCCAACGAGGCAGGATGCCCTTTGGTGGCCAGCGTAAGGGCAGTACACCGACGGAATCACACCGCAGAGCTCCGCCTGTGCAGGGCGCTGCCTCTGCCCGTCATTCAAAAAGTTCCTTGGTGTGGGCCTTTTTTGAGGCTAGTGCATCAGATCGCACAGCTGCTGTTTGCAACATATGTCTCAAGCGTATATCGCGTGGCCAAAACATCAGCCGCTTGGGTACCACATGCCTGACCAGACATATGTTGACCTGCCATGCAGCTCGTTGGCAAGCCTACCTCAAAGACCCACACCAAAGAACAAAGCGGACCTCTCCTTGCACCGCATCAGCTGGGATCTCCAACCCCACTATAACTTCAGTCCTCTCTGAAACATGCACTGAGAGGAATGAAGGTGTAGAATTAGGTGTGTCACAGCCAAGTACTTGCGGCCACTCTGCTAGCAGTACACCGACGTCCGATTCTAGCAGGCAAATTTCCCTGCCCCAGCTGCTGGACCGTCGAAAGAAGTTCACTCCCAGCCATCCACATGCCCAGCGGTTGAATGCTAGCTTGGCTAAATTGCTAGCGCTTCAACTGCTGCCTTTTCAGTTGGTAGACTCGGCCCCCTTCCGTGAGTTTGTGCAATGTGCGGTTCCTCAGCGGCAGGTTCCCAAACGCCACTTTTTTTCACGGAAGGCTATTCCGGCTCTCTACCGGCATGTGGAAGGCAATGTCTTGGCCTCGCTGGACAGGGCGGTCAGCGGTAAGGTGCATATTACCGCTGACTCATGGTCCAGCAGGCATGGACAGGGACGTTACCTTTCTTTCACGGCCCATTGGGTCACTCTTTTGGCAGCTGGGAAGGATGCAGGACAAGGTGCAGTAGTGTTGGAGGTTGTTCCACCGCCACGCCTCCAAAATGCTACTACTGGTTGTGACACACCTCTCTCCTCCACCCCCTCCTCTTCTTCTTCCTCCATGGCCTCTTCCTGTGGTTTGTCCTATGAACCAGCGGTGCTCCGTAGCCGTTCACGGGGCTACGCAAGTACGCAGGCAAAAAGATGCCATGCCGTGCTTGCGCTGGTGTGTTTGGGGGACAGAAGCCACACTGGGGCAGAGGTCCTGTCTGCTCTGCAGGGCCAGGCCGAGAGGTGGTTGACGCCACGCCAGCTTAAGCCAGGAATGGTGGTTTGCGACAATGGCACCAACCTCCTCTCCGCCCTCCGACAGGGACAACTGACCCATGTGCCCTGTGTGGCTCACGTCCTTAACCTGGTGGTGCAGCGGTTCTTGGGCAGGTACCCGGGCTTACAGGATGTCCTGAGGCAGGCCAGGAAAGTCTGTGTGCATTTCCGCAGATCTTATAATGCCAGTGCTCGCCTGGCTGAGCTGCAAAAGGAGTTGAACCTGCCCAAGAACCGCCTTATATGTGACATGCCCACCAGGTGGAACTCAACGTTGGCCATGCTGCAGCGGCTGCACACGCAGCAGAGGGCCATCAATGAGTACCTGTGCGACTACGGCACCAGGACAGGGTCAGGGGAGCTTGGTTTTTTTTCTCCACGCCAGTGGGGCATGATCAGGGATGCATGCACTGTCCTGGCACCATTTGAGGAGGCCACGAGGATGGTGAGCAGTGACAGTGCATGCATCAGTGACACTGTACCTCTTGTCCACCTGTTGGAGCACACGCTGCGTGGAATAATGGACCGGGCACTTGAGGCAGAACAGAGGCAGGAAGAGGAGGACTTCCTTGCCTCTCAAGGCCCCCTTTACCCAGACAGTGTTCCTTTTGTCCCACCCATCGCACAGGAAGAGGAAGAGGAGGAGGAGGAGGAGGAGGAGGATTGTGTCAGCATGGAGGTGGAGGCTGGCACTCAGCATCATCAGCAGCAGTCTTTTAGGGATGATTTACAGTCCCAAGAAACCAGTGGACTTGTACGTGGCTGGGAGGAGGTGGCTGCGGATCATGTCGTCCTTAGTGACCCAGAGGACTCCGGAGCGAATGCCTCAGCAAACCTACGCTGCATGGCCTCCCTGATCCTGCAAAGTCTGCTGAAGGATCCTCGTATTCTTCGGATCAAGGAGAGGGACCATTACTGGCTGGCCACTCTCCTTGATCCACGGTACAAGGGTAAGGTTGCGGACCTTATGTTACCTTCGCAGAGGGAGCAGAGGATGAGACAACTCCGGGAGGCCTTGCAGAAAGGTCTGTGCAACGCGTTCCCAGAGACTGGGAGGTTACAAACTCCTGGTCCTGGACAACGAGTTGCTGAGGCTTCGGCCAGTCAAAGAAGGAGCGGTGGAGAAGGTGGCCGTCTGACCGATGCGTTCAGACAATTCTTTAGTCCGCAGCCCCAAAGTATGATCGGTTCCAGCAACCATCGCCAGCGTCTGATAAACATGGTGCAGGAATATCTAGGGGCAAGGTCAGACTTGGACACCTTCCCCACCGAAAATCCTCTGGCTTACTGGGTCTTGAGGATGGATCACTGGCCAGAGCTTGCACAGTATGCAATTGAGCTACTGGCCTGTCCTGCATCCAGCGTTCTTTCGGAACGCACATTCAGTGCTGCTGGAGGATTTGTCACGGATCACAGGGTGCGCCTGTCCACCGACTCGGTTGATCGACTGACTTTCATCAAGATGAACCAGTCTTGGATCACCACCAGCTACCACACACCTGATGCTGATATAACAGACTAATTGATTTTAACATGTCACATCCCTTCAAGACTGATGCTGATGCTGAGTGCCTGTGCTGTTATGTTGACTGGCTATCCTCCTCCTCCGAGTCCTCAATGATACGATTGATGATGATAGCTTGGAAGATCATTTTTGTTTATGGGTGCCGCCACCAGTGGCTAAGGCCCAATTTTTCAGCCCCTGTTTTACAGGGGCGTGTAATTACAATTTTTTTTGCAATAATTTGCCATAGGGCTCATTGCTGTGCTCCAAATACAGTATCTGTGAGGGGTTGGAGTGTTGTGGCACCAGTGCCTAAGGCCCAATTTTTCAGCCCCTGTTTAACAGGGGCGTGTCATTACAATTTTTGAAGCAATACTTTGCAACAGGGCTCATTGCTGTGCTCCAAGTAACGTATCTGTGAGGGGTTGTAGTGTTGTGCCACCAGTTCCTAAGGCCCAATTTTTCAGCCCCTGTTCAACAGGGGCATGCAATTACAATTCTTGATCTAATAATTCACAGCAGGGCCCATTGCTGCACCCACCAAGAGTAACTCTGAGGGCTTACAGTGTTGTGGCAACGCCACCACCACCACCACCACCACGAAAGGCCCAATTTTTCAGCCCCTGTTCAAAAGGGGCATGTAATTACAATTCTTGATCTAATAATTCACAGCAGGGCCCATTCCTGCACCCACCAAGAGTAACTCTGAGGGCTTACAGTGTTGTGGCAACACCACCACCACCACCACCACCACGAAAGGCCCAATTTTTCAGCCCCTGTTCAACAGGGGCATGCAATTACAATTCTTGATCTAATAATTCACAGCAGGGCCCATTGCTGCACCCACCAAGAGTAACTGTCAGGGCTTACAGTGTTGTGGCACCAGCACCACCATCAAAGGCCCAATTTTTACTACCACTGTTCAACAATTATATGTAATTAAAATTCCTGATATAATAGTTGACAGCAGGGCGTTCCAGCACCAACCAAGAGTAACTGTGAGTGCTTACAGTGTTGTGCCAACACCAACAACTAAGGGGCCTATTTCTGCAGAGTATATACGGCAGGTCCCTACTTTCAAACATCCAACTTACAAACGACTCCTACTTGCAAACGCAAGAAGACAACAGGAAGTGAGAGGAAATCTACCACTAGGAAGGAAAATTCTCTCCTGTAAGAATAAATATGGGAGAAAGGTGTCTCCTCTGTACTGATGCTTTATCAGCAATCCTTGTTTCAAGAAAAACACCACATTTCAAAAACAGTTGTCATTGGGACGGAAAGTGAGGTGAAATGTTCTGAACAGGGGCACAGACAGCAAAACAAATGTTACAGGGGTGATAACCCTTACCTATGTTTTCCAAAAAGTTTAAAAATAGATTTTTGGGCTGGAGCTACACTTCAACAATGTACCTGTTCAAAATTACAAACAGATTCTACATAAGAACAAACCTACAGTCCCTGTCTTGTATGCACCGCCTGTATACGGCTGTTCAGAGTATATAGGGCCTTTTTTATTTTATGTGCGGGGTTCCCCTTAATATCCATACAAGACCCAAAGGGGCTGGTAATGGGCTGGGGTAGGGGGGGGGGGGTCATGGGGTAGCTATGCCATTTTTCTTAAAGATTTTCATCCATATTACCGGGACCAGACATTACATTAAAGCCGCAAGCAGTTTTAAATGGCTTTTTTTTCCTTTAGAAGTGTCATTTTGTGCAGGGACAGTTCTAAACACGGGAAACACGTGGCACTTCACAGGCATACTTTAGACACCCCCCAGGTACGATATTTAAAGGAATATTTGACTTTTTTTTTTTCACTTTATGCATCATTAAAATGACTGCTCCCGAAAAACGACCGTTTTTAAAACTTCTTTTTGCATTGATACATGTCCCCTGGTGCAGAACCCGGGTTCCCAAACCCTTTTTAGGACAATAACATGCATAATAGTTGTTATAATTAGCACTTTAGAATTCGAACGTTCGCATCCATTGTATTTAATAGGGTTCTAATGTTCGTACGAACTTTCGGTCCGTTCGCGGGTTCTGGTGCGAACCGAACCCGGGGGTGTTCGGCTCATCACTACTCACTAACACCAACATTCTCACTTACAAGACTCACACGTCCATTCTCACTCCCAGACATTCCATAGTTGCCAACATTGCAAAAAAAAAATCCGTGACACTTTTTCGCATGTAGGCGGAGCCTTGGTATAATTAGGGGGTGGGGCATTCATTTGAAGGTGTGTTATACTTTAGGAGAAAAAAGTGGCGCACAAAGCGTGGGCGTGGTTTACGCGGGTAGTGGGAGTGGCTTAAATGAGCGTGGCTCAAAGGGGGTGTGGTTAAAGTCTGAGATGAATGAGGGATGAAGGGAGAAAGAAAGAGGGAGGGAAGGAAAGAGAAGGAAGGATGGAAGGACAGCAGGCCCAGATCCTACACCATAATAGAAATATGTGTATTCCAGAGTTTAACAATCAACAGATAAAGATAATCCAAACATCTGGTGTTAGCTCTTTAATCATCCCGGCACCATGGTTGTTAGGGTGTCAAGATGACTGAAGTGCATTATTTCTCTTATTACATTTTAATATAAAATGAAATCATTCAACTCACCAAAATGCCGAATCAGTGGAAGCCCTGAGTGTGTCACCTGCCACGTCGCCTGCCACCAGATGCCATCAGGTGTCCACAGGGGAGTCCCTCCTTACATCAGGCGTCCCCAGAGGAGTCCCTCCTTACATCAGGCGTACCCAGCGGAGTCCTTCCTTACATCAGGTGTACCCAGAGGAGTCCCCCTTACATCAGGCGTCCCCAGCGGAGTCCCCCCTTACATCAGGCGTCCCCAGCGGAGTCCCCCTTACATCAGGCGTCCCCAGCAGAGTCCCCCTTACATCAGGCGTCCCCAGCGGAGTCCCCCCTTACATCAGGCGTCCCCAGCGGAGTCCCCCCTTACATCAAGTGTCCCCAGCGGAGTCCCCCCTTACCTCAGGCGTCCCCAGCGGAGTCCCCCCTTACATCAGGCGTCCCCAGCGGAGTCCCCCCTTACCTCAGGCGTCCCCAGCGGAGTCCCCCCTTACATCAGGCGTCCCCAGCGGAGTCCCCCCTTACATCAGGCGTCCCCAGCGGAGTCCCCCCTTACATCAGGCGTCCCCAGCGGAGTCCCCCCTTACATCAGGCGTCCCCATCGGAGTCCCCCCTTACATCAGGCGTCCCCAGCGGAGTCCCCCCTTACATCAGGCGTCCCCAGCGGAGTCCCCACTTACCTCAGCCGTCCCCAGCGGAGTCCTCCCTTACCACAGGCGTTCCCAGCGGAGTCCCCAGTTACCACAGGCATCCCCAGCGGAGTCCCCCCTTAACCACAGGCGTCTCCTGTCTCGGCCGCCATTATTGTTTCCCCTTCCCCGAAGGGGAACAAAATAGAGGCGGAGCCGACAGTGTGGCTGAAAAAAAAAAATAATTAAGCTGTGGCGCTGCCGACCCCCGCCCCTTTCCATTACAGACAGACCTGCAGCGGGGCGGGGCGGGGCGGGGGTGTGGCCGGCCGGCCAGCCAAAACACAGATGTAGTACAATAGAAGATAAAGCTGCTGCGGCGCCGCCCACCCCCGGGGAGGTGCGGGGTGTGGGCGGCGCCGCAGCGGCTTTATTTTCTATTGTACTACATCCGTGTTTTGGTCTTCTTGAACATGGCGGCCGGCCGAGACATTGTCTCCGCCAGCCGTGGACCTCTAGCGGCGGCGGCCTGCGGTGTCCAAATTCGGGGAAAACGGGAAAAATCGGATTGGCCGGTACATTGGCCGGGACAAAATAAATCCGGGAAAAGGGTTTGAATCCCGGGAACGTCCCGGCCAATCCGTGACTGTTGGCAACTATGACATTCTAATTGCAATAAAACCACCAAACCACACAAAAACAACTACAAAAACCACAATATCACTCTCTGCTCCTCCCTCACCACACCACTTACACCCTCTCAAAATGGCGTACAGGGGCGGAGGCTATAGCCGCTTGTTGAAAACGAAACTAAAATACGAGATTGCGAATGGCCGCGATGTATTTACGGGAGTACGAATGCATTCGAAGCACGTGGACGTATTTTAGTTTAATTTTCAACACGCGGCTATAGCCGCGTGTTGAAAATAAAAATAACTAGTAACGCGAGATTGCGAATGACCGCGCCGAGATGTATTTACGAAAGTATAAAAAAATTACGAATCCATTCGAAGCACGGTAGTAGACACGAATCAAGGAAAACAAAACAATGTTACGAATCAACAGAAACGGCAGAGTAGTGTACAGAAAAACGAAAATTATTATCTAACAAAATTACGAATTACGAATCGTTCAGTATCAACGAAAATCAAACTGTTACGAAAGTACGAAAATAACTTAAACAGAAATACGAATCATTCAATATCAACAAAATTACGAATTTCAAATCAACGAAAATAACTTAGACAGAACTACGAATCATTCAGTATCAACGAAAATTAAACTGTTACGAACATACGAACGAGTCCGAATAGGAAAACTCACGTCTTACGAAATTACGAATCTTTACGAACATACGGAACGAGACGAAACGAAACGTTAGGAAACTAATTTTTTGGTTGTGCACATGTCTAGTGTGTTTCCAGGCTATTTGTAGTCAAGGCAGCATTATTATTTTGCTTGGAAGGAAATGACTGTATACATGTGAAGTGGGATAGAGAAGGACAGGGATAGTTGATGTTCTGTGGTCCAGCAAGTGGGGCTGGCAACACCGGTTGGAAATTCTGTGCAGCAAAGGCAATATGTTGTCATCCCAAACCAAATTTTAGATGCAAAATACATTTTTAAAAGATCAACAAGTATTTTTCTGTATTTGCAGAGTTTTTAAAGGGAAAAATATGGAGAAATGTGCATGCATTAGAGACAATTTTTTTTTCTTTACTTTGTCCTTTTATACACATTGTGCAGGGAGGAAGAATATGGCTGCATCAAATTCAGAGCTCCCTCTAGTGGATAATCGATTGTCGATATAAGCCCTCAAAATTTCCACTTGCCTGCTCACATTAGGCGAGTGGAAATATGTTGAGGGGGAGTATGGACAGGGCCGGCAGTAAAGTATGAATCCCCAGCTATTTGCTGAGGATTCCATAAGGTCTGCTAACTGTCCCACCTTTTCACGAGGCATCCCGCCTCAACTGTGCAGTCTTGGAAATGTATACCCAGGGCCCCAGCCCCGCAAAGGCTCACAGAGCAGGCATTTCAATGTGAACAGTACAGCCGCCTGGGACCATCCCTCTCCACCTCCCTCCTCTCTCACATCTAAGGACTGGGGCAGTGCATTTCTCCTGGCAGTCCTCCGCAAGGCAGTCCTAAGTGGGCGGGCTTATTCTCCTGACCTGTGGCTGAAGGAGAATGGTAACAATAATGACAGTGTGCTGTGATTGGAAGCAGTACATGTGCTTGAGGGGTGGGAGGCATTGGTATGATGGGAGATTTAACAAGAGGTGTGCTAGGAGGAAGGGGGGGTTTAAAGCATAGATGTGCTAGATTGGGGGGGGGATTAATTGGATGCATAGGTCTGAATTAGGCTTGTGCAATTCGTTTCATAACGACTCGAAATTCGTCCGAATTTAGCAACTTTCAGACATTCGGAAGCATTCGAATTTCCAAACAAAGCAATTACGAATAAAACCGAATCCGAAATAAATTATATCGCAAATAGCGAATGCCCGAATGTCTTCGGCATAATTCGTTATGAAAAAAGTTACGAATGTACGAATCCATTCGAAGCACAATAACACTCTGCTCTGCTCTCTGCTTCTCCCTCATCGTGCTGAACTCCCTCTCAAAATGGTGAACAGGGGCGGAGGCTATAGCCGCATGTAAAAAACGAAAGTAAAATACGAGATTTCGAATCGTTACAAATAACCGCTATGTATTTAGAAAAGTACAAATCCATTCGAAGCACATTAGGCATAATAGGCAGCGTCGTTGTGAGAGAGACACGGAAAATTACGAATCAACTAACCCAAAAAAAGTTACGAAAGTAGGAGTTGTGTCCAGAATCAACGAAAAACAATGTACTCTACCGAAAGTACGAATTATAAATCAACTAAAAATAAGGCTTTCATTAATACGAATCATTACGATTCAACGAAAAATTTCGCTTGCGAAAATATGAATTAGTCCGAACACGAAAAATCCCGTCTAGCAAAATTACGAACGATTACGAATCAACAGGACCGAAAAGAAACGAACCGAAACTAAACAAATTTTTCCGTTGTGCACAAGTCTAGTCTGAATCATACCTATGCTTTCAATTTCACCTCCCCCCAATCCATCATACCTATGCCTCCAATTCTAACCCCCCCCCAATCCATCATACCTATCTCTCCAATTACACCACATCCTCCCCCCAATCTATCATACCTATGTGTTTAATTACACCCCCCCCCCAATCTGTCATACCATGTGATAGATTGGGGGGGGGTGGAATTGGAGGCATAGGTATGATGGATTGGGGAAGGGGGTGCATTGGAGGCAGAGATATGCTGGGAAGAGGAATTAGAGGTATAGGTGTGCTAGGGGAAGTGGGAAATTGGGGACATAGGTGTGCCGGAGAGAGGAGGCGTTGGAGGACTGGGGGAGACGTTGGAGGTAGAGGTGTACTGGGGAGGCTTTGGAGGTAGAGGTGTACTGGGGGAGGCGTTGGGGTAGAGGTGTACTGGGGAAAGCAAAGTGAAAATACTTCCGTGCTACTATATGCATATAAACCATGCAACTGGTTGCTGCTTTGTGTTTCCACAAAATTATAAAATAAGGTAAATAGTGAAGTGCAACCACACCAAAATATGAGGGCTGAAATAAGTGAACAATATCAAAATAGTGAACAAAAACTGGGCACTTGGTAATAAACAAAGAAATAGTACATAAAATCAATGACTGTTGCTAGTAGATTCAAAAATGTGAATGATCATAAAATGCAAGGTGAATTACACTTCTTAGTGCACGTATCTAGATCTTCATAAGTGACAATTCAAACGTTAGTGATTAAGTACACCACTGTATCCACCACCGGTCTCTATATGTGCTCACCTCACAAGAAGACCCACTATAGGGTCTAATAGCATCTTCCCCTCAGGGGTAACAATCCAGCTATCAGGAAAGGGTTCACCCGTTGGTGGCGCTTTCGGTTCTATGGATCATAGTACTGGTGTCCACCAGCAGGTTTCTTCTAACAGCCAGGACCTGTAGTAAATGGTTTCACCTGCTGGTGGCACTGTTGGATCCGTGGGTCGTAGTACCGGTGTCCTTCAGCGGGTGCTTTCTGGCAGTGTGAAGCCAACATTATCTCCTGCAATCAGGCGTCACCTGAGCCTGATTGCAGGAGATGTGTATAAATACCTGGCAACTCACACACTCAAGTTGCCTTGGTATCGTCCTCGTGCCCTGACCTGCGAGCCTGTTATCCTAAACCCGATCTTGAGCCTGTACCTGATCCTGATCCTGAGCCTATCCTGGTCCTGTCCCTCCTGTGTTCCTGTTCCCTTGCATCCCTGCTCTGTATCCTGATTCCATCCACCTTCTCCCTCTCCTATCCTGTCCCTTTCCCCATCTGCTGATTCCCTGTGTATGACCCTGGCCTGGCTTACGTTTACAATTCTGGTATACCCCTTCTAGCGTTCTCGCTTTTTTGTCTGTTGCTGTTTTTGGGTCATTGTCTTGTTGTGGTTTTATATTGTATATAGTTTGTGATTGGTGGTGTGTTTATTTATATTCACTTTCCTTAATAAATTATTTATCACTTTACATGTGTTTTGGTTGTCTCTTTGCAGTCCACACAGTCTGGTCTTACCTGTGCATGACACCAGAAATCTGTAATTCCTCTATCCTAATTTGGACTTCCAATCTCTCAGGTGAAGTTCCTTGTGGTATTTGTATCATAAGGGTAGGAAGAGACTCAAAATAGTGTTTTACCGCTTTAAAAACTTTTAATAAAAACACATTGTATACAACTCACATTTGCAGATGCACTATCCTGGTGCATGCAGGTAAAATGCTTGTTTGACAGAACTGGACAATCCCTGGATCACTGGATCACTGAGACATCTGCAACTCCTCAGCCCTGTGTCCCCAGTGGCTCATGGACTGCTTCCTGGATGTGTCACAGGCCCCGCCTCAATGCGTTTCGTCACTCCGCACGTGGCTTTATCAAGAGAGTTCTTGAAGATCTAGATACATGCACTAAGAAGTGTGATTCACCTTGCATTTTATGACCATTCACATTTTTGAATCTACTAGCAACAGTCATTGATTTTGTGGACTATTTCTTTGTTTATTACCAGTTGCCCAGTTTTTGTTCACTATTTTGATATTGTTCACTTATTTCAGCTCTCATATTTGGGTGTGGTTGCGCTTCACTATTTACCTTGTTTTGTACTGGGGGAAGCGTTGGAGGTAGGCGGGGGAGGTACTGGGGGAGGCATTGGAGGTAGTGGTGTACTAGGAGAAGCGTTGGAGGTAGAGATGAACTGGGGGAAGTGTTGGAGGTAGAGGTGTACTGAGGGAGGCGTTGGAGGTAGAGGTGTACTAGGGAAGGCGTTGGAGGTAGAGGTGTACTGGGGAAACGTTGGAGGTAGAGGTTTACTGGGCGAGGCGTTGGAGGTATAGGTGTACTGGGGGAAGCGTTGGAGGTAGAGGTGTACTGGGGGAGACGTTGGAGGTAGAGGTGTACTAGGAGGCAAAACAAAACCAGAGAAATTAATATTGTTAAAGTTGTTGTTGTTAACATTTATTTTTGTAACTTAATTCTGAATAGAACATTTAACAGTGTAATTTCATGAGATCATTTATGAGGGCGTGTTTAGGGGCAGGGTAGGGGTTGGGCAGGGCAACTAGTGGCTAGTAACTCTTAAGGCCTGGCCAGTAGCTCATGACTTGGAATTTTGAGCCCTGATCTATATTTCATACAATAACAGTGTAAAAGAACAAGCAATGTAAAGATGTGACATCAAAAATTACTTTAAGGTAAACACGGCAATTATAATAACATGAAATAGGTGCTCACTAGAAATGCAATATACTTTCCCTTTAACTTTTCTGAAAACTACTGCAATAGTTTAAAGATGCAAGAAGACCCATGGGGGCAAATGCAATTTGCCTATATACTGAAGCAGTCTTATTTAAATCGAGCTACATATGCATAATTCATTTGGAGACTGCAGGACACCCTGAATATTGCGATACAGCTTACAAGCGTACACTGCGATGATACAGTCTTAGTGACTCTTGCAGAATGAAAATGTTCAACATAAATATTGTTTTGCAAGAACAATATTTAGTCAACTGAGAGTCTAATGAACATCAGGAGCAAAATCATAGAAAAAAGTGCTTCCTAAGGAAATAAACCACATACCCTGCATTTTATCTCCACTTTTCCCTGGCCAAACCAGGGCTAGGTACATAACTTAAAGTGCAGAAAGAGCTCTGTATCTAAACTCCACTACTCTGCATAAGTTGTGTTTATGCACAAGAATGTTAGAGTTATAATTTTCCCCTGTAATTAGGTTAGCCCCCTAAGAGCCATGTAGGTCCCTCTCCTCCTGGCCCTTCTGGACTCAAGAGAATTCTAGAAGCAACTTGAGGGTGCCAGGTGCTCCCCCTGTAGTGAAAGATCTGACTGTGTTTGAAAAGCGAGGAACAAGTGCTACTGATATGACTCTGTTGGATAGTGACGACAATAATGACAGTTGATGCAAATGTAAACTTTAGGTTGGAGCATATGCAAACTTATTTTTATTTTTTTACATAACTGGTATTTATTAACTCAACACACTCTTATCTTTACATTTAAAGTGGCTGTAAAACAAAAAGTAAACAAAGCATATCTTACTATTATGTGTACTTGCTTCAATCTAAAGCTCTGAGTGTGATTTCTGTCTGCTCTGTCCTCCCTCTGCCATCTGCATGAATCACTTCTGATCATTAACCCCTTGACGTCGATGTAACACAAATATGTGGCCCCACTGCACTGGGCTTTTTGCCGTGGGGCCGAATATTTTCTCTTTGTGCTGGGAGCGTGCCGCACAGCACGCTCCCAGCACAGGGACCGGGGTGTCACAGAGCCCCTCTGATAGGTTACCACAGTGATCGGTCACTGTGAAGCCAGACCCTGTGTTTTTCTCTCTGTGAATGGAGAGGAAAGATGCATTGTATCTTTGTCTCTCCTTGAAAAATGAAAAGTGTGTGTAAAAAAAATAAAATATTAAAATAAAAAAATAAAAAATAAAAAAATAAACAAAAAGGTAAGGGTCAAAAGTCAAGGTCAGGGTCAATATATTTTGGGCAGGATTTTTTGTTATTTAATTTTTTAACTTCACTTCAGTGTGTTTTAGGTAGGACAAAATGCACACTATGGGTACAAACAACAAATGACTTACACATACTGTATGTGGTATCGCTGCAATTGTCAGGAGCAGGATAATTTATTTTGGGTTGTTCTTCGGTGATAGGTTATGGTTTTTAACAAGAAGTATACAGCTAAATTTAAAAAAATATATATTTTTTCCTTTGATAATGAAAATCAGGAGATATCCATAACCATTTACCCCCAAATGAAAGCCCAATTTGACCTGAAAAAAAAAAACAAGATATAATTCACCTGGATGTACAAAGTACAAAGTAGTGGTTAGGCATTAAGATTTGTTTTACTCTTAGACGTGAAGGGGTTAATGCCAACACCCGGGAATCCCAGGGGATGGCCCCCTTCCACCACAGAGCAGGTGGAATGGAAGGGAGGGGAGCTGTTTTAAGCTCCCCCGACCCCTTGGGAATGTTGCAGAAGGGAGTTTCTAGGTCCCCCTGCTTGCATACCTGTAAGGTAATGATATCAATCCTCTGAGGCAGGGGACCTTTTCCCCGCCCCCCCCCCCCGGAGGGTGATAGGTCAAGAATTAGGTAGCTGGGTCCAATGATAGGGTCAAGAAGGGTCACATGTAAATCTGGAAGGTTCTAGAAGGGTGAAAGGTTATTTAGGTGGGTGCCAGCAAGCTCTCTGTGACCAGTTTTACAGAAGACCTTACCTGTGAACTCCCCGCCCCCCCTCCCTTGTCGCGGCCTGAAATTATTACGTGGTACCCCCTCTTGGTTTTCTGTTTCAACAAGGGGGGTTAGTTAATCGGTAATTCCAACCCGAGTCGTAGTGGCTGGGTTGATGAAGGTATTGGTATTGGTTTGGTTTAAATAAGTAACTGATGTGTGTTTGTATTATATCTACATATGGTATATATATGGTAAAGATATACGGTTGTTACATATTAAATACCAGTAATAAAGGCCTGCGGCCGAATTTACCACACATCATTCGTTTCTTGGTCATTATTTATAACAATATTTCGGCATACAGTCCCATGACAGTATCAGCTGTGCATGTTTTCCTATTAGTCTGTGTAGAAGGGGGTGTGTCGATCACTACACTCATGTCTCAAATTACTTTCAGCTCTTCTGTTTGAGCTGTGCAGTGTGTGACATCAGATCCCTGCCCCTCTCCTTGAAGCTCAGAAAAACTGTGTAAACTGTGTAAACTGTACACTTAGAACTGCTCTGCAGAAGGAAATCTGCAAATAAACAGATACAACTTATATAATAGGATTTTTTTTATCACCTGAGGCAAGTCAGTTTACTGGGTTTATGTAAGGGTTTAGCATTTAGAAATTATACTGTATAATATATATATATATATATATATATATATATATATATTAATATATAAATTATTTTAGCATATTTTTTACTGAAAATATAAATTTCATAGACATTTATGCAAATATAGTGCAAGAATACACAGATCTGCTATAACATTATGATCGCTGACAGATAAAGTGAATAACATTGATTATCTTGTCATGTTTTAATACGTTTTTATTGAATATTTTAACTAGGAATATAAACAAACAAAGCTGCAAATTAAACCATATATGGTTTCATATCAATTAAATCCCCGGCAATACACATTATTTTTATATTATTATAACATAAAAAAAAAATGAAAAAAAAAAAATCGAAAACAAAAAAACACAAAAAGGGAGAGGGTTATAATGGCATCTAAAAGTTGGTGGGATAAATTAGGCAGCAGGTAAATATGTTGTCCCTGAAGTTGATATGTTGAAAGCAGAAAAAATGGGGATCATAATTTGTTAAGTATTGAGCTGCGTTGCTGCAGACCAGTTAGGCTGTCCACGCTGATCCATGTCTACAGCCAAAAGCACCTACATTGGCCACATGAGTATCAGAACTCAACCACGAACCAATAGTAGAAGCTGGTCTGGTCTGATTGTGACAGACCTAACCAGGACAGGGGCTTTTGGAAGGGACTGCAGGGTAGCCCACTGACTATGGGTCTGGCTTTTAAGGGGACATTTCTCTTTGGGAGGTGTGTGCCTGGGGGACCCTTGGTGTGGTCTTGTTTCTGATTCAAGTCGATGTCTCTCCGAAACACACAGACTCAAGGAACTGGAGGACCCAGATACATATTTAGGGCCTCTATGCCCAAAATCAGCAATGACTGCTTTAGATTGTGATACTCAGAGCAGATATTAATATAATCAGCTCAAAGCAACCTGATACTGGGGTCTCCTTCTATAGTCTGTTTAAAGTGATTGTAAACAAAAAAAAACCTGCAAGACAAAGGCATAATGAGCTAGTATGCATTGCATATTAGCTCATTATGAAATACTTACCTTAGATTGAAGCTGTTGCAGTGGTCCCCACATACCGCTGTGACCGGCGACATGTCTCCCAGAGTTTTTTCCGGGTTCGGCGCTGTGATTGGCTGAAGCCGTGATGACGTCACTCCCGCACATGTGTGCGGAAGCCGCCGGTCACGGCACCACTCGGCTCTTGAAGAAATGGCATGAGCGGGCAGTTTCTTCAGTGCGCATGTGCCGATGATGTCGACACATGCGGATACAGTGAATATCTCCTAAACTGTGCAAGTTTAGAAGATATTAACGGTACCTACAGAATAGCCTTACCTGTAGGTAAATGTAACAGGGCTTACAACCACTTTAAGGTTTATGTATTAAGTGTCTTTCCCCCATTGTGTGCCGCCTAGGTGTGCATGCCTGTTGTTTCTGTCTGTCTGTCTGTCTGCTCATCTTGGAGAGGTGATTAATATTGTGACCACTTTAACTTGTTATGGAACCATTGTGGGATGTTATGTGTTTATGCTTATAATAATGTATAATGTACTTTGTATTCAGGGTTGTGGATTGGGTGCCGGACAGTTTGGTCACCTAGGCTGGTTTAAGTGGCTAGTTGTTAATTTGTTCATGTTAATTAAATCACTGTCAGCTATTAGTTGTTAGAGGTGGATTAGCATACTGTTTATGCTGGCTGTTGCTATGCTGTTATTTATATTCCTGTAGATCGTTTCCTTTGCATACAATAATCAGATTAGACTCACCTGATCTAGGTGTGCTATATATTCTGTGTGATTTTACGATAAAGTTGGTTCCAGTTCCAGAACAACTAAGCTATTGCCGCCTAGATTCTTAGGTGCAATAATTAGCCATAATACCTGGTTCCTGGGCTCAGACTGGAGGAAGCTATATCTTGGGTGCTGGACAGTTTCATCACATAAATCAAGTTTTCTTGTACATCATGTGGAAGGTTGGGTGTGTGTGCAGTGCTTACCTGAGGAAGAGATGATTCCAGGATGCAGTATGGGAAGAAGGTAAGCCTGTGGAGGTAGTGTAATGCTTTGGGCAGTGTCCTGGTGAGAAACCTTGGTCCTGCCATTTATGTGGATATTACTTCACATGTGCCAACTACCTAAACATTGTTGCTGACCAATTACATCTCTTCACAGAAACAGTATTCTCTGATGATAGTGGCCTCTTTGAGCAGGATAATGCACCCTTAGCCCTGGTTCACACCAGTGCGACTTTAAAATTGCGCTGCTTCAGTGAGATTTCAAAGCTGCACATCAGTGCGATTTGTACTGTTGATTTTATTGCGGCTTGCGACTTAATTTAACAGAAGTCTATGCAAGTTGTAATGAAATCAATAAAAAGTAGTGCAGGAACCTTTTTCATAATACAAATGGTTCCGTGATGGGGTGTGACTTGTCATGCGTTGTGGAACTGTCAACAAAGTTGCATCGGTGTGAACCAGGGCTAACACACTTTAAAAATGCTTCAAGAAAGATTTGAGCAACATAACAATGAGTGTTCAAGATGTTGAATCAGCCTCCAAATTTTCCAGATCTCAATCCAATCAAGAAACTGCTTTTGATAGCTTGTTGCCAGATACCACAGCATACCTTCAGAGGTCTAATGAAGACATAAAGTGCATGTCTCCAGGGGTTAGAGCTGCTTTGGTAGCAAAAATATTACTCAATATTGCATGGGTGGTCATAATTTTATGCTGGGTGGGCATAATGCTTTAGCTGATCGGTGTATATTTGGGGGTCTTTAGTAAATTTGTTAACGATGTGAAATTTGTGTTTGAAAACAAAAAAAAAAATGGTCTGGCAGAGAAAGGGGTTAAAATCAATTAAGTGATCCCAAAGTTTAACTGAGTATGCACTAGGACTGTATTAAATGAAATCTTATTTGATCAATTGGTTTAGAATGCAAAATAGGTAATAATAAGTTAAAGAAGAATTCCAGGTATGGTTATTTTATATATAGTTACATTGGCCCAGCTTGGACCAATGCAACTATGTATATACGTTAGGGATGAGCCGAACACCCCCGGGTTCGGTTCGCACCAGAACCCGCGAACGGATCGAAAGTTCGCACGAACGTTAGAACCCTATTAAATACAATGGATGCGAACGTTCGAAATCTAAAGTGCTAATTATAATGACTAATATGCATGTTATTGTCCTAAAAAGGGTTTGGGAACCCGGGTTCTGCACCAGGGGACATGTATCAATGCAAAAATAAGTTTTAAAAACGGCCGTTTTTCGGGAGCAGTCATTTTAAGGATGCATAAAGTAAAAAAAAAAGTCAAATATTCCTTTAAATATCGTACCTGGGGGGTGTCTAAAGTATGCCTGTAAAGTGCCACGTGTTTCCCGTGTTTAGAACTGTCCCTGCACAAAATGACATTTCTAAAGGAAAAAAAAGCCATTTAAAACTGCTTGCGGCTTTAATGTAATGTCTGGTCCCGGTAATATGGATGAAAATCTTTGAGAAAAATGGCATAGCTACCCCCCCCACCCCAGCCCCTTTGGGTCTTGTATGGATATTAAGGGGAACCCCGCACACAAAATAAAAAAGGCCCTATATACTCTGAACAGCCGTATACAGGCGGTGCATACAAGACAGGGACTGTAGGTTTGTTCTTATGTAGAATCTGTTTGTAATTTTGAACAGGTACATTGTTTAAGTGTAGCTCCAGCCAAAAAATCTATTTTTAAGCTTTTTGGAAAACATAGGGAAGGGTTATCACCCCTGTAACATTTGTTTTGCTGTCTGTGCCCCTGTTCAGAACATTTCACCTCACTTTCCGTCCCAATGACAAATGTTTTTGAAAAGTGGGGTTTTTATTGAAACAAGGATTGGTGATAAAGCATCAGTAGAGAGGAGACACTTTTTCCCCATATTAACTCTTACAGGAGAGAATTTCCCTTCCTAGGGGTAGATTTCCTCTCACTTCCTGTTGTCTCCTTTCGTTTGCAAGTAGGAGTCATTTGTAAGTTGGATGTTTGAAAGTAGGGGCCTGCCGTATATACTCTGCTGAAATTTGCCCCTTACATGTTGGTGTTGCCAGGGGCTGAAAAATTGGGCCTTTGGTGGTGGTGGTGTTGACACAACACTGTAAGGCCTCACAGTTACTCTTGGTGGGCGCAGGAATGGGTCCTGCTGTGAATTATTAGATCAAGAATTGTAATTACATGCCCCTGTTAAACAGGGGCAGAAAAATTGGGCCTTAGGCACTGGTGCCACAACACTGCAACCCCTCACAGATACTGTACTTGGAGCACAGCAATGAGCCCTGTTGCAAAGTATTGCATAAAAGTTGTAATTACATGCCCCTGTTAAACAGGGGCTGAAAAATTGGGCCTTAGGCACTGGTGCTGGTGCCACGACACTGCAACCTCTCCTAGATACTCTAGTTGGAGTGCAGGAATGAGCCCTGCTGCAAAGCATTGCATAAAAAATTGTAATTACATGCCCCTGTTAAACAGGGGCTGAAAAATTGGGTTTTAGGCACTGGTGCTGGTGCCACGACACTGCAACCTCCCCAGATACTCTAGTTGGAGTGCAGGAATGAGCCCTGCTGCAAAGCATTGCATAAAAAACTGTAATTACATGCCCCTGTTAAACAGGGGCTGAAAAATTGGGCCTTAGCCACTGGTGGCGGCACCCAGAAACAAAAATGTTCTTCCAAGCTATCATCATCAATCGGATCATTGAGGAGGAGGAGGATAGTCAGTCAACATAACAGGACAGTCTCTCAGCATCAGCATCAGTCTTGAAGGGATGTGACATTTGAAAATAAATTAGTCTGTTATATCAGCTTCAGGTGTTTGGTAGCTGGTGGTGATCCAAGACTGGTTCATCTTTATGAAGGTCAGTCGATCAACCGAGTCGGTGGACAGGCGCACCCTGTGATCCGTGACAAATCCTCCAGAAGCACTGAATGTGCGTTCTGAAAGAACGCTGGATGCAGGACAGGCCAGTAGCTCAATTGCATACTGTGCAAGCTCTGGCCAGCGATCCATCCTCAAGACCCAGTAAGCCAGAGGATTTTCGGTGGGGAAGGTGTCCAAGTCTGACCTTGCCCCTAGGTATTCCTGCACCATGTATATCAGACGCTGGCGATGGTTGCTGGAACCGATCTTGGGGCTGCAGACTAAAGAATTGTCTGAACGTATCGGTCAGACGGCCACCTTCCCCACCGCTCCTTCTTTGACTGACCGAAGCCTCAGCAACTCGTTGTCCAGGACCAGGAGTTTGTAACCTCCCAGTCTCTGGGAACGCGTTGCATAGACCTTTCTGCAAGGCCTCCCGGAGTTGTCTCATCCTCTGCTCCCTCTGCGACGGTAAGATAAGGTCCGCAACCTTACCCTTGTACCGTGGATCAAGGAGAGTGGCCAGCCAGTAATGGTCCCTCTCCTTGATCCGAAGAATACGAGGATCCTTCCGTAGACTTTGCAGGATCAGGGAGGCCATGCAGCGTAGGTTAGCTGAGGCATTCGGTCCGGAGTCCTCTGGGTCACTGAGGACGACATGATCCGCAGCCACCTCCTCCCAGCCACGTACAAGTACACGGGTTTCTTGGGACTGTAAATCATCCCTAAAAGACTGCTGCTGATGATGCTGAGTGCCAGGCTCCACCTCCATGCTGACACAATCCTCCTCCTCCTCTTCCTGTGCGATGGGTGGGACAGAAGGAACACTGTCTGGGTAAAGGGGGCCTTGAGAGGCAAGGAAGTCCTCCTCTTCCTGCCTCTGTTCTGCCTCAAGTGCCCTGTCCATTATTCAACGCAGTGTATGTTCCAACAGGTGGACAAGAGGTACAGTGTCACTGATGCATGCACTGTCACTGCTCACCATCCTCGTGGCCTCCTCAAATGGTGCAAGGACAGTGCATGCATCCCTGATCATGCCCCACTGGCGTGGTGAAAAAAACCCGAGCTCCCCTGACCCTGTCCTGGTGCCGTAGTCGCACAGGTACTCATTGATGGCCCTCTGCTGCATGTGCAGCCACTGCAGCATGGCCAATGTTGAGTTCCACCTGGTGGGCATGTCACATATAAGGCGGTTCTTGGGCAGGTTCAATTCCTTTTGCAGCTCAGCCAGGCGAGCACTGGCATTATAAGATCTGCGGAAATGCACACAGACTTTCCTGGCCTGCCTCAGGACATCCTGTAAGCCCGGGTACCTGCCCAAGAACCGCTGCACCACCAGGTTAAGGACGTGAGCCACACAGGGCACATGGGTCAGTTGTCCCTGTCGGAGGGCGGAGAGGAGGTTGGTGCCATTGTGGCAAACCACCATTCCTGGATTAAGCTGGCATGGCGTCAACCACCTCTTGGCCTGCCCCTGCAGAGCAGACAGAACCTCTGCCCCAGTGTGGCTCCTGTCCCCCAAACACACCAGCGCAAGCACGGCATGGCATCTTTTTGCCTGCGTACTTGCGTAGCCCCTTGAACGCCTACGGAGCACCGCTGGTTCCGAGGACAAAGCACAGGAAGAGGCCATGGAGGAAGAAGAAGAGGAGGGGGTGGAGGAGAGAGGTGTGTCACAACCAGTAGTAGCATTTTGGAGGCGTGGCGGCGGAACAACCTCCAACACTACTGCACCTTGTCCTGCATCCTTCCCAGCTGCCAAAAGAGTGACCCAATGGGCCGTGAAAGAAAGGTAACGTCCCTGTCCATGCCTGCTGGACCATGAGTCAGTGGTAATATGCACCTTACCGCTGACCGCCCTGTCCAGCGAGGCCAAGACATTGCCTTCCACATGCCGGTAGAGAGCCGGAATCGCCTTCCGTGAGAAAAAGTGGCGTTTGGGAACCTGCCACTGAGGAACCGCACATTGCACAAACTCACGGAAGGGGGCCGAGTCTACCAACTGAAAAGGCAGCAGTTGAAGCGCTAGCAATTTAGCCAAGCTAGCATTCAATCGCTGGGCATGTGGATGGCTGGGAGTGAACTTCTTTCGACGGTCCAGCAGCTGGGGCAGGAAAATTTGCCTGCTAGAATCGGACGTCGGTGTACTGCTAGCAGAGTGCCCGCAAGTACTTGACTGTGACACACCTAATTCTACACCTTCATTCCTCTCAGTGCAGGTTTCAGAGAGGACTGAAGGTATAGTGGGGTTGGAGATCCCAGCTGATGCGGTGCAAGGAGAGGTCCGCTTTGTTCTTTGGTGTGGGTCTTTAAGGTAGGCTTGCCAACGAACTGCATGGCAGGTCAACATATGTCTGGTCAAGCATGTGGTGCCCAAGCGGCTGATGTTTTGGCCACGCGATATACGCTTGAGACATATGTTGCAAACAGCAGCTGTGCGATATGATGCACTCGACTCAAAAAAGGCCCACACCAAAGAACTTTTTGAATAACGGGCAGAGGCAGCACCCTACACAGGCGGAGCTCTGCGGTGTGATTCAGTCGGTGTGCTGCCCTTACGCTGGCCCCCCGAGGGAATCCTGCCTCGTTGGAGATGTGCCTCCTCCTCATCCTCCTCCTCTCTCCTATTAGGCACCCACGTGGAGTCAGTGACCTCATCATCCCCTCCCTCCTCATCACTGGAGCCAATCTGGCAGTATGCTGCAGCTGCTGGAACATGACTGCCAGATTGGTGTCCTTCTTGAGCATCCCCTCTCTCTGCTCTCACGCTACTGCCTTCCTCTAGCTGGGTATCATCATCAGACCCTTCGAAACGCTGGGCATCCTCCTGGAGCATGTACCCAACACTGTGCTCAAACAGTTCGGGGGACTCCTCAGGAGGACATGGTGGGTCTAGGGAAGGAGTGACTGATGATGACATTGATACCAGGGAAGAGGACGCTTTGGCAGCTGCTTTGCCTATACCCTGAGCCTGGGTGAGAGAGGATGAGGAGGATGAGGAGGGCTTGGTCATCCACTCTACCAAGTCTTCGGCATGATGCGGCTCAACACGTCCAGCTGCCGAAAAGGAGGACAAGCGTGTCCCATGGCCATGTGCTGATGACAATGCACCGCGTCCACGACCAGCACTGTTGCCCCCAGACACAGAGCCTGCTTGCCCTCTTTTATTGGCTCCTGACTGTCTGCCTCTCTTTGTTGGCTTTCCAGACATAGCAATGGCCTGCAGGGAGATGGGAAAACCAGCAATAAGGGGTAGCTTCAGGTGTATATTTTGCAGGAAGCACACAACGCCCGCTGTAAGTGCTGCAGATGACTGCCTGTGTTACACAACAGGAAAAAACAGCAATAAGGGCTTGCTTCAGGTGTTTATTTTGCAGGAAGCACACTCCGCCCACTGTAAGTGCTGCAAATGCCTGTTAGTGTAACACAAAAGAAAAAAAGCTCCTGCAATAAGGGCTAGCTTCAGGTGTATAATGTGCAGGAGGCACACTCCGCCCGCTGTAAGTGCTGCAAATGCCTGTTAGTGTAACACACCAGGAAAACATAGCAATACGGGCTAACTTCAGGTGTATATTTAGCAGGAGGCACACTCCGCCCGCTGTAAGTGCTGCAAATGCCTGTTAGTGTAACACACCAGGAAAACACAGCAATACGGGCTAGCTTTAGGTGTATATTTAGCAGGAAGCACACTCCGCCCACTGTAAGTGCTGCAAATGCCTGTTAGTGTAACACACCAGGAAAACACAGCAATACGGGCTAGCTTCAGGTGTATATTTAGCAGGAAGCACACTCCGCCCGCTGTAAGTGCTGCAAATGCCTGTTAGTGTAACACACCAGGAAAACACAGCAATACGGGCTAGCTTCAGGTGTATATTTAGCAGGAAGCACACTCCGCCCGCTGTAAGTGCTGCAAATGCCTGTTAGTGTAACACACCAGGAAAACACAGCAATACGGGCTAGCTTCAGGTGTATAATGTGCAGGAGGCTTAGCAACAATGACACTGACACTGCCCCCTGCCTAGCCTTCTCTCTCCCTGCACACAAGGTTTATCAAAGAATATGACACTGACACTCTCCCTGCCTATCCTTCTCTCTCCCTGCACACAAGGTTTAGCAAAGAATATGACACTGACACTCTCCCTGCCTATCCTTCTCTCTCCCTGCACACAAGGTTTAGCAAAGAATATGACACTGACACTGTCCCCTGCCTATCCTTCTCTCTCCCTGCACACAAGGTTTAGCAAAGAATATGACACTGACACTCTCCCTGCCTATCCTTCTCTCTCCCTACACACAAGAATAGCACAAAGAATAGTACAATGACACTGTCCCTGCCTATCCTTCTCTTTCCCTGCGCCGGAACACACTACACAAGGCCGCCGCGCTGGCGGCCTTTTATAGTGTGGGACCGTGTGCTAAACCCCCTGAGCTATAATTGGCCACAGGCAACCTGCCTGTGGCCAATTATGGCTCTCCTAGCTGCAGGCGCTGTGATTGGCCAAGCATGCGGGGTCACAGTGCATGCTTGGCCAATCACAGCGATGGTGCAGTGTATTGTGAGCCGTTTGCGTCACTCGAATTTGGCACGAACGGCCCAAATAGTTCGATCTTCGTCGAACGATCGAACAGCCGATGTTCGAGTCGAACGTATGTTCGACTCGAACACCGAGCTCATCCCTAATATACGTCATACGGAAATCACTGAAGTCACCACTTCTCCAGTGATCTATGCTTCCTTCCAGGTCTTATGCCAAGCAGCTGTCCTGCTGCATTCTAAATAGGAGATTCTCTGCAAAGCACGACATCACACCCTCCACCTTGTCTAATCAAAAGAGATTAGACAAGATGGAGAGCATGATGTCATCACCCCACCTCATCCAATTAGAAAACACTTTGAATTAATTAAAAAAATACAAAGCATTTTCTGAATGGTGCCTGTGCTAAGCAGCCAGCCTCCTGTGTTCAGAATGCAGAGTTCAGAATGGCAGCTACTCGGCCACGGGACCCAGAAGCAAGTGGAGATCACAGGGGTAGTGGTATCTACTTCAGTGATTTCCAGCTTCCAGGGGCTTTGACCAGGTATGGTATATGCACCTGGACCAATGTAACTATGTATAAGATATCCATACCCTGAATTCTTCTTTAACTATGTAGCGACCTCCCGGACCTCTAGGGGCCTGATGGCGACCTCAAGAGTTAGGGAGAACTGACATCCTTCCTTGTAAAGTGGGTTACAGGCACGGTGAGTGTAATGCAAGATGAAATGATGGACGCCAGTCAATTTTTGAATTTAAACAAGAGATGTATTGTCTCTTAACCAGAGCTGTGGGAGAGGGGGTTAGGGCCAGGACACCCTTAGGTAGATGCAATGTTAATTGGCAGACTCTGAGACACTATAGGTAGACAGGTATACAGGGAAAGGCCTCCGGCCGGATGCCACATCTGTATAGGTAGAACCACTGTCTCCTATGGCAACTTAACTTGTAACAGTCACTAAAGGTAATCGTACATAATTCTTGGTAACATTGAATAGTTCTTCTCTTATCTCATAGTATCCCACTGTAGGTCTTCACTCATTGAGCTCCCAGTCTCTCACTAGACTTCCAGATTCCAGTCATCACTGGATCTCCTGAGCTCTTCCACACTGAATCCACTGTATGCTCCTCAAGCGTCACCCCCCGCTAACCTTCTGGGCCCCTGGCTTGATACTCGCTGGGGCTTTCCCACTTCTTCACCATCCCCGGCTGGTGAGAAGACTTCTCTGGAACTTGCTCAAGCTTACTCACAGTAGTCTCTGATAATAAGGTGGATGGCCCCGTAGTGGCAACTGCTACCCCTTTACCTCCAACCACAACTGGTTCCCCGTCCGGCTGAACCTTCACAACTCTGTTGGACTCCAATCCTGCAGCCCCAACCCTACGCTGCTTCTCCTGCTCCTGGATAGGCCTCAGGCAGCCTAGCAGCCAGGTTTCCCTGGGATAGGCCTCTGGCTTCTGGCCTAGCAACCCGGGGCGACATAACACACGTCAGCTTAGACAGCCGTCCAGGTGGCACAGAACCCTGATCACCTGCCTCCACCCTAATAAATAGGCTCTCCCAGCATGCCAAGGGAATAAAAAAAAACCCTGCCAATTGTCTGAGACACCCCATCCATTCATGATCTGACCTTGCTATGCCCTTGTCGATCTAATGTCACCAGGCACAGTGCCACCTAGTGACAGAAGAGAAATAGTGCAGCAATTCCAGAATTAGAGGGAAATCAGTGGATCTTCTAACAATTAGCCAGGACAATTACTACCTGGCAAACTAAATTTGTTAGCGACCCTGAATAAACACCAGGGTGCTACATCTATATGTAGCACATCCCCTATAGGAGCCCCTGGTGAATAGGGATCCCCCATCCTGCAGTCAGGCACACCAAACTTTCCACAGGCTCTCTGAGACAGGAAACAGTCCATGCAGCTTTGTTTTTGTTTTTTTATTTAGGGGTTAATAACTTGGATGAAGATAGGGGTATTATGGGATGCCCACTTAACTGGAACAAAGTCTCTTCAGGCACATTTCAACTATGTACACTCTCTATGTACACTCCTCTTCCTCCAGCATATCACTTGCTTGCAGAAACACTCAGACCCAGCTGGAACACTGTTTAGGGGGATCTGACAAAGCACTCAGCCAGATCCAGCAAAAACCCTTTACAGGCAGGGACTATGGGCCCCTTTGGTGTGTAGAAAAAGTCCCAGTGTCCAGCTACTTTCCTGTGGCTACTGATCCCAGCTCCACCTCTTCAGGCACTGCCAGCCAACCTGGCTGCAGCTGCCCCTTTCACTGCCCCCCCCCCAAAAAAAGAAATATAAATTGTAAAAATAAAAATAAAAAACTACTGTCCACGCCTCATCAGTGCCCATCAGTGCTGCATATTAGTGCCACTGTCACATGACATTAAAAAAAGTATCGGTAATCGCTATCGGTGAGTACTTTGAAAAAAGTATCGGTACTAGTACTCAATCTTAAAAAGTGGTATCAGTGCAACCCTAGTTAATACCAAATATTTTATATTGGTAAGTTATTTGTTATACCAGCCGCTGGAGCAATCCCACCGAATTTTCCATAGTGCAGGTATTTTTTACATATTTTTTTTAATATGGCACTTAAAGCTCTGAGGAAGCCCTTAGAACACATGAAATGTGTTGGCTTGTTTGTGGACATTCAAATAAATAAATAGTTGAATTTTAACCATCAATTTTGTATTCTATGTCTTGTAGACTATGAGCAAAAACACGTGACAGGGTTCCACACCAGGGATGAGCTGAACACCCCCCTGTTTGGTTCGCACCAGAACCTGCGAACAGACAGAATGTTTGTGTAAACTTTAGAACCCTATTAAATACAATGGACTCGAACGTTTGAAATCTAAAGTGCTAATTATAAAGGCTAATATGCAATTTATTGTCCTAAAAAGTGTTTGGGGACCCGGGTCCTGCCCCAGGGGACATGTATCAATGCAAAACAAGGTTTAAAAAATAGAAGTTTTTACGGGAGCGGTGATTTTAATAATGCTAAAAATGAAAAAATAAAAGTGAAATATTCCTTAAAATTTCGTACCTGGGGGGTGTGTATGATATGCATGTAAAGTGGCGCATGTTTCCCGTGCTTAGAACTGTCTCTGCACAAAGTGTAATTTTTGAAGGAAAAAAAGTCATTTAAAACTCACTCGCGGCTATTAATGAATTGTCGGCTTTTATGAATACATAGAAAAGTCATTGATAAAAAAAAAAAAAAAACGTGGGGGTTCCCCCAAATTCAATTACCAGGCCCTTCAGGTCTGGAATGGATATTAAGGGGAACACCGCTGCAAATTTTTTAAAAAAATGGCGTGCGGTTCCCCCTAAATATCCATACCAGGCCCTTCAGATCTGGCATGGATTTTAAGGGGAACTCCACCCCAAATTTGAAAAAAAATGGCGCGGAGTCCCCCCAAAAATCCATACCAGACCCTTATCTGAGCACGCAACCTGGCCGGCCGCAGGGGAAGAGCGGGGGACGAGAGAGCGGCCCCCCTCCCTCCTGAACCGTACCAGGCCACATGCCCTCAACATGGGGAGGATGTCCCCATGTTGATGGGGACAAGGGCCTCATCCCCACAACCCTTGCCCGGTGGTTGTGGGGGTCTGCGGGCAGGGGGCTTATCAGAATCTGGAAGACCCCTTTAACAAAGGGGACCCCCAGATCCCACCCCCCATGTGAATTGGTAAGGGGTACATTGTACCCCTACCATTTCACAAAGAAAGTGTAAAAAAATGTAAATAAAAACACACAAACACCTTGGAAAAGTCCTTTATTAAAAAAAAAAAAAAAAATTCCAGCGATGAAATCCAGTGTCCCGCGGCGATCCCGATGTCCAGCGCTGTCCTTCATTGGTTGTGCCTGAGCGGACCTGATGGGGAACTTCCTCCGCAGTGTTTTAAATGTATAGACCCGCCCCTTCTAAAGTTCCCCATCAGGTCCGCTCAGCGGACCAGATGCGGAACGCGAGAAAGGGCGGGTCTATTCATGTATTACACAGCGAATGAAGTTCCCCATCAGGTCCGCCCCCTCGGTATGTCCGACCCCGCCTACGTCATTGGCCTGAGCGGGGAACTTCCTTCACTGTGTAATTTATGAATAGACCCGCCCCTTCTCGCGTTCTGCATCTGGTCCGCTGAGCGGACCTGATGGGGAACTTTAGAAGGGGCGGGTCTATACATTTAAAACACTGCGGAGGAAGTTCCCCATCTGGTTGTGCCTGAGCGGACCTATGACGGACAGCGCTGGACATCGGGATCGCCGCGGGACACTGGATTTCATCGCTGGAATGTTTTTTTTAAATTATTTTTATTTTTTTTAATAAAGGACTTTTCCAAGGTGTTTGTGTGTTTTTATTTAAATTTTTTGACACTTTCTTCGTGAAATGGTAGGGGTACAATGTATCCCTTACCAATTCACATAGGGGGGGCCGGGATCTGGGGGTCCCCTTTGTTAAAGGGGTCTTCCAGATTCCGATAAGCCCCCCGCCCGCAGACCCCCACAACCACCGGGCAAGGGTTTTGGGGATGAGGCCCTTGTCCCCATCAACATGTGGACATCCCATGTTGAGGGCATGTGGCCTGGTACGGTTCAGGAGGGAGGGGGGGCCGCTCTCTCGTCCACCCCTCTTCCCCTGAAGCCGGCCAGGTTGCGTGCTCGGATAAGGGTCTGGTATGGATTTTTGGGGGGACTCCACGCCATTTTTTTTAAAATTTGGGGTGGAGTTCCCCTTAAAATCCATGCCAGATCTGAAGGGCCTGGTATGGATATTTAGGGTAAACCGCACGCCATTTTTTTTAAAATTTGCGGCGGGGTTCCCCTTAATATCCATTCCAGACCTGAAGGGCCTGGTAATTGAATTTGGGGGAACCCCCACGCTTTTTTTTTTTTATCAATGACTTTTCTATGTATTGATAAAAGCCGACAATTCATTAATAGCCGCGAGTGAGTTTTAAATGACTTTTTTTCCTTCGAAAATGACATTTTGTGCAGGGACAGTTCTAAGCATGGGAAACATGCGCGACTTTACATGCATATCATACACACCCCCCAGGTACGAAATTTAAAGGAATATTTCACTTTTATTGTTTCACTTTAAGCATTATTAAAATCACTGCTCCCGAAAAAACGTCCGTTTTTAAAACTTTTTTTTGCATTGATACATGTCCCCTGGGGCAGGACCCAGGTCCCCAAACACTTTTTAGGACAATAACTTGCATATAAGCCTTTATAATTAGCACTTTAGATTTCTCCCATTTGCCGCGAACACCCCAAATTGTTCGTTGTTCGGCGAACGGGCGAACAGGCAATGTTCGAGTCGAACATGAGTTCGACTCAAACTCGAAGCTCATCCCTATTCCACACAAAAAAAAAAAAAATGTTTCCCTGGTAGAAGCTATATTTCAATTGTAATCTCTGTCAGTACCATATGGACATACTGCATTTAGTTATGACTCATTGTTGAGCTTCTAGACTATAGTGTGTTAAATGTTTAGCTTTACTTGTTTTCTTACTGAAAAATAAGTCTATAAAAATCACTAAATGAACCTGAGCTGCATAGGTTTTGATCAATGACATAAAGCCTACTGACTGAGCTGTTTATATACTTGCACCAACATAAGATTTGCAGTACAGTACTACATAGCATTACCTAATGTGTAATTTAGAAAAGTGGCTTTCTCTTCGTACCTATATCAGTAAAGTGATCATTTAAAACAAGACTTCTAGAATTGGAATGAAAAGGCCATTTCAACATGCAGGATTTGACCTAAGAAGACAGTATTATACTTCCTTATTAGGCTCTGCCTACGCTGAACGCCACAGTTTGTGTATGTTGATGCAAACTTTTCAGATGTGCATGTCTACCAATTCTTATGCAAGTGCAATTCTTTGATTTTAATAAATACATTATAAAATTTACTACACTATGCTTTTTATGAGGAGCACAGCCCTTAATATTGGGTGAAGATGCGTTTATGTGGGCTGTGATCAGAGAGTGTGGGGAAACTTAAAAGTTATTATCTTAAAGATGCAGTTGATCACTCTATAATTTGAGGGTCAACACTGTCTGGTAAGCAGTTTGGCTTATTCTCCACGGGTGATGTGTGGACTACTCTGTGCACAGTGAAAGGCTTTGGGATTTTCCTCATATTTGGAGTTTTACTGTCCCTGCACTTTTTATTGGAATTATCTGATGTTATACTTTTATGGTTTAAGCACTGCATGAATGTATATTTTTATGTTCTGTCTATTAAATGAGTATGGTGCTTCCTATTACTTCTAAGGGGTGGAGAAGTCCCCAGCACTCCTAAAAATGAATGATATAGGGATCCCCATAGGATTTTGCTTAATTGCTGACTGGAGATAATCAACCGCTCCAGTATTTACCGTATTTATTGGCGTATAACACGCACAGGCGTATAGCACGCACCCTAACTCTCATGCGGCGTACACACGATCGTTTTTCATGCCATTTTTTAAACCGACGTTTTTCTCGTCGTTTTTTTTCATGTTTCCTCTCAAGCCTGTCTTGCGTACACACGATCATTAAAAAAAACGCTCGAGCAAAACGCAGTGACGTACAACACATACGACAGCACTATAAAGGGGAAGTTCCATTCGGATGGCGCCACCCTTCATGTTAGTAAAGTTTGTTGAGCGACAATTCGCGCTTTTCAGCCTCGTGCTTTTCAGTCCATTACAGCGTGACGAATGTGCTATCTCCATTACGAACGCTAGTTTTACCAGAACGAGCGCTCCCGTCTCATACTTGATTCTGAGCATGCACGTTTTTTTTCTCCTCGTGAAAGCATACACACTATCGTTTTTCACGTCGTTAAAAAAAACGACATGAAAAACGACGTGAAAAAATAGAGCATGTTCGAAATTTTTAATGCCCGTTTTTCACGTCGTTAAAAATGCTCTGGAGCATACACACGATCGGTTTTAATGCCCATTTTTAAAAATGGCATTTTTAACGGCATGAAAAACGATTGTGTGTATGGGGCATAAGAGGAAAGTTTCAAGAAAAAAACTTTCCACAGCCCCCTGCTTATAACACGCAGGCACAGTTTACCCTCTATTTTCAGGATAAAAAAGTGAGTGTTATACGCCAATAAATACAGTATTTAATAGTTTAATATACACCACACATGGTCATATTTGTTATAATGGCAACTGTGGGCTTATGACATTGACAGCAGGTAGGGAATGGTGACAAAAGGAAGAGAAACTTCCCTTCCTCCTATTGGCACCTCACATGTATGCCTAAATTTGGTGGTTAAAATAAGTGGGATGGTGGGCTGTCTGCTTACCATCATGCTTTAAAATCTTAAAAGCATTTAGAGCCAGTCAATATGAAGGCCAGCCTCACAAACACATTTCCACTGCCCATGTTCTTCCCAGCTAATGCCAATTCAATCAACATTTTTTGGCCAGAGTTTAAACAAGCACTGTTCAATTCAGCAGCAGGTGCTGGAGCAGCAGGTACTGAATATAACCATCAGTTGATGTTTCTCAATCCACATTGCTTGGCATTAATGGGGGAATCAAAGAAATTCTCTCGTTCATCCCATGTGTTGCGTTTGTTAAAAATATGATTTTTATTATATTAATCAGACATAGGATACATGGGACAATTTTACAATAGTGAGTTGGTCAGATTACTGTCAGTCTTTTGGTTTGAGTAGATTTCTCAAACAAATGCTGTTTTCATACAATGGGGTTAGATACCATTGTTGTATTCAACAGGATAGCTACAGTAAACAAGTAAGACATTACTTTGAGATTTCTTTCAGCTCTCAAACTGAAAGAATGACTGTTAGATTACTGACAGATTTGGTTTAAGTAGACAGTAGGTAGATAGCATTGTTGTATTCAACAGTCCATTGTTTCTACAGCTACAGTAAACAGGTATGTTTTCTGTTGTTTGGTAACTCAGCCTGATACATAAAAGCAGGCATAAGCTAGGACACAGACACACATCATGTTGCTGTAAGATCAGAAGAAGCCACTCATCATAAGAAGAAGATGCCTGGTCACCAGCAATGGAGATCATGAACATAGCGTAATCGAAGTTAAGTAACCTTTAAATGTATTTAAATGTATTTGTATTGTTATAGACCATAGGCTGTTCATTTGCTAGGCATTTTGCTTGTTATAGAGATCTGTCAGTCTTGTATTGTAGTCCTAATATTGTAATAGTTTTGTATGTACAGCATCTTGTATAGTAAAAGCACATTTACACACTGCAGAAGTCTCAGCTTCCTTGTTATACCACAGAGTAACCTTGCTAGATAGACGCAAGTAAAACATTTGGGGGCTCGTCCGGGATCTGTGCTATAATTCAATTGAAGCAGACTTGTTTTTCTGTAGTATGTTGTGTAGCTTGTGCTAGGTAAAATGCTGCGTAAGCTGTTTAGGAAAAGCAAGGCTGCAGAGGGTTCTGGTGACCAGAAGAAAGTGTGCAGCTTACCTATCTGGGCCAGAAATAATGAGTGGGAGCCTCTTGCTAAAGAATTTGTGAAGTATGTGTCACGGATGCCTAACACGGCATCCAGCACAGGGTACGCAGATCAGTGGGCTGCACTAAAGGAACTAGGCACAAGGTAAGTACATATATATATATATATGAGTTTATTGAAAGGATAATTCCTAAAACAATAAAGGCAACCAGCAAACAACCACAGTGACACACAAAACAACTCCCTACACCAACGTGAATACAGTTTAGAGATTAAAGCGTAAATGTAATCAAGCCAGGGTCATACACGAGAGATCAGTCCGATTGAACAGGGAGCCGGAAGGGACAACAGGAGGAAGGGATGAGTCTGCAAGACAGGGGTCCAGGGATGGATGCAGGGTTCAGGAACACAGGATACAAGGTACAGAGGCAGGGGTCCAGGGATGGATGCAGGGTTCAGGAACACAGGATACAAGGTAACAGATAACAGGTCACAAGGTTCAGGTTCAGGTTCAGGTTCAGGTTCAGGCATACAGGTCTGGGTTCCAAGACAATACCAGAGCAAATGCTTTAGTGTCTGCTGGGTATTTATACACACCTCCTGCAATCAGTCTCAGGTGACGCCTGATTGCAGGAGATGATTTCGGCTCCAGACAAATGGGAGACACCCGCTGGTGGCCACCAGAACTGCACCCTTTGGTGCTGAAATCAATAGCACCACCAGCAGGTGACCCAGGCAATGACACTGATCATGACAGTATGCTTCTCCCTTGAAGATGACTTGGGGTGATAAAGTCTCAGATCATTTTGTAGATTTTAGCCTAAAGGGGTTGGATTTAAGTAAGAAAGAGAAGAGGACAGTGTCCACAGTGGGTTGGTACTTCCTCCATGCTCTCTATACTGAATCACATAAAAGGGAGAAGGCAGAGGCAGAAGTTAAGGTATTAAAAGACCAGCTAGCAGTTGCTTCAGAGTGTGTACGTTCAACCGCTAGTCGGGCTGATGATTTGCTAGAGCGGTGTGCAGCCCTCATGACCAAATCAATTAATGCCTTAAGGAAAAGGAAGGGGCGTAAACCTGTTAGTAAAGCCAGGGTACGTGCCATTGTCACATCCCAAAATTGGGATTGTGAGGATGTGCTCTCCTCAAATGATAGTGAGGATGAGGAGATAGAGTTTGATGTTTCAGATGATGATCTGCTACTGGGAAAGAAAAAGTATGCCAGACCTCTTATTACTAAGCATAAGACAACTGAAATATTTAGCACCAGCCGCCACTGCCTCCTATACCTTATTAATGCACAAAAAAATACACATTTGTTGTTCAATAAAGATTTTTTGAGAGCTGTAAAACTGTTTTGATATTTATACTTTAAAGGAGGACTGATAAATACGGACATAGGAGTGCGACATCCCGTGAACACGTCTTTGATGACGAAACACGTAGGGAGGAGCCACGTTCTGACGTCATCGCGCCCACGCTACCCGGAGGCATACGGGCTGTTTTATGTCTAAGAGCCGGCCGGCTTATTTTCGCTCTTTTTTATCTGCATTCATGTAAGTGTGCATTCGTCTTTTTTTATTAAACGTGTTAAAAGGTTTTACACTATAGTATATCCTTCTCTTTATTTACGGGGACCGTGTTTCCTATCATTGAGAGTTGCGGATCTCCTGGTCAATGAGACGCTGCCTGCCCCATACCCTTGGCTGGGGAATAGCCACAGGCTTTCTTTGATCCCCTGTGACAAGGGATCCATCATTTTCGGTAAGAGGCAGTAAATCTATTGGTGGAGGCTGTCCTATCTTACACTTGCTGTAATACATTGGATCACAACCAGCACGGTGGAGGAGCATTCTTTGTGCATATGAACTTTACTGTTTGGACTATATGCGACAACTTCTGTGGTTTTTGGTCTATGTGATTTTTGTTCACACGTTCGCATCACTCACTTTCATTATTTTGTGTCACATATTTACTGTGTGAGCCTTTTGGCTCATTTTTACACTGTCACCAGTTGCTGTACTGGTGATATTTTCAATAGCGCAACTTTTTTTTCCCTTTATTATCTGTTTGGTGTAGTATAACACTGTTGGTTGCAGCTTTAATTTTTATTTCACTAGCGCAGGTTTTTTTCTTTTTCATAGGAGGGCGACAGCAGGCTCAGATGTGGGGATTGGCCGGGTGTAGCTTAACATTCTAGTTGATACTGAAAGCAGTCATTTTGCTGTGGGCGCACGGATGATACATTTCTGCTCCATATGCTCATTATGACTGCCTGTGATGGGTGTCATGTATGTTTGGTGAGTAGGATGTTTGCCTGGGGACTGGTGGAAGAAGACACATATTATGAAGAAGACACCACTTTTTCACTGCATTGGAGACATCTGGTGGTGGTGTATGGACATTACAAATAGATATTTATATTCTTCACTGTATTATCATATATTGTTTTGCTTATGTTCACATGCTTTTGATGTTTCAACAGAGAGCGCAGTATTAATTATTATTGTTTTTATTTTGTATAATTTAAATGAGTTCTAAAGGCAGAAGGTCTTTTATCTTAATGCATTCTATACATTAAGATAAAAAGTCTTCTTTGTGCAGCAGCCTCCCTAGCACTCTGTAATACTTACCTGAGCCTCATCTCCGTCCAGTGATGTCTATGAGTCCCTCGGCTGTCCGAGACTCTCCCTCTTGATTGGCTGAGACACACCATTGGCTCCTGCGGCTGTCAATAAAAGTTAATTAGCCAATCAGGATAGAGAGGGGGCTGGGACACACGGAGCTGCAGTTCGGCTCGGGTGCCCCCATAGCAAGCTGCTTGCTGTGGGGGCACTCAACAGGAGGGAGGGGCCAAGGCAGCAAAGAGGGACCCAAGAAGAGGAGGATCAAGGCTGCTTTGTGCAAAAGCAACTGCACAGAGCAGGTAAGTATACAGTGCCTTGAAAAAGTATTCACACCCCTGGAAATTTGGAACCTACACCCCAGTCTCAAGTCTTTTGCAGACTCTTAACAGGTTTTCTTCTAAGATTGCCCTGTATTTGGCTCCATCCATCTTCCCATCAACTCTGACTAGCTTCCCTGCCCCTGCTGAAGAAAAGCATCCCCACAACTTGATGCTGCCACCACCATGTTACACGGTGGGGATGGTGTGTTCAGGGTGATGTGCAGTGTTAGTGTTCTGCCACACATAGCGCTTTGTTTTTAGGCCAAAAAGTCAAATTTCGTTATCATCTACCCAGAGTACCTTCTTCCATATGTTTTCTGTGTCCCCCACATGGCTTCTTGCAAACTGCAATCTGGACTTTTTATGGCTTTCTTTCAACAATTGCTTTCTTCTTGCCACTCTTCCAAAAAAGGCAAGATTTGTGGAGTGCACGACTAATAGTTGTCCTGTGGAAAGATTCTCCACCTGAGCTATGAATGTCTGCAGCTCCTCCAGAGTTACCACGGGCCTCTTGGCTGCTTCTCTGATTAATGCTCTCCTTGCCCAGCCAGTCAGTTTAGGTGGATGGCCATGTCTTGGTAGGTTTGCAGTTGTGCCATACACTTTCCATTTTTGGATGATGGATTGAACAGTGCTCCGTGGGATGTTCAAAGCTTGGGATATTGTTGTGTTCCTTGGCCTTCATGATGCTGTTTGTTCACTAAGGTTCTCCAACAAACCTCTGAGGGCTTCACAGAACAGCTGCATTTATATTGAGATTAAATTACACATAGGCTCTATTTACAAATTAGGTGACTTCTGAAGGCAATTGATTTTAGTTAGGGGTATCAGAGTAAAGGGGGCTGAATACAAAAGCACGCCACAATTTTCATATATTTATTTGTAAAAAAATTGAAAACCATTTTTATAATTTTCCTTCCACTTCACAATTATGTGCCACTTTGTGTTGGTCTATCACATAAAATCCCAATAAAATACATTTATGTTTTTGGTTGTATCATGACAAAATGTGGGAAATTTCAAGGGGTATGAATACTTTTTTAACCTCCCTGGCTGTATGATTCTGTCTGGAATTATGTACCAAAAGCGGTACAATTATTTTGAATGGAAATTTGGCGTTATGTATTGTAGGCCTGCAATTCTTAGTAATTACTTACTTAAACCTGACCAAACAAGACTCTAGTCGACATCCCAGATGTGATAAATTTGAAACACAAAATCATGAATTATAATCTAATAAATAATATAATTTTATTCAATAATGTAATAAAAAATAATGAAATTTGTCAAACAAAGAAAATTCAATAAACATCCTGAGTGTGATACATTTTAAAGCATGGAACTAGACAAAGTCCAACGTCACAATCTGGACAATGGAACCTTGTTTCTTTTCGGACTTTCTTTCCATTGCCATCTCTCTTTGAACAGCAAACCACGCACATCCTGGTAGGTGCTGCCTTTTTTGCGGTTGGCGGTATGTAGTCCAAAAAGTGACGACCAGTCAGGCGTTCTGGGTTGACAACGCCAACAGCACGCTGTCCGGGTCTGTTAGCAGCTACTGATGGCGTCTGGTGGTTGACAAAAATCTGCTCAGCTACCTTCCAGATAAAGTCAGAATAACAAGAGGCATGTCACTCTTTGCTCTGTACAGGATATATGCATTCCAAAGGCATTGTTCCAGAAGATGTCTGAAAATCTTCTTATAATATTTTTTTTGCTGTTTGCGCATAGCCGGGTAAAATGTCATTGCCTGATCGGCTCTGTTGACACCTCCCAATGTATTATTATAATATCCATCACGACTTGCGGCTTCAGCAGATCTTTCCCACCTTTTGTGTGGACCATGGCAGTGGAGGTTTTGTGCACAGTACTCAAGAGACACACATCCTTCTTGTCTCGTCATCGCATTGCCATCATCTTACCCTTCTGAAAGGCAACCATTTCTCTGGTTTTGAGTTTTTTCTTGGCAAACATAGATGGCATGTCACGTCGGTTAGGCCTAACAGTACCATACCCATCAGTCTTGTTTTGTAGCAAAACCTCAAAAAGTTCCAGAGACTAGACATGTGCATTCGTTTTCGTCCGAATGCATTTTCGTCCGAATTTCAGCTATTTTCGTTATCGTTTTAACAAACGAAAACGAAAGCACAGAATCCGAAAACCGAAAGATCCGACATAAACAAATGCTTTATTTTCGTTTTCGTTGCTACAACAGTTCGATATAGATAGGAGATTCGACGTGACGCTGACAATAACAATCTGTGTCTATCGAACCTGTGGTCGAATGTGCCTAACCTTAACTCTATTAGTCCAAGATTATTCTACATAGGAGAGAAAAGATTCGACATTATAGAGAGAAAAGATTCGACATAGGAGAGGAAAGATTCGACATAGGAGAGGAAAGATTCGACATAGGAGAGGAAAGATTCGACATAGGAGAGGAAAGATTCGACATAGGAGAGGAAAGATTCGACAAAAGAGAGAAAAGATTCGACACAGGAGAGGAAAGATTCTTCATAGGAGAGGAAAGATTCGACATAGGAGAGAAAAGATTCGACATAGGAGAGAAAAGATTCGACATAGGAGAGAAAAGATTCGACATTATAGAGAGAAAAGATTCGACATAGGAGAGAAAAGATTCGACATTATAGAGAGAAAAGATTTGACATTATAGAGAGAAAAGATTCGACATAGGAGAGAAAAGATTCGACATTATAGAGAGAAAAGATTTGACATTATAGAGAGAAAAGATTCGACATAGGAGAGAAAAGATTCGACATTATAGAGAGAAAAGATTTGACATTATAGAGAGAAAAGATTCGACATTATAGAGAGAAAAGATTTGACATTATAGAGAGAAAAGATTCGACATAGGAGAGAAAAGATTCGACATTATAGAGAGAAAAGATTTGACATTATAGAGAGAAAAGATTTGACATTATAGAGAGAAAAGATTCGACATTATAGAGAGAAAAGATTTGACATTATAGAGAGAAAAGATTCGACATAGGAGAGAAAAGATTTGACATAGAGAGAAAAGATTCGACATAGGAGACAAAAGATTTGACATTATAGAGAGAAAAGATTCGACATTATAGAGAGAAAAGATCACTGCTTGTGGGCGGAACATTCAACCGGAAATGTATGATTGCAGAGTCGTACAGTTTCGCTGCTCCGTCGAATCTTCTTTGAACATTCGACAGACACCATAAGCCTTCAATGACAGATTCGACCTTAATTAATTCAGATTTTCGGACGAATGCAATTTTTAACGAAAAACGAAATAAATAAAAACGAATTTCGGGAGTAACTTAATAAATTTATTTTTCGGACGAAAACGAAATTCCGAAACGAAATATTTCAGTGTGCACATGTCTACCAGAGACGTGTAGAAATTATCCGTGGTCACACAATATCCTTGGTTCAGCAATGGCTCCGGCAGTGTAAGGACAGATGATGTGGCCATCCCATAGCCTCTGTACCTGGGGTTGAACTTTGTGCCTTTACCGATGTAAATAACCGAATTGCAGATGTACCCAATGGATGACTCGCAGATCATGTAGAATTTGACGCCAAACCGCGCTCTTTTGGATGCAATAAACTGTATCCAGCTTAGGCGTCCCTTGTAGGCCATCAAACTTTCATCCACACTGACGTCCCTTTTTGGCACGTAGGTCCACTGGAAATTGGTCACAATCATTTGGCATACCTCCCAGTTTTTTTTAAGTTTGGGAGCAGGATGCGTGGCCTCATCAAATTCTTCATTGTTCTTGAAGTGGAAATACTTCATGATGAGGGACAACCGGTATTCTGACATCACGGTGCCAAAAAACGGAGTGGCCAGTAACTTATTGGTGGTCCAGTACCATTTCTGGAGCGGTTTCCCCACCACCCCCTGAAGAATGATGAGTCCCAGAAACTGCCAGATGTCCTCTTTGGTCACCGGTTCCCACTTTCTGCTTCTAGAAAACCTGGCATGCAGCGTAGCGGAATGCTGATCTTGGTAGCGATTTGTCTCTGTGACAATTTTTTCAATTACCTCTTCAGTGAGGAATAATGGCAGGTATGCCAGAGGGTTGTCACGCTCAACATCTACCTTCATCCCAGGTGATCCAGTGAACGGAAATCTTGGAGGCGCTACCTGGTCTGTATCGCAGTCTATAGGGCACCAAGTGCGCACATCGCTGAGGTCAGGTGCAGGATCATCGCCGTTGTCACTTGCCAGATCAGTGTCAGTGTCAGTGTCAGACGACAAATCTCTCCACGACTCACTATCGCTCAGTTGTGCAAGCAACTCCGTGTCGCTGCCGCTGTCACTCAACTGGTCCAAAAGCGCCCTTGTAGTAAAGTGCTGCTTTTTTGATGCCATGTTATAAATATTTTTATGGGCACAAACGACAGTAAAATGGCAGGCAAGGGGCACTGTACAGTGATCAGATCTGAGATGATACGGTGCAATCCTCTCAGATTACAATGTATCACCTCTTTTATGTTTGTGTTACTTTTTGAACTTTTGAAATTCCCGCCCAGTTCCCCTCCCATGCACCGCTGCTTCTCGCAGGGAACGGAACCAGGAAGTCAGATGGGGTCGGCACTCTCGCCGCTGATCTCGCCGGCGATCACAGCGCAGGACATCATCGCTGGATCGCCAGGAGAAGGTAAGGGGACTCCGCTGGCAGCTCTGCAATGTTACCCCGAGCGTGACTCGGGATTACAGATCCTAGCAGAAAAAAACAACCCGAGTCACGCTCGGGAATACCGCCAGGGAGGTTAAGGCACTATAACATGTTTATTTTTATTTTTTTTAAAACAAAACTTTACAATCACTTTAATTTAAATTACTCTTCTGTTGTTTTTTTTTTTTTTTAGCCATGTGACCATCACAGCACCATTCAGGACTGTGCAGACACTGACACATACTCATCAATGGAGTAATAACGTACTTAGAGGATTTAAAAGATCAAACAAAAGAAAATACAGTGGGATTATACTGTATATATACATGTATATATTATAATATAAAAATAGTGGTGCAATACAGTGGAACCTTGGATTGCGAGTAACGCGGTTAACGAGCGTTTCGGAATACGAGCACTGTATTTGAAAAAATCGTGACTCAGTTTGCGAGTGTTGTCACGCAAAACGAGCACGACTCAGGCCAAATCAGTGTGCAGTACCGCTTTTGGACTGAGGTGGGGGGGGGCGCCGGAGCCGAGCAGAGCCGAACGTCACCGATCACAGCGATCTGCGCCGTTCGGAAATGCACGGAAAGGCCCGAGGACAGCATGGCTGACCTTGGCAAATCTCGGGTAGGAAGTCCTTCCGAGGTTTGCCGAGGTCAGCCGACGTGTCCTTGGCCCTTTTCGGCCGTTTCCATGGCTCTCCGGTGCGCCCCGCCTCTGGTCGCATGCGGTATTGCATCCCATTGAAGTCAATGCAGAAGAAATAATTTTTGTTTCCATTGACTTCAATGGGGAAACTCACTTTGATATGCAAGTACTTTGGATTACGAGCATTCTCCTGGAACGGATTATGCTCGTAAAGGTTTCACTGTACTTGTAAATTCCAATGTGGTGTGACCATAGATGGATATAGATTTAGGGAGCCTGGATTCAACTAGGGATCGGAGAACACAAGAAATAAATTAAGGATGATGCAAGTGTCCATAGGAGGAGACATTAAATCTCAAAGTCTTATAGTGGTGTAGCACTACCCCCGTAGGAGCTGCTGGTTTGTTTTGGGTCTACCCTCTGCCTATCAACCCCAGAAGTTTGGCTCAAACCCTCCCTTGGCACAACTGGACCACACAATGATTGTGGAACTCACTGGTAGTTGGGAACCACAATGATATTACACAGTAAAAAAATACAGTTAAATGTTGCTACCTTGTACCGGCCACCTGTCCAAATAGTAACAGATCAGACTCCACACCAATTGCAGTTTAACCAAGATATAAGTATTTACCTAGTAGAGAAAAGATAAAACATGGTTAAACAAACTACAATTGACTGCTCACAGGGCCCTGTAAGAGCCAATGATAAGATATAGAATGACATGTCTGAACAATGTAAAATTGAGGCAAGACCTAAGTGAGTATTCAGTGGAGGGATCCCCCAATGCAAAAAAGTTAGCACTGGAATACCTCTCCACTAGGCCCCATCCAGCTCTCAGAAATAACAATGATTAGACATCAACAGCCCTATTATAGGTATACATATGAGTCCATATGCTCTTTAGCTCCCTCTAGCGGGCAATCCTCAGACACATGTCCTACTGCTTTAACTCAGGCGTACAACTGAGTCCTGTAATTGTTCCTCCTGGTTAGCAGTAGTCTTCGCTAGCTTTAGTTGGTGCACATTAAACATTTGTAATCCAACGGGTATGAAGAAAAGAAACATGAACATTCACAGTGTATATAACGTGCTGGCGACACAAGCACCAATCCTTCCAATACACTGTGGGATGCAATATGTTCTTGCACGTGGCGTGTTAACTTCCAAGCAGTAATAGTGAGTCTATCAGCTCCACCTCAACTGCGATACAGTTATTTATATTGATGGGCAGGTGCCCTCTCACCAAATGAGACCTTGCCTCTCCGTTCCGTTCCGCCTGTAGTGTCTCAGTCCTCTGCCTCTCTGCAACTTGCAGTCCCTGGTCTTCCGCACTGCCGTCACAAGGTGTCGTGGATGGGCGATTCTGGTTGCTGTGGAGCGTAGGCCAAACACTAGAAAAAGGATCCCTCTCAGGTTAGGCGATCCGCTCTGGCGACGGTGGGCCCAGGCTTCTCGGGCCTAGGCACACTGGTAGCAGGCCCCAGCGCAGGCTCCCTGCTTGATTGAAAGTCACGTCCCAAGAGGCAGGATGTCCGCCTTCCTCTCCTTTAAAAAGCCTCTCCCAGAGTGCTGTGCTTGCTGCAATGCACTCTGGTAGCACAGTAGCACTGTGGGTATTGTAGTCTGTTTAACACCCAAGGCAATGGAGTCTTTTATCTCCCTGTACTTCAAGGTCCATAATGCATTGTTCTAATATAATTAAACTGAACAGGTTGAAGCAATAGTACAATTGAACACCGGAGGGAGCTAAGTTCTCTGTTATCACAAACTGTAGTCTATTAGCTACGTTGCAAAGTGACACCCTTGCTACAGTGGTAATAATATAGTTCATCCACAAATGGCAGCTTCCTGGTTTAGAACCTGAAACGGATTTCAGCAGTGTAGGAGTAATACCACATTACTAGATTAAAAACAATAATTCCACAAGCGTCTCAAGCATCGCTTTGATACCCATTCCATCTGTTGGCTGACTTCCGGGTAACGAGTGAAGGACCCCCATGGCTGACGGACACCGATGACTGCCTCACAGGATGCCTCCATTCTGATGTGCCTATTATTTTACACGCTATGTGAGTTGCCAATTATTGTTTTTAATCTAGTAAAGTGGTATTGCTCCTACACTGAGAGGCGCTTCTTTCTTTTGTATATGACTTATGTGACTGCATTATGGCAATTAACACCTCTCTATTTAGTATCATTTTAAGGTCTGGAGCTCTCAGATCTCTTTGTTCTTATCCAGCAATTATTATAAATCCTGCTTTATTGTATCCCATGCAAAATGTAAAAAAATTTTTTTCAACTTTATTTAATTTCCATATTTATGTAGCGCCACCCCAGCAGGAGCTGCTGGTAGATTGCCTGGGTCTTCCCCACTTTTTGCACACTCACTTCCTCTCGTTATTCCATTGACCAGTCTAGGTTTTTTTTTTTTTTGAGAACTTGGATAGGGTAAGGGATCCTTCCAAATGTAGTCACACTGAGGACTCTAAAGCCCTGTACACACGATCAGTTTGACTGATGAAAACCGTCCGATGGATTGTTTTCATCAGACAAACCGATCGTGTATGGGACCCATCAGTCTTTTTTCCATCGGTTTTAAAAAATAGAACATGTTTTAAAATTATCTGATGGATAAAAAACCGATGGCAATTTCCGATCGTCTGTGGGGAAATCCATCAGATAAAAAACCCAAACATGCTCAGAATCAAGTCGATACATGCTCAGTAGCATTGAATTTCATTTTTCTCAGCTCATCGGAGTGTTTTACGTCACCACGTTTGGAACGGTCGGTTTTTTGACTGCTGGTGTGTAGGCAAGACTGATGGAAAACAGTTTCATCGGATTTCTGATGGACAAATCCATCAGACGAAAATCCATAGGATATCTGATCGTGTGTACAGGGCTTAACTTCCTTTCCTAGTGAAACTTGGTTGAAGTCCTTGAAGAAGGCAGATAAAGACTCTTTCATAGCAACAGCAAACTGGCTGCAGAACTGAGCAACGTCCCTTAGTAAAGTAGTGGACAGTCCTGGACAAAGCTCAGTGTTTCCCGGAGATACACTACTCTGTGTCTGGAGATCCCCTGTCTGAACCGCTGGGTGCTGCACTGACACCGATGAATGAGTTGTGTGTCACTATGTAAGGAAGGACACCCTATCCACCTCTTAGTTCAGAACCCTGAAGGTTGTCACCCAGCTCAGCACCTCTCACTGTGGATTATCACAGTCCATCCTGGGTTTTAAAGCGGAGTTCCACCCAAAAGTGGAACTTCCTCTTTAAGCACTCCTCACCCCCTTACATGCCACATTTCGCATGTAATTTTTTTGGGGGGGGGGGGGGTGGGGGCTTCGGTAGGAGTGGGACTTCCTGTCCCACTTCCTCCTTTCGCCCAGGGACCACCTAGGCGACTCCTCCTCCCACCTTAGGCTGCCCCTCCCTCTAGGCGATCTCCTGGGACACGTGACAGGTCCCAGGAGATCACCTGTCCACTCCTAGAGCGCAGCGTGACTCGCGCATGCGCAGTGCGTGCCCGGCCGTGAAGCCGAAAGCTGTCACGGCCGGGTGCCCACAGTTTGAATGGAGGCACCGGAGGAGGGGGGGGGGGAGAGGAGCGACGCATCGATGGACCGTGAAGCAGGTAAGTGTCTGTATATTAAAAGTCAGCAGCTACACATTTTGTAGCTGCTGACTTTTAATAAACATAAAAAGGCTGGAACTCCGCTTTAAGACACCCTACTGGACTAAACTTCAACTCTAAGCTCCTCGCCTGCCTTGCAACTTCTTCAGTTGGATTGTAAAGGCAGAATCTGGAAACACCAGAATCCAGAGGGATCCACCCAAGCTCTTGCAGGAAGGCACAGAGGAACCCATTCCATCAGCCACAGATGAGTATCCATACTCACCAACTTATCTGGGTCTGTCCACTGCAAATCCCCGTGATTTGGTAGACAAAGGAATGCATCCACGAGCGGAGGATCAGCACACAAGTTCTGTGACCTCTGTGGGTCTGGTAAGCAGCCAATGGCATCCCTAGGGGGGGCCAGAAGGGGCCCTAACCCCCCAACATTATGCTGTGCCCCACCATGTGCCCCCCCCAAATTTTTATTTGTTATTTTTGCATTTTTTGTATTTTGCTCGGGCCGCCGCTGGAGTAACACAGTTTCTCTGAGAGGGAGAGCGTCCCCAGTCAGCTCCTGCGGATGATTCCTCCCCCCTCCCTCTGCTTGCTGACACTGCATAATGTGAGCACTCACACAACCACAGCCGCCCAATCTGCTCCTTCCCCTGCATCCTCATTGGCACGGAGAAGAGCGAGTTGCAGGAAGGACTCCACGAGCACTGTGGGGGGGGGGGGGGGGCCCAAGCCTTCATCTCAGTTACTGAAAAAACAGACTGATTTCTCCCGTATTTAAGACAGGAGAACCAGCCTGCAAATTCCGAGAGTGGTGACTGCAAACTGAGCCGAGTGTCAGTCTATGACACTCTTTACAGCCCAGCGAGTCCAGCCACCCCCCTCACTCTCCTAACATACGAGCAGGGAGGAATACAGCTCCTCCTCCTCCTTCCAGTCCCGCCCACACTATCCCGGTGTGCTGTATCTGAAGAGAGGGGATGTGTGGGCGGGAAATATGAAAATCAGCAGCATTCCTGGCTGTGTGTGAATGATGCCTGAGATTCTAGTCTGGACCGTGGGTAAGTGTGTGCACTGCAGACTGCATTACACTGTAATCACTGAACTGCATTATCTCCATTTCTTCTCTCCCCCATCTGTCTCCCTCCCCCTCTCCTGTTCTTTCAAGACATTCACAATTTACTTTCACTTTGTTAGACTTATATGTATCAGACTGGTGAGCCCAATGGAGCAGAGGAAGTTCTCCCTTACGTGTCTGACTCGCGGCCCCTGATAGTATGGACAGGAGGCACGGGAGTGCGGAATGGTATGAGAGCCTCACGGGTAGTTGCAGGAGATGCGGCTCTGGATCCAGGTGCAGAGGAGTAGGTGTCCGGCCAAACAGGCAACAGGAAACAGGAACACAGGCAGAGGATGCTGAGCAGGAGCAGAGCGGGATGGTCGGGTCACAGGCAGGGTCGGCAACAGGCAGGCAGCGAAGTACAGAGTACAGGCAGGTTCAAGGTCAAGGCAAGCTGAGGTCAGGTGCAGGCAGAAGACAAGGGTAATCCGATGGGCAGGCCGGGTAATCAGGAGGCAAGTGTTCAGACAGGTATCAGGAGCAAAAGGTCACAGGTAGATGCAGATCAAACAGCACCGGTCTGAAGTATTCCAGATATTTAAATGGACTGTTTGGTGCACCCGTGCGCACAGGCACACCATCGCGCATAGGCGCGTGCGCCCGCAGTCCGGGACGTGAACCAGCGCGCACAGGAGCATGCACAACACGTTCAGCAAGGTGAGTTCTCTGACACACTTTCAGTTAGGCAGGTAATATACGGTGCAAATTTATTTCCTGCATCTACAGATTGCAGGAATGAAACTTGCATAATTCCCCCATCAACACAGACAGTGCTGACAGGGGAATATCCCTCCTGCCCAGCAATTGTATTCTCCCGACAAACAGTGATTATCACTAGTGGCTATAGCAACCACTAGTGATAATCATAAGAGAATCTGCTCATTAATGGTTCAAATCTCAGCCAGTTCCTGCTGAACCAGCTGAGATTTACACTGTCTATGGCTGGTCTTAGCTCTTAGGCAGCCCATACATTGATCACTTTTTTTCATTCAACTATTAGGTTGAATGAAAAAAATAAAAAAAATTATCCAATTCCCTCATCTACACATTATAGGTGGATGGGGGAATCCTCCCAGTGTGGACCAGTGCTGGAACAACCAGAGTTGCTGTCCTGTCCCGGCTATTCACAGCGCTGGTCTCTGTCTCCATGGCAGCGGCGGCAGCACATTGGAACCCAGTGCTGGTTACTTTATGGGGCTGATGTACAGGAGGACCAGCACAATTTGTTGTTAGAGATGGGCTGGCCATGTTCAAAATTTCACATGCCAGAGCCTGCCAGGAAGCCCACACTGCACCGCTCTAATCACAGGCAGTGAGACATTTCCCGGTCCGCAGCTGCACATATCAGGAAATGTCTCACTGGCTGTGATTTGCACTGTGGAGTGTCGGCTTCCTGGCGGGATCGGGCATGTGGGATTTCAAACACACCCGAGCCCATCTCTATTGGTTGTAGACAGTTGAGCTCCCTGCAGGTTGCTTAGCAGCAGTGGCGCCTTCTCTGACATGTTGATTGTGATGCAATCCAGGTGATGCTCCTAGTCAAATCCTAGTGTTAAATATCAGTGATTTTATTGATCAAAGCCCACACTTTACTGGCATAGAGCCCACATGGCTACTGAACATACGGTTGATTATATATATGTGGTTGTACTCTTGATGCTAATAAATACTGTGTTTATTAGATCTGACTGGGAGCATCACCAGGATCACATCCCGATCAGCATGTCAACAGAGAAGGTTATACAGCATTACTGCTGCTAGGTGACCAGCTGGGGGCTCGGCTCTCTATAACCAATAGTGCCAGCCTTCCCCTGCATGCACCCATAATGTCACCAGCACTAGGTCCTAATAGACTGCCGCCGCTGCCAAGGAGACAGATGCCAGACCAGCGCTGTCAATAGCAGGGACAGGACAGCTGGGGAACCCCACAGTGGCAGAACACCAGGGCCCGGTGGCAAGACAACCTTTGCAACCCTGATAGTTCTCCCACTGCTTTGGACCCTTATATTTTCTTGGTGTGCTGGTGACATATATCTCTTGTTTTCTGCCACCCTGGGGGGCCCCAGTTTAGTAGGAAGGGAGTTAACTGCAGAACATGTGAAAGGGATCGTAGTAAAGGGCCCCAGGATATATATATATATATATATATATATATATATAATTGCATTTTATAGTTGGCCCCCCTACTTTTGTCCCTGTCCCCCCATGTGCCCCCCCTAAATATGAACGCTAGAGACGCCACTGTAAGCAGCTAATCTTATAATTTTTGAACATGGTGGTATTTTCAAATTTAAGTGTCCAAACACCTTGGGATCGCCATCTGTTCGATTTGGGACTTATGAGACAATTTGTTTTGTCTTTCAATTTAGTCAAATCTAATCTGCGTTTTCATTGTCTTTTCAGCACCGAGAGAGACGCTTCATAAATCTTTACCCTTTTGGCTGTTTTCAAAATTCAGATTATATACACAGTGGGGCTGATTTACCAAACGTTTGCGCCATGAGTATTGGCGCATCTGCGTGCGCAATGGCTGTTTTGGTATTTACAAAACATTAGCGCCTGTAGCGCAGCCCTATTTCCCATTTACTATAGTGTTCTCTGCGCCCGGGAGGAGGCGCTCAGTGCGCTACTATGGACCTGGCGCAGGGCATGTTAAAATCTAAATATAAAGAAGCTGGAAGTGAGAAAATATTGGGGGTGATGTGGGGTGATGTGAGGAAGTGTAGGGACACCTGCCCAAATAACAAACATGGCCAAAATAGAGTGGGAAAGTAACTTTTTCAAAACCAGCCCGCTGCGCCGGCAATTCCGATTCGAGCTGCGGGAGGTTTTTTTGAGCTCAGCGCGGGAATTTCAATGGTTTAAATGCGCCGGGACACTGCGCCGGCAAAATCTTAGTAAATGTCAAGTCACCTAAATCAATTTGCATAAGTTGAACAGGCGCAGCTCTGAACTTGCCATTGCGCCTGCAAAATGACATTTCTAAAGGAAAAAAACCCATTTAAAAGCAGCCGCGGCTGTAATGAATTGTCGGCTCCCGGCAATATAGAGAAAAGTCTTTGAAAGTCTTTGCTAACCAAAAAAAAAAGCGTGGGGGTTCCCCCAAATTCCATAACCAGGCCCTTCAGGTCTGGAATGGATATTAAGGGGAACCACGCTGCAAATTTAAAAAAAAAATGACGTGCGGGTTCCCCCCAAATATCCAACCCAGGCCCTTCAGATCTGGCATGGATTTTAAGGGGAACTCCACCCCAAATTTTATAAAAAAATGGCGTGGAGTTCCCCCAAAAATCCACACCAGACCCTTATCCGAGCACATAACCTGGCCAGCCGCAGGGGAAAAGTGGGGGACGAGAGCGGCCCCCCCTCCCTCCTGAACCGTACTAGGCCATATGCCCTCAACATGGGGAGGATGTCCCCATGTTGATGGGGACAAGGGCCTCATCCCCACAACCCTTGCCCGGTGGTTGTGGGGGTCTGCGGGCGGGGGGCTTATCGGAATCTGGAAGACCCCTTTAACAAAGGGGACCCCCAGATCCCGCCCCCCCTGTGTGAAATGGTAATGGGGTACAATTGTACCCCTACCAGTTCACAAGGAAAGTGTAAAAAATTTAAAAAATGACAAGAGCCGGTTTTTGACAATTCCTTTATTAATGTCTTTTCTTTTCTTCCATCTTCTTCTTTCTTCTTCCATCTTCTTCTTTTCTCCATTCAGGTTTCTTCCTCCATCTTCATCTTCCTCTTCATCTTTATCTTCATCTTCCTTCTTCCTTCGGTGTTCTTGTCCGCATCTTGCTCCGGCGTCTTCCCTTCTTCTTTCTTCTCCGGCCGCTCCGTTTGAATTGGAGGTTCCCACTGTACGACGCTTCAGTTCTCCACTTGGTCCGCTTACACCCGGTGGCTCCGCCCCCCTCTGTCACCACGGGAAAGTCCCCGTGAAATCCATGTGCGTCAGAGGGGGGCGGGGTCATGGGTGTAAGCGGACCCAGAGGCGAACTGAAGCGTCGCACAGCGAGAACCTCCAATTCAAACGGAGCGGCCGGAGAAGAAAGAAGAAGGGAAGACGCCGGAGCAAGATGCTGGACGAGAACACCGAAGGAAGAAGGAAGATGAAGATAAAGATGAAGAGGAAGATGAAGATGGAGGAAGAAACCCGAATAGAGAAAAGAAGAAGATGGAAGAAGAAGATGGAAGAAGATGGAAGAAAAGAAAACACATTAATAAAGGAATTGTCAAAAACCGGCTCTTGTCATTTTTTACATTTTTGACACTTTCCTTGTGAAATGGTAGGGGTACATTTGTACCCCATTACCATTTCACACAGGGGGGGGCCGGGATCTGGGGGTCCCCTTTGTTAAAGGGGTCTTCCAGATTCCAATAAGCCCCCCGCCCGCAGACCCCCACAACCACCGGGCAAGGGTTGTGGGGATGAGGCCCTTGTCCCCATCAACATGGGGACATCCTCCCCATGTTGAGGGCATGTGGCCTGGTACGGTTCAGGAGGGAGGGGGGGCCGCTCTCTCGTCCCCCCCTCTTCCCCTGCGGCCGGCCAGGTTATGTGCTCGGATAAGGGTCTGGTGTGGATTTTTAGGGGGACTCCACGCCATTTTTTTTTTAAATTTGGGGTGGAGTTCCCCTTAAAATCCATGCCAGATCTGAAGGGCCTGGTTTGGATATTTGGGGGGAACCCCACGTCATTTTTTTTTAAAATTTGCAGCGGGGTTCCACTTAATATCCATTCCAGACCTGAAGGGCCTGGTTATGGAATTTGGGGGAACCCCCACGCATTTTTTTTTTTGGTTAGCAAAGACTTTCAATGACTTTTATCTGTATTGACAGGAACCAGCAATTCATTACAGCCACAAGGACTTTTAGATGACTATTATTTTACTTTAGAAATGTCATTTTGCTCTCCAACTGTTATAAACATGGAAAACATGTGCTACTTTACAGGCATACTATAGACACCCCCCGGGGATGATATTTAGGGCCAATTCACACAGGATGCAGTGCAGTGCGTTTTTTTGATGCCTGAAAAACGCAAAGAAAGTTGATCACATTAATGCCAATGGCATAGTTCACACCACTGCAGTCCGTTCCAGTGCATTTCAGAAAGCCAAAAAATAATTGGTCATCCTGCATTTTTTAGGTACAAAACTGTACTGGACCCCAGTAAAACACATCAAAAACGCAACGGAAAGTACCAAAAATGCACTGGAATGCACCGCAACGCACCTAAATGCACCAAAGATGCACTGCAACACACTTGTCCTAAGTGAAAAGAGGCGGAAAAAAACACTGGACTGCATCAAAAACACCTCAAAAATGCACTGGAATGTGTCAAAACGCGCATGCAGAAAAGCACCTGGAACGCACCCAGACTGCGTTTCTATAGTGTGAACTAGGGCCAGTTCACACCATAGAAACACCATCCGGATGCATTCCAGGTGCTTTTCTGCATGCACTTTTTTCATGCGTTCCGGTGCATTTTTGGTAAGTTTTTGATGCAGTCCAGTGCTTTGTTTTCACCCCTCTTTTTTATTAACCATAGATAAGGACAAGTGTGTTCCAGTGCGTTTTTGGTGCATTTAGGTGTGTTCCTGTGCGTTCCAGTGCGTTTATGATGCGTTTTGATGCGTTCCAGTACAGTCCAGTGCAGGTAAAATGCAGCATGTTCTATTTTTTTGGTGGAACTGGAACGCACTGAAACAAACACTGCCATTTAGAACCATATAACTAACTTTCCATGCATTTTGGATGCATAAAAAACGCAATGCACTGCATGTGGTGTGAAATGGCCCTTAAGCAATTTGGCATATTTAAAGGCACTTCTCCTTGTTTTGTTTTTGTTTTTCCAAATTGGTGACATTGATATATGTCCCTTAGGGTGGGACCTGGGCCCCCATTTTAAGGCCAATAACTAGAACAGTGTTTCTCAACTCCAGTCCTCAAGGCGCACCAACAGGTCATGTTTTTGGGATTTCCTGCAGATAAAACAGCTGTGATAATTACTAAGGCAGTGAAACTGCTCAAATCACCTGTGAAAATCAATGAAAATCCCCAAAACATGACCTGTTGGTGCGCCTTGAGGACTGGAGTTGAGAAACACTGAACTAGAAGATAAGCCAACCAAGTGGGGACTAGCAAAATTAACAAGTCAGTTCCCATAGACTGCAATAGTATTTGTTGGTGGGGGGGGGAGGGGTGATTGTCCCATCTCTAATTTTGTAGCATGCTGGATGATGTGCTTAATTTTGGACGGGGGAGGGGGGTTGTTATTTTTTGCTAGCTGCATTGGTGTTGTTCTGCACATGCCCAGCCAGTTATTTTTTTTGGCGTGCTTTTTGTGTATGAACAGCGCCTGGATATTTCTGGGCATGCTCACTCAGAGAGTGTTTTTATGGGTTAGAAATTGAAGGACATCTTAACAGGTGTGCCCACTTTGAATTTCAGTCTCTACATTGGGAGAACGTGCATTCTGGGTGTTTCATGGACTGTGCATGTGTTTTCAATTGCCTCATTAGCACACAAACATATGTTATATAAAGCTCACAGAGCATTCGGTCGATTGCCTTAAGAAGAGGCAAGTGTGTGTGTGTGGGGGGCAAAATGTACATGTTGGTGTCCTTATCGCGTTTGTAACACATGTATTTTATTTGTTATGTCTTTGCAAAACAAGTGATTGGTTAACTTATGTGGATTGTATATTTTTGGTGTGGGGGAGATATGTTCCCCTGAAATAATTCTGATGTTGTTAATGTGTGTTGTTTGTTCACTTTGATTTAATTGTCTGCTGCATTTTTTTGGCCAAAAATTGCTCAAGATGTTGAGTCTGTAACTGTTTCAAATTGACCATGTTTTTTATTTTGCCTTCCCTTTTGTTTTGTTGAACAATAAAATTAGATGGAAAGTTTTGATGTTTGTTTTGTTTTCTTTGCAACAAATGTGACAGCTGATTGGCATGTCAAAACAAAACAGGTGTGATTTGTCTACCCTGGTGCCTTCATGGTAGTATATGCATGGATTGTGTGCTGCCATGGAGCGTCACCAGGAAATGAAAAGTACAGAGCGGTAAGTATTCAATTTTCCTTTTTTTACTGCAGTGGTTCTCAGCCTCAGTCCTAAAGTACCCCAACAGGACATGTTTTGTGAATTTATCTTATCGAGAATTGCTGTCCAAAAATCAAAACCATTGACTGTGATTTAAAGCACATGTGCAAGATGAAGGAAAACCTGCAAACATGGCCTGTTGGGGGTACTTGAGAAGCACTGATTTAGAGCACTGCACCTAAAAATAGCTCAAGGCCATACAATTCTAATTGTGGGCATTTTAAGGGAAACAAAGTAAGTGTTAGAACCCCTGGGTGTGTGTTTTTTTTTTGATTATTTTTTTTGTAGTTTGGCCTTTATCTCCTTTTCTTAACATTGGCTTCACTTCCTGTCACACAGCTAAACAGGAAGTGAAGGTAAAACCCTACCAATGGCTTTTCTTGGGGACACACAGATCAATCTAACTAGTGTCCCCATTAAGCAAATTGCACTCTAGCACTTTGTTGTGTACACCCCAAATCATTGGGTAGTTTGGGGTTAAGTAAAGACAAATCCACTCTGCAGTAAAAGTGTACCTGCTGAAAATCTGAGGGAAAGTACTGGTGATTGGATGTTACAATCATGTAAAAGCAAAGATGTTTTTTTTTTGGCTTGCATGTCCCCCTCAGATATACAGCAAGTGCACTTGTAGTGCAAAGTAGATTTGCCTTTAGTAAATAAACCCCACAGTCCAAACTACCTAATAATTTGTGGTGTACCCCGCAATATGCTCGAGTGCAATGTGCATAATGGGGAAAGTATTTAGACTGACCTGTGTGTCCCCACGGAAAGACATTGTTAGGGATTTTCCCTCACTTCCTGTGTGGCTATGTGACAGGAAGTGAATTATTTGGAAGGATAAAGTGGCCAAATTATTTAGTTTAACTTTTCAAAGACTCATTCCTAAGTTGAATTATGATGCATGTCAATGGCCCATTTGGACCCTCTTTAATCACTTGAGATCAGCGCTATAACTGATCGCCGGCCACAGCATGGTCCTCAAATGCCGGGAGTCCGTCAATAAACGTCCTCCCCTTTGCGCGCGCTGTGGTCACAGAGTCACTGTGACTCGGGTGATGACAGATCCGAGTAAGGGGCCGATACCTGCCCTTTACCATGTGATCAGCTGTCAGCAAATGACAGCTGATCACGTGATGTAAACAAAAGCTGGGTAATGGCTTTTGTTTTCTCCTTGTGCTGACAGCGTGAGCATAAAAAAAAGGCAATCACCGGCTTATGTGCAAGGAACATGGGGCCCGAAGAGGAAGAGGCAATTCTGCATCATCTTTGACAATTAGTAGCCCCTGCCAGTGCCACCTATCAATGCCCACCACTGGTGCCAATCAGTGGCACCTAGCAGTGCTGCCAGTGCCTATCAGTGCCCATCACTGCCAACTATCATTGCCACTTCTCACTGCCCACCAGTGCTAAATAGCAATGCCACCTCTCAGTGCCCACCCTTGCCACCTTATCGGTGCCCATCAGTGCAGTCTCATCAGTGTACATCAATGAAGAAGAAAAATTACCTTTTTTAAAAATATTAACCAGTTTCCTACCGCCCACCGTCCAATGACATCCTTGGCTTTGGGCGGTGACATCTGAATGATGCCTGCAGTTGCAGGCATCATTCAGATATCATTCTTTTCAGCCGGCGATTCTGTGCACAATAAAAACGATCATAGTGGCAGTTCCGCCGCTTGATCATTCTTATAGGCGGGGGAGGGGACGTCCCCCCCTCTCTTGCCGCCATCCGGTGCTTCTCCGGGCTCTCCCGTGCCATCTGGGGCTCGGAGAACGATTTGGAGATGACTGGTGACCAGATGGTCATCAGTCATCTCTATGACCGTCGGAGGCGCAGGCACGATGTTATGACATCATGCCGTGTTCCCGTATGTTAACCAAGCCGTGATCTTGGCTGTCAGCATGAGATTGGTGATTTTTTTTTGGAACAATATCATGCTTTCCCGCCTGGAGGAGAGATGTGGGGTCTTATTGACCCTGCATCTCTCCATAAAGAGGACCTGTCACACACATTCCTATTACAAGGGATGTTTACATTCCTTGTAATAGGAATAAAAGAGATCCCAAAAAATTAAAAAAATTAAAAAAGAGTAAGAAATACAAAAAAGTCAAAAAACAAAAACAAAAAAAAAAAAAAAAAAAAAGCCCATGTCCCCGGTAGCTCGCGCTCAGAAGCGAACACACACATAAGTCCCGCCCACATATGTAAACGCCGTTCAAACCACACATGTGAGTTATTGCTGCGTGCGTTAGAACGAGTGCAGCAATTCTAGCGCTAGACCCCCTCTGTAATGCCAAAATGGTAACGTGTAAAAAAAAATTAAGCATCGCCTAGGGAGATTTTTAATTACTGAAGTTTGGTGTCATGCCATGTGTGTGCGCAATTTTAAAGCGTGACGTGTTAGGTATCTATTTACTCAGCATAACAACATCTTTCACATTATACCAAAAAATTGGCCGTAACTTTACTGTTTTGTAATATTTTTAGCAAACAAAAGGCGTTTGAAAATTTATTGCGCAAATACCGAGCGAGATAAAAATTTGCAATGACCGCCATCTTATTCCCTAGGGTGTCTGCTCCAAAAAAATATATAATGTTTGGTGTTTTGAAGTAATTTTATAGCCATAAATTTATGATTTTTACATGAAGGAGAGAAGTGCCAGAATAGGCCCAGTGCTGAAGTGGGTAAAATATCCATTTTTTTTTTTTTTTAAACTCGGTCTTTTGTATTTATAGAAAAAAAATAAAAATAAAACACAAAGGTGATCAAATAGCACCAAAAGCAAGCTCTATTTGTGTGCCAACAAATAAAACATTTTCATTGAGTTACAGTGTTGTATGAGCGCGCAATTGTCATTAAAAGTGCATCAGCGCTGAAATGTGAAACTTGGTCTGGGCAGTGCGCAAGTGGTTAATATAAGGCTACATGCACACGGACGTTTTTCCAACCGCTTGTTTGAGCGTTTTTTGCAGCTTAAAAACATCTCTCCATGTTAGCCTATGGCCTCATGGCCACCATGGCGTTTTGGAGCTGTAAATGGCATAGGCGTTTTTAGGCCCCATGTAGACGGGACACTGGTGCAAAGTGTTCTGAACTAAGGTTGAAAGTGGCGTTTAGAAAGGCGCGCTTTGTGGCGTTTGCATGCCGTGTTTTACCAGATTTGCATGTATATGATAAGGAGCCGCCCTAAGCTCCAAAAACAGTATTATTTACGATTTTAGCTATTTAGTGAGACCAGAGTGATATGAGCAGCTGAGAGCAGCAGTGTAGTTGTATTTAGGCTGGGTTCACACTAGTGCGACACGACATCTGTCCTACTTTGGATCCGACTTTGCCCTGCGACATGAAGCCGATATATGTCCGACTTTCAATGAACGGGGATCCGACTTGGATCCCCGCCAATAGCAGGCACTGTGTTTGGTATGAATCTTGAGGGGGAACTCCAGGCCAAATTTTAAATAAAAAACCGGCATGGGTTCCCCCTCCAGGAGCATACCAGGCCCTTGGGTCTGGTCTGGATTTGAAGAGGAACCCCTACGCGGAAAAAACGGCGTGGGAGTCCCCCCCAAAATCCAAACCAGACCCTTATCCGAGCACACAACCTGGCAGGCCGCAGGGGAAGAGGGGGGGACGAGAGAGCGGCCCCCCCCTCCCTCCTGAACTGTACCAGGCCGCATGCCCTCAACATGGGGGGTTTGGTGCTCTGGGGCAGGGGGGCGACCTGCGGCCCCCCCCCCCAGAGCACCCTGCCCCCATGTTGATGAGGACAAGGGCCTCTTCCCGACAACCCTGGCCGTTGGTTGTCGGGGTCTGCGGGCGGGGGGCTTATCGGAATCCGGGAGCCCCCTTTAATAAAGGGGCCCCCGGATACCGGCCCCCCACCCTATGTGAATGAATATGGGGTACATCGTACCCCTACTCATTCACCTGGTGGAAAAAGATTGCAATAAAAAAAACACAGCTTTTTAAAGTATTTTATTGCACAGCTCGGGGGTCTTCTTCCGACTTCGGGGGTCTCCGGTGTCGTCGCCGCCGCTCTCCGGTTTTCTTCTGCCGGGCCACCGCTAACTTCTTTAGCTCTTTTGCTAGCGGAGGCCCGGTCTTCTCTGTTGCCTTCTCCCCTCTTCTCCTCTCCGGTTCTTCCTTTCTTCTGCCGGGCCTCCGCTAACTTCTTTTAGCTCTTTTGCTAGTGGAGGCCCGGTCTTCTCCGTCGCCTTCTTCTTCTCCCGCTATCCGGTTCTTCTCCCGGTTCTTCTCCCGCTTCTTTCTTCTGCCGGGCCTCCGCTAACTTCTTTTAGCTCTTTTGCTAGTGGAGGCCCGGTCTTCTCCGTCGCCTTCTTCTTCTCCCGCTATCCGGTTCTTCTCCCGGTTCTTCTCCCGCTTCTTTCTTCTGCCCACCCTAACTTTTGCTAGTGGAGGGGCCGGTCTTCTCCGTCGTCGCCGTCGGCGTCTTCTTCCCTCTTCTCCTCCTCGATGTTGACTCGTCGCTTCCTCTCGCAGTAATGCTAAATTTTCGGTCCGCAGAGATTAATATAGGCTTCTCATGACGTCACAGTCACATGTTCCCATGACGTCACACTCACATGCTCCGGGGCCACTGATAAGGCGGCACTAACGGGCACTGATAAGGCGACACTGATGGGCACCGATGAGGTGGCACCAATGAGGTGGCACCAATGAGGTGGCACTGATAGGCGGCACTGATGGGCACTGATAGGCGGCACTGATGGGCGCTGATATGTGGCACTGGTATGCGGCACTGATGGGCACTCATAGGCGGCACTGATGGGCACTTATAGGCAGCACTGATGGATACTTATGGGTGGCACTGATAGGTGGCACGGACGGGCACTGATAGGCGGGCACTTATGGGCACAGATGGGCACTGATAGGTGGCACTAATGGACACTGGTAGGTGGCACTGATGACTGGTGGCTGGCATTGCTGGGCATCATGCATTTTTTTTGTGCCATGATGGTGCCAATCAGTGCCCATTTGTGGGCACTGATTGACATATATTTTTTATCTCTTTGTGCATGTGGATGGCCATGGGGGACTTACCTGGCCATCCACATGCTTGGGGTTCCCTGGTGGTCCTGGGGGGCTTCCCTGGTGGTCCAGTGTGGGTATCCGAGGGGGGGCTGCGCTGATAAACAATCAGCGCGAACCCCCCCTGTCAGGAGAGCCGCCGATCGGCTCTCCTCTACTCGCGTCTGTCAGACGCGAGTGAGGAAGAGCCGATCAACGGCTCTTCCTGTTTACATTGTGATCAGCCGTGATTGGACACGGCTGATCACGTGGTAAAAAGCCTCCGCCGGAGGCTCTTTACCTAGATAAGTGTAGCGGTGTGTCAGACTGACACACCGCTCCACCGATCGCCGCGATGCGCGCCCCCCGGGCGCGCGGCGGCTGTTATCCCGCAGGACGTCATATGACGTCCAGTGTGGATAACACAACCACTTCCCGGACGTCAATATGCTATTGACGGGGCGGGAAGTGGTTAAACATAGTGTTTTCATTGAGTAACTATACGTTGTGTATATTTACACCCCCTTTTTTTTCTACACAGGCTAATATTTTATTATTTTTCTGTAGTGTTCACGGTGGGTTTTCCCTACATTTTACACCTAGTCATTGCACCTTTACAACATCAATTACTTTCTATTCCTGGTATTCAGGGATTTCAGGTGCCGCAGACGATTAAATCGGTTGTATACCCGCTGCTGTTTTTTTTTTTCATACCTGAAAGGCAAAAGGCATAATGAGCTAGTATGCACCGCATACTAGCTCATTATGAAATACTTACCTTAGAACGAGGCGACGGGAACTTACCTGGTCCACGCCGAGGGAGATGTCATCTTGCCTCGGCGTGTCTTCCGGGTATCGCCGGTCCAGCGCTGTGAGTGGCTGGAGCGGCAATGTCATCACTCCTGCGCGTCGGCAAGGTCCTGCGGCTGCCAGGCTTTAGCCGAGAATCCCTGCTGCGAATCCCTGTACAGGTTTAGGAGATATTCTTTTTACCTACAGGTAAGCCTTATTATAGGCTTACCTGTAGGTAAAAGTCCAAAAATAGGGTATACAACCGCTTTAACTATTGAACTGACAGCGCTTCCCTTCACTTGTACACACAGTCCTGGATAAAGCTCTGAGAACACTAGCCAGTGTTCTCGTTGTGTGGACCCTCAGCTGACTTCCAACACAAGAGTGGGGATTAACTGTCTAAGGCTTCTTAGGGTGTCTGTACTCACAAGGCTCCTGAGCCCCACCCGCAGCCTTCTCTCTCTCTGATCCCAAACCAGATTCACTGTAGACTCTCCCTCTGTCAGCTATGGTAGGACCAGGGTCTGCCACACAGACTTCAGGCCCTCAGGTTGCCCACCTGAGGCCACATGGCATCGAGTGCTGGAGGAGGCAGTGCCCCTCCCCACCCTGGTCAAATCCTCTGTTAGCAAAGAACCCACAGCCAATGAGCTCTTTGAATATAAATACAGTCACCCAGCATGCCTAGGGACACCTCCCCTTGTAACTGGCCAGGGCTGTATGAATATTCATGCTCCCATCTGCATGGTTTCTGCCTACTGTCTAGCACTTTTCATAGTTACTAGGACACAGACAGTGAAACTCAAAACAGCATGAGCAGCACAAGAGCACACTGAGCAGACTTCACTAGCCAATCACCGCTCTCTGTTAAGCAGACATAAATTACGTTTACCTAGCTGTCTCTCTGATAAGCAGAGAAACCGCAAACTATTATACACTAATCCTAGCACCTACCTAGGCAGGTGCTCACATTTATAAAGCACCAACATATGCAGCACTTCAGAAAAAACATAGAAACATCAGTCACTGTTTCTTAAATCAATCCCAATCTAATATCACTATCATGGTCACATACATTTGGATGAATTTGGGAGGAAGCCAATCAACTTACTGTATCTATGTTTTTGAAATGTTGGAGGAAAACATTTTATTTATTAAATACAGGTACTTGTTTAGCGTTGTCAATTTCCGCAGCGCCCTCAAGAAGCTTACAATCTAGAGTCCCTGCAAAGAGCACACAAACTCAGCTCTTTTCATTAACTCTATTGAGAACCTGTAACATGATGAGAATTATTTAACGTAGAAACTACAATGGTTTTGTAGTATGTTTTCCATCTCTTAGGATCTTTTTAGTCTTTTGAAAGAGTGAAATAAAGTTGGATTTGTAAATCATTGATACAGGCTGCTTAAAAAATCAGACTACATGAACGTCTCTGTGATAAAAATATATATAAATTATGTGAGGAAGGAAAATGGAATCCTAGAATCCAGAATTAAGATAAACAATGTAGACATGTATTGCATGCTGAATCATAGAATACATACATTTTAAATCTGACATGTATAACTGAATTTGCACATACTATCATAAATTTTCCATCCCTTATGTCTGGAAGAATACAAATACATTTTGTTCTTGCTCTAAGGTACTGGAATCCATAATGCTACATACATCTCTGAATACTAAACAGGCATTTTAAATGGGCTCTATAGTCTTTTGGTATAATGCATATAAATTGCCTCTTCTGAAAAGTAAAAAAAATATATCTTTTTTTTTTGCAATTTAGTTTGTATGTTTTTGTGGATCCAATACGTAGATGATATGATTAAGCACTGAATCGCGGTGCGAAACGTCAGCTCATACTTGCTGTTTTTTTGCTGTGGCATGTTGTTTGTGCTTTTGTTTTAAATAAAAGAACCTTTTTTGGAGTGCGGCTGTCCAAGCGTTTTCCTCAGATTTTTTGCACGTAGATGATATGGAAGAGGTAGGGAGTATGTTAACTCTTAAATATATAATCCATATGGATAGTGGAATCTACTGTATATTTTGCTATATATTTACAAATTTGTTAAAGTGGTTGTTAAGCCACCTTCACATCTTCATACCATCCCCTCTGTGTATTAATCCTGTGTGCCCCTGTGTGAGTGATTTATAAAAAAAAAAAGAAGCCTACTATACCTCATTTCAGAGCTCTTCTCAGCGATCACATGATCAGCTGGCTTTCTTCTCTCGCCGTCTGATAGATGCAGCGGGCGGGGCCGAGATTTCCCCCGCTGACGTCACTCAGGAGAGTAGAGAGAGAGAGCCAGCTGATCATGTGATCACTGAAAAGAGCTGTGAAATGAGGTATAGCAGACTTTTTTTATATAAATCACTCACAGAGGGGCACACAGGATTAGAACACAGATGGGCACACAGGATTAGAACACAGAGGGGATGTTATGAAGATGTGAAAGCTATTCGTGCAGCAAGAGTTGAGGGGGCAGGCACTGTCACAAGCTGACAGGCAGAGAGGGGAGGGGGAGAGAGCACAGAGGATACAGATGGCAGGCTGCCGATGGCAGAGGCACGTACGGATGACTTCGGTGTCAGGGCTCAGCAGCCCTGATATATCGGAGTCAGTGTACAGGGGGGAGAGCATAGCCAGGCATGATCAGATAGGTATTACAAGTGATACAGAGGGCCAAATTACACAGCACAAGCACTGTGCTGTATAAAATGCTTTAACCACTTAACGACCGCCCACTGTAAATATACGTCGGCAGAATGGCACGGACAGGCACAATCACGTACATGTACGTGCCTGCCTTCGTATGGGTGGGGGGTCCAATCGGACCCCCCTCCGGTACAGTGGGTGGCCGGGATCGCTTCGGGAGCGATCCGTGATGAGGGGGCCGCCATTCGATTCTGGCCATCCCCTTGCGATCGCTCCCGGCGAATCAAATGCTTCCTCTGCCTGTGTAATGTTTACACAGGCAGGAGGAAGTGATGTCATCCCTCATGTGGCGCTCACATATACCGAGCGCCGCATGAGAGAAGACACAAAGGTTAGTGCACTAAATAGCACACTGACACCACACACATAGGCACATGATCGCCCCCGCAGGCCCCCCCAGACATCCCCCAGCCCCCAGTCACAGTGTCACTGATTGCAGTGACCATTTATTTACTGATCACTGCAATCAGTGACATTTGTGACTGTAAAAGTGTCACTACAGTTAGTTTTAGGTCCAGTGTAGCCCCCTAACCCCCCTAATAAAGGTTTAACCCCTTGATCGCCCCCCAGGTAACCCTTTCACCCCCTAGCACCGCCGCCACTAAGCGATCATTTTTCTGATCGCTGTTTTAGTGTCGGTGATGCTGATAGGTAGCCAGTTATTTTTTTTAGGTTCGCCGCAGGTTTTTATAGCGTCGGGTACCCCCATATATTACCTAATAAAGGATTAACCCCTTGATCGCCCCCCCAGGTAACCCTTTCACCCCCTAGCACCGCTGTCACTAAGCGATCGTTTTTCTGATCGCTGTCTTAGTGTCGGTGATGCCAATAGGTAGCCAGTTATTTTTTTTTAGGTTCGCCGCAGGTTTTTATAGCGTCAGGTACCCCCGTATATTACCTAATAAAGGTTTAACCCCTTGATCGCCCCCCCAGGTAACCCTTTCACCCCCTTTTGCCAGTGTCACTAAGCGATCGTTTTCTGATCGCTGTCTTAGTGTCGGTGATGACGATAGGTAGCCAGTTATTTTTTTTAGGTTCGCCGCAGGTTTTTGTAGCGTCGGGTACCCCCATATATTACCTAATAAAGGTTTAACCCCCTGATTGCCCCTAGTTAACCCTTTCACCAGTGATCACCATATAAGTGTTACGGGTGACGCTGGTTAGTTAGTTTGCTTTTTAACGTGTCAGGGCACCCGCCGTATATAACCCAATAAAGGTTTAACCCCCTGATCGCCCAGCGGGTGATATCAATTAGGTTTTTGCGTCAGAGAGGGTCTGGGTCACACCCCAGGCAGCGTCAGGTTAGTGCCAGTAACGCTAACACCCACGCGTGAAGCATACACCTCCCTTAGTGGTATAGTATCTGAACAGATCAATATCTGATCTGATCAGATCTATACTAGCGTCCCCAGCAATTTAGGGTTCCCAAAAACGCAGTGTTAGCGGGATCAGCCCAGATACCTGCTAGCACCTGCGTTTTGCCCCTCCGTCCAGCCCAGGCCACCCAAGTGCAGTATCAATCGATCACTGTCACTTACAAAACATAACACACATAACTGCAGCGTTCGCAGAGACAGGCCTGATCCCTGCGAATCCAGTGCTGTAGGAGGTGATTTCACCACCACAGTTAAAAAAAAAAGCATATATGCCGAAGCATTGGGGCAGCAGGGGCGGAGGAGTGGAGGAGCGATTTTGCTCCTAATGCCGCGTACATACGGTCGAAATTCCGACGGAGGCATGCCCGTGGAAAAGTCCGACCATGTGTGTGCGGCATATCTTTTGCGGGAGGATGCCCCTATGCTTCGGCATATATAAATGGTGCATGTATGCCCATCATTAGAAGTGGGTGGATGAAGGGCGGTATTCTAATGGTGGGCATACCCACCGATCAATCTCTTTTTTCATTCAGCCAACAGGCTGCATGAAAAAAAAGATTACAATACATGTCCAACAAGGACCAGCATGTTGCTGGACTTTGAATGGTTATACCAGATTGATGCCTACGGGTTTAGGTATCATCTTGGTATCATTCTTTTCAGCCAGCGGCCGGCTTTCATGTAAAAGCAATCCTAGTGGCTAATTAGCCTCTGGACTGCTTTTACAAGCAGTGGGAGGGAATGTCCCCCCCGGATATAAAAAGCGCCATTGGGAAATTGGGAAAGCATTTTATCACACCGATCCTGGTGTGGTCAGATGCTTTGAGGGCAGAGGAAAGATCTAGGGTCTAATAGATCCCAGTTTTTTCAAAAAAAGAGTACCTGTCACTACCTATTGCTATCATAGGGGATATTTACATTCCCTGAGATAACAATAAAAATGATAAAAGAAAAAATATATGGAAGGAACAGTTTAAAAATAAAATAAAAAAGAAAGATTAATAATAAAAAAAAAAAAAAGCACCCCTGTCCTGCCCTGCTCTTGCGCAATGGCGAACGCAAGCGTCGGTCTGGCGTCATATGTAAACAGCAATTGCACCATGCATGTGAGGTATCACCGCGAAGGTCAGATCGAGGGCAGTAATTTTAGCAGTAGACCTCCTCTGTAAATCTAACGTGGTAACCTGTAAAGGCTTTTAAAAATGTATGTAGTTTGTCGCAAATGCACGTTTGTGCGAAATTTTAAAGCATGTCGTGTTTGGTATCTATATACTCGGCCTAAGATCATCTTTTTTTTTTATCAAACATTTGGGCAATATAGTGTGTTTTAGTGCATTAAAATTAAAAAAAGTGTATTTTTTCCCCAAAAAATGCGTTTGAAAAATCGCTGCGCAAATACTGTGTGGAAAAAAAAAATGCAACACCCACCATTTTAATCTGTAGGGCCTTTGCTTTAAAAAAATGTATAATGTTTGGGGGTTCAACATAATTTTATTGCCAAAAAAAAAATGTTTTCATGTAAACAAAAAGTGTCAGAAAGGGCTTTGTCTATAAGTGGTTAGAAGAGTGGATGTAAGCTTCCTAATGTTGTGTATAAAATGCCAGAACAGTTCAAAACCCCCCCAAATGACCCCATTTTGGAAAGTAGACACCCCAAGCTATATACTGAGAGGCATGTTGAGTCCATTGAATATTTTATATGTTGACACAAGTTGCGGAAAAAAGACAATTTTTTTTTATTTTTATTTTTTTTGCACAAAGTTGTCACTAAATGATATATTGCTCAAACATGCCATGGGCATATGTGGAATTACACCCCAAAATACATTCTGTTGCTTCTCCTGAGTACGGGGATACCACATGTGTGAGACTTTTTGGGAGCCTAGCCGCGTACGGGACCCCAAAAACCAAGCACCGCCTTCAGGCTTTCTAAGGGTGTAAAATTTTTGATTTCGCTCCTCACTGCCTATCACAGTTTCGGAGGCCATGGAATGCCCAGATGGCACAAACCCCCCCCCCAAATGACCCCATTTTGGAAAGTAGACACCCCAAGCTATTTGCTGAGAGGTATGGTGAGTATTTTGCAGATCTCGCTTTTTGTCACAAAGTTTTGAAAATTTAAAAAAAAAAAAAAAAAAAAAAACTATTTTCTTTCCTCATTTTCAAAAACAAATGAGAGCTGTAAAATACTCACCATGCCTCTCAGAAAATAGCTTGGGGTGTCTACTTTCCAAAATGGGGTAATTTGGGGGGGTTTTGTGCTATTTTGGCATTTTATGGCCTTCGAAACTGTGATAGGTAGTGAGGAGTGAAATCAAAAATTTGTGCCCTTAGAAATCCTGAAGGCGGTGCTTGGTTTTCGGGGTCCCGTACGCGGCTAGGCTCCTAAAAAGTCCCACACATGTGGTATCCCCATACTCAAGAGAAGCAGCAAAATGTATTTTGGGGTGCAATTTCACAAATAACCATGGCATGTGTGAGCAATATATAATTTAGTGACAACTTTTTGTATTTTTTTTTTTTTTTGTCATTATTCAATCACTTAGGACAAAAAAAAAAAATATTCAATGGGCTCAACATACTTCTCAGCAATTTCCTTGGGGTGTCTGCTTTCTAAAATGGGGTCATTTGGAGGGGTTTTGTGCTATTTTGGCATTTTATGGCCTTCGAAACTGTGATAGGTAGTGAGGAGTGAGATCAAACATTTGCGCCCTTAGAAATCCTGAAGGCGGTGCTTGGTTTTCGGGGGCCCGTACGCAGCTAGGCTCCCAAAAAGTCCCACACATATGGTATCCCCGTACTCAGGAGAAGCAGCAAAATGTATTTTGGGGTGCAATTCCACATATAACCATGGCATGTGTGAGCAATATATCATTTAGTGACAATTTTTTGCAATTTTTTTATTTATTTTTTTGTCATTATTCAATCACTTGGGACAAAAAAAAAATATTCAATGGGCTCAACATGCCTCTCAGCAATTTCCTTGGGATGTCTACTTTCCAAAATGGGGTCATTTGGGGGGGGGGGTTTGTACTGCCCTGCCATTTTAGCACCTCAAGAAATGAGATAGGCAGTCATAAATTAAAAGCTGTGTAAATTCCAGAAAATGTACCCTAGTTTGTAGACGCTATAACTTTTGCGCAAACCAATAAATATATGCTTATTGACATTTTTTTTACTAAAGACATGTGGCTTAATACATTTTGGCCTAAATGTATGACTAAAATTGAGTTTATTCGATTTTTCTTATAACAAAAAGTAGAAAATATCATTTTTTTTCAAAATTTTCAGTCTTTTTCCGTTTATATCGCAAAAAAATTAAATCGCAGAGGCAATCAAATACCATTAAAAGAAAGCTCTATTTGTGGGAAGAAAAGGACGCAAATTTCGTTTCGGTACAACATTGCATGTTCGCACAATTTCCAGTTAAAGCAGCGCAGTGCAAAATTCTGAAATCACCTCTGGTCCTTTAGCTACAAAATGGTCCGGGGCTTAAGTGGTTAAAGGAACAGAATTTTTTTTTTTGGGTTAACAAACGCTTTAAGGGTCAGTCCATTCAAACTGCTTTTTCAATTCTGGCTGAACAATCACTGAGAATCACTTACAATCAGTCGCTTCCTTTACTAATCAAAACAATGAGAAAAAGTTTACCGCTCTCAAGCCTCCGGATCCATGAAATGCTTCCGCCCCACTCTAAACTCACAGGTGCTGGCTCTGCACAATGTAGGCAATCAAAAAGAAAAATATCCTGGACTGACGCACTCTGTGAAGGATGCTCTTTTTTTATTATATAAAATCCAAAACACAGCACAGCATACAAACTTGAAATGAAGACAGGGACAAGGCTAACGCGTTTCACATCATATGATGCTTACTCATAGCTAAATGAACAAAAAATTCAATCGTGTATAAGAGGAAAGTGAAATGAACCGCCCTCCAAAAATTGTGCCTATTGTCATTTCATTAAAAAAGGAGACTCAGTTACCTCTACATCTACAGGCAAGTTGCATAAAATACATTCATTTATAAATTGTAATACACGTTACATAATATATGCGATTACCTGTACAGTATGTTCAGTCCAATATGTAGGAAGGACCACACGGAGACTTAAAGGGGTTGTAAAGGTTCGTTTTTTATTTTCTAAATAGGTTCATTTAAGCTAGTGCATTGTTGATTCACTTACCTTTTCTTTATATTTCCCTTCTAAATGTTTTTATTCTTTGTTTTCTTTGTCTGAATTTCTCACTTCCTGTTCCTCCTCAGTAAGCTGTTCAGTAAGCTGTTCTGGCTGACTCAACACCACTCGGATGATGGTGTGAAGTTTAGTGAGGAGAAACAGGAAGTGAGAAATTCAGACAAAGAAAAAAAACATTTGGAAGGTAAATAGAAGGAAAAGGTAAGTGAACCAACAATGCACTAGCTTAAAGGAACCTATTTAGAAAATGAAAAACAAACCTTTACAACCCCTTTAAAGATCGTCTCTATGACCATTTGTATGATATCGATAAAGACCACATGACCAATGTTGCCCAACACTGGAACACGGTTCATCAAAAAGACACGTCCAGCCTTGTCATACAGGGCATCGACAAAATAGTACGACCACCAAGGGGAGGTGACAAATTTAATTTACTTTGTAAACAAGAGGTTCGGTGGATTTTTCTTCTCAATAGCAAACGTCCTTCGGGACTTAATTTCGAATGGGATGTGTCCCACTTCTATTAATAACGGTAATTATATGAAAACCACCTATATACCCATTATTATTAACCATTCATCACCATTCATTATATTTATGACCACCGCTTGCTCGGTGGGTGAGCTTAGTTTAATTGTCCCCCCCTGACCCCCCCCCCCATTTGTCGTAACCTAGCATATATTAATACAGATACATTGTACAGATGGTTATCATGTTTTTTATACTACTGTGGCCGGGCATTGCCACAATTAATATCCAGCACCCTGCTGTATGCTGGGTGATGCTTGTGTGTACATCGCAAGCTTGTCTGCACATAGAGTTTATGTTTAAGAGTTAAGTTTCAAATGCTAAGTGACGCTTCTGTACACACCGCAAGCTTGTGTGCACATAGAGGTTATGTTCAAGGATTCAATTTTAGCGCTTGCATTTTTTTCTATGTATCTGAACCATGTATTGGGCTTCTCCACAAAAATGCATGTTGTTTCCTACATACTGTACACATGTACAGTGGGGCAAAAAAGTATTTAGTCAGCCACCAATTGTGCAAATTCTCCTACTTAAAAAGATGAGAGAGGCCTGTAATTGTCATCATAGGTATACCTCAACTATGAGAGACAAAATGTGGAAACAAATCCAGACAATCACGTTGTCTGATTTGGAAATATTTTTTTTTTTGCAAATTATGGTGGAAAATAAGTATTTGGTCACCTACAAACAAGAAAGATTTCTGGCTCTCACAGACCTGTATCTTCTTCTTTAAGAGGCTCCTCTTTCCTCCACTCATTACCTGTATTAATGGCACCTGTTTGAACTTGTTATCAGTATAAAAGACACCTGTCCACAACCTCAAACAGTCACACTCCAAACTCCACTATGGTGAAGACCAAAGAGCTGTCGAAGGACACCAGAAACAAAATTGTAGACCTGCACCAGGCTGGAAAGACTGAATCTGCAATAGGCAAGCAGCTTGGTGTGAAGAAATCAACTGTGGGAGTAATAATTAGAAAATGGAAGACATACAAGACCACTGTTAATCTCCCTCGATCTGGGGCTCCGCGCAAGATCTCACCCCGTGGGGTCAAAATGATCTTAGGAACGGTGATCAAAAATCCCAGAACCACACGGGGGGACCTAGTGAATGACCTGCAGAGAGCTGGGACCAACGTAACAAAGGCTACCATCAGTAACACACTACGCCGCCAGATCCTGCAGTGCCAGATGTGTCCCCCTGCTTAAGCCAGTACATGTCCGGGCCCGTATGAGGTTTGCTAGAGAGCATTTGGATGATCCAGAAGAGGATTGGAAGAATGTCTAATGGTCAGATGAAACCAAAGTAAAACTGTTTGGTAGAAACACAACTCGTCGTGTTTGGAGGAGAGAGAATGCTGAGTTGCAACCAAAGAACACTATACCTACTGTGAAGCATGGGGGTGGCAACATCATGCTTTGGGGCTGTTTCTCTGCAAAGGCAACAGGACGACTGATCCGTGTACATGAAAAAATGAATGGGACCATGTATCGTGAGATTTTGAGTGCAAACCTCCTCCCATCAGCAAGGGCATTGAAGATGAAATGTGGCTGGGTCTTTCAGCATGACAATGATCCCAAACACACCGCTCGGGCAATGAAGGAGTGGCTTCCTAAGAAGCATTTCAAGGTCCTGAAGTGGCCTAGCCAGTCTCCAGATTTCGACCCCATAGAAAACCTTTGGAGGGAGTTGAAAGTCTGTGTTGCCCAGCGACAGCCCCAAAACATCACTGCTCTAGAGGAGATCTGCATGGAGGAATGGGCCAACATACCAGCAACAGTGTGTGACAACCTTGTGAAGACTTACAGAAAACGTTTGACCTCTTTCATTGCCAACAAAGGATATATAACAAAGTATTGAGATGAACTTTTGATATTGACCAAATACTTATTTTCCACCATAATTTGCAAAAAACAAAATCTTTCCAAATCAGACAGTGTGATTGTCTGGATTTGTTTCCACATTTTGTCTCTCATAGTTGAGGTATACCTATGATGACAAATACAGGCCTCTCTCATCTTTTTAAGTGGGAGAACTTGCACAATTAGTGGCTGACTAAATACTTTTTTGACCCACTGTATCTATATATACACATCTTTTAAGAACGTTCTTTTCCTCGTGGATCTGTGTGTTTTTTCCAGTTCAACGTTTATGATTGTCCAGTTCTTCAAGAGTTGAGGAAGGCATGCAGTATGTAGCATTTCTATTATTATATATACATGATTTTTCAAGTATTATCAGCATCATTATTATTACATGAGTGTACACACAGCTTTACTTTCCTTTTACTCTTGCCTTCTCTTCCTTTTTTCTTCGTCCTTTCCTCCTTTCTTTTCATCCATTCTCTCCCCCCACCCTTCCACTTCCCTCCCCTCCCCTTTCCTTTTCCCCGCTCCTCCAATTCTACCCCCCCTCCCCCCTTTTCTTTCCCGCTGTTGTATACACTTTTCCCCATAACATTGGACATACTCATTCATTCATTTATTCATTATAGTGATGGAATTTCGGCTAAAGGTCCTTCTCTTTTCTTTTCATTCTTTATCCTTTTTCTCATTCTTCCTTTTTCGCTCTTTCGTCCCTTGTTGCTTTGTTTCTTTTCCCTCTTCTTTTCTTCTTCTTTGGTTTCTAATGCCGCCTATGCAGGTATTTAAAGGTCCTTTCGTATAGATACAACTTCTATAATATAAAATCTTATCCTCTATTTGACAATAATAAATTTCTTTTCTGAGTTGGACCACCTGCTTTTGTTATTAGTTTAGGCGGTAGGTAAATGCCGAGGAGTAATTATGCATATATATTTTTACATATATTGTTACATATCTTTTTCTCTTCTCTTTTTTTGAACAATCGGTCGCTATGCAAGGCCCAGGCTTCAGGCCTTACACAGCAGCGGATCCGCACAGGAGTCCTGTTGCTTGCAGCGCGGTGTCCAAAGAGGCAGAGCTTAGCCTCGCCCCCTTCTTTTATAGCCCCACCCATGAGTCTCTGCGGTGGCCAAATGCACCCTGGGTGCCGAACGGGGTTCTGGGTAACGTAGTCCAGGGGCCTTAAAGGAGACCCCGCTACATAACAATATATATCTTTTTAGACCTCATAACTTGTTCTTATACAAGTTTTATTTTTGTTTTTAATATTTTATATATACATGCATATGCACATATCTACGTGTGCATGTATATGTGTACGAGGCTATTTTTTCACTATGCATATGCATACAATCTTAGATATATACGTCCAATATTTTTATATTTTTTTATTTTTATTTTTATTATTATCATTATTTTTATTTTTACTTCTATTTTTATTTTATTTTTTTCTTCCCTGTCTTTTCTTTTTCTTTTTTTTCTTTTCTTCTTCACTTCACTTTCAAAAGGTTTTTTCACACTCACACACACTTTATGTCAATTTTTTTCAGATAATTTCAACAGCTTCACTTTTAATTAATTAACTTTTGATATATATTTATATCTGACCACATTCACTCATATAATAGTTAATTATCCTGACTGCTGTTATATGTCTCCTCATTCACAGGTGTGTGTTCCTTGCGTGTGTTCTGACCACATTAGATTCAATTATGTGTCAAATAATTTTCACCTGATTTTGCACCTTCTCCATTGGTGGGTGGTTTATTTCACTTTCCTCTTATACACGATTGAATTTTTTGTTCATTTAGCTATGAGTAAGCATCATATGATGTGAAACGCGTTAGCCTTGTCCCTGTCTTCATTTCAAGTTTGTATGCTGTGCTGTGTTTTGGATTTTATATAATAAAAAAAGAGCATCTTTCACAGAGTGCGGCAGTCCAGGATTTTTTTCTTTTTGATTGCCTAATCAAAACAATGGGGGGAATTTACAAAAACTGGAGAAAGTAGAATCTGGAGTAGCTGTGCATAGTAACCAATCAGTTTTTAGCTTCGGCTTTAAAAATAAAAGCTAGAAGCTGACTAGTGGCCTTGCACAGCTCCAGATTTTGTGTGCTACAATGCTAAGCTGGCCATACACTACTGGATTTCCATATGAAACTTCATACGAAAATTCTGTTCAGTACATTTGACAAATGCTGTTTGAAAGTACTTCAAAACTTAATTTGCATTCGGGTTTGGAAGGAACAGACTTTCCTCAGCGAAAACCACATTCACTGTTAGAAATGTGTTTGATCCAGAAAATCTTTCCACCCTGCACAAATCTTCTAGTCACTGCAGATGAAAACGAACATCGATTTGGCCCCACCAATCACAAACTCTGTTTAGGAGTTGGAAGAAGACAGTGGATGATTGCACCCCTAGCTATACCGCCAAAATATTGGTTTTAGGAGAATGCTACCATGGTTCAGGTTGCATGTTCGGATAAGGGTCTAGTATGGATTTAAGGTGAACCCCATGGCAAAATGTAAAAAAATAATAATGGTGTAGGGTCCCCCCCAAAATCCATACTAGACCCTTATCCAAGCATGCAGCCTGAACCATACCAGGCCACATGCCCTCAACATGGGGGGAGGGTGCTTTGGGGGCAGGGGGCAGAAGGACAGTGACATTGCCACAATTATGGTTCCTTCAACACTTTCTCCAGCCTCATAAGAGAAGGCCTATACCTCCATATACACTCGGGGCTGGGGTAAGCAATGCAAGAACCTGTGCATTGCACTCCTGAAACTAGTGGCGGCTGGTGCTCAAAATTTTTGGGGGGGCGCAAACAAACTGAAAAAAAAAATCAATTGCCGCCACTGTGCCCATTAAACGCAGCCACTGTGTCCAAACACCACCAGTTTGCCCCCTCAAATACAGCCAGTTTGTTTCCATATACAGCCAGTTTGTCCCCATATATATATAACCAGTGTGCTCCCATATATACAGCCAGTGTGCCCCCCATATACAGCCAGTGTGCCCCCATATACAGCCAGTGTGCCCCCATATACAGCCAGTGTGCCCCCATATACAGCCAGTGTGCTCCCATATACAACCAGTTTGTCCCCATATATAGCCAGTTTGTCCCCATACATAGCCAGTGTGCCCCCCTATACAGCCAGTGTGCCCCCCTATACAGCCAGTGTGCCCCCCTATACAGCCAGTGTGCCCCCCTATACAACCAGTTTGTCCCCATATACAACCAGTTTGTCCCCATATATAGCCAGTTTGTCCCCATATATAGCCAGTGTGCCCCCATATACAGCCAGTGTGTCCCCATATACAACCAGTTTGTCCCCATATATAGCCAGTTTGTCCCCATATATAGCCAGTGTGCCCCCCATATACAGCCAGTTTGCCCCCATATACAGCCAGTGTGTCCCCATATACAACCAGTGTGCCCCCATATACAGCCAGTGTGCCCCCATATACAGCCAGTTTGTCCCCCATATACAGCCAGTTCCCCCCATATACAGCCAGTTTGTCCCCCATATACAGCCAGTTCCCCCCATATTCAGCCAGTGTGCCCCCATATACAGCCAGTTCCCCCCATATGCAGCCAGTGTGCCCCCATATACAGCCAGTTCCCCCCAAATGCAGCCAGTGTGCCCCCATATACAGCCAGTTCCCCCCAAATGCAGCCAGTGTGCCCCCATATACAGCCAGTTCCCCCCAAATGCAGCCAGTTTGTCCCCCATATACAGCCAGTTCCCCCCATATTCAGCCAGTTTGTCCCCCATATACAGCCAGTTCCCCCAAATGCAGCCAGTGTGCCCCCATATACAGCCAGTCCCCCCAAATGCAGCCAGTTTGTCCCCCATATACAGCCAGTTCCCCCCAAATGCAGCCAGTTTGTCCCCCATATACAGCCAGTTCCCCCCAAATGCAGCCAGTGTGCCCCCATATACAGCCAGTTCCCCCCAAATGCAGCCAGTTTGTCCCCCATAATACAGCCAGTGTGCCCCCATATTCAGCCAGTTTGTCCCCCATATACAGCCAGTTCCCCCCAAATGCAGCCAGTTCCCCCCAAATGCAGCCAGTTTGTCCCCCATATACAGCCAGTTCCCCCCAAATGCAGCCAGTTTGTCCCCCATATACAGTCAGTTCCCCCCCAAATGCAGCCAGTTCCCCCCCCCCCCAGCCCTGCACTTACCTTCCTCGGTCCGCGCCGTCCTCGATATGTTCTCCCGCCCTCGATGTCGCTTCAGCCAATCAGGTCACCGGTAACCAGATCCGGTGAACCTGATTGGCTGAAACCTCCACAGTCTTCTTCCAGGAACGCACCCCCGTGCGTACCTGGGAGGAGTTTTTGGAAGCCGAATACAGCGTGAGAGCTGTATTCGGAAAGCCTATCAGAGCCGCTGGCACTTCCAAGCCACACCCACCGCCGGCCGCCGCTCTAATTCATATGGCCGGCGCTCACCAGGAGGCCGGCCATATGAATAGTGGGCAGCGCGGCAGCGGTGACAATACACAGATTCATGCAATGCATGAATCTATGTATTGTCTTTCAGTGGCGGTGCGGGAGCGAGAGGGGGCGGCGCTCCGGCGCCCTCTATGGACGCACCGCCACTGCCTGAAACACTGTTTACACAGGTCTAAATGTTAAAATTTAATTCATGCACATTTGTTAATTTACCATTGTTGGTGTATTTATTATCATGGTGGACATGATTGTAGAACTGTGTTTGTTTTATTTTCTGCCTACAAATAGTACAGAGGACCTTTGCTTTCTGTTGTCAAATAACATGCAGGTGCAAACCCATATAAGTAACCTTGTACAATATGTCAAATTGCTTCCCTAATCTCTCTGACAGAACAAAACAACAAAACAATTTAGCAACCTTTAAACATTACAGAATTATCACTGCATAAACTGATACTGTAGCACAGTCTATGAAATGTTGTGTTCAAGCACATTAACTATATTTTTACACCACAATATACTGTCAAATACTAATTTGGACGTATAACTACAACTAAAATTTCTGTAATGTACACTTAATTGCAATTACCTTAGAAAACTGTCATAATTTTTATCCAAATTAATCCATCATGATGAATCGAAGACAATTTGTTTAATTAACATTTTTTATGAGCTTTGAGTTTTACAGCAGAATTATTTTAATTTCAAATGTCTGTTTACATCATTCTACATCCTAATTTGATTTTAACCAGTTCAGCTCGTGCACCTGTATACCCCTTATGGAGCAGAGCAATGGAGCAATAATCCTATTGATTCAGCAATAACATTGTCAGATAACAAAGTAATATACAGTATATATAGATTCATCAGTACAAACAAGGCTTTCTTTTCAGAGTATTTTATTTTCTAGGCAATCTCTGAACAAATGATGTAAACATATCCTCTGTGATATAATTTTTACAGTGTCAGTAACAGGTTCTTTTATTTGGACATCGGGGGACCCCTGATGTCTCCCTTGCAATCCATTGCAGCTAATGGAGCACAGATCATGGATACATGGGAAGGACGGAGTTGGCTTGTGACACACATTCCGGGTGGCTGCAGCCCTTGGGGGCGTGTGTAAAAGCCGCCACTGCCACCATCATACACCTTATGCGGGTGGCAGTAAAAGGCTTAAAACAAGTGTCCCTCTTGATAAAAGTACACATTTTCATCTATAAAAAATTATATTCTGTAAAAAAAAAAAAGGCTGACAGAAACTTAACCTTTTCCCACTTAATCCAATATCCAAATAATATAATGGCAATACACGCATTATATATAATACCTAAAAATATTGCATAACATTGCAAGCGCAAATCACTGAAGCCTTAAAGCATAAATATAGAAGCACATTTGCACCACAAGCACACAGCAGATGAACTTAACAGCAGCATAAGGGTTTAACCTCCTTGGCAGTATTCCCGAGTGTGGCTCGGGGTGAAATTTCAGTAGACATGTGCATTCGTTTTCGTCCGAATGCATTTTCGTTCGAATTTCAGCTATTTTCGTTATCGTTTTAACAAACGAAAACGAAAGCACAGAATCCGAAAACCGAAAGATCCGACATAAACAAATGCTTTATTTTCGTTTTCGTTGCTACAACAGTTCGATATAGATAGGAGATTCGACGTGACGCTGACAATAACAATCTGTGTCTATCGAACCTGTGGTCGAATGTGCCTAACCTTAACTCTATTAGTCCAAGATTATTCTACATAGGAGAGAAAAACTGAAAATTTATATCAAATACTTACCGTAATTTTCCTTTCCTGATGGACTCCATGGCAGCCTACGTGTGGGTTAATCCCGCCCCTCATACCTCATAGGACCCCTCTCCCATAAATCTTTGCTCTGGGCCAGAGGCCGTGTTCCATAATTTAGCCTACTCCAGCCACTGGGAGGGAACTCCTGCTGCCATGGAGTCCATCAGGAAAGGAAAATTACGGTAAGTATTTGATATAAATTTTCCGTTTTCCTGACAGACTCCTTGGCAGCCTACATGTGGGAAATAACTAGCCATACACACCCGGGTGGGCAGAGTGCTGGACAAAAGAAAAAAGGTTTAATTGGCACCATCAACAGACAAGATACGTAAACCACTACGCAGTAGTGTGCCATGAACGTGTTAATTGAAGACCACAAGGCCACCTTGCAAATAACTTCTGGAGGCACGTGACGTGATGCCGCCCATGATGAAGACACTTCTAGTTGAGTGAGCAGTCACCGCTTCTGGAGGCGCCAAGCCCTTGGCTTTATAGGCCCACTGAATGGCCTGAACAATCCATGCTCCGATAGATCTGGAAGAGGCACGCATTCCCTTATACTTCCTGTGAAAAGAACGAGCAGGTGGTCGGTCTGACGGAAAGAAGCTGTAGCTTCAAGATACTGACTCAGAGCTTTTCCAACATCTAAGGGATAAACACTGGAATCCTCGGTAGATCTGAACGTTGGAAGAGCAATCTCCTGATTGATTGTCATGAAACACAGATGCCACTTTGGGGTTTGAACCCAACATAGGAATTAAAAAGTTTAGAAATGGCCCCTTGCATCCCTGAGAGCTGATTTCAGAGACCCTCTTGGCCGATGTTATAGCCACCAAGAAGACAACTATTAGAGAGAGTCATTTGACAGAAGATTGATCTTCATGTTCCAACTCTCTACCTAAGAAAAAATCCAGGACAAGGAGAAGATCCCAATTAGAAAAACTTGGCTCTGAGGTCTGAGCCTTATTGCTCCTCTGAAAAACTACTGAGTAAGAGGGTGTCTAGCCCAGGAAACACCCGTAAAGGCAGAGATTACAGCGATTTGGACTCGCAGTGAGCTGACTGACAATGAGAGATCGAATCCTGATTGTAAGAAGCCCAGGATATCATGTATCTTTGGGTTATTGCAAGAACCTGCAGTGGAAGAGGTGTAGTCTGAAAACTTTTTCCAAATCCTCTGGTAGACCCTGTTGGTGCCTGTTCTTCTGGCATTTAATATTGTGGAGATGGCCCTCCTTGGACAGCCTAGGGCCTCCAACCTTCCCCTCTCAAGAACCAGATCATCAGATGTAGATGGGTCGGGCATGGATGTAGAAATGCCCCTTGTGATAGGAGATCTGGTCTGGAGGGTAGAGGAACTGGGTCCCGGAAGCGGAGTTGCATCAGCAGTGGAAACCATGGCTTGTTTGGCCAGTACGGGACTATTGCCACTATCTCTGCTTCTTCCATCCTGAGCCTCGACAAAAAAAACGGAGAATGACAGGAACCGGGGGAAAGGCATAGGCCCTGTGGAACCGCCAATGGTCTGTCAGAGCATCTACCCAAAAGCCTGGGGATACCAAGACCTTGTGTAGTATCTCACTAGTCTGAAGTTGCATGGGGAGGCAAACAAGTCTACTTCCGAAATGACTCCCAGGGACAGGACCCACCTGAAGACTTCGGGGGGGAAGTCCACTCGTTGTCCAGAGAAACTCTCAACAGAAAATCTGCCTGAACATTCTGGACTCCAGGGAGATAGACAGCTGTCAGGTTGGCCAGGTTTTTCTGGGCCCAGATCATGATGGGCTCTATTTCCTTTGACAGGGAGAGACTGGGAGTACCCCCTGTCTCTTGATGTATGCGACTGCCGTTGTGTTGTCCAGTCTTAGGAGGTCTCCTGCTGTTAAGTGGTGAAAGGCCTGCAGAGCGCAGAACGCTGCCCGGAGTTCCAGAACATTGGAGACTATCCTGTGAGAGAGAAAATTCCATATGCCTTGGGCTACTTCTGTCAGCCCCTGTTGCTGGCATCTGTAGTGATGGTGACCCAAGACACAGGTGCGATGGAGTGACAATTGAGGAGGTTCCTCTGTTGTAGCCACCAAGGAAAGCTCTCCCGCATGGATGAGGTTATTTGGATAAAGTGATCCCGAAGCCCTGGATTATACTGCTGGAGGAAACCCTTCTGGAAGGGCCGCATTTTCCACTGAGCCCACTTTACCATGGGTGTTGTTGCCACCATGGTACCAATGATCTTTAGGCATTGAGAGGCTTGGAGATGAGGACGACATTGCAAGCCAAACTCTGTCCCGGATCACTGGGATTTTTCCAGGGGTAACAAGATGGTGCTCTTGATAGCGTTGAAGTGTGCCCCGAGGAATACCAGGGACTGCGTAGGATCCAGATGGCTCTTTTCCAGATTCAGAAGCCAACCAAACTCGAGTAGAGTGGAGATGACCTGGGATCTGTGGATTAGCAACTGCTCCTTGTCCCGAGACAACAGCAGGTCGTCTAGATAGTGATACAGACGGACACCTCTGGTCCTGATCAGAGCCACGACAGCCAACAAGTTTTGAAAACACACGAGGCGATGTAAGCCCGAAGGGGAGACAGGTGAACTGCAGACGGATTTAATCGACAGCAAAGCGAAGGTATTTCTGGAATTCTGACGCTATCGGAACATGGAAGTAGGCGTCCTTCAGGTCTATAGAGACAAGCCAATCGCCTGGTTGGATTGCTTGACTGATCATGAGTAGTGTCTCCATCTTGAACTTCTCCTTCTAGATAAAATAATTCAAGTGGGTTAGGTCTATAACTGGCCTCCAGGAGACGTTTTTCTTCAACACCATGAAGAGGGGCGAGTAGACCCCTTAAAACCTTTTGTCATCTGGAACTGGAATTGCAGCGCTCTGAGCCACAAGAGAGACAGGAGAATTCGCTTTTTCTCTTCCGAGAGAGGCAAGGATGCCGACTCGCTCTGTTTTAGGCAGGTGAAATATCATAAAGACTTAGGGGATTCTTGTCCACCGGAAGATGCCCCCTTTGAAAACTTCTGGCCTGAAGGCTGTTTTTTCTTCCAGGTCTTCTTGAACTCACGGCCAGGCCTATAGTAGCGAGCATTCCTTGCTCGATCTGAACTTTGCCTGGGCTGGGTTCTCTTCTGGTTTAGCAGACGGCGATCCTGGGAAAGGAACCCCGACTTGCCCCCTGTGGCACGGGTGATGGCACTGTCCGATATGTTCCCAAAGAGGGACGAACCCCCAAATGGAATCCTGCACCATGCCTGCTTGGAGGCAGGGTCAGCTACCCATGGGCGCAGCCACAAGGCACGCTTAGCCGTGACAGATGTCAGCATGATCCGAGCCACCAGGCGAATTATGTCTAGGGAAGCCCCACGAGAAAAGCCAACGTCAACCTTAGCCCATGAATAGGTGAGCTCCTGGCCAGTTCTTCCGAGATGCTCCTCAGAGAAGCATCTACGTCGTCTGTCCAGACTTCCATCGCTTTAGAAAGGGCTGCGAGAGCTAGAGCTGGTTTGCAGGTCATACCCGCTGTAATGTAGATCCGCTTGAGGTCGGTATAAATTTTCCACTACAGGCAATTCCTAAAGGAAACAGTATCCTCCAATGGGAGTGTGACGTGCCTCACCATCCTCATTAGGGCTGAGTCAATGAGAGGAGCCGACTCCAGGTGTTTTACATCCTTGCTTTTAAATGGGTACATTTTTGATACCTTCATTAACAGGCAATTCTTCCTTTCAACACCACCCCATTCGTCGGTAATTATTGCGCTGAGTTCACCCAAAAAGGAGAAATTAGGGTGTTCTTTTTTGAGGTGTTTAAAATATTTCCTCTGTTTGGAGGGTGCCTCCACTGGCTCTTCCATCTCAAAGCTTCTTTGACAGCTTTTGACCAGCTGTGGTACTAGGGCAAATTCAAAACCTGCACCAGGGTCATCTACCTCCACCTCACTGTCTGAGGCTTCAATTGAGGAATGGCTCTGCTGTGAAGGGCCTGGAGCCTTGAGATCATCCCTAATAGGGACTGACATAGTGTCGCCAGCAGGGTTGTGGGTATGACCAGAATCCCCTTTACTCAGGGACTCATGGACCACCTTTCTGACCAGTGCTTCCACTTGTTGGTCTCCACCCTCTCTTTCTTATGCGACTTTAGAAAAGCATCGCTCGCAGAGCGATTTGCCTTTAGGAACCTGGGCCCCGCATACCCAGCAGGCTTTCCTCACAGAGCGGCTGGAGTGGCGGTGAGAGTGACGCCCAGAGGTGGTTTTAGACTCCTATCTGTGGTACCTAGATCTAAAGGAAGATCTGACGTCTGGACCTTGAAGAGGAGTGACAACGTTGAGACCTAGGACGGTCTTTGCCATGCTTTGGTGTTCAGACCTAGAAGAGCTGAGTGAAAAAGAAAGGGTTAAGTGCTCCTGAATGAGTGAACCCAAGCATCACAGGTAGAAAATAAATAAATCCTACCTGCAGCGCAAGGGTTGGCCACAAGAGGGCGGTGACAGATCCATGGCAAGGCAGTTTGAAAGTGAAATGAATCATTAAAGCGTTATGAGAAACAGGAGTGACAACAGGCATGAGAGAGCACATAACAAAACATAGCCAGCACCCAGGGAGCCTGCAGCAAACAATTTACCTTGTAAACCAGAGCCCAGTGCCTGGGTAAATACCGCATAAGCCTGCAAGTCATCCCAAGTAATAGCTGCTTTGACAGCTATTTAAATCTGCCACCGTAAACGATGTCACCGCCCCATAGCGGTTGCCATCCGGTGGCGGCCAATCGCATGCGTGACCGCCGCCGCCATTTTGGCAAAACTGCGCCTGCACGAACCAAGCACGGAATCTTTGTTCGCGGCTTGCGGATGCGCAGCGACTTCCTGAAACGGCGAGCTGGAACGCAGCTGCGCTCCAGCCGCCGTGGCCACTCACTGGAGCTTGATAGAAAATAAGGAGACACACAAAACACAGAGATACGGCTGCCATATAAAAGGAATATCTTTGTACATTACCACCACCACGGCACGATCCGGACCAGAACCTGGGACTGGGGAGCTGTTCGCTCGACCCACCGCACGATCGGGCGTTTACAAAGCCTCCCGCTAATAGCTGGGACGTTTGGCCATATTGCCGCTTGCCTGCCAATGGCCAGGTTAGTAAGCTCTTCATGGTATCACATCATATCGCCCATGTCCACCTGCTAATAGCTAGGATTGCTGGACTGCAGAGAGGATCACCGCTAACCACCAACGTATCGCCGTGCACACCGCCAGGCCTGGATTACAGGAAAACTTCATGAAAAGGTAAGACTATATCTTGGTCCTAGGAGGAGGACAAAAAAAGGAACACGGCCTCTGGCCCAGAGCAAAGATTTATGGGAGAAGGGTCCTATGAGGTATGAGGGGCGGGATTAACCCACACGTAGGCTGCCATGGAGTCTGTCAGGAAAGATTCGACATTATAGAGAGAAAAGATTTGACATATGAGAGAAAGATTCGACATAGGAGAGAAAAGATTCGACATAGGAGAGAAAAGATTCGACATAGGAGAGAAAAGATTCGACATAGGAGAGAAAAGATTTGTTATTATAGAGAGAAAAGATTCGACATAGAGAGAAAAGATCACTGCTGGAATTGGGTGGGGGAAGTAAAATAAAAATAAAGTTAATGATGAATGTTATTGGCTGATTGTAACCAAAGAGGAGGAGCAGTAAAATAGCTAGAATGACGAAGATTCGACAAAGCATCGAAAGTTAGAAGATTCGACTGTGCAGCAAAACTGTACGACGCTGCAATCGTACATTTCCGGTCAAATGCATCCGCCCATAGGCTATAGAAGAATTCTAATGTTGGTTGACTAGTAATAGTAATGAATAAATATAATTATTACTAGTCATACAACATTAGAATTCTTCTATAGCTTGTGGGCGGAACATTCGACCGGAAATGTATGATTGCAGCGTCGTAGTTTCACTGCTCCGTCGAATCTTCTTTGAACATTCGACAGACACCATAAGCCTTCAATGACAGATTCGACCTTAATTAATTCAGATTTTCGGACGAATGCAATTTCTAACGAAAAACAAAATAAATAAAAACGAATTTCGGGAGTAACTAAATAAATTTATTATTCGGACGAAAACGAAATTCCGAAACGAAATATTTCAGTGTGCACATGTCTAAATTTCAGTACCATTAGCGGTAACCCCGAACCACACTCGGGATTGCATCGCTGGATCCTGGAAGAGGTGACTTACCTTGTCCCTGGGATCCCGCAATGTACTCCCGCTGTGTATGGCGGCTGGATCTGATCCGATGCTCTGTGTGTTCCGGCTTCCCTGCGAGTGCGAGCGTCGTGACGCAGAGGGGTGGAACCAGCGGCAAATTCAAAAAGTATAAACCACAACACACACAATACATTGTAATCTTATTAGATTACATTACTGTATAAAATAATTTGACCTCAGTTTGCCCCCCAGTGCTTTGTCCAGTGCCCTTGCCTGCAGTTTTACTGTACTTTCTGCCTGGAAACTGGAGAACGACTATGGCACCAAAAAAGCGTGCCTCTACTTCAAAAGCGGTTTATGGCCTGCTGGAAAACAGCAATAGCGATACAGAATCACTTGCAGAATTGAGTGATAGCGATTTGTGGGGAAATTCGTCACCAGACACAGAAAGTGATTTCAGCGACAATCCTGCAATTGACCTCAGTGATGTGCGGACTTGGTGCTCTATTGACTGCGGTACGGATCACGCAGCGCTCCCAAGATTCCCATTTACTGGAGCACCTGGTATCAAAGTGGATGTTGAAGATGACAACCCCTTGGCATACCTTCAACTATTTTTGACCGATGAGGTTATTGAAAAAAAAAGTTACGGAGACAAACCGGTACCAGGAGCAACAAGTTGCTACGCATCGGAGGTTTTCAAGAAGCAGAAAGTGGGAACCAGTGACCAAAGAGGACATTTGGAAATTTCTGGGCCTAATAATTCTTCAGGAAGTGGTGGGGAAACCCCGGCAGAAGTGGTATTGGACAACCAATAAATTACTAGCCACTCCATTCTTTGACACGATCATGTCAGAGTACAAATTTTCCCTGATAATGAAGTATTTGCACTTTTAAAATAATGAAGAATTTGATGAAACTACTCATCCAGCACCAAAACTCAAGAAGATTTGGGAGGTATATCAAATGATTCAGAAACATTTCCAACAGAGCTATGTGCCAGATAAAGACATCAGTAGGGTTGAGCGAACGAGAACTGTAAAGTTTGGGTTCGTACCGGACTTTTGGGTTTTTGGGTCCCGGACCCGAACCCGAACTATTGACTGTATGTTCGGGTTCGGGTCCGGTGTTTGGCGATGTAATGGCGCATTTTTAAAAGCTGCAGGGCAGCCAATCAACTTTTGTTTAACTGGTGTGCCCTTAGAAGCCATCACAGCCATGCCTACTAATGGCATGGCTGTGATTGGCCAGTGCAGCATGTGACCCAGCCTCTATATAAGCTAGAGGCACACAGCACGTCACTCTGCTTTAGACAGTGTAGGGAAAGGTTCCTGGCTGCTGTTGCTGTGAGGGAGAGAATTACATGATAGGAGTCAGTCCTGATTCTGAAATATATTCTAATTAATCAGCGATCTACATAGATTTAGTTGTGTGGGTGCAGTGCACAAGCTTTTTACACTGCACTGAGAGAAAAGATAGACAGTGTAGGGCAAGGTTCCTGTTGCTGCTTTTAGGGAGAGAGAATTATCTAGGAGTCCAGATTCAGAAATCTATTCTAATAACTCAGCGATCTACATTGATTTACCTGGTTGGGTTGCAGTGCACAGTCTTTTTACACTGTCATGAGCCCAGTGCCAAAGAAAATATAACTTTTATCTGCAAGCTCAGTGCACCAGCACTGCATATGTTACTGTGAGATACACCCTGTACATACTGTGGGTGTATTCTGCTCTTCCAAAACACCCATTTAGGGCAAAAAAAAAATATTTTGCAGTGTTTTCTGCATATCTGGAGGTGTGAGATACACAATTTATATATTTTTCTTCTATTGTGCAATTCAAATATTTTTTTTTTAGGGCAAAAACATTTTTTTTGAATAGCATTTTCTGCATTTCTGTAGGTGTGAGATACACCGTTTACATACTCTGGGTGTATTCTGCTATTGCAAAAACACACATTTAGTGCAAAAAAATAATTAATTTGCAGTGTTTTCTGCATATCTGCAGGTGTGAGATACACAATTTATATATTTTTTTTCTATTGTGCTATTCAAATAAAAAAAAAATTAGGGCAAAAACATTTTTTTTAAAAGCATTTTCTGCATTTCTGTAGGTGTGAGATACACCGTTTACATACTCTGGGTGTATTCTGTTATTGCAAAAACACACATTTAGTGCAAAAAAATAATACATTTGCAGTGTTTTCTGCATATCTGCAGGTGTGAGATACACAATTTATATATTTTTTTTCTATTGTGCTATTCAAATAAAACATTTTTACGGCAAGATCCTAAATTTGGAAAATATGAGAAGAAAGTCAAAGAAGGAACGTGGCCCCAGTCGTGGTGCTGCTGGTGGAGCTCCTGTTGCAGGGAGAGGACATGGTCGATCTGTGCCAGCTACACGCACAAGTGAAACACCTTCCTCAGGTGCGAGTAGGCGACAGAGCCTGCAGCGGTATTTGGTCAAGCCTAATGAGGCTGTACGAACGTTGAGGACAAGTACAGGCAATAGTAGATTGGGTTGCTGACAGTGCCTCCGGTTCCTTCACATTGTCTCCCACCCAGTCTCCTGATGAAAGATCAGAGTTGGCACCTGCAGCCAATGTCCATTAGTCTTTCACCTCACCCCCTTACAAATCAGCCAAGCAGTCTGATCCCCAAATCATGCAGCAGTCTCTTCTGCTTTTCGATGACTCTGTTAGCAGGGTTTCCCAGGGCCATCCACCTAGCCCTGTCCCAGAAGTGGAAGAGATTGTGTGCACCGATGCCCAACCACTTATGTTTCATGATGAGTACATGGGAGGACCATCGCAGCACGTCTCGGATGATGACAAAACACAGGTGCCAACTGCTGCTGCTTTCGCAATTGTGCAGACCGACAAGGAGGGCAGGGGTGAAGACTGGGTGGAAGATGATGTGGAGGACAATGAGGTCCTCGACCCCACATGGAATCAACGTCATGCAGGTGACCAGCGTAGTTCGGAGGAAGAGGCGGTGGTCGCACAGAGCCACCAGCACAGCAGAAGAGGGAGCAGGGTGCAAAAGCGGAGCGTCCATTCCCTAGACAGTACGTCTGCTACTGCCCAACGCAGCAAGGGACCAAGCACACCAAAGCCAGGTCCAAGGAGTTCCCTAGCGTGGCAGTTCTTCAGACAATGTGCTGATGACAAGACACGAGTGGTTTGCACGCTGTGCAATCAGAGCCTGAAGCGAGACATAAACGTTCTCAACCTGAGCACAACCTGCATGACCAGGCATCTAAGTGCAAAGCACGAGCTGCAGTGGAGTAGACACCTCAAAAACCAAGAAAGGTCTCTGGCTCCTCCTGCTTCCTCTTCTGCTGCAGTCTCTGCCTCTTCATCCACCTCTGTAGTGACAGTGGCACCTGCCAACCCGCAAACAGAGGATCAGCCAGCAACACTAGCACCTGGGTCACCAACCATCTCCACAATGTCCCATGGAAGCGTTCAGCTCTCTATCTCCCAAACACTGGAGCGGAAGAGGAAGTACCTCCCTAGCCACCCGCGATCCCTGGCCCTGAATGCCAGCATTTCAAAATTCCTCGCCTTTGAAATGCTGTCATTCTGTCTGGTGGAGACGCAGAGTTTTAAAAGCCTGATGGCATTGGCTGTCCCACAGTACGTCGTGCCCAGCCGCCACTACTTTTCCAGGTTAGTCCACCTAACTACGGATGCGTGGACCAGTAAGCACGGTCAGGGACGTTATATCTCCCTAACAGCACACTGGGTAAATGCAGTGGCAGCTGGGCCTGAGGCAGATAGCAGTTTGGCGCATGTCCTTCCACCACCGAGGATTGCAGGGTGCTTCAGTTTGCCTCTTGTTGCTAACTCCTCCTACTCCGCTTCCTCATCCTCTACCGCCTCCTCATCCGGTCAGCGTAACACCTTCACCACCAACTTCAGCACAGCCAGGGGTAAACGACAGCAAGCAGTTTTAAAACTTTCCTGTTTGGGGGAAAAAAACCCACACTGCGCAGGAGTTGTGGAGGGGCATGGAACAACAGACCGATGAGTGGTTGGTGGCAGTGAGCCTCAAGCCCGGCCTGGTGGTGTGCAATAATGGGCGAAATCTCGTAGCAGCTCTCGGCCTAGCCGGTTTGACGCACATCCCTTGCCTGGCACATGTGCTGAACTTGGTGGTCCAGAGGTTCCTGAAAAATTACCCCGATATGCCAGAGCTGCTGCAGAAATTGCGGGCCGTCTGTGCGCACTTTCGGCGTTCTCACCCTGCTGCTGCTCGCCTGTCAGCGCTGCAGCGTAACTTCGGCCTTCCCGCTCACCGCCTCATATGTGACGTGCATACAAGGTGGAACTCCACCTTGCACATGCTGGCCAGACTGTGCGAGCAGCAGCAGGCGATAGTGGAGTTTCAGCTGCAGCACGCACGCGTGAGTCGCTCTGCGGAACAGCACCACTTCACCACCAATAACTGGGCCTCCATGCGAGACCTGTGTGCCTTGTTTAGCTGTTTCGAGTACTCCACCAACATGGCCAGTGCCGATGACGCCGTTCTCAGCGTTACTATCCCAGTTCTATGCCTCCTTAAAAAAACGCTTTGGGCGATGATGGAAGAGGATGTGGCACAGGAGGAGGAGGAGGAGGAGGAGGAACCGGGATCATTTCCAAGGCTTTCAGGGCAGTCATTCACAAGTGGCTACGAGGGTGAGTTCCTGCACCAACAAACACCAGGTACACAATTGTCCGGCAGCAAGGGCACAGTTCTGGAGGATGACGAGGTGGAGGATGAGGAGATGGTGGAGGAGGAACCATGTTCACAGCAGGGTGGCACCCAGACCAGCTCATGGCCATCACTGGTGCGTGGCTGGGGGGATACAGAAGACACAGATGATACACCTCCCACAGAGGACAGCTTTTTGTTGCCTCTGGGCAGCCTGGCACACATGAGCTATTACATGCTGCAGTGTCTCCGCAACGACCGCCGAGTTGCCCACATTCTAACTGGTGCTGATTACTGGGTGGCCACCCTGCTGGATCCCCGTTACAAGAACAATGTACCATCCTTAATTCCCTCACTGGAGCGTGATCATAAGATGCGCGAGTACAAGCGCATGCTGGTAGACGCGCTGCTGGTGGCATTCCCACCTGACAGCGGGGGTTACGGTGGAAGCACAAGCTGAAGAAAGAGGAGGCAGAAGGCAGAAGCCAGGTTTAGCATGGCCGAAATGTGGAAAAGCTTTGTCAGCACGCCACAACAACCAGCACCACCAGCTGAGATGGAACATCTTAGCAGGAGGCAGCATTTCACCAACATGGTGGAGCAGTATGTGTGCACACGCCTACACGTACTGAATGACGGGTCTGCCCCCTTAACTTCTGGGTCTCCAAATTGGGCACATGGCCTGAGCTTGCCCTTTACGCCTTGGAGGTGCTGGCCTGCCCTGCAGCCAGTGTATTATCTGAACGTGTATTTAGCACGGCAGGGGGCGTTATCACAGACAAGCACAGCCGCCTGTCCAGAGCCAATGTGGACAAGCTCACATTCATTAAAATGAACCAGGCATGGATCCCACAGGACTTGTCCATACCTTGTGCATAATAAACATGTATACCGGTGTTCTGACAAAAACAGAATTCGACACATCACCGACCTTATCCAGCCATTGTTGTATTTTTAAACCAGTGTTGGCTACCTCGTCCTCCTCCGCCGCCGCTTCCACCTACACAGCCACATCCACCGCCACCTCAACCTCCTACTCCATATGGACCTCGTCCTCCTAGGTCAAGATTATAATTTTAAATTTTTTTAATTTCAAAGTATTTTATTTTCCCCACTAGCTTATCCATTAAATTGAATAATTTTTTCCAGAAAGGCGTATTCTGGGGCATTCCCACCAAATGTGTGGCATCGAGCCGTTGAGTTTCTGAGGTTCTTAATGACTTCCTGTACCTCTTCTGCTGAGAAGGGGGCCTCCAGCACATTATTATTATTATTATTATTTTTTATGTTATTTTAAGTTATTTCCCTATCCACATTTGTTTTCAGTGCACTTGCCATGCTCTTAACACTATTTTGCTGCCATTTGCAGCCCTCTAGCCCTTTCCATTACTTTTTTAGAGCCATTTTAGTCCTCAAAAGTTTGGGTCCCTATTGACTTCAATGGGGTTCGGGGTCAAGTTCGGTCCCGAACTCGAACTTTTTTCCGAAGTTCGGCCGAACCCGTCGAACCCGAACATCCAGGTGTCCGCTCAACTGTAGACATCAGCATAGACGAAAGTCTAATGGCCTAATGGCCTACAAGGAAAGGCTCAGCTGGATACAATATATGGCGTCAAAGAGAGCACGATTTGGGATATAATCCTTCATGCTATGTGAATCGAGCACTGGTTACATTTGGAATTCTGTCCTATACACTGGGAAAGGAACCAAATTAAACCAAAAATACAGTAATTATGGAATGGCAACATCTTCAGTTCTTTCATTGATTGAGCCATTACTAAATCAGGGCTATTGTGTAACTTCAGACAATTTTTACACATCTCCTGAACTCTGAGTTCCTTCTACAGAACATAACGGACGCCTATGGAACCGTTAGGGCTAACCGGTGTGACATGCCGCCAATATTTGGCAATAAGAAGCTCAAGACAGGAGAAATGGTGCGTGGCTGGGGGGATACAGAAGACACAGATGATACACCTCCCACAGAGGACAGCTTTTTGTTGCCTCTGGGCAGCCTGGCACACATGAGCGATTACATGCTGCAGTGTCTCCGCAACGACCGCCGAGTTGCCCACATTCTAACTGGTGCTGATTACTGGGTGGCCACCCTGCTGGATCCCCGTTACAAGAACAATGTACCTGCGGCCCCCCCACCCCAGAGCACCCTGCCCCCATGTTGATGAGGACAGGGCCTCTTTCCGACAACCCTGGCCGTTGGTTGTCGGGATCTGCGGGCGGGGGGCTTATCGGAATCCGGGAGCCCCCTTTAATAAGGGGGCCCCCAGATCTCGGCCCCCCCACCCTATGTGAATGAGTATGGGGTACATCGTACCCCTACCCATTCACCTGGTGGAAAATAAATGGAAATAAAAACACAACACAGTTTTTAAAAGTATTTTATTGCACCGCTCCGGAGGTCTTCTTCCGACTTCGGGGGTCTCCGGTGTCGTCGCCGCGTTCTCCGGTTCTTTCTTCTGCCGGGCCTCCGCTAACTTCTTTTTAGCTCTTTTGCTAACGGAGGCCCCGTCTTCTCCGTCGTCTTCTTCTTCTCCCGCTCTCCGGTTCTTCTCCCGCTCTCCGGTTCTTTCTACCGCCGGGCCTCCGCTAACTTCTTTTTAGCTCTTTTGCTAGCAGAGGCCCGGTCTTCTCCGTCGCCTCGTCCGGCTCTCCGTTGTCCTTCTGCCGGCCCCTCCACTAACTTCTTGGTAGCTCTTTTGCTAGTGGAGGAGCCGGTCTTCTCCGTCGTCGCCGTCGTCGTCTTCTTCTCTCTCCTCCTCCTCGATGTTGACTCGTCACTTCCTCTCGCAGTAATGGTAAATCTTCGGTCCGCAGAGATTAATATAGGCTTCACATGACGTCACAGTCACATGGTCCCATGACGTCACAGTCACATGCTCCAGGGCACATGTGCACATGTGCCCTGGAGCATGTGACTGTGACGTCATGTAACTATGTGCCCCGGAGCATGTGACTGTGACGTCATGTGAAGCCTATATTAATCTCTGCGGACCGAAGATTTACCATTACTGCGAGAGGAAGCGACGAGTCAACATCGAAGAGGAGAAGAGGGAAGAAGACGACGACGGCGACGACGGAGAAGACCGGCTCCTCCACTAGCAAAAGAGCTACCAAGAAGTTAGTGGAGGGGCCAGCAGAAGGACAACAGAGAGCCGGACGAGGCGACGGAGAAGACCGGGCCTCTGCTAGCAAAAGAGCTAAAAAGAAGTTAGCGGAGGCCCGGCGGAAGAAATAACCGGAGAGCGGGAGAAGAACCGGAGAGCGGGAGAAGAAGAAGAAGACGACGGAGAAGACCGGGCCTCCGTTAGCAAAAGAGCTAAAAATAAGTTAGCGGAGGCCCGGCAGAAGAAAGAACCGGAGAACGCGGCGACGACACCGGAGACCCCCGAAGTCGGAAGAAGACCTCCGGAGCGGTGCAATAAAATACTTTTAAAAACTGTGTTGTGTTTTTATTTCCATTTATTTTCCACCAGGTGAATGGGTAGGGGTACGATGTACCCCATACTCATTCACATAGGGTGGGGGGCCGGGATCTGGGGGCCCCCTTATTAAAGGGGGCTCCCGGATTCCGATAAGCCCCCACCTGCAGACCCCGACAACCAACGGCCAGGGTTGTCGGGAAGAGGCCCTGTCCTCATCAACATGGGGGCAGGGTGCTCTGGGGTGGGGGGGCCGCAGGTCGCAGAGCACCAAACCCCCCATGTTGAGGGCATGTGGCCTGGTACGGTTCAGGAGGGAGGGGGGCCGCTCTCGTCCCCCCCTCTTCCCCTGCGGCCTGCCAGGTTGCGTGCTCGGATAAGGGTCTGGTTTGGATCTTGAGAGGGACCCCCACGCCGTTTTTTCGGCGTAGGGTTCCCCTTCAAATCCAGACCAGACCCAAGGGCCTGGTATGCTCCTGGAGGGGGAACCCACGCCGTTTTTTTCTTTAAAAATTGGCGTGGAGTTCCCGCTCAGGATTCATACCAAACGCAGTGCCTGGTATTGGCGGGAATCCGCGTCGGATCCCCGCTCAATACAGTGTCGCGTCTCCTCGCCATTGCAGCGAGCGCGACACGTGTCGCCACCCTGCTGCCAACATCTCGGCACTCCTGTCGCCGAGAATCTCGGCGATGGGAGCGCGATAGAAACACAATATCGGCGGCACCTACTGTATATTAAGAAAATGTGGAGGGAAGAATTGTGGTGGGTAAAAGGGTAGAGAAAAAAGGGTAATAGAGGGAAGGGTGGGGGGGGGGTAATAGCAGGATAAGTAGAACATGGAGGCTCAGGTAATACAGATGCAGTAACAGTTCATCTCAGATACATACTCAATGTGTTATAATTTAGCCTCAGCAAGTGTGGACTAAATGAAGATAGGCACAGTCATCCCAAATTACATAATGTAGTGAGAAAGGAATTATGCATTAAGCTTCTGGAATTCGGGGGAGGACGAGAATAAAACCCAAGGTTGCCAGGTTTCATTAAAATTGTCGCTATTCTCTCTTTTCATGGCTGCAATTTCTTCCATTTTGTGTATATGTTTAACTCTATCCAACCAATCTCTGATTTTTGGTACCCGTTTGGTCTTCCAATGAAGGGGGATAAGTGTTTTTGCTGCAAGGAGGAGGTGTCTAGTGAGAGATTTCTTGTACTTGCTTATGGTGAGTGTGTTAACATTAATTAGGCAGGCTGCTGCTGTAAGATTTACTTTAGTTTCAGTTATGAATTGGATCCATTTCCTGATCTCATCCCAGTACTCAAGAATTTTTGGGCACTCCCACCATATATGGAGAAAGGTGCCAATATCCTGTTCACAGCGTCAGCATGTATCCGAGGCTGTGGTGGACCATCTCCTGGACCTCTGGGGTGTAATGTACCATTGGGTAAGAATTTTGTAAGAGACCTCCTGATATTTGGAGCTTAGGGAACATTTATGTGTCATAATACATGCCTTCTCCCACTGTTTTGCCGATATCTTAGTTTTAAGGTCACTTTCCCATTTAGCCTTATGTTTCAAGTCATCTGTGTGCTGAGCCTCATTTAACCAGGAGTAGGCTAGAGAAGTGGTATGTGCTACTGAGGATCTCTTAAAGCAGAGATTTTCAAGTGGAGACATTGGCAAGCAGTATAATGATCTAAATTTGCTATTAATCAAGAAGCCTCTTAGTTGTAAGTAAAACCAGAGGCCAGGGAATGGTCCCCCCCACTCTGCCCGTAGGGTCTCCAAAGATTTAACCTTGGAGTCTGATAGGCATTGGGAGGTCGTGCATGGGATTACATCCTTCAAAGGGTGTCCCGGGATAAAATCAGGGTTGTTGGTGACCGGGGTCAGAGGACCAGGTATGGAGGCAATGTTGTGTTTGCCTACAATTTTGTGCCACACATGAAGGGTGTTTGCTACTAAGGGATGCGTCTGATTCTTGTCTCTTTTGGAATGTAGTGTCCAGGGATAGAAAAGTAGGTTGTTTGGAGTTAAGCTTTGTTCCAGTTGGATCCAGTCTTTGTCCTGTCCATGGCAGTGCCAGTCAAGTATTCTAGTGATGTGGGATGCTTGGTAATATTTTTTAAAGTCCGGCAGACCTATTCCTCCTCTACTTTTGGGACGTGTGAGCAAGTTGAAGTTGATTCTTGGTTTCCTGTCTGCCCATAGGAAACCTCTTTGCGCCCTGAGGAGGCTTGTGAAAAAAGTCTCTGGAATTTTAATGGGAGGTGCATTAAAGAGGTAGAGTAATCTCGGGAGGACCGTCATTTTTAAGATTGAAGCTCTGCCAAACCACGAGAAGGTCTTGGAGGACCATACTCGTAGCTCTTTAATCAGTGAGTTAAGTAGAGGCTTATAGTTGTGTTGGTAAAGGGAGTCTAAGTTGTCAGTCAGGTTTATCCCTAGGTATTTCAGTGTTTTTTGTTCCCATCTATAATTGTAGTTGTCCTTTATTAAGTTTAGTTGGTCAGGGGGTAGATTAATATTCAGGGCTTCAGATTTAGATTGGTTAATTTTAAAGTTGAATATAAATCCAAACGTCTCGAAGATTTTTTTAAAATTAGGGATAGATATGTGTGGTTGTGATAGAAAGAATAGTAAATCATCCGCATAAGCGGCAATCTTGTATTTTCTCTTTCCTATCTTAAATCCTGATACATCATCCGTCAGGTTTATTTTCCTTATCAGGGGCTCCAGAGAGATGATGAAGAGAAGGGGGGGAGAGGGGACATCCCTGACGTGTACCGTTGTTGATCTTAATGGGGTCAGAGAAGATGTTGTTGACTTTGATCTTTGCACTTGGGTTTTGGTAGAGGGCAGAGATCCGTGAAAGCATATTTTCATTTAAGCCAACATGGGAGCATGTAGCCATCATATAATCCCAGGAGACCCTATCAAAAGCCTTCTCGGCATCAGTGGAAAGTAGGGATGAGCTTCGTGTTCGAGTCGAACATACGTTCGACTCGAACATCGGCTGTTCGATCGTTCGACGAAGATCGAACGATTTGGGCCGTTCGCGCCAAATTCGAGTGACGCGAACGGCCCACAATGCACTACGCCATCGCAGTGTCATCCAGGCGCTGTGATTGGCCAAGCATGCACTGTGACCCCGCATGCTTGGCCAATCACAGCGCCGGCAGCGAGGAGAGCAATGATTGGCCACAGGCAGGATGCCTGTGGCCAATTATTGCTGAGGGTGTTTAGTACACGCCCCACACTATAAAAGGCCGCCAGCACGGCGGCCTAGTGTAGTGTGTTCCGGAGCAGGGATAGAGCAGCATAGGCAGGGACAGTGACTTTTATTTCTTTCTTGCTTAACCTGGATTCCTTTAGTTTAGGGAAAGAGAAGGATAGGTAGGGAGAGTGTCAGTGTGTTTTGTGCTTGTGCTATATTGTGCTTAAAAAAAACATTTTTTCTAGGGACAGAAAACTGTAGGTAGGGAGAGTGTGTCAGTTTCTTTCACTGTCAAAGTCCTTGTTTCCAGGGACCTGGAAGGACAGTGAGTGAATTCTCCTTGTGCTAAATTGTGCTTAAAAAAAACATTTTTTCTAGGGACAGAAAACTGTAGGTAGGGAGAGTGTGTCAGTTTCTTTCACTGTCAAAGTCCTTGTTTCCAGGGACCTGGAAGGACAGTGAGTGAATTCTCCTTGTGCTAAATTGTGCTTAAAAAAAACATTTTTTCTAGGGACAGAAAACTGTAGGTAGGGAGAGTGTGTCAGTTTCTTTCACTGTCAAAGTCCTTGTTTCCAGGGACCTGGAAGGACAGTGAGTGAATTCTCCTTGTGCTAAATTGTGCTTAAAAAAAACATTTTTTCTAGGGACAGAAAACTGTAGGTAGGGAGAGTGTGTCAGTTTCTTTCACTGTCAAAGTCCTTGTTTCCAGGGACCTGGAAGGACAGTGAGTGAATTCTCCTTGTGCTAAATTGTGCTTAAAAAAAACATTTTTTCTAGGGACAGAAAACTGTAGGTAGGGAGAGTGTGTCAGTTTCTTTCACTGTCAAAGTCCTTGTTTCCAGGGACCTGGAAGGACAGTGAGTGAATTCTCCTTGTGCTAAATTGTGCTTAAAAAAAACATTTTTTCTAGGGACAGAAAACTGTAGGTAGGGAGAGTGTGTCAGTTTCTTTCACTGTCAAAGTCCTTGTTTCCAGGGACCTGGAAGGACAGTGAGTGAATTCTCCTTGTGCTAAATTGTGCTTAAAAAAAACATTTTTTCTAGGGACAGAAAACTGTAGGTAGGGAGAGTGTGTCAGTTTCTTTCACTGTCAAAGTCCTTGTTTCCAGGGACCTGGAAGGACAGTGAGTGAATTCTCCTTGTGCTAAATTGTGCTTAAAAAAAACATTTTTTCTAGGGACAGAAAACTGTAGGTAGGGAAAGTGTGTCAGTTTCTTTCACTGTCAAAGTCCTTGTTTCCAGGGACCTGGAAGGACAGTGAGTGAATTCTCCTTGTGCTAAATTGTGCTTAAAAAAAACATTTTTTCTAGGGACAGAAAACTGTAGGTAGGGAGAGTGTGTCAGTTTCTTTCACTGTCAAAGTCCTTGTTTCCAGGGACCTGGAAGGACAGTGAGTGAATTCTCCTTGTGCTAAATTGTGCTTAAAAAAAACATTTTTTCTAGGGACAGAAAACTGTAGGTAGGGAGAGTGTGTCAGTTTCTTTCACTGTCAAAGTCCTTGTTTCCAGGGACCTGGAAGGACAGTGAGTGAATTTTCCTTGTGCTAAATTGTGCTTAAAAAAACATTTTTTCTAGGGACAGAAAACTGTAGGTAGGGAGAGTGTGTCAGTTTCTTTCACTGTCAAAGTCCTTGTTTCCAGGGACCTGGAAGGACAGTGAGTGAATTCTCCTTGTGCTAAATTGTGCTTAAAAAAAACATTTTTTCTAGGGACAGAAAACTGTAGGTAGGGAGAGTGTGTCAGTTTCTTTCACTGTCAAAGTCCTTGTTTCCAGGGACCTGGAAGGACAGTGAGTGAATTCTCCTTGTGCTAAATTGTGCTTAAAAAAAACATTTTTTCTAGGGACAGAAAACTGTAGGTAGGGAGAGTGTGTCAGTTTCTTTCACTGTCAAAGTCCTTGTTTCCAGGGACCTGGAAGGACAGTGAGTGAATTCTCCTTGTGCTAAATTGTGCTTAAAAAAAACATTTTTTCTAGGGACAGAAAACTGTAGGTAGGGAGAGTGTGTCAGTTTCTTTCACTGTCAAAGTCCTTGTTTCCAGGGACCTGGAAGGACAGTGAGTGAATTCTCCTTGTGCTAAATTGTGCTTAAAAAAAACATTTTTTCTAGGGACAGAAAACTGTAGGTAGGGAGAGTGTGTCAGTTTCTTTCACTGTCAAAGTCCTTGTTTCCAGGGACCTGGAAGGACAGTGAGTGAATTCTCCTTGTGCTAAATTGTGCTTAAAAAAAACATTTTTTCTAGGGACAGAAAACTGTAGGTAGGGAGAGTGTGTCAGTTTCTTTCACTGTCAAAGTCCTTGTTTCCAGGGACCTGGAAGGACAGTGAGTGAATTCTCCTTGTGCTAAATTGTGCTTAAAAAAAACATTTTTTCTAGGGACAGAAAACTGTAGGTAGGGAGAGTGTGTCAGTTTCTTTCACTGTCAAAGTCCTTGTTTCCAGGGACCTGGAAGGACACCTGAAGGTAGCCCTTATTGCTTTTTTCCCATCTCCCTGCAGGCCATCTATTAGAATGTCTGGAAGGCAAACAAGGAGAGGCAGACAGTCAGGAGGCAATAAAAGAGGGCAAGCAGGCTCTGTGTCTGGGGGCAACAGTGCTGGTCGTGGACGCGGTGCATTGTCATCAGCACATGGCCATGGGACACGCTTGTCCTTCTTTTCGGCAGCTGGACATGTTGAGCCACATCATGCCGAAGACTTGGTAGAGTGGATGACCAAGCCCTCCTCCTCCTCCTCATCCTCTCTCACCCAGGCTCAGGGTACTGGAAAAGCAGCTGCCAAAGCGTCCTCTTCCCTGGTATCAATGTCAGACTCATCATCAGTCACTCCTTCCCTAGACCCACCATGTCCTCCTCCTGAGGAGTCCCCCGAACTGTTTCAGCACAGTGTTGGGTACATGCTCCAGGAGGATGCCCAGCGTTTCGAAGGGTCTGATGATGAAACCCAGCTAGAGGAAGGCAGTAGCGTGAGAGCAGACAGAGGGGATGCTCAAGAAGGACACCAATCTTTCAGTCATGTTCCAGCAGCTGCAGCATACTGCTAGATTGGCTCCAGTGATGAGGAGGGAGGTGATGATGAGGTCACTGACTCCACGTGGGTGCCTAATAGGAGAGAGGAGGAGGAGGAGGATGAGGAGGAGGCACATCTCCAACGAGGCAGGATGCCCTTTGGTGGCCAGCGTAAGGGCAGTACACCGACGGAATCACACCGCAGAGCTCCGCCTGTGCAGGGCGCTGCCTCTGCCCGTCATTCAAAAAGTTCTTTGGTGTGGGCCTTTTTTGAGGCTAGTGCATCAGATCGCACAGCTGCTGTTTGCAACATATGTCTCAAGCGTATATCGCGTGGCCAAAACATCAGCCGCTTGGGTACCACATGCCTGACCAGACATATGTTGACCTGCCATGCAGCTCGTTGGCAAGCCTACCTCAAAGACCCACACCAAAGAACAAAGCGGACCTCTCCTTGCACCGCATCAGCTGGGATCTCCAACCCCACTATAACTTCAGTCCTCTCTGAAACATGCACTGAGAGGAATGAAGGTGTAGAATTAGGTGTGTCACAGCCAAGTACTTGCGGCCACTCTGCTAGCAGTACACCGACGTCCGATTCTAGCAGGCAAATTTCCCTGCCCCAGCTGCTGGACCGTCGAAAGAAGTTCACTCCCAGCCATCCACATGCCCAGCGGTTGAATGCTAGCTTGGCTAAATTGCTAGCGCTTCAACTGCTGCCTTTTCAGTTGGTAGACTCGGCCCCCTTCCGTGAGTTTGTGCAATGTGCGGTTCCTCAGTGGCAGGTTCCCAAACGCCACTTTTTCTCACGGAAGGCTATTCCGGCTCTCTACCGGCATGTGGAAGGCAATGTCTTGGCCTCGCTGGACAGGGCGGTCAGCGGTAAGGTGCATATTACCGCTGACTCATGGTCCAGCAGGCATGGACAGGGACGTTACCTTTCTTTCACGGCCCATTGGGTCACTCTTTTGGCAGCTGGGAAGGATGCAGGACAAGGTGCAGTAGTGTTGGAGGTTGTCCCACCGCCACGCCTCCAAAATGCTACTACTGGTTGTGACACACCTCTCTCCTCCACCCCCTCCTCTTCTTCTTCCTCCATGGCCTCTTCCTGTGGTTTGTCCTATGAACCAGCGGTGCTCCGTAGGCGTTCACGGGGCTACGCAAGTACGCAGGCAAAAAGATGCCATGCCGTGCTTGCGCTGGTGTGTTTGGGGGACAGAAGCCACACTGGGGCAGAGGTCCTGTCTGCTCTGCAGGGCCAGGCCGAGAGGTGGTTGACGCCACGCCAGCTTAAGCCAGGAATGGTGGTTTGCGACAATGGCACCAACCTCCTCTCCGCCCTCCGACAGGGACAACTGACCCATGTGCCCTGTGTGGCTCACGTCCTTAACCTGGTGGTGCAGCGGTTCTTGGGCAGGTACCCGGGCTTACAGGATGTCCTGAGGCAGGCCAGGAAAGTCTGTGTGCATTTCCGCAGATCTTATAATGCCAGTGCTCGCCTGGCTGAGCTGCAAAAGGAGTTGAACCTGCCCAAGAACCGCCTTATATGTGACATGCCCACCAGGTGGAACTCAACGTTGGCCATGCTGCAGCGGCTGCACACGCAGCAGAGGGCCATCAATGAGTACCTGTGCGACTACGGCACCAGGACAGGGTCAGGGGAGCTTGGTTTTTTTTCTCCACGCCAGTGGGGCATGATCAGGGATGCATGCACTGTCCTGGCACCATTTGAGGAGGCCACGAGGATGGTGAGCAGTGACAGTGCATGCATCAGTGACACTGTACCTCTTGTCCACCTGTTGGAGCACACGCTGCGTGGAATAATGGACAGGGCACTTGAGGCAGAACAGAGGCAGGAAGAGGAGGACTTCCTTGCCTCTCAAGGCCCCCTTTACCCAGACAGTGTTCCTTCTGTCCCACCCATCGCACAGGAAGAGGAGGAGGAGGAGGAGGAGGAGGAGGAGGAGGATTGTGTCAGCATGGAGGTGGAGGCTGGCACTCAGCATCATCAGCAGCAGTCTTTTAGGGATGATTTACAGTCCCAAGAAACCAGTGGACTTGTACGTGGCTGGGAGGAGGTGGCTGCGGATCATGTCGTCCTTAGTGACCCAGAGGACTCCGGAGCGAATGCCTCAGCAAACCTACGCTGCATGGCCTCCCTGATCCTGCAAAGTCTGCGGAAGGATCCTCGTATTCTTCGGATCAAGGAGAGGGACCATTACTGGCTGGCCACTCTCCTTGATCCACGGTACAAGGGTAAGGTTGCGGACCTTATGTTACCGTCGCAGAGGGAGCAGAGGATGAGACAACTCCGGGAGGCCTTGCAGAAAGGTCTGTGCAACGCGTTCCCAGAGACTGGGAGGTTACAAACTCCTGGTCCTGGACAACGAGTTGCTGAGGCTTCGGCCAGTCAAAGAAGGAGCGGTGGGGAAGGTGGCCGTCTGACCGATGCGTTCAGACAATTCTTTAGTCCGCAGCCCCAAAGTATGATCGGTTCCAGCAACCATCGCCAGCGTCTGATAAACATGGTGCAGGAATATCTAGGGGCAAGGTCAGACTTGGACACCTTCCCCACCGAAAATCCTCTGGCTTACTGGGTCTTGAGGATGGATCACTGGCCAGAGCTTGCACAGTATGCAATTGAGCTACTGGCCTGTCCTGCATCCAGCGTTCTTTCGGAACGCACATTCAGTGCTGCTGGAGGATTTGTCACGGATCACAGGGTGCGCCTGTCCACCGACTCGGTTGATCGACTGACTTTCATCAAGATGAACCAGTCTTGGATCACCACCAGCTACCACACACCTGATGCTGATATAACAGACTAATTGATTTTAACATGTCACATCCCTTCAAGACTGATGCTGATGCTGAGTGCCTGTGCTGTTATGTTGACTGGCTATCCTCCTCCTCCGAGTCCTCAATGATACGATTGATGATGATAGCTTGGAAGATCATTTTTGTTTATGGGTGCCGCCACCAGTGGCTAAGGCCCAATTTTTCAGCCCCTGTTTTACAGGGGCGTGTAATTACAATTTTTTTAGCAATAATTTGCCATAGGGCTCATTGCTGTGCTCCAAGTACAGTATCTGTGAGGGGTTGGAGTGTTGTGGCACCAGTGCCTAAGGCCCAATTTTTCAGCCCCTGTTTAACAGGGGCGTGTCATTACAATTTTTGAAGCAATACTTTGCAACAGGGCTCATTGCTGTGCTCCAAGTACAGTATCTGTGAGGGGTTGTAGTGTTGTGCCACCAGTGCCTAAGGCCCAATTTTTCAGCCCCTGTTCAACAGGGGCATGCAATTACAATTCTTGATCTAATAATTCACAGCAGGGTCCATTGCTGCACCCACCAAGAGTAACTCTGAGGGCTTACAGTCTTGTGGCAACGCCACCACCACCACCACCACGAAAGGCCCAATTTTTCAGCCCCTGTTCAAAAGGGGCATGTAATTACAATTCTTGATCTAATAATTCACAGCAGGGCCCATTGCTGCACCCACCAAGAGTAACTGTCAGGGCTTACAGTGTTGTGGCACCAGCACCACCATCAAAGCCCCAATTTTTACTACCACTGTTCAACAATTATATGTAATTAAAATTCCTGATATAATAGTTGACAGCAGGGCGTTCCAGCACCAACCAAGAGTAACTGAGTGCTTACAGTGTTGTGCCAACACCAACAACTAAGGGGCCTATTTCTGCAGAGTATATACGGCAGGTCCCTACTTTCAAACATCCAACTTACAAACGACTCCTACTTGCAAACGAAAGAAGACAACAGGAAGTGAGAGGAAATCTACCCCTAGAAAGGAAAATTCTCTCCTGTAAGAATAAATATGGGAGAAAGGGGTCTCATCTGTACTGATGCTTTATCAGCAATCCTTGTTTCAAGAAAAACACCACATTTCAAAAACAGTTGTCATTGGGACGGAAAGTGAGGTGAAATGTTCTGAACAGGGGCACAGACAGCAAAACAAATGTTACAGGGGTGATAACCCTTACCTATGTTTCCCAAAAAGTTTAAAAATAGATTTTTGGGCTGGAGCTACACTTCAACAATGTACCTGTTCAAAATTACAAACAGATTCTACATAAGAACAAACCTACAGTCCCTGTCTTGTATGCACCGCCTGTATACGGCTGTTCAGAGTATATAGGGCCTTTTTTATTTTATGTGCGGGGTTCCCCTTAATATCCATACAAGACCCAAAGGGGCTGGTAATGGGCTGGGGTAGGGGGGGGGTCATGGGGTAGCTATGCCATTTTTCTTAAAGAATTTCATCCATATTACCGGGACCAGACATTACATTAAAGCCGCAAGCAGTTTTAAATGGCTTTTTTTTCCTTTAGAAGTGTCATTTTGTGCAGGGACAGTTCTAAACACGGGAAACACGTGGCACTTCACAGGCATACTTTAGACACCCCCCAGGTACGATATTTAAAGGAATATTTGACTTTTTTTTTTTCACATTATGCGTCACTAAAATGACTGCTCCCGAAAAACGACCGTTTTTAAAACTTCTTTTTGCATTGATACATGTCCCCTGGTGCAGAACCCGGGTTCCCAAACCCTATTTATGACAATAACATGCATAATAGTTGTTATAATTAGCACTTTAGAATTCGAACGTTCGCATCCATTGTATTTAATAGGGTTCTAATGTTCGTTCGAACTTTCGGTCCGTTCGCGGGTTCTGGTGCGAACCGAACCCGGGGGTGTTCGGCTCATCACTAGTGGAAAGCAGTAAACCTCTTGTTTTAGAATTTCGGGAGAAGTGTATTAAATTTAATGCTTTGGTGATATTATCTCGTGCTTCTCTGCATGGCATAAATCCTACTTGTTCTGTGCCTATAATTTTTGATAGCAAGGGTTTCAATCTGTTAGCTAATATTTTGGCCAGGAGTTTCAAATCAATATTCAGTAAGGAGATGGGTCTATAATTTGCACATTCTGAGTGGTCCTTATCCGGCTTGGGTATTACCGCAATGTTTGCCATGAGAAAGGATTTTGAGTTATGGTCATTTGTGGCCAGATAATTGAAAGTGGATCTAAGGGGCTTAACAAGGAGATGTGTGTAGGTTTTGTAGTATTGTGACATGAAACCATCTGGTCCTGGGCTTTTCCCTGTTTTGAGGCCTTTAATCGCCAATAGAATTTCTTCAGTGGTAATGGGTTCTTCTAATTTAGCCGTGTCCTCTTGATTGAGTGTGGGAATTTTGCTATCTTTAAGGAATTCATGGATTGTTTCCTGTTTCGTGGTTGATAAATGTGGGGGTTTATGTTGTTCCGGAAGGTTATAAAGTTTTGAATAAAACTTATGAAAAAGGTCAGCTATCTCAGTAGACTTGTGTCTGGGGATACCATCTTTGTCCCTTATAGCATGTATGCGTCCTGTCATAGTTGTGTCTTTAAGTGCTTTGGCTAATACTTTTCCACCTTTATCTCCGTGTTCAAAGTAAATGCTTCTCTTGAAGAAGAGGGCTTTTCTAATTTTAAGATCAAGTATAAATTTGAGGGCGTCCCTGCAGCGCGTCAGCTCTTCTTCTACCTTGATGGAGAGTGATTGTTTGTGTTGTGATTCCAATGTGGCTATCTGCGAGGACAGTATAGTAATTTCTTTCTCCCTCTCTTTTTTTTTTTCTGGCACCCCATCTCATAAGTTCTCCTCTTATCACACTTTTGTGAGCCTCCCAGTTATTTAGTGGGTTAGTATCGGCGTCAATATTGGCTTTAAAGTATTCATTAATTGCTACATGAATGTCATCTTTTATGGTCTGGTCAGTCAGGAGTGAAGCATTGAGTCTCCAATTAAAAGTGGGTTTTTTCGGAGGGTCGAATTTCAATGAGATGGCTGTAGGAGCATGGTCTGATAGGGAGACTATACCTATCTCAGCCCTATGTAGGGAGCACAAATCCCTTTGCGAGATCAGAATCAAGTCAATTCGTGAGTAGCGTTTATGTGGAGGGGAGAAAAAGGTATAATCTCTCCCAGTGGTGTGTATAGATCTCCAGGTGTCTACTAAAGATAAGGATCTTAAGAGTGACTTGATTCGTTTGAGGATCCTATATGTTATTGCCGTGTGTCCCGTAGAAGTGTCTTTGAGGGGGGAGAGGGGAATATTGAAATCTCCTCCTAAAATGATACAACCCTCAGCAAACCATTTAAGCTCGTCGATTATCTTGTGACAGAATGAGATGTGAGCAGTATTCGGAAAGTATACATTAGCGAGTGTGATGGGGGAACCTGCCCAGTCGCCCTTGAGGAAAAGGAAGCGACCTTCGGGGTCCGTGAGGTGTTGTCTAACTTCAAAAGGGGAATCTTTGTCAATTAATATAGAAACTCCTTTTGTTTTGGCTAGAGGGTTCGTGGCATGGTAAATTTTTGTAAAAATCTTGTCTGTGAATGTAGGGACATGTTCGCTCTTGAAATGTGTTTCTTGTAGGAAAACTACTGATGGGCGGGCTTTTTTAAGTTCTCTTAGCAGCTTAGATCTCTTCTCTGGGATATTAAGACCGTTAACATTGTGAGATATCAGGGTTGGGGATTTTCCTAGATGAGTGTATGCCATGATCTAAAATCAGAGAGTTACTAGTTAGTACTATATCTTGCTATTAGTAGGGTATGGGGAGGGTAAGGAAGGGGTAGGAATAGTGAGAATGAAAAGGGGGTGAACAGATAGGGGAGGTTGAGTGGGTGCTCGAGTCACACCTAGAAGGTGAAGAGCAAATAAGTCGTCTTTGAAACGAGACGTCTGTGTCAACTCTGAGGGGTAAATGGGAGACGCAACAGAACAGTTTTGGCGGTGGGTAGGTGATTACCAAAAATGTATCACTAAGGTGTGTTGCGTGTGAGGTTATATCTCATAGAGAGTGAGATAAAACTGGGAGACCTGGGGAGTTGAGCATCATAAAATCTTATTGTAATCTTAAACCGTAAAACTGTAAAATAGTAAAATAGTAACAACATTTGAGGACACCCAAAAAAAAAAAAAAGGGAGAGGGATGGGGGGAATCCAGCTTTCTTACTGGGTTAGATAGAGTAGTTCCTGCCTCGTATGGTATCAACAGTGGGAATTCATAGATATTTAATATCATGAAAAAGTCTTGTCCCATTATCTCACATGGAACAGGCAGCATATTGTACCATGCAGGATAATTAGGAGGGAAAGCTTATAAGCCTAGAAAGATGCTTGTACACATGAAGAACAACTCAAAACGAATAACAGTAGTCATATGTAGAAGATCCACATTTTTCAAATAACAGTTTCTGAGAAATGGTTGTATGTTGACTGGTTACCCCGAACAAGTCTGTCCCCACCGGTAACCACTGTCACTGGTGGGTCTGATAAGGTATATGAGAGCATTCAGTGTCCGTGTGACATGGTTTATGCTTCCAGATGTATATTTTTGTGCTCCCTCATATGTCTAGGGAGATTGTTCTCTGTACATCTTTAGTGTGGTTATTTAGCATACTCACTACTCTTTCGAGTTACCATTTTCCCACAGTAAGCAGGCCAAGATATAAATTCCGTTGAGGTGAAGGTGATATCCTTACCGATATGAAAAATCAACTAAACAAACTGGACCTCAGTGCAGAGGTTTCAATCCGGGACTATCTGTAAAAAAAAAAAAAGATAAAAAAAAGAAAAAGAAAGGGGGGGTGGAGGGATGTCCCCTTTCTGTTTTGTGAACGGATGCTGTAGAAGTGAATATTGGGCCTTTTACTTGAGCTTTGGGCTTTTCGCTCCTTTGGAGGAAGAGGGAGGATCCAAATTACGTCTGTTGGCATTTCTGCGGTAAGACCCTTGTTGGAAAGGGGAGCGGGTGGGTGTTGATCCAGGTCCAACTTGGTAGTTGTTGATTTCCGGCGGCAGTAGAAATTCCGCATACCAGTCAGGTAGATCAATCGGAGCTATTTGTAGGTTTTCGCAGAATTTTTTTAAATCTTCAGGGATTTTAAGCAGGTGTTGTTTGCCCATGTAAGAGGCTTGAAGTGCAAACGGAAATTTCCATCTATAATTGATGCCTTTTTCTCTTAAGACATCCAGTAATGGCCTCAATGCTCTTCTGTTCTTAAGAGTGATCGGTGACAGAACACCTCTGATTCTTATATTATGTCTCCTTCCTCTATTATCCAAGTCTTCCAAGTGCCTATTCATTTTGATCAGGTGTTGGGAGTGGGAGGCAGTAATATCATCCAGTCTGACCAGTGCCCTGTCTCTCCTTTTCCCTGCACGTTCCGTTACAGCCATTTGTTCGGAGAGCCTAAGCAGCTCCGCTTTAATGTCTGTGATGGCGGAGGTGAATGATCTTTTGATGTCCGCATCTATGTCTGTCATGGTAGCATAGGTCAAAGGTCTGTCATTGTCATTGTGACCTGCTGCTGAATCCTTAGATGGTGGGAGGGACACTTCATCGTCCTCAAATTCTTCCTCAATATTATGTCTGTGAGGTGTCACCATTTTTGAGCTTCTCCCTCCCCCACTATATCTGTACTTGTTTAAGTTTGTTGATGATAACCGTCTTTTGGGGGTCGTCAGAGAGCGGAGAACGTGGTTATGTGTCCCCTTTTTAATCTGTGTGGACATATTCACTTTGCATACGGTTTGTTTTCAGGCCCAGGTCTCACAGCAGCTCAGGATTCACTCACACATCTGCCATCAGCGCCGTGCGCCAAGCCATTATCCCTAACTCCTGAATAAGGGTGGTGGAAAGCAGATTTGTCGTGCTTGGACAAGTTCACCGTAGGAGCGTTAGTGTGATGCGTGCGTTAGTTGCGGTGGGGAAGGAATGACTGCTGCATCAGATTGCAGATACCCAGTTACATCCTAGCAGGAACGGTCCATAATACAGTAATCTGTATGTCTGCCGGGCTGCTTCTGCAGTATAGTGGTTAGGCGAGGAAAGACAGGAATGACTAGGCCTCTGCTGCTGCCAGGTGTAGTAAGATGGGATTTGGTGAGGGAGCAGTTCCTTCCAGGTAGCTGCCTTGCGAGCGGGGGGGTCAGTTTTGTGCCTTGGTAGCTGAGTAAGAAGGGTATTAATCCCAGTGATGCACAAAAACTGATGTAGAGGTAGCTGTGGTTCAGGTGGGATGGAGTAGAAAAAGGCTGGTGTACTTGGAGTAGCAAGATGGCCGCGGACTTCTGAGGTTAGGCCGAAGCCGCGGACTTTCTGAGGGTGGTGTCCAAAAATCGGAACCCCGCCGGTACACCTATGGACAGTCACTTTTAGGGGTGTCTGGTTTGGAAAGGGAGGGCTGCTGCCCTGTTACTCACTGCATTCCTGAGGATGGAAAGTCTGGGTCAGCGGGACCAGAGGCTGAGTATGTCTTGGTGGGGAGCCCCGGCTTACCCCTTGAGGAGGCAGGCAGGCACAAAAGATCCAGGAAGGCCAGTAGATAGGAAAGTACAGCCGTCGGGAGGAGCAAGATGGCCGCCGCTTTATTGTATAGGCCGGAGCTGCGGTCCTCGGCGGTTTAGGCAGTCATTGCGGTGGTCCTCAGCAACAGGAGAGAGGATGCACAGTCCAGCCACCGGGGGATTAGCGCAGGAGGGCCTGGATATTCGTGGGGCAGCGGAGAAAGATCCGTCGGGTGTAGCAAGATGGCCACCGTAGCATAGGCCGGAGCCGGAGGCTGTCCTGCAGGAGATCTGAGGAATACTGCGGCAGCGGAGTCCGAGCAGAGATCCAGAGGTGCAGCGGCTGGTGGGCGAGGAAGTGGCATTGGTGCGCCCCACGGATTGTGGCAGGTAGGTGCGGTAGACACCGGAGGTTCCATAGGCCCCAAGATGGCAGAGATCCTCGGCAGTGTGGAGCCAGCTGCAGGCCAGGAGCGGTTACAGCCGGCCAAACTTCAGGAAAAAAAAAAAAAGCAGCTGGGTCTGTAGCAGAGAAAGGCCAGGGACAGATGAAGGTAGTCTGGGGTTTCACCAGGGTAGAGTGGGCAGAGGATGGATGTGGATATGTGCTGGCTAGGTGGAGCTCATCACCAGCACGTCTTCCCTGCTTCACGTCCGGACTACAATTCATAACACCTCCACTGTCATGGTACACACAAAAGGTGGGAAAGACATCATGAAACCACAAGTGGTGATAGACTACAACAACACCATTGGAGGCGTTGACAGAGCCGATCAGGCAATGACATTTTATTCAGCAATGAGAAAACAACAAAAAAAAGTATTACAAGAAGATCTACAGGCATCTTCTTGAGTAATGCTTGTGGAATGCCTTCATTCTGCTAAAAAAATAAAAAAATAAAAGTGACAAGCTTGTGGTTCATGCTGACTTTGTTTGGAAAGTTGCCGAACTGATGTTTCTGAACCACCAAACACCAACGGCTGTAAATAGATCTGGACGTCGTGCTGCTGGCGTTGTAAACCCGGAACGCCTGACTGGTCGTCACTTCATGGACCACATCCCACCAACTGAAAAAAATTCAGCACCCACAAGGATGTGCGTGGTTTGTTGCTAAAAGCGTGATGACACTGGATGGAAAACCCGAAAGCAAACCAGGTTCTATTGTCCTGATTGTGACGTCGGACTTTATGCAGTCCCATGTTTCAAAATTTACCATACCCAGGATGTTTACTGAAGCAATATGACTAGTAATATTCAGAGGCGTAGCTTGAAGCTTGTGGACCCTGGGGCCCCTTGACTACCACCCGCCGCATCCACTGCACATTAAGTAACTTCCAACACTTGCCAAGATATTCCAAGTGGCTAAAGTGTTATTTCAGATCTTTATTTTCATGCTGAGAAAGTAATTCAAAAGATTTTGGAGAAATTGTCCACATTTTGTCATACCTCTTCAATTCTTTTGAATACCCTGAAACGGGGGTAGGCACCCTTTGAGAGGTGGAAATCTACCTGAACAATATGAAAGAGATCAAAGATCACAGAGGTTCTGCAACTTTTTTAAAATAAATTACCTAGCAAAGCTAACTAAATAGTAGGGAAAACCTGGGAAAAATATAATAAAACAAATGTCACTGCAAAAATATAAACTTAGCCTATCTGAACAGTGGATGGTGTCAGTCAGGGCAAAGGACGGTGTCAGTCAGGGCAGAGGTCGGTGTCAGTCAGGGCAGAGGTCGGTGTCAGTCAGGGCAGAGGTCGGTGTCAGTCAGGGCAGAGGTCGGTGTCAGTCAGGGCAGAGGTCGGTGTCAGTCAGGGCAGAGGACGGTGTCAGTCAGGACAGAGGACGGTGTCAGTCAGGACAGAGGACGGTGTCAGTCAGGGCAGAGGACGGTGTCAGTCAGGGCAGAGGACGGTGTCAGTAGGGCAGTGGATGGCGTCAGTAAGGCAGTGGATGGTGTCAGTAGAGCAGTGGACGGTGTCAGTAGGGCAGTGGAAGGTGTCAGTAGGGCAGTGGATGGTGTCAGCAGGGCAGTGGATGGTGTCATTCGGGCAGTGGACGGTGTCAGTAGAGCAGTGGACGGTGTCAGTAGGGCAGTGGACGGTGTCAGTAGGGCAGAGGACGGTGTCAGTAGGGCAGTGGACGGTGTCATTCGGGCAGTGGACGGTGTCATTCGGGCAGTGGACGGTGTCAGTAGAGCAGTGGACGGTGTCAGTAGAGCAGTGGACGGTGTCAGTAGGGCAGTGGACGGTGTCAGTAGGGCAGTGGACGGTGTCAGTAGGGCAGTGGACGGTGTCAGTAGGGCAGAGGACGATGTCAGTAGGGCAGAGGACGATGTCAGTAGGGCAGAGGACGAGGTCAGTAGGGCAGAGGACGACGTCAGTAGGGCAGAGGACGACGTCAGTAGGGCAGAGGACGACGTCAGTAGGGCAGAGGACGACGTCAGTAGGGCAGAGGACGGTGTCAGTAGGGCAGAGGACAGTGTCAGTAGGGCAGTGGATGATGTCAGTAATTATTTATTTTTACCATTTTTTTTTTTAGCCCTGTTGGCGGGGGCTTTGGTTTGAAGTCTAAACAGACCCCCGATGTATTACTTATGAGACAGAGATAGGAGATTGAGGACTGTGTCCCCAACCTCCATCTCTGAATGAACACAGGGGTCCCCCTACTGCCTGTACACTACAAGACTCAGCATACCCAGGACTCGCCCTTCCTCCATGCTGGCTTCTGTCACTCTTCCACATATAGAATGTTCCCAGTAAAGGGGGAGTCAGGAGTCTCAATCTCCCTCAGTGTAAAAGACCAACCAGCCCTGTGTCCCGCACTGCAGAATGTTCTAACATTCCTTCCGCCCGCCCCCGATCCACTTTTACCAAGTCCCACCTCTTTGGCTCTAGCTACAGAGCGTGTTTATCCCCCAGCGGGCCCCGCCATCCGCCATGACTGAGGACAGGTGGTGGGAGGGACGGTTGTAAGCAGAGGGAGTTGAAGAGATACCAGCGGCGGCTGACTTGGATGGGGAGGAGACAGGGGAGGAGGGAGTGGGACCAACTCACAGAGGAGGAGAAACAGGTAAGACACGGAGTTTGGAGGCAGTGGGGAGAAGGCGGGCCTGTGCACCAGGAAGGAAGAACATTCACCGCAGTACTGCCTGTCATTCCATGCAGTACATGACCCGCCTCCTCCTCTCAGCAGCCCCATCTCGCCTGTGTAAAGGGGAGGGGGGGTGGTCTATCCTGTCACACACTAGTATCCGAGGTGATCCCCGCCGCCCACACAGACGCATTGACATTGGATCTAATGTGAGAGGGAGGCCGCACCGGCGCCCCGGGAGCAGGGGCCGAGTCGCTATGGCAACTCAGCGGCTGCACTCCTTCAAGCTAAGCACACAGGCACAGCGGCATAAAACCTTATGTGACAGGGAGGCCGCACAGGCCCCCCTTAAGCAGGGGCCGGGTTGCCATGGCGACCCCATGTACACATGACGCTACGCCACTGGTAATATTGCACCCTTATTTGGCCAAAGAAAATTTCAGTGTTTTTGATTTTATTATTGACTAAAATTTATTGAATAAAAGGTATTAGTATTATATTATTATTTGTTATTATTTATAGTTATTTATTATATTATAACTTATGATTTTGTGTTTCAAACTTTATCATACCCGGGTGTCTACTAGACTCTGGTTTGGACAGATTTAAGGGAGTTATTACAGGCCTACAATATAAAATGCCAATTTTCTATGCAAAATAATGGTACCGCTTTCAGCATCAAAAATCTGACATAATCATACCGTCAGCATATCTAAATCCAAAAGCAAAAAAAGTAATTTATTGCATTAATTTTTTTAAAACTTTTATTCCTTTATTTTCACCTGGTGATTGGCCAGAAACACACTTCCTGCCTTAGGATGACCATAGACAGAGAGCACATTTCTTTCCTGCAACCATGGGTATTAATCTATTAGTTTAAAAATAAATATGCATTGTGATGTACATATAAACATAAAAACACAGAAGTCCATAAAAAAAAATATTCGATTCTCTTAATAAGCTCGCAGGCAGGTGCCTACTGTTTTATTATCTTTTGCATATGTTATTTATGCTGGTCTATTAATAATTCAAATATTTCTGGTTGATTCTCTAAGGGTGGGGTCCAGGGGTGGCCCGTCCATTAGGGGCACAGGGGCGCCACCCCTCTAATCCATTTATCCGGCCCTTAATCTACATGCAGGGCGCCGGACGCATGGATTTGCTTTTTTTCCTTGCAGCACATGTGTAGTGCCCACTACTTTTTGGTATGTGCTAAATAGTGTTTTTATTATTTTTAAACTGTCAGTGCAGGTGAATTTGGTCAGGCCTTTGCATTGGGCTGGGCCTGGTTGTTTTGATCTGGGACTGGGAGTGTCAGAGTAGCAGTGGGTGTGGCCACCTGTGCTCAGACTCTGGAACTCCTCCCCTGCTTCTGGAAGGAATGTTCTAGAAGAGGCGGAGCTGGAAGCTTTGAGTGACAGGCAGTTTGTATAGTATAGGAAAAAAGAATTACTGCGCTAAATACAAATACCCCTAAAAGAGCAGCAGCTCCAATGTCAGACAAAAACACTAATTATAAAGGAAAAAAGGGGGGAGCTGCGCAAAAGTATAATGAACAATGTACCATCAGTGAAGAAGTGCAAACTATCTTAATGCAAAATAAGAACAAAATATAAACAAACACCCTCAGTATTAAATACAAAAGTTCTGATAGATTGTAACCCACAGAAGAAATTATCAATTAAAAAATTGACAAATTATAAATCAAGTCCGTATTTATAATGAAAAAAAACATAGAAAGTCCATAATGTGATCCTCAGTGAATTCTTGAAAATAAGTAGTGAAAGGTAAGTCTAAATAGAAAAGGTGAATCCTGAGAAATTGACACCAATATGCACTCGTGCACCACCACCAATCAGATGCGCTTACCAGAGGCAAGCTAGTAGCAAGCCCAAACACATGTATTGGCGCCTTCCTCACGGTACATGGATAGCCAGGGAATGACACACTCCAAAAAGTGGGAACTCGATAGCTCAGCAGTATCCGAGAACATCTCTATTAAGCCAAAGCTTCTTCTGGCGATAAAGCAAAAGCTTGTCATGTACATAGGGTAGCAGGAACTTGATACACCAGCTTTCCACTCCCAACTTGTTCTCCACCAATACTATAGGGCTGCGATTATACTTTGCTTCAGGACATGGAATTAACCCAATTTCATCTATATTGGGGTTCCTGCGGAAAGCTCCAGTGATGTCCTTTACTACCCGCTGTGGTTTACTACACAGCGGATAGTAAAGGACATCACTGGAGCTTTCCGCAGGAACCCCAATATAGATGAAATTGGGTTAATTCCATGTCCTGAAGCAAAGTATAATCGCAGCCCTATAGTATTGGTGGAGAACAAGTTGGGAGTGGAAAGCTGGTGTATCAAGTTCCTGCACGTGAGAGGAAAGAGAATAGAGCAGTAGTGTCTGTGTGACAAGGCCCTGGCGTGAGGGCCTGGGGCCTAGCCAGTGCTGAAGAGGACCACCTTTCTTTACCACCACATAGAAAGAACTAAGATCAAGCTTCCTGGAACTGTTACTGCTGGACTGTGCGGTTGAACCATGTCTCTTCCATGGACCGGGGATCATGGAACAGGTCAGTGGGTACATTACAGCAAGTGATGGCACGAGAGGAGTCTGTTCAAGGAGCTTGGGAATATCTGCTGTTGCCCCTAGTAACGGAACGACACAAGGGGATGTCTTTGACGAGATGGTGCACGGTCAGTTCTACACAGCAGAATATTACAAGGAGTGACTCTAATCTTATTTAAACTCAATATGGAAAGCTGTGGCCGGGGAACTCAACTTCCATATCGCTGGACTATTTGGGCCTAGTAGTTCCTCAATTACCATTTGCAAGTAGATGGACTGTGGTGTTGCAGGGCCAGCATTTGGATGACTGATTAATTACCTCAGAAAAGTCATTCAGAGTGACTATTCAATACTCTGCAGGAATCAGTACAACATACAAGGGAGCAATAGTCTGCAGTGACGCAGCTCAACTATCTTCAATTTGTGTTGTGCCTAATCCTCAGAATCTAATCTACTAAGGTACTATTATCTATGGGCAGCCCATGTCACTACACCTTTACCCAACTCTACCCAAGAAACCTTTTATATTAAAAGTATTGCAAGGTAACGCAAGTGACTCTTCATTGTGTCTAAAGGAGGGAGAGTGAGACAAATGGATGAATGGAGGGTCAGGCAACAAGGTGATGTGTGAATCTGTTGAACTTGTGCCCAGAGTGCACCGCTACAAATGGAGGTCCCACCCGAGATTCGCTTGCCATCTGTTGCCGTTGCCCCTAGCAACCATCATTAAAATCTGCTGGAAGCCTGGAAAGACCTTGCTTATCTCACCAACTTGGGGAGTAATGAGGAAAGGACTATGTATTCGCTTGAAAATTTGACTTTATTACATGTTGTTGCCCATAGCAACCAAAACTCAGCTTGTTGCCAAGTGCCATTACCCCTAGCAACTAAGCAGGATCAGAGCTACCCGCCTGCTCCCTGTACTCAGTTGCACTAATGGACACTTATAACGGTGATAGGCCCTGCATTCAGTGACTGTAACCAACGTTCTATCACCCATGACAACCACGGCGAGCGATCGCGCTCATTGGATTTACAAGTGTGTCCAGCGCCCTGCACAGCGCAGATACTTTTCACTGTCTGCAGTAGACTTTGTCAATCCTGCTTCCACAGTGAAAGACTGTACTTGTGAATGTCTACTGTTGCCCTTAGTAACAGAAAGACACAAGGGGGTGTCGTTGATGGGAAAAGCTGTAGTCAATCCCTTACAGTGGGACATTACAAGGAGACTTTATTGTGTTGAACGGTGACTACTGCAAGTTTGCCTGCCTTCAGTCTCAGTTGTGACACAGTTTTAAAAGGCTCAAATGTGTCTGAACCATATCTGCAGTTCATCGGCGCCTGCCACGAAGTGTTGCTACAATGTGTGCGGCCGCAAGCCTGTCTACAGTTCCTCGCACGCTGAACTTACTAGTGAAGGGGTGGAGCTACGCCCCAGTGGAGAACCATTACGGAGACCAGCGAGCAAGACACGAGGCAGGTGAAGATGGCAGAAGGAGGACGGAGAATGCCCGCTACCCAGTGGTCATCTGATATGCAGGATCGGGTGCTGGTAGACACCGGAATCCGGCTGGAACTCACCGGAGGACTTGCCTTAGGAGTAGTAGACGGAGTGGAGCGGCTATGTGTGTGCCCCAGATGTCGCATCCCCACAGCTGGAGTTAGCGCCTGGGCCCGGTGCGGACACTGTGGGGATCCACTCGCCCGCTTAGGACCTGTACAACAAGAGGCCACCTACTACTCCTGCAGTCTACTCACCAGGCTATGTACGCCCCAGCTGCAGGTGCATCAGAGGGCCGGAGAGGGCCGTGCATCATCATCTGGAGAGGTGAAAGAACTTTCCCCAGGCTCGTCCATTTCAGAGTTCCAGGACAAAGTATGTGAAGAGGATGTTGGGAAGACTCGTGGCCTGGCCAGGGGCCCGGAGGTTGCTGATGCTGTAGTGCAGCCTCCGGTTGATATCCCCGAAAAGCCGGCTCCAAGTAAGACCCTTGCTGTACCCATCCGGAAGGAGCCCATGCTGTCGGACGGGGATCCCTCAGGTGAGCTGGATGAGGTGAGCGAAGGCCGGGTCATTGACTGGGGTTCGCCCAGTGTGCTGGAAAAATTTGGGTCCCTAGAAAATCTGTTTACTTGGTCCTCCCCGGAGGGAGCCTCTTCAAGTGATGAAGAGCCCTGGTTCACTGAGGAATCTCCATCCACAGAAACCCCGGACAAAGTGACAGAGGAACCACAATACCCAGCATGCTCCCAGGAAAATTCCCACAGACTTTTCACCAGTCCACCCTCCACTACAAAGACCAAGGTACCCACCTACCGTCAGTGGGTCAGTAAGGACCCTGACTCCTGTGTCCTGTCCGGCCGGGGGAAGCCTAAGGAGCTGCCCAGGTTTTCCCAGTTTCAACGGGAGGTACAGCAGAGGGTTGCCTTAGAGTGGGGACAGGACTACCCCTATGTCTCCTCCCAAGTTATGGACGTTGTTGAGAGCTCCCAGGAGAAGTGGGAGAATTACCTAATTTGGGACTATCTCCATGTGCCTAAGCCTAAAAGAGTGCCAGAGGAGCTTGGACTCGCTTTAAGGACATCTACAAGGAGTGGAGACTGGGGCGTGCAATTCACAAAGACAGAGTCCTGGTTGTGAAGGCGGGTCAGCCTACCAGGAGCCACTCTGTCGCCGTCAGAGGGGAGGGGGACGTCCGAAGGAGGTTGCCGGATCCCCGCTTTTACTTGTAGTTGGACTGCTGTGTGTAGTAGCCACAAGTGAGAGCACCTACCAGGACTGCAGTTGTAGCAGGGTTAGGGTGGGTTTCCCCAAAGACAAAACCATGCAGAGACAGCCACGTCTGCCATCCAGGGTGCCTGAGGAGAAGGACACTCTTATGGACACCAGGATGTGCTGTCTCTGCTCAAGTCCCTTTTGTTAGTGCTCCTGTGAGAACTCTTTGCGTAAGAACTCGCTATCTGCTTCAAAAAGGGACTTTCTTGTTCAAAGCCAGTTGCTAAGTTAATTTACTAATGGACTCCTTTGCTCAGGAAGTTCAATACATTTATTCTTGCTTCTGGGCACTCTGTGTCTCACAGTTCCCATCAAGAGGCATCTTATTTTACTCTCTGGTGTGAAGAAAAGAAGAAAAGAATGTGCTATTTAAATGCTGTTTTGTCACCATGCAGAGGATCATAACCCCCTCTCTATGGTGAAGTGCTAATATGTGTAGTCAGTGTTGTCGTGGAATTATAGGTTCTATGCAGAGCACACAGCCCATATTTCCGGTGCTCTATAAGCACACACTTTAGATTCATCTTTTTGCAATAATGCTATCTTTAGCTAAGTTTGCTAAGATCCACTCACCGTCCATTCGTCCCATCATTCATCCCAAAAAGGCAGCATCACACAGCTTATGTTCTCATCTCAGCCTCCCAGCATAGTGTGTCTGGGAGCTGTGTGTCTCTCCTTTTATTGAAATCCCCACAGGATTAAAATCCCAACAGGAAGTGATGTCACAGCATGTGATCCTCACTAAAGAAGTTACCAACAGGAAGTGAGGTCACAGCATGTGACCTTCACACAGGGAAAATGACAAGGACATCCCTTCCAACAGGGAATGAAAGGATTCAATACAATAATACATACAGTGAATACAATAACGCATGATGGCTAACGTCTTATGGGTGTGTCCGGGCAGGGAAAGCGTATATGCTCCCAGCAAACAAAGCCGTATTGATTTAAAACATGGACACCTTCCCTGACTCTGAAACGATCATAAGCTCTCATATTACCGCTGATAAGAATCCTTATTCTGCGCTATTCCATAGAATAACGCATATTCAGATTATACTATTATTGAATGGGGGAGGGAGGCTATCTGCAGATGCGCACTATGAATCCCAATCAATGTTGATCAGACACAGCAGAGACAAGAGCACGCATTTGCTCATAACCAATGATGTTGTTGCAGAGCGAGGACATCCCCCTCCTCAACGATCGTCCGTGCTAATGCACAGAGGGCCCCCCGTCGGTGGACATATCCGCACCCTGCAAACATCACACTCCAACATCAAGACGTTTTCCCCTATCAGACGGGATTCAACCAGCCTCAGACTACCCCAATCAGCTCTTTTAGAGCGGGTTGCGGAAGTACTAACACTGGGTGACACTATGACAATACATATTAAATACATCTCCATAAAAATCTCCACAACAGTCCTCCCTTTTTTTGTCATATGCACCCCATGTGTCCCTCGATGAAAGTTGATCTGCTTCTTACACCTGGAAATGAATCAGTCCTTAGTCCATAAAAAGGAAAACACGGCTTGACATGTAGACTCCTCTTCAGGGGCATGACTTATAAAGGAGGACACGACATGGTGAGCTGTAGTAATCGCCGATCCGTCTGTGATCCTCTGTCTTGTATGTGGGTCCGGCTTCGGGGCGTCTCATCAAGGAAACTCTGGTCACGCGTCAAATCAGGCAACAGGAGCACCTTGTCACGACATAGAAAGAATAGAAATAAAAACGACATGAGTATATATATTCTCACTTCCTTTAACCACGATCCGCTGTAAAATAAAAATTAGATCTCCAAAGATTCCCAGACCCTTAAAATAGACTCCCAACCTTCACTTAGCTACAGCTCTGGCTTCAACAATTACATGAAGAACCCAATCCTTAACGGATGAGAATTGTACAATCGTATCCCAAGCCCGAGCCCCCCCCCACATGCAGGACACCATGCCCAGACCTGGTCGGGGTTGGTGAACAAATCCCTTCTAGCTGTCCCTGCCATTCTTAATTTCCTGCGCCATCAGATCCTCGCGATCGGCCGCGACATAAGATGCTGGGACAGCTTCACCATCACGCATGAACCTCTTGCTTTGGGGGAATTACCTTTATAAGCTGCAGATCCGCATAAACACCAAACTAAAGTTCAAACACACTTGTGGGCTGCCTAGATACCCAAACCGACAAGAGGCAGAGCCATTAAAACTCACCAATTTTACCCTCTAAAAATGCATCGTTAGATTCCATTGACAAGTGTCTGTTTGGAGTCCTCACCAGTTTGTCAAAACTCCTCATACCCATAATAACATCATAAATGGCATGTATCGCTGTCATCGCTGGGGACTAAAACTTGGTGAAGACTCAGAACAGACCATCGGTCCTGTTCGCTTTCTGAGCTAGTCAGGACATACACTTTACATAATAACTTGGGATGCTTTTCATAGTTACCCTTGCTGAAATTTACTAAACAACAAAAATATAAATAAACAAAGATACTCCTCATTCTTTGGTGTGGTTGAGCCGCTTCTTGCAGTGGCTGGCGTGGTCTCATCCCTCAAGCTTCTTTACAACGACCCAGTCACCTGGTTGGAAAGAATGTAAACTGATTATTGAGTCAGGGTCCAGGAGGGACTCGTGAACCCTGTGGTGGACATTTTGAAGTTCATGTCACAACGATCGCACCCACCCCATCAGCCGAGAATATAAGTGACAGCTAATGAGGAGAGTACGACCCTGGTTTTGATTGACCTCCAAACAACCCTCATATGACAATAACCCAGACATCGGGACTGTGGTCACTGTGTCACCTGTGCGTGGCTTACAATACCTGGAACCACTGACAAAAGGTTCTTAGCCTCTGGGATGGGAACCTACTTCACCAGACTGCTGCTTGCCGATTCAAATTCTATCAAAGAGAGACAGTCTTGGCACAAACTTGGTTAGAATTACAGAGGTTATTATTAGTTTGAAAAAAAACTGTCACTCTGATGCCGCGTACACACGGCCGTTTTTCCCGTCGAAAAAAACGTCATTTTTCCCATTCGACGAGAAAAACTATAGTCTGTGGGCTTTCTGTCGTTTTTTTAGACAAGAAAAACGGCATTAAAAACGACGAGAAAAATTAGAACATGTTCTAATTTTTCTCGTCGTTTTTTTCGACATGTTTTCCGCGGCACTGTTTCCCATAGGGAAACACTGCCGCGGAGCCCACACACGGTAGTTTTTTTCGACCAAAAAAAAAATGACATTTAAAACGGCCGTGTGTGAGGGGAACAAGCTGTTCCTCGTTTTTAACATCGATTTTCTCGACGGTGTTTTCATCGTCGAAAAAATCGATCGTGTGTACGCGGCATTACATTTATCATTCTCCCCCCTTTTCTTCCTCATTACAGACTGAAGGAAGAAATGCGTGGTGCAGGAAAAAAGAAACAATGAAATAGCCTATGATACTTTTACCTCCCTTAGACTCATATTTATCCATATGTACAGCTGTCTACATACACCTGTTCTCTATGTACAAACTCCTTGGACCTGAAAAATACTTATAAGCAAAATCATTACTCTATCCTTCATATTTAACCTGCAAAGAATGGTAAATTGTCAATGACATTCTTTCAAAACTGATTCAAACAAAACCCTCTGTAACCCTTACTTTTCCCGTTCCTACAAACATACAACAGCCGCGACACATCGAAGGATCGCCGCGGTAAGTTTGAACATATTCACGTTACTACATACAAACATTCAGATACAAACGTGGGGGAGATACTTCATAGTTTCCAAAACCAAAAATGAAAAAAACAAAAACAGCCAGAATTCTCCCTTCACTCTTTCAGCAATAGAAAAAAAATAAAAAATACTATGGGACAAACATGAGAGCAGCTCGAGAACCTTCATGGACCAGCCATACAAAGTTCAAACAAACGGGCATGAGCCACCGTTCCTCATCATTACAGATTTCTGAAGCCGCAGCTCAACTACATCCATTCCAGAGGGATACCCATAATAGTATCCTTGGACCACCTATGTTAATCTTTTTGGGGTTCAAAGGCCTTTGCCCCAAAACTAGGCTTCGTGCACTGTGTGACCGTCTGACTATGGGAAGCCTCCATTCCTTCCCTTTGCACAGACCTCCTTGTGTCCATGGCGATACGAATAGGCTTATCGTCTTAAACCTGCGTCCAGGTTAAACCGTTGCACCCATTTTCGGAGAGCACCGCCCGGTGTCTTCTTATACGGTGGATTGAAGAACTACAACCACTATATGGTCAAGTCCTCCAACTAGAAACCCTAACCGAGACGTCAACTTTATGGCTTGTTGTCCCAACACTTTTGGAACTACAGCAACAACCACAGATCAACCCCCGAATTAGGCCTCTACCTCTCACAGTGCATGCATACACAAGCATTTTCCGCTATACACCCATACACTGCGTTGTCAGACTAAACCTCACAGAACACTTACGCCAGTTTACCACCTGCAGAACAATGTGGCTTCTCTCTGTATCTAGATGATAAAACAATGGTGATGCCCCCCTGTTTTTCTCTCTACCCAAAACTGTATTACAGTACAAAACTTCACAAAACTGGAACAAAATATAAAACACTTTTAAACGCAAAAATGCTTTCCATCTTCCTTCCAAACACAAATCTCACTGCTCACCTTTAAAAACCCCAAGCTCCTCCCACCAACTTTATGCTGATATATAAATGCTGAAAAGAAACTTCCGGGTACATGCCCAGCTACTTTAAAAAAAAAAAAAACTGGTTTATTTACATATCAATTGTTCAGGAAGAGGGAGGGGGAGGCCTAGCCCTAATCGCCTTGTCTATCAAGACTTAAAAAAAAAATACATGGCTACACATCATATATATTTCAACCATTTAAAACCTTGTCAAGGAAACGATTAAATAAACCCCCCTTTGCAAATGGGAGGGAATCCCCCCTGACCCACATTCCCTGGAAGTCAGACCATAAGTTGGGACTCAAAATACAAACTCCTGCCAAAAGATGGCTATACAGTACAAGTTCCAAAAAATGAATTGCCCTCTGGGAAACTCCCAAATATTTAAACATAAAAACACATCATTGTACAAAAACTCTGTTAGTCTTACAATCTATCAAAATTCAGTGTAAAGTGAAGTTTTTCTTAAAACCAAAATCCAATGCAAAAAACCGCCGCTCATATACTGCAAAGTCAGCTGACCCTGCAATAGCTTACATTCACGTAAATGAAAACAGAGAAACCTTCCTCCTAACACCATCTGCATGGAGTTTGCATGTTGTCCCTGTGTCTGCGTTGGCCTCCTCCCACACTCCAAATGCTGGTAGGTCAGCCAGATCCCATCCATAAATAGGCCCCAGCATGTGTGTGTGTCCGCAAGCGCGTCGTGGCCCCTCGGGGTAAGACCGCGCTATTTCAAGATACCACTCTACTCAACTCAAAAGGCGATGCTTAGAAAAACAATTTAAACCAGCGAATTCATTAAACAAAAACCAGTCTCTCAGTATGTCACCCTGGTGTCTCACTACTCTTCCCAGCAGTGCACAGGTCAAACTGTAAACGCATAAAACAGAAGAAAACTGCGCCGATCAACAAATGCCAATACAGCATATTCAGGAGCCGTGTTTGCTAAACTGGAAATTCTTATCTCAAACTGTAAACGTCTTTCAAAATGGCCGACAAGCCAGGACAACAAAATGGTGGATGACCACCACCGCACCTCATGGACAACAACAAAAATGGCGCCATGCAATTTTTCCCGCCAAAACCAGCATGGGACGTCAAAAGAAAATCAAAAATGTTTTTCTCCACAAAGACAGACTACACCATTGAGATTTTTCTAAATTATCATCAAAATCCACTGAAAAAGGTGTCAGCTACACTCTACAAGGACCACATGTACACTTACAAACTTAAACCCTTTGGCCAACTAAACAGCACATTTAGAAAAAAAATGTTAGTTACATGACAATATTAAAAACATATTCATTTCTCTAAGTTAATATACTCTGAGATATTCACCACACACATACAGTACAATGTTGCCTGCATGTCTGCTCAGAGTTTCTTTCCCTCAGGGCACAGCCCCTGCAACACAAAACAGTGGGCAAGCCCTTCCCCCATTCAAGCACATGGCTCACAAACAAAGCCTCTGAGAAATACAAAAAGCTCAACCAAACACACATTGCAGGCTGAATAATCCCACATCTATACCTTCATTTCATACACAATATACAGTTTCCATCAGCATTCACACAGGCTCAAACACTACACACAACTTTGTTCTGAAAATTGGAAAGTCAGATATACACAACTTTCAAACATGTTGGCAGTGATAGCCATGCTGCCTGCCCCTCCCCCACTAAACCTCATGGGGGCAGCCATTTTCAGCTTCTCTCACACAAACATCCAGGCACACCCAGGCATACCCACACAGGCACACACAATCAAATTCACAGGCATACGATCCATGACAAAATCACACACACATCTCTCGTACTGCAAACAGCATTATTTCAAAAAGACAAAAAAAATTGTTCTTTTACAAAGTACAGCCTCTTCACACATCACACTGCAGGTCCACTCTCCCCACTCTGCTGATGTGATGCTCAAAGAGGCCGCAATTGGTCCAACCGTGAGTCGCCATTCTGTCGTGGAATTATAGGTTCTATGCAGAGCACACAGCCCATATTTCCGGTGCTCTATAAGCACACACTTTAGATTCATCTTTTTGCAATAATGCTATCTTTAGCTAAGTTTGCTAAGATCCACTCACCGTCCATTCGTCCCATCATTCATCCCAAAAAGGCAGCATCACACAGCTTATGTTCTCATCTCAGCCTCCCAGCATAGTGTGTCTGGGAGCTGTGTGTCTCTCCTTTTATTGAAATCCCCACAGGATTAAAATCCCAACAGGAAGTGATGTCACAGCATGTGATCCTCACTAAAGAAGTTACCAACAGGAAGTGAGGTCACAGCATGTGACCTTCACACAGGGAAAATGACAAGGACATCCCTTCCAACAGGGAATGAAAAGATTCAATACAATAATACATACAGTGAATACAATAACGCATGATGGCTAACGTCTTATGGGTGTGTCCGGGCAGGGAAAGCATATATGCTCCCAGCAAACAAAGCCGTATTGATTTAAAACATGGACGCCTTCCCTGACTCTGAAACGATCATAAGCTCTCATATTACCGCTGATAAGAATCCTTATTCTGCGCTATTCCATAGAATAACGCATATTCAGATTATACTATTATTGAATGGGGGAGGGAGGCTATCTGCAGATGCGCACTACGAATCCCAATCAATGTTGATCAGACACAGCAGAGACAAGAGCACGCATTTGCTCATAACCAATGATGTTGTTGCAGAGTGAGGACATCCCCTCCTCAACGATCGTCCGTGCTAATGCACAGAGGGCCCCCCGTCGGTGGACATATCCGCACCCTGCAAACATCACACTCCAACCTCAAGACGTTTTCCCCTATCAGACGGGATTCAACCAGCCTCAGACTACCCCAATCAGCTCTTTTAGAGCGGGTTGCGGAAGTACTAACACTGGGTGACACTATGACAATACATATTAAATACATCTCCATAAAAATCTCCACAACAGTGTAAAGTTAGTCTATGTGTTTGTTTATGTCTTCTTTTAGGAACCTTTGGGATGGGACGGCTGTCCATCTCCATCGCTGGAACAGATGAAGACCTGTGGAGTATTCCTCCCAAGGGAGCAGTGCTCTGGCTCCACTTGTATGTCATTTTACTACAGGGTCAACCACTTAAGGACCGCCTCACGCCGATATACGTCGGCAGAATAGCACGGCTGGGCACATCAACATACAGGTACGTTGCCCTTTAAGAGCCGTGGGTCCCGCACACGCCGCCACCAGCGCGCTCGCGACCCTGTCTTGAGCTCCGTGACCGCGCCCGCGGGACCCGCAGACCCGATCGCCGCCGGTGTCCCGCGATCGGGTCACAGACCTGAAGAACGGGGAGAGGTGAGTGTAAATAAACCTTTCCCCGTTCTTCTCCGTGGCATGTCAGTGACCGTCTGTTCCCTGTCATCGGAACAGACAATCAGTGATGTGTAACGTGTAGCCACGCCCCCCTACAGTAAGAATCACTTCCTAGGGAACACTTAACCCCTATAGCGCCACCTAGAGGTTAAACCCTTCACTGCCAGTGTCATTTTCACAGTAACAGTGCTTTTTTATAGCTCTGATCGCTGTAAAAATGACAATGGCCTCAAAATGGTGTCAAAAGTGTCCGATGTGTCCGCCATAATGTCGCAGTCACGATAAAAATCGCTGATCGCCGCCATAACTAGTAAAAAAAAAATTATTATTAAAAATGCCATAAAACTGTACCCTATTTTGTAGAAGCTATAACTTTTGCGCAAACCAATCAATAAACGCCTATTGCGATTTTTTTTACCAAAAATATGTAGAAGAAAACGTATCGGACTAAACTGTGGAAAAAAAAAATTTATATTTTTTTGGGGGATATTTAATATAGCAAAAAGTAAAAAATATTGAATTTTTTTCAAAATTGTCGGTCTATTTTTGTTTATAGCGCAAAAAATTAAAACCGCAGAGGTGATCAAATACCACCAAAAGAAAGCTCTAGTTGTGGGAAAAAAAGGTCGCCAATTTTGTTTGGGAGCCAGACCGCACAATTGTCAGTTAAAGCGACGCAGTGCCGAATCGCAAAAAGGGGCCTGGTCCTTTAGCTGCATATTGGTCTGGGACTTAAGTGGTTAAGTCAGGATGTATAAAGTGTACAAAAATGTATATGGTCAATGTGTACATATGACAATTTGTACTTTTGAGCATTCATTGTTTCCCTTTCTTCCCCCTTGTTTCAAAATACCAGATATGGGATGCCTTTCCTCCTGTAAATTCTTTATTTACCACAGCTGAGGACAGCTGTAACTTTTGGGGATGAGTGTAGCGCCCACTACCTTTTGGTATGTGCTAAATAGTGTTTTTATTATTTTTAAACTGTCAGTGCAGGTGAATTTGGTCAGGCCTTTGCATTGGGCTGGGCCTGGTTGTTTTGATCTGGGACTGGGAGTGTTAGAGTAGCAGTGGGTGTGGCCACCTGTGCTCAGACTCTGGAACTCCTCCCCTGCTTCTGGAAGGAATGTTCTAGAAGGGGGCGGAGCTGGAAGCTTTGAGTGACAGGCAGTTTGTATAGTAGCTCTGACCAATCCCCAATGAGAGTTGGCCGGGGGCGGAACTGCTATATAAGCTGAGGTAACATGCCACTGGGGGGAGTCATGAGAGGAAAGAGAATGGAGCAGTAGTGTCTGTGTGACAAGATCCTGGCCTGAGGGCCTGGGGCCTACCCAGTGCTGAAGAGGACCACCTTTCTTTACCACCGCATAGAAAGAACTAAGAACTAAGATCAAGCATCCTGGAGCTGTTACTGCTGGACTGTGCGGTTGAACCATGTCTCTTCCATGGACCGGGGATCATGGAACAGGTCAGTGGGTACATTACAGCAAGTGATGGGACCAGAGGAGTCTGTTCAAGGAGCTTGGGAATATTTGCTGTTGCCCCTAGTAACGGAACGACACAAGGGGGTGTCTTTGACGGGATGTTGCACGGTCAGTCCTACACAGCAGAATATTACAAGGAGTGACTCTAATCTTATTTAAACTCAATATGGAAGGCTGTGGCCGGGGAACTCAACTTCCATATCGCTGGACTATTTGGGCCTAGTAGTCCCTCAATTACCATTTGCAAGTAGATGGACTGTGGTGTCAGAGGGGGGGTGTCTGTGTGAATGAGCTCCGAACACAGGGCCAGCAGCGGGTCTTAAGACCTAATTGGCCGAGAGGAGAAGCGATCATATTGGCCACTGAGGGAAGGAAGAGCCGCCGTGGATGAATCCGTTGTAAAGCCGCCAAGAAGGAGACGCAGGAAGGAGCCAAAGCTGCTAGATGGGGTAAGTACGGGGCTGGTGGGGGGACAGACGAGTGACTGACCGACCAACTGGGTTGGTGTTGACAGTTGTCTTGTTTGCCACCCCCCTAAAATATACAGCACCAGCTGCCACTGGTCGGGTCAAGTATAACCTACTTCCTATACGGATGTGTCATATCTTATGTTTTTGAGGGGACCAACCTCAAGGGGTATCATTGTGGGGAGTAGATCAGTAAGCACTAGGGATAGGTCGAACACCCCCCCCCCCCCCGGTTCGGTTCGCACCAGAACCTGCGAACGGACTGAAAGTTCACGCAAACTTTAGAACCCTGTTAAAGTCTATGGAACGTTAGAAATCCAAAGTGCTGATTATAAAGGCTAATATGCAAGTTATTGTCCTAAAAAGGGTTTGGGGACCTGGGTCCCGCCCCAGGGTACATGTATCAATGCAAAAAAAAGTTTTAAAAACTAAAGTTTTTTCGGGAGCAGTGATTTTAATGATGCTTAAAGTGAAAAAAAAAAGTGAAAAATTCCTTTAAATATCGTACCTGGGGGGTGTCTATAGTATGCCTGTGAAGTGGCACGTGTTTCCAGTGTTTAGAACTGTCCCTGCACAAAATGACATTTCTAAAGGAAAAAAAGTCATTTAAAACTGTATGGTCCCGGCAATATGAATGAAAATCATTGAGAAAAATGGCATGGGTACCCCCCCCCCCCAACCCATTACCAGCCCCTTTTGAGTCTTGTATGGATATTAAGGGGAACCCTGCTCCCAAATTAAAAAAAGGAAAGGCGTGGGGCCCCCAGGCCCTATATACTCTGAACAGCAGTATACAGGCGGTGCAAACAAGACAGGGACTGTAGGTTTGTTGTTAAGTAGAATCTGTTTGTAATTTTGAAGTGGTACATTTTTAAAGTGAGCTCCAGCCAAAAAAAAAATGTTTAAGCCTTTTGGAAAACATAGGGAAGGGTTATCACCCCTGTAACATTTGTTTTGCTGTCTATGCACCTGTTCAGAACATTTCACCTCACTTTCCATCCCAATGACAAATGTTTTTGAAAAGTGGGTTTTTTATTGAAACAAGGATTGGTGATAAAGCATCAGTAGAGAGGAGACACCTTTTTCCCATATTAACTCTTACAGGAGAGAATTTCCCCTCTTAGGGGTAGATTTCCTCTCACTTCCTGTTGTCTCCTTCTGTTTGCAAGTAGGAGTTGTTTTTAAGTTGGATGTTTGAAAGTAGGGGCCTGCCTTATATACTCTGCTGAAATTTGCCCCTTAGATGTTTGTGTTGCCACAACACTGTGAGCCCTCACAGTTACTCTTGGTGGGCGCTGGAACGCCCTGCTGTGAACTATTATATCAGGAATTGTAATTACATGCCATTGTTGAACAGTGGTAGGAAAAATTGGGCCTTTGGTGGTGGTGCTGGTGCTACAACACTGTCAGCCCTCACAGTTACTCTTGGTGGGCGCATGAATGGGCCCTACTGTAAATTATTAGATCAAGAATTGTAATTGCATGCCCCTGTTGAAGAGGGGCAGAAAAATTGGGCCTTTGGTGGTGGTGTTGCCACAACACTGTAAGCCCTCACAGTTACTCTTGGTGGGCGCAGGAATGGGCCCTGCTGTGAATTATTAGATCAAGAATTGTAATTACATGCCCCTGTTGAACAGGGGCAGAAAAATTGGGCCTTAGGCACTGGTGTCACAACACTGCAACCCCTCACAGATACTGTACTTGGAGCACAGCAATGAGCCCTGTTGCAAAGTATTGCATCAAAAATTGTAATTACACGCCCCTGTTAAACAGGGGCAGAAAAATTGGGCCTTAGGCACTGGTGCCACAACACTGCAACCCCTCACAGATACTGTACTTGGAGCACAGCAATGTGCCCTGTTGCAAAGTATTGCATCAAAAATTGTAATTACACGCCCCTGTTAAACAGAGGCAGAAAAATTGGGCCTTAGGCACTGGTGCTGGTGCCACGACACTGCAACCTCTCCCAGATACTCTAGTTGGAGTGCAGGAATGAGCCCTGCTGCAAAGCATTGCATACATTTTTTTAATCTACATGCCCCTGTTAAACAGGGGCTGAAAAATTGGGCCTTAGCCACTGGTGGCGGCACCCAGAAACAAAAAAGTTCTTCCAAGCTATCATCAAGAATCGAATCATTGAGGAGGAGGAGGATAGTCAGTCAACATAACAGGACAGTCACACAGCATCAGCATCAGTCTTGAAGGGATGTGACATTTGAAAATAAATTATTCTGTTATATCAGCTTCAGGTGCTTGGTAGCTGGTGGTGATCCAAGACTGGTTCATCTTTATGAAGGTCAGTCGATCAACCGAGTCGGTGGACAGGCACACCCTGTGATCCGTGACAAAGCCTCCAGCAGCACTGAATGTGCGTTCTGAAAGAACGCTGGATGCAGGACAGGCCAGTAGCTCAATTGCATACTGTGCAAGCTCTGGCCAGTGATCCATCCTCAAGACCCATTAAGCCAGAGGATTTTCGGTGGGAAAGGTGTCCAAGTCTGACCTTGCCCCTAGGTATTCCTGCACCATGTACAGTCATGCTCGAAATTGTTGGCACCCCAGAAATTTTTCCAGAAAATCAAGTATTTCTCACAGAAAAGTATTGCAGTAACACATGTTTTGCTATACACATGTTTATTCCCTTTGTGTGTATTGAAACAAATCAAAAAAAGGGAGGAAAAAAAGAAAATTGGACATAATGTCACACAAAACTTCAAAAATGGGCTGCTCAAAATTCTTGGCACCCTTTAAAAATTGTGGATAAATAAGATTGTTTCAAGCATGTGATTCTTCTTTAAACTCACCTGGGGCAAGTAACAGGTGTGGGCTATATAAAAAAAACACCTGAAAGCAGATAAAAAGGAGAGAAGTTCACTTAGTCTTTGCATTGTGTGTCTGTGTGTGCCACACTAAGCATGGACAACAGAAAGAGAAAAAGAGAACTGTCTGAGGACTTGAGAACCAAAATTGTGAAAAAATATCAACAATCTCAAGGTTACAAGTCCATCTCCAGAGATCTAGATGTGCCTTTGTCCACAGTGTGCAACATTATCAAGAAATTTGCAACCCATGGCACTGTAGCTAATCTCTCTGGGCGTGGACGGAAGAGAAAAAATTGATGAAAGGTTGTAACGCAGGAAAGTCCAGATGGTGGATAAGCAGCCCCAAACAAGTTCCAAAGAAGTTCAAGCTGTCCTGCAGGCTCAGGGAACATCAGTGTCAGCGCCAACTATCCGTCAACATTTAAATGAAATGAAAGGCTATGGCAGGATACCCAGGAGGACCCCACTACTGACACAGAGACATAAAAAAGCAAGACTACAGTTTGCCAAAATGTACTTGAGGAAGCCAAAATCCTTCTGGGAAAACATCTTGTGGACAGATGAGACCAAGATAGAGCTTTTTGGTAAAGCACATCATTCTACTGTTTACCAAAAACAGAATGAGGCCTACAAAGAAAAGAACACAGTACCTACTGAGAAATATGGTGGAGGTTCATTTAAGGTTTGGGGTTGTTTTGCTGACTTGAATGTGTGCAAGGCATCATGAAATCTGAGGATTAATAAAGGATTTTGGGTCGCACTGTAGAGCCCAGTGTCAGAAAGCTGGGTTTGCGTCCGAGATCTTCGGTCTTCCAGCCGGAAAATGACCCCAAACATATGTCAAAAAGCACCCAGAAATGGATGGCAACAAAGCGATGGAGAGCTCTAAAGTGGCCAACAATGAGTCCAGATCTAAATCCCATTGAACACCTGTGGAGAGATCTTAAAATTGCTGTTGGGAAAAGGTGCCCTTCCAATAAGAGAGACCTGGAGCAGTTTGCAAAGGCAGAGTGGTCCAAAATTCCGGGTGAGGGGTGTAAGAAGCTTATTTATGGTTATAGGAAGCCACTGATTTCAGTTATTTTTTCCAAAGGGTGTGCAATCAAATATTAAGTTAAGGGTGCCAAGAATTTTGAGCAGCCCATTTTTGAAGTTTTGTGTGACATTATGTCCAATTAGCTTTTTTTCCTCCCCTTTTTTGTTTTGTTCCAATACACACAAAGGGAATAAACATGTGTATAGCAAAACATGTGTTACTGCAATACTTTTCTTTGAGAAATACTTGATTTTCTGGAAAAATTTCGAGCATGACTGTATATCAGACGCTGGCGATGGTTGCTGGAACCGATCATACCTTGGGGCTGCGGACTAAGAAATTGTCTGAACGCATGGGTCAGATGGCCACCTTCTCCACCGCTCCTTCTGCTACTGACCGAAGCCTTAGCAACTCGTTGTCCAGGACCAGGAGTTTGTAACCTCCCAGTCTCTGGGAACGCGTTGCACAGACCTTTCTGCAAGGCCTCCCGGAGTTGTCTCATCCTCTGCGACGGCAAGATAAGGTCCGCAACCTTACCCTTGTACCGTGGATCAAGGAGAGTGGCCAGCCAGTAATGGTCCCTCTCCTTGATCCCAAGAATACGAGGATCCTTCCACAGACTTTGCAAGATCAGGGAGGCCATGCAGCATAGGTTAGCATTCGGTCCGAAGTCCTCTGGGTCACTAAGGACGACATGATCTGCAGCCACCTCCTCCCAGCCACGTACAAGTCCACACGTTTGTTGGGACTGTAAATCATCCCTAAAAGACTGCTGCTGTTGATGCTGAGTGCCATGCTCCACCTGCATGCTGACACAATCCTCCTCCTCCTCCTCTTCCTGTGTGATGGGTGGGACACAAGGAACACTGTCTGGGTAAAGGGGGCCTTGAGAGGCAAGGAAGTCCTCCTCTTCCTGCCTCTGTTCTGCCTCAAGTGCCCTGTCCATTATTCCATGCAGCGTATGCTCCAACAGGTGGACAAGAGGTACAGTGTCACTGATGCATGCACTGTCACTGCTCACCATCCTCATGGCCTCCTCAAATGGTGCCAGGACAGTGCATGCATCCCTGATCATGCCCCACTGGCGTGGTGAAAAAAACCCGAGCTCCCCTGACCCTGTCCTGGTGCCGTAGTTGCACAGGTACTCATTGATGGCCCTCTGCTGCGTGTGCAGCCGCTGCAGCATGGCCAACGTTGAGTTCCACCTGGTGGGCATGTCACATATAAGGCGGTTCTTGGGCAGGTTCAACTCCTTTTGCAGCTCAGCCAGCCGAGCACTGGCATTATATGATCTGCGTAAATGCACACAGACTTTTCTGGCCTGGCTCAGGACATCCTGTAAGCACGGGTACCTGCCCAAGAACCGCTGCACCACCAGTTTAAGGACGTGAGCCACACAGGGCACATGGGTCAGTTGTCCCTGTCGGAGGGCGGAGAGGAGGTTGGTGCCATTGTTGCAAACCACCATTCCTGGCTTAAGCTGGCGTGGCGTCAACCAACTCTCGGCCTGCCCCTGCAGAGCAGACAGAACCTCTGCCCCAGTGTGGCTCCTGTCCCCCAAACACACCAGCGCAAGCACGGCATGGCATCTTTTTGCCTGCGTACTTGCGTAGCCCCTTGAACGCCTACGGAGCACCGCTGGTTCCGAGGACAAAGCACAGGAAGAGACCATTGAGGAAGAAGAAGAGGAGGGGGTGGAGGAGAGAGGTGTGTCACAACCAGTAGTAGCATTTTGGAGGCGTGGCGGCGGAACAACCTCCAACACTACTGCACCTTGTCCTGCATCCTTCCCAGCTGCCAAATGACCCAATGAGCCGTGAAAGAAAGGTAACGTCCCTGTCCATGCCTGCTGGACCATGAGTCAGCGGTAATATGCACCTTACCGCTAACCGCCCTGTCCAGCGAGGTATGGACATTGCCTTCCACATGCCGGTAGAGAGCCGGAATCGCCTTCCGTGAGAAAAAGTGGCGTTTGGGAACCTGCCACTGAGGAACCGCACATTGCACAAACTCACGGAAGGGGGCCGAGTCTACCAAATGAAAAGGCAGCAGTTGAAGTGCTAGCAATTTAGCCAAGCTAGCATTCAACCGCTGGGCATGTGGATGGCTGGGAGTGAACTTCTTTCGATGGTCCAGCAGCTGGGGCAGGGAAATTTGCCTGCTATAATCGGACGTCGGTGTACTGCTAGCAGAGTGCCCGCAAGTACTTGGCTGTGACACACCTAATTCTACACCTTCATTCCTCTCAGTGCAGGTTTCAGAGAGAACTGAAGGTACAGTGGGGTTGGAGATCCCAGCTGATGAGGAGCAAGGAGAGGTCCGCTTTGTTCTTTGGTGTGGGTCTTTAGCCAACGAGCTGCATGGCAGGTCAACATATGTCTGGTCAAGCATGTGGTGCCCAAGCGGCTGATGTTTTGGCCACGCAAGATACGCTTCAGACATATGTTGCAAACAGCAGCGGTGCGATCTGATGCACTCGACTCAAAAAAGGCCCACACCAAAGAACTTTTGGAATAACGGGCAGAGGCAGCGCCCTGCACAGGCGGAGCTCTGCGGTGTGATTCAGTCGGTGTGCTGCCCTTACGCTGGCCCCCGTAGGGCATCCTGCCTCATTGGAGATGTGCCTCCTCCTCCTCCTCTCTCCTATCAGGCACCCACGTGGAGTCAGTGACCTCATCATCCCCTCCCTCCTCATCACTGGAGCCAATCTGGCAGTATGCTGCAGCTGCTGGAACATGACTGCCAGATTGGTGTCCTTCTTGAGCATCCCCTCTCTCTGCTCTCACGCTACTGCCTTCCTCTAGCTGGGTATCATCTTCAGACCCTTCGAAACGCTGGGCATCCTCCTGGAGCATGTACCCAACATTGTGCTCAAACAGTTCGGGGGACTCCTCAGGAGGACACAGTGGGTCTAGGGAAGGAGTGACTGATGATGACATTGAGGATGCTTTGGCAGCTGCTTTGCCAGTACCCTGAGCCTGGGTGAGAGAGGATGAGGAGGATGAGGAGGGCTTGGTCATCCACTCTTCGGCATGATGCGGCTCAACACGTCCAGCCGAAAATTAGGACAAGCCTGTCCCATGGTCAAGTGCTGATGACGATGCACCGCGTCCACGACCAGCACTGTTGTCTCTAGACACAGAGCCTGCTTGCCCTCTTTTATTGGCTCGTGACTGTCTGCCTCTCCTTGTTGGCCTTCCAGACATAGTAATGGCCTGCAGGGAGATGGGAAAACCAGCAATTGGGTAGTGTATATTGTGCTGGAGGCACACAACACCCACTAACTCCAGCAGATGCCTTTATTAAAGAACAGCAATGACGGGTATATACAGGTGTATACTGTGCCACTAACTCCTGCAGATGCTGTATTTGAGAACAGCAATGATGGAAATACAGGTGTATACTGTGCCACTAACTCCTGTAGATGCCTGTATTATAGAACACCAATGACGGGTATATACAGGTGTATACTGTGCCACTAACTCCTGCAGATGCCTGTATTTGAGAACAGCAATGACGGGTATATACAGGTGTAAACTCTGCCACTAACTCCTGCAGATGCCTGTATTATAGAAAACCAATGACGGGTATATACAGGTGTATACTGTGCCACTAACTCCTGCAGATTCCTGTATTTGAGAACAGCAATGACGGATATACAGGTGTATACTGTGGCACTAACTCCTGCAGATGCTGTATTTGAGAACAGCAATGACGGATATACAGGTGTATACTGTGCCACTAACTCCTGCAGATGCCTGTATTATAGAACACCAATGACGGGTATATACAGGTGTATACTGTGCCACTAACTCCTGCAGATGCCTGTATTTGAGAACAGCAATGACGGATATACAGGTGTATACTGTGCCACTAACTCCTGCAGATGCCTGAGAAAATAAAACAGAACATAGAACACACTGTCCCTGCCTATGTATCTCTTTCCCTGCACGCCAACACACTACACTACACTGCACTGGCGGCCTTTTATAGTGTGGGGCATGTACTAAACCCCCCTGAGCTATAATTGGCCACAGGCATCCTGCCTGTGGCCAATTATGGCTCTCCTCGCTGCCGGCTCTGTGATTGGCCAAGCATGCAGGGTCACAGTGCATGCTTGGCCAATCACAGCGCCGGAATAGCACTGCGATGGCGCAGTGTATTTTGGGCCGTTCGCGTCACTTGAATTTGGCCCAAAACGTTCGATCTTCGTCGAACGATCGAACAGCCGATGTTCGAGTCGAACGTATGTTCGACTTGAACATGAAGCTCATCCCTATCAACCACCTCTGTGCCTGCCCCTGCAGAGCTGACATAATCTCTGCCCCAGTGTGGCTCCTGTCCCCCAAGCACACCAGCTCAAGCACCACATGGCATCTTTTGGCCTGCGTACTTGCGTAGCCCCTTAAATGCCTATAGAGCACCACTGGTTCCGAGGACAAAGCACAGGAAGAGGCCATGGAGGAAGAAGAAGAGGAGGGGGTGGAGGAGAGAGGTGTGTCAGAATCACCAATAGTAGCATTTTGGAGGCGTGGTGGCGGAACAACCACAAACACTACTGCACCTTGTCCTGCATCCTTCCGAGCTGCCAGCAGAGTCACCCAATGTGCCGTGAAAGATAGGTAACGTCCCTGTCCATGCCTGCTGGACCATGAATCAGCGATAATATGCACCTTACCGCTGAACGCCCTGTCCAGCGAGGCCAAGACATTGCCTTCCACATGCCGGTAGAGAGCCGGAATCGCCTTCCGTGAAAAAAAGTGGCGTTTGGGAACCTGCCACTGAGGAACCGCACATTCCACAAACTCACGGAAGGGGGCAGAGTCTACCAACTGAAAAGACAGCAGTTGAAGATCTAGCAATTTAGCCAAGCTAGCATTCAACCGCTGGGCATGTGGATGGCTGGGAGCGAACTTCTTTCGGCGGTGCAGCAGCTGGGGCAGGGAAATTTAATACAATCTGACGTTGGTGTACCGATAGCAGATTGCCCGCAAGTACTTGGCTGTGAAACACCTAATTCTACACCTTCATTCCTCTCAGTGCAGGTTTCAGAGAGGACTGAAGGTATAGTGGGGTGGAGATCCCAGCTGATAAGGAGCAAGGAAAGGTCCGCTTTGTTCTTTGGTGTGGGTCTTTTAGGTACGCTTGCCAACTAACTGCATGGCAGGTCGACATATGTCTGATCAAGCATGTGGTGCCCAAGCGGGTGATGTTTTGGCCACGCGAGATACGCTTGAGACATATGTTGCAAATAGCAGCGGTGCGATCGTCTTGAAAAAGGCCCACACCAAAGATTTTTTGGAATAACGCGCAGAGACAGCAGCGCCCTGCACATGCGGAGCTCTGCGGTGTGAGCAGTCGGAGTGCTGCCCTTAAGCTGGCCCCTGGAGGGCATCCTACCTCATTGGAGATGTGCCTCCTCCTCTCTCCTATCGGGCACCCATGTAGAGTCCTTGACCTCATCATCCCCTCCCTCCTCATCACTGGAGCAAACCTGGCAGTATGCTGCAGCTGGGGGAACATGACTGCCAGATTGCTGTCCTTCTTGGGCACCTCCTCTCTCTGGGCTCAGGTTACTGCCTTCCTCTAGCTGGGTACCATGATCGGAGCCTTCAAAACGCTGCGCATCCTCCTGCAGCAGGTACACACCACTGTGGTCAAACAGTTCGGGGGACTCCTCAGGAGGACATGGTGGGGCTAGGGAAGGAGTGACTGATGCCATTGAGCTGAGGGAAGAGGCCGCTTTGGCAGCTGCTTTGCCAGACAAAGTACCCTGAGCCTGGGTTAGAGAGGATGAGGAGGATGAGGACGGCTTGGTCATCCACTCTATCAAGTCTCCGGCATGTTGTGGCTCAACACAGCCAGCTGCCAGAAAAAAGGACAAGCGTGTCCCACGGCCACATGCTGATGAGGATGCACCGTGTCCACAACCAGCACTGTTGCCTCTAGACACAGAGCATGCTTGACCTCTTTTATTGGCTTGTGACTGTCTGCCTCTCCTTGTTGGCCTTCCAGACATACTAATGGCTTGCAGTGAGATGTAGCTGCACAAAGCTGGGATGTATATATATACTGATTATACTGCAGCCAGCAGAATCAACTGCCTGCCTGTAGTATTATTAGGAAGAAAACAACAGGAATTGTCTGCAGTGAGCTTTAGCTGCACACTGTGCAGAGGACACAGTACACTGACTAAAAATACTGCAATTGCCTGCCTGTGGTATTAATAGTAAGAGAACACCAGCAATTGTCTTCAGTTAGCTTTAGGTGCACACTGTGCAGAGGACACAGTACACTGTCTGAAAATACTGCAGTTGCCTGCCTGTGGTATTAATAGTAAGAGAACACCAGCAATTGTCTTCAGTTAGCTTTAGGTGCACACTGTGCAGAGGACACAGTACACTGTCTGAAAATACTGCAGTTGCCTGCCTGTGGTATTAATAGTAAGAGAACACCAGCAATTGTCTTCAGTTAGCTTTAGGTGCACACTGTGCAGAGGACACAGTACACTGTCTGAAAATACTGCAGTTGCCTGCCTGTGGTATTAATAGTAAGAGAACACCAGCAATTGTCTTCAGTTAGCTTTAGATGCACACTGTGCAGAGGACACAGTACACTGACTAAAAATACTGCAGCTGCCTGCCTGTGGTATTAATAGTAAGAAAACACCAGCAATTGTCTTCAGTTAGCTTTAGGTGCACACTGTTCAGAGGAAACAGTACAGTGACTGAAAATACTATTAATACCACAGGCAGGCAACTGCAGTATTTTCAGTCACTGTACTGTTTCCTCTGAACAGTGTGCACCTAAAGCTAACTGAAGACAATTGCTGGTGTTTTCTTACTATTAATACCACAGGCAGGCAGCTGCAGTATTTTTAGTCAGTGTACTGTGTCCTCTGCACAGTGTGCACCTAAAGCTAACTGAAGACAATTGCTGGTGTTCTCTTACTATTAATACCACAGGCAGGCAACTGCAGTAAGAGAACACCAGCAATTGTCTTCAGTTAGCTTTAGGTGCACACTGTGCAGAGGACACAGTACACTGACTGAAAATACTGAAGTTGCCTGCCTGTGGTATTAATAGTAAGAGAACACCAGCAATTGTCTTCAGTTAGCTTTAGTTGCACACTGTGCAGAGGACACAGTACACTGACTGAAAATACTGCAGCTACCACAATCACCTGCCTGCCTGTCAGTATATTAGGAAGAAAATAACGAACGGATCTAGCTAAACTGAATACAGTGTATATATATATATATATATATATATATATATATATATATATATATATATACACACACACACAACACCTAGGATGCATATATATCCTCCATACACTGTAACTGCAGCTAACTGACTCACCTGCCTGCTCTATCTAACTCAAATGAAATGACACTCTCTCTCTCTCTGTCTCGCTCTATCTCTCTCCGCCGCCGCAACACACTACACAAGGCCGCCACGCAGGCAGCCTTATATAGTGTGGGGCGTGTACTAAACCCCCTGAGACATAATTGGCCAAAGCCACCCTGGCTTTGGCCAATTATGGCTCTCCGTTCTTACCGCGCTGTGTTTGGCCAAAATATGCGGGTCATAGTGCATGCTTGGCCAATCATTAGCCAGCAATGCACTGCGATGCCGCAGTGAATTATGGGCCGTGACGAGCCACTCGAATTTGTTGCAAACGGCCCATAATGTTCGCAATTCGACGAACAACCGAACAGACGTTATTCGAGTCGAACATGAGTTTAACCCGAAGCTCATCCCTACTCTTTATACATCTGACGATTTTGTCTGTCATTGTAGCTGCAATTGACATTTAGTGGATACTTCCACAAAGGCAATTAAAAACAACCAATAAAAAATGTTGCAGGGTTAGTGTGATTTTACACATATTTACTTAAGCTATAAGACTACAGGCTTTATAAATTAGCATGTGGCTTTTATCAAGATGAGAATGCTAAATTTCTAATTACAAATCTCCTATTTACGCGGACCTACTAATGTGACTTCTAAATACCATCAATAATATATTCAAATTTAAATCATATAGCAAAAAATAACATGGAAGGCTGCATTTTTCACATTGTGAACATATTTGTTCTGCACATATAAACATTAAAAGCAAGAATATACAGTGCTCAACATAAATAAGTACACCCCCCCCAATTTCCAAAGTTTTGACAAAACTGAGTTTAGCTCATTACATGAAAGTAAGGTTAATAACATATAAAAGTGAAATGACTGCGCTAAACCGAAAAATGAAAGCTGCTAACACTCAAACAAACAAAGTATGAAACAGATATATACAAAATAGTGCAGCGCTCTAAATATAAATGATTCTAGAGTTGCTACTAAAAGCGACTCAAAAATGTGAATAACTAATAAGCACTATGTGTTAGTGAACTAATACATAAAGTTCATGAACAGTCCATTCCAATGGATGATCTCACATTTGAGCTAACCTCCATAGGAACTGAAGAGCGTACCCCCTAGGGGTTAAATATAATAGTGATGAATAAACAAAGGAAAAAGTCCAAAACAGCATGTGTATAATTAGGGTGGATGTCTTTTCATGGACAACACCGCCACAGCATAAATTAACAGAGGGACCCCAATGTTGATGGTGGGAATTCACAATAAAAGGCACAGATGGTACAGTTGGGTACTCTTACCAGAGACGGTGGACCCACCTGTCGTATGACAGTGGGTCAATCGAGCTTGGTGGTCACTGTGACCAGAAATTCTGAAACTGGATATCCTGGATACCTCAGACCGACTCCAACGGGGTGGTGGATGACCAGCTCACACGATGGAGACTCCTCCGATCATACAGGCTCCAAATTAATCCAAGATGGACACAGGGGTAGGAGAAAATAAAAAACTCCAGATGGTGCAGGTCAATAAAACCAATGGGGGGGGGTTGATTGAATAAAATTTGTCTTATAGACATGTAGACAAATAAAAAGGTGATCACAAAATGAAACAATAAAAGCAATGTGGGGTGCAGCATAAGCAAGCTCTACGCGTTTCGACTGCAGCAGTCTTCAACAGGGGCATAAATTATGCCCCTGTTGATTATGCCCCTGTTGAAGACTGCTGCAGTCGAAACGCTTAGGGGTTGCTTATGCTGCACCCCACATTGCTTTTATTGTTTCATTTTGTGATCACCTTTTTATTTGTCTACATGTCTACAAGACAAATTTTATTCAATAAACCCCCCCATTAGTTTAATTGACCTGCACCATCTAGAGTTTTTTCTTTTCTCCTACCCCTGTGTCCATCTTGGATTAATTTGGAGACTGTATGATCGGAGGAGTCTCCATCGTGTGAGCTGGTCATCCACCACCCCGTTGGAGTCGGTCTGAGGTATCCAGGATATCCAGTTTCATCATTTCTGGTCACAGTGATCACCAAGCTCGATTGACCCACTGTCATACGACAGGTGGGTCCACCGTCTCTGGTAAGAGTACCCAACTGTACCATCTGTGCCTTTTATTGTGAATTCCCACCATCAACATTGGGGTCCCTCTGTCAATTTATGCTGTGGCGGTGTTGCCCATGAAAAGACATCCACCCTAATTATACACATGCTGTTTTTGACTTTTTCCTTTGTTTATTCATCACTATTATATTTAACCCCTAGGGGGTACGCTCTCCAGTTCCTATGGAGGTTAGCTCAAATGTGAGATCATCCATTGGAATGGACTGTTCATGAACTTTATGTATTAGTTCACTAACACATAGTGCTTATTAGTTATTCACATTTTTGAGTCGCTTTTAGTAGCAACTCTAGAATCATTTACAGTATATTTAAAGGTTAATAACATAACTTAGATTACAAAGTCTTCAGTTTTACTCAAATTAGTTGATGCAAAAATTAATTTATCCCACAACAAAAACTACTACATCTAGTATTTTGTAGGACCTCCATGATTTGTAAGGACAGTACCAAGTCTTCTAGGCATGGAATGAACAAGTTGGCGACATATTGCAAAATCTATCTTTTTTCATTCTTCAAGAACGATCTCTTATAGAGCCTGGATGCTGGATGGAGAGTGATGATCAATTTGTCTCTTCATAATTCCCCATAGGTGTTCTTTTGGGTTCAGATCAGGAGACATACTTGGTCACTGAATCACTTTCACCCTGTTCTTCAAAAATGCAACAGTGGCCTTAGATGTGTATTTTAGATCTTTGTCATGTTGGAAAAGTGCACAACGGCCAAGGGCACAGAGTGATGGTAGCATCTTCTCTTTCAATATAGAGCAGTACATCTGTGAACTCATGATACCATCAATGATCAATGAAATGCAGCTCCCCGACACCAGAAACACTCATGCAGCCTCACAGGAGGACACTGCCCCCACCATGTTTCACTCTAGGCCCCATGCATTTTGCTTTGTACTCCTCACCTTTGTGACACCATACAGTTTTGAAGACATTAGTTCCAAAAACATTTATCTTGGCCTCGTCATCACCACAGAGTACAGAGTCCCAGTAGTCTTCTTCTTTTTCAGCATGGGCCATGGCAAATTCTAGGCAGGATTTTTTGTATATGGGATTTAGGAGAGGCTTCCTTCGTGGACGACACCCGTGCATGCCATTCCTCTGCAGTGTATGCCGTATTGTGTCACGGGAAACAATTATCCTAGTTTGGCTTTCTACTTCTGTAGCTAACTGCATGGCAATTTTCTTCAACCCTTCTCATCAGAATTCTAAGTGCTAACTTCTGTGGATTGCCAGGACGTCTGTCTCTGTGAAATGCTTGCAGTTCCATCTTTGTTACATTTTTGTAAATAAATTATTTTCTTTCTCAGGCCTTGTGACATTTCTCTTCCATGTGGTGCCATTGCTGACAGCATAAAATGGGAAGTTTTTTATTTGCTAACACCCTTTTTTTAAATCAACTGTCTGCTAGACACCTGTTTAATGAATAATTATACTCACCTATAGTTGAATTCTTGTTAATTAGGATTTTGTTGTCTAAGGCAGTGTTTCTCAACTCCAGTCCTCAAGGCGCCCCATCAGGTCATGTTTTCAGGCTTTCCGGGATTTTGCACAGGTGATTTGATCAGTTTGACTGCCTTAGTAGTTACAACAGCTGCTTAATCGTATGGAAATCCTGAAAACATGACCTGTTGGGGCGCCTTGAGGACTGGAGTTGAGAAACACTGGTCTAAGGGCCCTTTCACACGGGCGGACTGTAGGTCAGTTTTTTCATCCATCAGTATACGGATGAAAAAGGGACATACATGTATCCCTATGGGATAGCGTGTGTCAGCGGATGAACATCCGCTGACACCCGATCTCATCCGTGTCCACTATGGTCCGTTTTTGCAGACGGAGGAAAATCCTATTTTTCCATCCGTCTGCAGAGCGGATCGGATGAACACAGACAGACGATCCGTGGTCATCTGCCCAGTGTCATCCGCCGGCTCAGCGGGGATCAATGGAGCGATCCCCGCTGAGTAAGCAGATGTTCACGGGGCGGATCATCATGGGATCCGCCCGTGTGAAAGGGCCCTTAGCTTTGCGCCTGAGACTTTCATTGGGGTGTATTCAATTTTGCAACATGCTCTTGCATGAATTTGTTAGGTAAAATACTTTTTTGTGTGTGCAAATTAATCTTTCAGCTCCGGAAGGTTTACACCCTTTCATGACCAGTCATTTTTTTGTGATACGGTTCTGCGTTACTTTATCTGACAATTGCGCAGTCGAGCAAAGCTGTACCCAAATAAATAATAATAATATTTTTTTGCGCTATAAACAACAAAAGACCAACAATTTTGAAGAAAAAAAACAATATTTTTTACTTTCTGCTATAAAACATACCCAATAAAAAATGTAAAAAATCAATTTCTTTATCAATTTAGGCCAATATATATTCTGCTACATTTTTTTGGTAAAAAAACCCCCCAATAAGCGTATATTGATGCGCAAAAGTTATACCGTCTCATTTATGCTGAGTACTGTAGATGTCAACGATGTTCCTAGTATTCATACTGTATAAAAGGTTTGTAAAAATCACTAGTGTTGAGCGAACCCGAACTGTAAAGTTCGGGTCCATACCGAACTTTAGCTTTTTCCCAAACCCGAACCCGAACCCGGACTTTGCGCAAAAGTCCGGGTTCGGGTTCGGCAATCTAATTACGCAGTTAGAAATGCTTCAGGGGCCAGCCAATCACCTTTTGATTAGCTGGTGTGCCCTTAGAAGCCATCATAGCCATGCCTACTAATGGCATGGCTGTGATTGGTCAGTGCAACATGTGACCCAGCTTCTATATAAGCTAGAGGCACACAGCACACACGTCACTCTGCTTCAGAATAGATAGGGAGAGGATCTTGGCTGCTGTTGTTGCTAATAGGGAGAGATTGTAAAATACATGAGGTAGTCCTGATTCTGCAATCTGAGGGAAAAGATAGAGAGATAGTGTAGTGTAGGGCCAGGTTCCTGTTGGTGCTTTCAGGGAGAGAGATTTATTATATAGGAGTCCAGATTCAGAAATTAAAATCAGCGATCTGCATAGGTTTACCTGTTTGTGTTGCAGTGCACAGTCTTTTTACACTGCCATGAGCCCAGTGTCAGAGAAAATCTAACTTTTATCTGCAAGCTCAGTGCACCAGCACTGCATATATTACGTTGAGAGATACACCGTTTCCATACTGTGGGTGTATTCTGCTCTTTGAAAAAGATCCATTTAGGGGGGAAAAAAAAGGCACTTTATTGTGCTCTTTTCCAAAAGACCCATAGGGCAAAAAAAATAAAATAAATTGCATTTTATTTTGCTCGTGCAAAAAAAGACCCGTTTAGGGCAAAAAAATAAATAAAAAATTTGCACTTTAATGTACGCTTACAAAAAGAGCCATTCAGGGCCACAAAAAATATTTTGCAGTGTGTTATACATATGTGGAGGTGTGTGAAATAAACAATTTCTATATAGTTTTCTCCTACTGTGCTATACTAAAAAAACACAATTTTTTTTGAATAGCATTTTCTGCAGTTCTGTACTGTAGCTGTGCGATTCAGCGGTTATGTACTGTGGGTGTGTTCTGCTCTTCCAAAAAACGCCATTTAGGGGCACAAAAAATAGTTTGCAGTGTGTTATACATATGTGGAGGTGTGTGAAATAAACAATTTCTATATAGTTTTCTCCTACTGTGCTATACTAAAAAAAAAACTTTTTTTGAATAGCATTTTCTGCAGTTCTGTAGCTGTGCGATTCAGCGGTTACGTACTGTGGGTGTGTTCTGCTCTTCCAAAAAACGCCATTTAGGGGCACAAAAAATAGTTTGCAGTGTGTTATACATATGTGGAGGTGTGTGAAATAAACAATTTCTATATAGTTTTCTCCTACTGTGCTATACTAAAAAAAAAAACATTTTTTTGGAATAGCATTTTCTGCAGTTCTGTAGCTGTGCGATTCACCGGTTACGTACTGTGGGTGTGTTCTGCTCTTCCCAAAACACCCATTTAGGGCAATATCCTAAATTTGGAAAATATGAGGAGAAGGTCAAAGGGACGTGGTGGCCCCGGTTGTGGTGCTGCTGGTGGAGCTCCTGTTGCAGGGAGAGGACGTGGTGGATCTGTGCCAGATACACGCACAAGTGAAACACCTTCCTCAGGTGCGAGTAGGCGACCGAGCCTGTGGCGGTATTTTGTCGCGCCTAATTAGGCTGTACGAATGTTTAGGCCAGGACAAGTACAGGCAATAGTAGATTGGGTTGCCGACAGTGCCTCGGGTTCCTTCACATTGTCTCCCACCCACTCTTCTGATGAAAGATCAGAGTTGGCACCTGAAACCCATGTCCATCAGTCTTTCACCTCACCCCCTTGCAAATCAGCCAAGCAGTCTGAGCCCCAAATCATGCAGCAGTCTCTTCTGCTTTTCGATGACTCTGTTAGCAGGGTTTCCCAGGGCCATCCACCTAGCCCTGCCCCAGAAGTGGAAGAGATTGAGTGCACCGATGCCCAACCACTTATGTTTCATGATGAGTACATGGGAGGACCATCGCAGTACGTCTCGGATGATGACAAAACACAGGTGCCAACTGCTGCTGCTTTCGCAATTGTGCAGACAGACAAGGAGGGCAGGGGTGAAGACTGGGTGGAAGATGATGTGGAGGACGATGAGGTCCTCGACCCCACATGGAATCAACGTTATGCAGGTGACCAGTGTAGTTTGGAGGAAGAGGCGGTGGTTGCACAGAGCCACCAGCACAGCAGAAGAGGGAGCAGGGTGCAAAAGCGGAGCGTCCGTCCCCTAGACAGTATGTCTGCTACTGCCCAACGCAGCAAGGGACCGAGCACACCAAAGCCAGGTCCAAGGAGTTCCCTAGCGTGGCAGTTCTTCACACAATGTGCTGATGACAAGACACGAGTGGTTTGCACGCTGTGCAATCAGAGCCTGAAGCGAGGCATAAACGTTCTCAACCTGAGCACAACCTGCATGACCAGGCATCTAAGTGCAAAGCACGAGCTGCAGTGGAGTAGACACCTCAAAACCAAGAAAGGTCTCTGGGTCCTCCTGCTTCCTCTTCTGCTGCAGTCTCGGCCTCTTCATCCACCTCTGTAGTGACAGTGGCACCTGCCACCCCGCAAACAGAGGATCTGCCAGCAACACTACCACCTGGGTCACCAACCATCTCCACAATGTCCCATGGAAGCGTTCAGCTCTCTATCTCCCAAACATTGGAGCTGAAGAGGAAGTACCCCCCTAGCCACCCGCGATCCCTGGCCCTGAATGCCAGCATTTCAAAACTCCTGGCCTTTGAAATGCTGTCATTCTGTCTGGTGGAGACACAGAGTTTTAAAAGCCTGATGGCATTGGCTGTCCCACAGTACGTCGTGCCCAGCCGCCACTACTTTTCCAGGCGAGCCATCCCTTCCCTGCACAACCAAGTGGGGGACAAAATCAGGTGTGCACTGCGCAACGCCATCTGTGGCAAGGTCCACCTAACTACGGATGCGTGGACCAGTAAGCACGGTCAGGGACGTTATATCTCCCTAACAGCACACTGGGTAAATGCAGTGGCGGCTGGGCCTGAGGCAGATAGCAGTTTGGCGCATGTCCTTCCACCACCGAGGATTGCAGGGCGCTTCAGTTTGCCTCCTGTTGCTAACTCCTCCAACTCCGCTTCCTCATCCTCTACCGCCTCCTCATCCGGTCAGCGTAACACCTTCACCACCAACTTCAGCACAGCCAGGGGTAAACGACAGCAGGCAGTTTTAAAACTTTCCTGTTTGGGGTAAAAACCCCACACCACGCAGAAGTTGTGGAGGGACATGGAACAACAGACCAATGAGTGGTTGCTGTCAGTGAGCCTCAAGCCCGGCCTGGTGGTGTGCGATAATGGGCGAAATCTCGTAGCAGCTCTGGGCCTAGCCGGTTTGACGCACATCCCTTGCCTGGCGCATGTGCTGAACTTGGTGGTCCAGAGGTTCCTTAAAAATTACCCCAATATGCCAGAGCTGCTGCAGAAAGTGCGGGCTGTGTGTGCGCACTTTCGGCGTTCTCACCCTGATGCTGCTCGCCTGTCAGCGCTGCAGCGTAACTTCGGCCTTCCCGCTCACCGCCTCATATGTGACGTGCCCACAAGGTGGAACTCCACCTTGCACATGCTGGCCAGACTGTGCGAGCAGCAGCAGGCGATAGTGGAGTTTCAGCTGCAGCAATCATGCGTGAGTCGCTCTGCGGAACAGCACCACTTCACCACCAATAACTGGGCCTCCATGCGAGACCTGTATGCCTTGTTGCACTGTTTTGAGTACTCCACCAACATGTCCAGTGCCAATGACGCCGTTCTCAGCGTTACTATCCCAGTTCTATGCCTCCTTGAAAAAAGGCTTCGGGCGATGATGGAAGAGGATGTGGCACAGGAGGATGAGGAGGAGGAGGCGGAAGCGGGATCATTTCAAAGGCTTTCAGGGCAGTCTTTCACAAGTGGCTACGAGGGTGGGTTCCTGCACCAACAAACGCCAGGTACACAATTGTCCGGCAGAAAGGGCACAGTTCTGGAGGATGACGAGGTGGAGGAGGAGATGGAGGAGGAGGAGGAGGAGCCATTTTCACAGCAGGGTGGCACCCAGACCAGCTCGTGGCCATCACTGGTGCGTGGCTGGGGGGATACAGAGGACACAGACGATACACCTCCCACAGAGGACAGCTTTTCTTTGCCTCTGGGCAGCCTGGCACACATGAGCGATTACATGCTGCAGTGTTTCTGCAATGACCGCCGAGTTGCCCACATTTTAACTGGTGCTGATTACTGGGTGTCCACCCTGCTGGATCCCTGTTACAAGGACAACGTACTGTCCTTAATTCCCTCACTGGAGCGGGATCGTAAGATGCGCGAGTACAAGCGCACGCTGGTAGACGCGCTGCTGGTGGCATTCCCACCTGACAGCGGGCGTACGGTGGAAGCACAAGGCGAAGGCAGAGGAGGAGGAAGAGGTCGCCAACGCAGCCGGGGCACCGGCAGCACCTCAGAAGGCAGGGTTAGCATGGCTGAAATGTGGAAAAGCTTTGTCAGCACGCCACAATAACCAGCACCACCAGCTGAGATGGAACGTCTTAGCAGGAGGCAGCATTTCACCAACATGGTTGAGCAGTATGTGTCCACAGGCCTACACGTACTGGATGACGGGTCTGCCCCCTTTAACTTCTGGGTCTCCAAATTGGGCACATGGCCTGAGCTTGCCCTTTATGCTTTGGAGGTGCTGGCCTGCCCTGCAGCCAGTGTATTATCTGAACGTGTATTTAGCACGGCAGGGGGCGTTATCACAGACAAGCCCAGAGCCAATGTGGACAAGCTCACGTTCATTAAAATGAACCGGGCATGGATCCCACAGGACTTGTCTGTACCTTCTGCAGAATAGACATGTATACCGGTGTTGTGACAAAAACTGTCCGGCCATCGGATTGTGCCCGGCCCATACTGCGAAGGCGCAGCGCTTGCGCAGTACAGAGGACAAGGAGATTCACAAAATCTCCGAAGATGAACGGCGCCTGCGCCGTGAGTGCAGGTTCAAGCCCCACCATCCAAGTGGACATACGGTAGCACATAGTAACAGGGCCCCTCACGGGCTCGGTTCGATCGCCACGCTTCGGGCACGGCCTCACTTGGCCCGGCTTGAACCACAGATGGTGTGGCCTTCACCTGAACTCACCACGCAGGCGCCGTTCGTCTTGGGAGATTTTCGAAATCCCCTTGTCCTACATACTGAGCAAGCGCAGTACAGGGTGGACACTATTTGACGGGGGACAGAATTCGACACATCACCGGCCTTACCCAGCCATTGTTGTATTTTTGAACCAGTGTTGGCTACCTCGTCCTCCTCCACCGCCGCTTCCACCTACACAGCCACCGCCACCTCAACCTCCTACTCCATATGGACCTCGTCCTCCTAGGTCAAGATTATAATTTTTATTTTATTTTTTTGTAGCGCACAGATCCTTTCGCCCTTACCTGCCTTTATGTTGTTGGCTCCTCGCAGTAGGGAGAAAGGCACACCGCACTACCAGCCCGTACCCTCCTATATAAAGAGGTTGAGCGGTGTACTTGACGGGCCGTGTCCACAGCCGGAGTCAAAAGTCCTCCAGAGGATGATTCTCACCTCTACTGTAGGTAGAGGCAAGTCCTTTAATTCCCAGTAAAGTCAATGTCCACACCAGCTGAAATTACAACTCTTATTCTCTCATGGCAAAATAAACTCTACTCGGATAGAAAAGGTTAGAGCAAAGAAACAGGACAGCTTAAGGTGTGGAGGAGGTCCAGGCACAAACGTAGCACATTCACTTCACTGCTTAGGTTTCTCAAACAGTTTTAGGTGCACGGTCTCTGCCACAGACCTTGAGGTTGGTCTCTGCCACAGACCGGGTGTACAAGGCCCCTGCCACGGACCTGGAGAACTTTGGTCTCTGCCACAGACCAGGGTGTATAAGGCCCCTGCCACGGGCCGGGTGAATAAGGCCTCTGATACAGTCAAGATGACCTTGAGCTTCTCCTTCTACGAACCTAGCCCATATCAAGGGGAAGACATCTCTCCAGGGAGTCAACAGACCCTTCCTTCACCGTGACTCCCGCATCGGTCCATCAGAATGATCCTCCCTTCCCTGGAACATGGTCCCCTACACGAGGCGGCACCCTAAGACTCCTCGACCCTTAGCGGACTCCAGACGAAGGCTCTGGACTCCAGGCTTTACTCCCGCACCTAGGCCTCCATACCCAGGGCAGCAGGAACTCCAGGATAGTACCTCACCCCGGGCTAAAGGTACCCGAGATGGAACAGGAACACATGCACCCAGGCCGAAGGCACCTGGGTGTGGACCCCACTGGACATCAGCCCCCAGGCCAAAGGTCTGCCCCTTTTATATGCTCTCCCGGCATGCACAGCAGGTTCCCCGCCCCGCTGTACTACTGCCAAGAGGGGACACAAAAGGCACAGCACTGTATCGGCGGTTCAACCCTAGCCTACCATGGCAGCGCCACCTGTAGGCCGCAGGGAACTGCACACCAATACTGTCCCCCGAGGACAAAATGGTCCATGAATCCTACAGAATTAGGGTGTTTGAGCCTATTTACCACTCAAACACTTCCCTTAAATTTAGCACCCCGCTACATTTTTATTTCAAAGTATTTTATTTTCCCACTAGCTTATCCATTAAATTGAATAATTTATTCCAGAAAGGGCGTATTCTGGGGCATTCCCACCATATGTGTGGCATCGTGCCGTTGAGTTTCTGAGGTTCTTAATGACTTCCCGTACCTCTTCTGCTGAAAAGGGGGCCTCCAGCATATTTTTTAATTTTTTTTATGTTATTTTAAGTTATTTCCCTATCCACATTTGTTTGCAGAGCACTTGCCATGCTCATAACAACATTTTGCTGCCATTTGCAGCCCTCTAGCCCTTTCCATTACTTTTTTAGAGACTTTTTAGTCCTTAGAAGTCCGGGTCCCCATTGACTTCAATGGGGTTCGGGTTCGGGTTCGGGTTAAAGTTCGGTCCCGAACCCGAATTTTTTTCCGAAGTTCGGCCGAACCCGTCGAACCAGAACATCCAGGTGTCCGCTCAACTCTAAAAATCACATGTAGCGACCTCACCCCTCTCACCCCTTCTCATTCTCGGCTTGTCTGTCTTTGTCTAGGGGTGTCAGTACCGGGGGGGGGGGGGGATGAGATACACCACGGCCCATGTCCTCCATAGTGAAGAGGTGAAGGCCAGAAAGATCGGGCTTTGTGTAGGTGTCCCAGAGTCAAATCCTCTCCTCGGATTCACTCCCCTTTGCTCCTAGTAACCAGAGTTCCACACACTGAATAGGTCCAACACAGTTTTATTCTTCCAAGCGAATAAACATACAGCACAGTCAAGTTGGGACCCTTGCAACAGTTCAGTATTAATTGGGAGTAGGTTGAGGCACAATCCTTTAAAGTATCGCTAACCACTGTGGTGTCACCAATGGCGAATAGTCACTGCCACTGACTATATGAGGTAGAACATGAATTACCTTCGCTAGCACAGCCCCTGTCAGGGGAAGGATATCCGTCCAAGGGAGTCACCGGAGGTCTCTCTGTCACCAGCAATGCTGCGCCGGACTCTCCAGAGAAGTTCCGCTCACCAGTCTCCCCGACCTCAGACACGGGCACCCAAGGAGTTAGGGCCCCCTCGGATTCCTCCACCCTCGCGGAACTCAGTTGAAGGTACTGAGCCCCAGGCATCTGCCACAGTACCTCACCCCAGGCTAAAGGTGCCTGAGATGGACTCCATCTCTCACTCCGGCCAGGTCAAGTGCACCTGGGCCCGGAATTCCGGAACGCCAGCACCCAAGCTGAAGGTGCCTGGGTGCGGCTGCGTCCTCCGACTCTGAACCCCAAAGTCAGGGCGTCCGCCCCTTTTATCCCCTCGCCTTTTGCGTCACAGCAGGTTCCCCGCCCGCTGTACCAGCGCCAGGAAAGGACAAAAAGGAAGCAGTCTTGCGGTGTGGGTTCAACTCCGGCAAGGGCGAAAATGCCACCTGCAGGCCGCAGGGAACCTCACACCACCAGAGTCCTCCAAGAACCATAAAAAAGGGTCTCAGATTCCCTAGCAATCAGTGCATCTGGGTTAAACTACCACCCAGATACTTCCCTTAAATTCAAATACCCGCTACACTCTCCCGCTGGTGATTTGACACTGGTCCCCAGTGTCTGGTGCAAACCCATGCTTCCCAAAGAGTGGCAACATAAGTTCAACCCAGAGACAACATTCACATAATCCAAACTCAACAATTTCAATCAGGAATTGTGCCAGGACCTAAAACAGGAAAGGGAAATAGTAATATAAAACCATAAACTTTTGTAATAAAATACTTTAAATATCTCACATATTCACATTTCTCCCCCTCCCTGCTGGCTATCTAAGGACCACCCCATTCTCAGCAGCCTTGATAGACGAGTCTCCTGCAGAAGGAAGAAAAGAAAAAGAAACACAAATCCTAACATAATATATGTGTTTGCTTGGAATGAATGGGTCTATCCGAGAAGAAACCCATTCACTCCAATGAGTGTTGCATAATGTACAAAAAAACAAACAACAATCGTTGCGCAACACTGCCACCTGGTGGTAATGCCGCAGTAAAGACACTTATCAAATCCAGATGAACTTTTAACTCTGCAGGCCTACATCTCTTACCTGAAGCTGTGGTGTCAGATACTGACCTGTTGTGGTGACCAGTTCCACAACGTCATCCACCTCTCCTTCCTGCACTTCTCCTTCCTCCACCTCAACTTCCTCAACATCCTTCGGTTGTGGGTCTTTGGGAGTTTGGGGTTGTTGTGAAGCTGTGGGGTTCCTGTGCTCCTTGGAGTGTTCTCCTCCCAGTCTTCTCTCCCCTATGATAATCGAACAAAAGGTCTATTTATCACACTGAAATTCGCTATGAAAAATAAAAACAGGCTAAATTGCTTGGAAGTGGGGTACAAGTGTATGTTTGTGTGGAATTTAAAGATGAATGTATTATTTGGAACCAAAAATATGTTTAGTATTCACCTTTGGCTGTCAGTTTTTAGACATGGAGGCACCACAAAAAATCACTAATGCACCTGTGTGGGACACCCAAAAAAGGCGGGTCTGGTGGCCCACACTATAGTGCTCCAAAGTACAGATGTGGAAGCAGCTGCTGAGTGTCCTCTCCTTTACACTGACTAAAGTTTGCATTTCATTCTCTTTACAAACACATCATCTAGCCTAAAAATTTGGAACAAAAATGTTAAAAAAACACGCAGATGTCTAATTACTTTTGTGGCTATAAAATAAGCCAAAACAGCGGATAGTGGCCGAACGAAGTGTCTGTAACGTAATGAACGATTACTGTGCCAAACCAAGTTCAAATGATTAAATTATGGAAGGGAGTCCAATATGATAAAATCACAAAAAGGAGCAACATGTAAGTTAAGAAAAACATTAATAGCCCAAAAGTGTACATTTTACTTACTTTTTGATAGCATTCTCTTAATGCTCCTTAACTGCTCTGGCTCCCTCAGTTTGAGGTCTGATCACCTCTTTCTGAGCTGCTCATTTGAGTGTTTCACCCCGAAATTCGTCTTCAGACTCTTCACGACTTTCTTGAGGATTTTGGCCTTCCTTCTATTTGGTTTGCTATACGGCCCATGCTTTGCGTCATAATCAGACTTGAGCAAGATGTCCACCATCTCCGCAAAAGACATATTAGATGCCTTGAATCTCCTCCTTGATCGTGACGTTTCCTCGGTCTCCGGGCTTGTCTCCTCCTCGTTAGTTGCGGAATTATCAGACACCTGCTGTAAATCCGCCATATCTGTCTGCGCGCCGAAAGAGAAGGGGCGGGGAAAAGATGTTAGTTAGAACGTCATGGGCGGGCGACGTGTGCGGAGCGACGTGTTCGTAGTTTGACGCATGCGTGGTGTATATATAGCAAACACACATGTGACTATACTACGTTCGGTGTGCGGAGAGAGGAGTTCAAGTTACGGACGTGCGAACGAAGGTATGTGATTTTGTGAGTTGGACAAATTGTTGGCCTATACTGTCTTGAGAATGTTGTAGGATATATATGGTGACTACGATGTTAAGGAGGTTAGACTGTTTGCCTCACATTAGTTATATATTATTTATTTTACTTGCAGACACAATATGAATGTCTTTATTAGCGACAAAGAATTCCTGGCGGAATTTATAGACCGGGTAAGGGAGCTGCCCGCTCTGTGGGAGACGAAAAACCCCATCCACAAAAAAAGAGGGGTGAGAAAAGCAGCGCTGGAGACCCTGCTCCCATTTGTGCATACCAAGGTGCCCACAGCCACAGCAAAACAGGTGGACACTAAAATTGGGAGCTTGAGAGGCACATACAGGAATGAACGCTCTAAGGTCCTGGCTTCTCAGAGGTCAGGAGCAGCAGCAGATGATGTGTATGTCCCCAATTTGTGGTACTACAGCAGGATGTCCTTTCTGGATGACCACATTGAGGCAAGGCCATCACTCTCCACTCTTCCCTCCAGACTTCCCTGCAGCCAACCTGAGCCTTCTCTGGAGCAAGAGGAGGCAGCCATCCTGGATGAACCTGATTTGGCCATCTGGAGCCAGGTATAGTATTAAATGAAAATGTATTGGGATAAAATTAATGTTTGACAAATATGTCAAGATGACAAACATAAACTATTTTGGGTTCCACAAGTGAAATCAAGATCTCTAGACATTAGTCTGCACTTAATTGGGTGCTAAATAGTCAATCTGATGTAGTTGTACATTTTAGAAACTGATTTCAGGATTTACATTCTAATTGCTTCAATCATGATTATAAATTTTGAGGCAAAGATTAAAGCAACATATTAAACTATGTCCCTTTTTCATACACAGGATGAAATCAGCCAGGAGGAGGGTCTGGAAACTGTCAGGCAGGAGGAGGAAGGGCCCAGTGGCAGCCAGGAGGTGGCAGGGCCCAGTGGAAGGCAGGAGGTGGCAGGGCCCAGTGGCAGCCAGGAGGTGGCAGGGCCCAGTGGCAGCCAGGAGGTGGCAGGGCAAAGGAGAAGCACCAGATCACAGGTGCCTCCCATCCGATTTCCCAAAAGAGGCAGGAGGGACAGGACCACCAGTGAGGCAGCAATGGCCCTTATTAAAGAGGCCCATGCCACCCTCAAAGAGCCCACATCCCCTGAAGAGGCCATTGCCGGCCTAGTGGAGGCAAAGTTCAAGGTGATGAGCATGGAGCAACGCCTCCTATGCGAGCCCCTGCTCATCACCTTGCTCAACAAGGGGGTGATGGGAAAAATTACCCCCAATACAGCAATTTGTGAGGTGGCACAACTGTCCCAACCTCAACCTCCTACTCCACCTCCACCTTCTTCTTCTGCCCCACCCCCTTCTCCTCAACCTCCTCCTCCACCTCCACCTTCTTCTTCTGGCCCACCCCCTTCTCCTCAACCTCCACCTTCTTCTTCTGCCCCACCCCCTCCTCCTCCACCTCCACCTTCTTCTTCTGCCCCACCCCCTTCTCCTCCACCTCCACCTTGTTCTTCTGCGCCACCCCCTTCTCCTCCACCTCCTCCTCCTCCTGACAGGAGTACCCCTCCAGTGGCCCAGCCTCCAGCCAAACGAAGAAGGAAGGCTGCAGGGAAGGCTTCAGGAAAGGTTGCAGGGAAGGTTGCCAGGAAGACGAGGAAGTGATGGCCTTGCTTCATTGTGGTCGGACAGAAGGCAGCCACTTGTAGTACCACACACTTGGGACATATATCTCACCTGCTGCTGTTCCTGACCTCTGGGAGGCCAGCATCAGATTGTGCTCAGAAATGTTGGCCTTCTCAAGCTCCCAATTTTAGTGTCCACACAGGGTTGATGTGTGGTCTGGGGTCCCTGGGATGCACAAATGGCAGCAGGTTCTCCAGCGCTGCCTTCTCTTTATTTTATTTGAAACATGAATAAATGTTATTTTTGTTTAAGTTCATACTTGACTATGTGTATTTGTAAAAATTTTAAATTTAGCTTTGGAGTAAGCAGAGACATTTGACTGACAAAAAAAGGGACAGATAACAACCCCCCTAAAAAATAAAATAATCTGATTGCCCAAAAAGAGGGTGTAAAATTTAACAACTATATATTAAAATATTCAATGGGAGATCACTATCAAAACATTGCGAAATTAAAATTAACATCAGTTTGAAAAATATAAAAATGTTAAATATTCATAAAAACTTGCACGATATAATACACATAACTCTTCTTAAGAGCAGCATGAAAAAGGTTAAAAAAAGATAGTCATAACTCTGTGTGAATATCAGCAGCAAAAGAAGTTCTTTCGTTTTGATTAATGTAACATTCTAAAGAAGATTTCAATGCACAACATTTAAACGATGCAATAATTTCGAGAGTGACGAATGTGCTATCTCCATTACGAAGGCTTGTTTTACCAGAAGATGCGCTCCCGTCTCATACTTGCTTCTGAGCATGCGCGCTTTTGAAAGACTCGTTAAAGCATACACACGAACCATTTTCTCGTCACAAAACAGGCCGACGAGAAACACGACGAGGAAATCTGGAATCCTGATGAGAAAATAGAGAGGAGGTTCTCTATTTTCTCGTCGAGATTCACAGCAATTTTCTTGTCGTAAAACCATACACACGAACGTTTTTCTCGAGAAAAAAGCTCTCGCGGCACTTTTCTTGCGGGTTTTGGACGAGAAAATCGGTCGTGTGTACGAGGCTTTACAGTCCCGAAACTTTTTAGTGACCGTTGGTGAACATGAAAGGTATCGGCGTGCTTGAGGTACCTTGAGTTTGTCCCAAACAAAAGTATCGTACCACCTCTGGCGAAAAACTTCCACCTCATATAGCAATTCTCGAGGCAGGTATGGGTACTCCCACCCATACTCTTGGGCAACCTTCTGGCCAAAGAGATGCTGCAGCCTTGATAAAGGTGGCATCGTAACACGGTCTCCTTCTCCAGGCAAAACAACAGCTTCAGGATGGCGAGGTGCGTTCACCACCACGGCAGACTTGGGCATAGGGCCCGCAGTGACTGGCGTTGCACTCCCGAAACAGTAGCAGGTGAAATGGAAGTTGAATCCAGAAGAGGGATTGCAGACAGTGGACCAGATTCTTCCCTAGGCTCCGAGGCGTCCACCCGGGGTGTACTATCCCCAATGGACATAGGTGGGTCCCTTTTGACATGGGACGAGGGTAACTTCATCTTGTCCCATCCCTTCCGGTGGAAGATCTCGTCTATCTCCTCATCATCGCCATTGTCAGACAATGAATCCAGGTCGGAGGTGTCATAACACTCAGCGGGCAGATAATTCCCAGTCACGGAATCATCCCCCTTGACGGCCTCCACCGACAGTGGGCTACCGACACCTCCAACCACACACACAGTCCCAACCCCTGGCTCACCTGGGCCTTCAGAAGAACAGGGATGTCCAGGGCTCTTCCCTCCGGATCCATCCAGGCCAGGCAAGCGACGGGGCGAAGCTCTTCCATGACCACAGGAGGCCTGTACCAGGCCGACTCTCCTCTTCGGCGGTCGGAGCAGGGAGCTGTTGGTGACCGAGGCAGCATCCTCTGATTTTTCTCTCTTAATCTCCACTTGGGCAGTCACTTTGCCCTGGTCAGCGTGCGCAGGAATACCTGCCATGGCATTGATCTCTCCCTCCGGAGTGGCAGTACCTGTGAGGTAGTTGAGGTGGAAGGCGCGAGGCCTTTCTGTGGATGGCTCCACCTCGAAGAGAAACTCCTTGCAGACCTCACATCGCCCGAATGGCTTCAATTGAACCACCAGTCCCGAACAGCCGGGACAGATCACACCAAGGGCCTCCATGTCTCTGCAGGTGTACAGAGCCAATGGCCCCCGGGGCCTTAGTCTGATTCCTGTGTCCATGATTGGAGCAGCTAGAGAAGTCATGTCCGTGAAGGAAGAAGCAGAAATCCACAAGGTACTTGAAGTCATCTTCCCTGTTTACTGCTCCAGTGCGCACTGACCCACTCGCGCCGGAATCTCCACGTGTGTCCGTCCACATGGCCAGACTCCTCCCACACACTGCACTTGTTCGCAGGCTTTTCCCTCTCCCCGCCCACGAACTGCACAGCTATGGTTTGCCTCGTGGCGCGTTGGCCAATATGGCCGACCTACTCGGAACTCCTCCGGGCAGCAAAGTTCAAATTCAGACACCATACACATCCCGGACACGATGCCCCCACGTGTAGCGACCTCACCCCTTCTCATTCTCGGCTTGTCTGTCTTTGTCTAGGGGTGTCAGTACCGGGGGGGATGAGATACACCACGGCCCATGTCCTCCATAGTGAAGAGGTGAAGGCCAGAAAGATCGGGCTTTGTGTAGGTGTCCCAGAGTCAAATCCTCTCCTCGGATTCACTCCCCTTTGCTCCTAGTAACCAGAGTTCCACACACTGAATAGGTCCAACACAGTTTTATTCTTCCAAGCGAATAAACATACAGCACAGTCAAGTTGGGACTCAGGCTCAGAACTCCGGAACGCCAGCACCCAAGCTGAAGGTGCCTGGGTGCGGCTGCGTCCTCCGACTCTGAACCCCAAGGTCAGGGCGTCCGCCCCTTTTATCCCCTCGCCTTTTGCGTCACAGCAGGTTCCCCGCCCGCTCTACCAGCGCCAGGAAAGGACAAAAAGGAAGCAGTCTTGCGGTGTGGGTTCAACTCCGGCCAGGGCGACAATGCCACCTGCAGGCCGCAGGGAACCTCACACCACCAGAGTCCTCCAAGAACCATAAAAAAGGGTCTCAGATTCCCTAGCAATCAGTGCATCTGGGTTACACTACCACCCAGATACTTCCCTTAAATTCAAATACCCGCTACACACATAATATAGGTCACTATAAATAAGAGATTTGTGTTCTGTTTAAAACTGATAACTTTAAAAATAAGTATTTCTCTCTTCAAAAATTCTTTTTTTTTTAACATAACTGCCCCTCAAGAGAAACTAAATTCAGTTTCTCTAATCTTTTCTCATAGCTGAGCTCCTCCATGCCTCTTATCAGTTGGGTTGCCCCTCTCTGCACTTTCTCCAGTTCCCCGATATCCTTTTTGTGAACTGGTGCCCAAAACTGAAAAAAAAAATAGGTCTTACTAATGATTTGTACAGGGGTAATATGATATCTCTCTCTCTGGCTACAGAACACAGAAATAATTCACTCCTTAAGGTATCCTGGGGGGTAACTAAGCCTGTCATAGCCAGAGTATAATTCCATCTCTTGCCCTTTAGGCCATTTCTGGTGCTTGGCCCACTAACCAGCAAAGATCCATGCCCAGTAGTAGTTTTTTTTGTGAAAAAAAAGGATTAGTTTGAATGTACACAGAGAATTAAGGTTTTTCTGCTTTATTGACAAATGACCCCTCAGCTGTATATACTGTATACAAGCTGTTGGAAAGCTCATAGTCCCCAAGAGAGGTGGTGATAAGTTCAGACTTCTGTGTAAAAAGGAATTTTTTGGGATCTTACGTTTGGGTACAAGAAAACCTATAGAGCTCAAACATGAATGCGATATGTCACATTTTTACGACTTAATAACGTGCTAGGGTTTTGCTACTAGTGACCCCAACAGACATTATTTCAAATTTTTCTCATTTTTATTTAGTCTGTTCTTTATATGATTCATATGATGTTTTATATCTGATATATATGTTCGAATTTCTGCATTTGCATCCCTAAACAGGGGCAGTCATCTGCCAATTATTGGCAGCCGCAAAAAAAATTGTTTCACACATATTGTTCCAATCACAAGCAATTGTTGCATACTGTATATGTATATATCCCTGTAGTAGACATTTGTATTTGAGCTGTGACTAAGTGCTAAGGAAGCGTGAAACGCATTAGCTGGTGATGCTGTGCCCCTCTATTTGTGTCTTTGGATATGATTTTATGGATTTGCAGTAATAAAAGTGATTTTTACTTCACGTGCGGCCAACCAAAATAATTTTTGCTCGTTGGAATCCGTGATGGACGAGGCCAGTACCTGGTCTGTGTGTTAGTGGAGGTGGAGATGGGAGACTGACCTAGAGTGGTGTTTACACGCACCAAGGTAATAGCAGAGCTGAGACCTGTGTCCAAGGAAGGGTGAAAGCCAATCCCCACCTTTCTACAGAAGAAGAATGCAACAGTCCAGACTTCCATAAAGGGAGAAGTTAGAAGGCGGGACCGCAGGTCTGCCTGAATTTGTAGGAGGAGTCGGAAGGTATTTAAACCCGCCCTCTCTCCTCCTTGCCTGTCGACATTGCTCTCGTGGGCAACAGGACCGGTCAGGTCATTTCCGGTGCGACCGCGACGTCATTTCCGGTTCCCTTTCAGCAAGGAGGATGTGCGGCTGCTGCAGTGCTCGCCTCTCCGCTTTTCCGTGCGGACACAAGTATCGTTTAGGGGGGGTCTATGGGCAGGGGAGGGGCCGCCCGCTCATGGTCTATCTCATGGCCGCGTGTGTTGGCGTTTTGGGGGGCTAGGGGCCTGCTCTTCAGGGATGGTATCAGCAAACAGATGGTAGTACAGGCTCCAACTCTGACAATCTATGTCCTCCCTCTGCCCCACATCTCACACAGCGACCCCGATCGGCCTGTCAGTGCTCAGCAGATGAACAGCATCAGTCTCAGCACCCTCATCCATCCATCCCAGCAGATGATCGTATGAGACCTACCTCGTTCTCACCTCCTGTCCGCATCCCAGGGGGGTCGGGTATGTGTATGTATGTTTTCCCTGGCCACACTCTGCTTCCTTCCGGCTGTGCAGTATCATGTTAGCTGAGCGCTGATTGGCTGCAGGAGCATCCTCCTCAGTAGGGATGAGCTTCGTGTTCGAGTCGAACATACGTTCGACTCGAACATCGGCTGTTCGATCGTTCGACGAAGATCGAACGATTTGGGCCATTCGCGCCAAATTCGAGTGACGCGAACGGCCCACAATGCACTACGCCATCGCAGTGTCATCCAGGCGCTGTGATTGGCCAAGCATGCACTGTGACCCCGCATGCTTGGCCAATCACAGTGCCGGCAGCGAGGAGAGCAATGATTGGCCACAGGCAGGATGCCTGTGGCCAATTATTGCTGAGGGTGTTTAGTACACGCCCCACACTATAAAAGGCCGCCAGCACGGCGGCCTAGTGTAGTGTGTTCCGGAGCAGGGAAAGAGAAACATAGGCAGGGACAGTGACATTTATTTTTTTCTTGCTTAACCTGGATTCCTTTAGTTTAGGGAAAGAGAAGAATAGGTAGGGAGAGTGTCAGTGTGTTTTACTGTGCGAATCCTTGTTTCTAGGGACAGGGAAGGACAGTGAGGGAATTCTCCTTGTGCTATAGTGTGCTTTAAAAAAACATTTTTTCTAGGGACAGAAAACTATAGGTAGGGAGAGTGTCAGTGTCTTTTACTGTGCGAATCCTTGTTTCTAGGGACAGGGAAGGACAGTGAGGGAATTCTCCTTGTGCTATAGTGTGCTTTAAAAAAACATTTTTTCTAGGGACAGAAAACTATAGGTAGGGAGAGTGTCAGTGTGTTTTACTGTGCGAATCCTTGTTTCTAGGGACAGGGAAGGACAGTGAGGGAATTCTCCTTGTGCTATAGTGTGCTTTAAAAAAACATTTTTTTCTAGGGACAGAAAACTATAGGTAGGGAGAGTGTCAGTGTGTTTTACTGTGCGAATCCTTGTTTCTAGGGACAGGGAAGGACAGTGAGGGAATTCTCCTTGTGCTATAGTGTGCTTTAAAAAAACATTTTTTCTAGGGACAGAAAACTATAGGAAGGAAGAGTGTCAGTTTCTTTCACTGTGATAATCCTTGTTTCTAGGGACAAAGAAGGAAAGTGAGTGAAATTCTCCTTGTGCTATAGTGTGCTTTAAAAAAACATTTTTTCTAGGGACAGAAAACTATAGGTAGGGAGAGTGTCAGTGTCTTTTACTGTGCGAATCCTTGTTTCTAGGGACAGGGAAGGACAGTGAGGGAATTCTCCTTGTGCTATAGTGTGCTTTAAAAAAACATTTTTTCTAGGGACAGAAAACTATAGGTAGGGAGAGTGTCAGTGTGTTTTACTGTGCGAATCCTTGTTTCTAGGGACAGGGAAGGACAGTGAGGGAATTCTCCTTGTGCTATAGTGTGCTTTAAAAAAACATTTTTTCTAGGGACAGAAAACTATAGGTAGGGAGAGTGTCAGTGTGTTTTACTGTGCGAATCCTTGTTTCTAGGGACAGGGAAGGACAGTGAGGGAATTCTCCTTGTGCTATAGTGTGCTTTAAAAAAACATTTTTTCTAGGGACAGAAAATTATAGGTAGGGAGAGTGTCAGTGTGTTTTACTGTGCGAATCCTTGTTTCTAGGGACAGGGAAGGACAGTGAGGGAATTCTCCTTGTGCTATAGTGTGCTTTAAAAAAACATTTTTTCTAGGGACAGAAAACTATAGGTAGGGAGAGTGTCAGTTTCTTTCACTGTGATAATCCTTGTTTCTAGGGACAAAGAAGGAAAGTGAGTGAAATTCTCCTTGTGCTATAGTGTGCTTTAAAAAAACATTTTTCTAGGGACAGAAAACTATAGGTAGGGAGAGTGTCAGTGTCTTTTACTGTGCGAATCCTTGTTTCTAGGGACAGGGAAGGACAGTGAGGGAATTCTCCTTGTGCTATAGTGTGCTTTAAAAAAACATTTTTTCTAGGGACAGAAAACTATAGGTAGGGAGAGTGTCAGTGTGTTTTACTGTGCGAATCCTTGTTTCTAGGGACAGGGAAGGACAGTGAGGGAATTCTCCTTGTGCTATAGTGTGCTTTAAAAAAACATTTTTTCTAGGGACAGAAAACTATAGGTAGGGAGAGTGTCAGTGTGTTTTACTGTGCGAATCCTTGTTTCTAGGGACAGGGAAGGACAGTGAGGGAATTCTCCTTGTGCTATAGTGTGCTTTAAAAAAACATTTTTTCTAGGGACAGAAAACTATAGGAAGGAAGAGTGTCAGTTTCTTTCACTGTGATAATCCTTGTTTCTAGGGACAAAGAAGGAAAGTGAGTGAAATTCTCCTTGTGCTATAGTGTGCTTTAAAAAAACATTTTTTCTAGGGACAGAAAACTATAGGTAGGGAGAGTGTCAGTGTCTTTTACTGTGCGAATCCTTGTTTCTAGGGACAGGGAAGGACAGTGAGGGAATTCTCCTTGTGCTATAGTGTGCTTTAAAAAAACATTTTTTCTAGGGACAGAAAACTATAGGTAGGGAGAGTGTCAGTGTGTTTTACTGTGCGAATCCTTGTTTCTAGGGACAGGGAAGGACAGTGAGGGAATTCTCCTTGTGCTATAGTGTGCTTTAAAAAAACATTTTTTCTAGGGACAGAAAACTATAGGTAGGGAGAGTGTCAGTGTGTTTTACTGTGCGAATCCTTGTTTCTAGGGACAGGGAAGGACAGTGAGGGAATTCTCCTTGTGCTATAGTGTGCTTTAAAAAAACATTTTTTCTAGGGACAGAAAACTATAGGTAGGGAGAGTGTCAGTGTCTTTTACTGTGCGAATCCTTGTTTCTAGGGACAGGGAAGGACAGTGAGGGAATTCTCCTTGTGCTATAGTGTGCTTTAAAAAAACATTTTTTCTAGGGACAGAAAACTATAGGTAGGAAGAGTGTCAGTTTCTTTCACTGTGATAATCCTTGTTTCTAGGGACAAAGAAGGAAAGTGAGTGAAATTCTCCTTGTGCTATAGTGTGCTTTAAAAAAACATTTTTTCTAGGGACAGAAAACTATAGGTAGGGAGAGTGTCAGTGTCTTTTACTGTGCGAATCCTTGTTTCTAGGGACAGGGAAGGACAGTGAGGGAATTATCCTTGTGCTATAGTGTGCTTTAAAAAAACATTTTTTCTAGGGACAGAAAACTATAGGTAGGGAGAGTGTCAGTGTGTTTTACTGTGCGAATCCTTGTTTCTAGGGACAGGGAAGGACAGTGAGGGAATTCTCCTTGTGCTATAGTGTGCTTTAAAAAAAACATTTTTTTCTAGGGACAGAAAACTATAGGAAGGAAGAGTGTCAGTTTCTTTCACTGTGATAATCCTTGTTTCTAGGGACAAAGAAGGAAAGTGAGTGAAATTCTCCTTGTGCTATAGTGTGCTTTAAAAAAACATTTTTTCTAGGGACAGAAAACTATAGGTAGGGAGAGTGTCAGTGTCTTTTACTGTGCGAATCCTTGTTTCTAGGGACAGGGAAGGACAGTGAGGGAATTCTCCTTGTGCTATAGTGTGCTTTAAAAAAAAATTTTTCTAGGGACAGAAAACTATAGGTAGGGAGAGTGTCAGTTTCTTTCACTGTGATAATCCTTGTTTCTAGGGACAAAGAAGGAAAGTGAGTGAAATTCTCCTTGTGCTATAGTGTGCTTTAAAAAAACATTTTTTCTAGGGACAGAAAACTATAGGTAGGGAGAGTGTCAGTGTCTTTTACTGTGCTAATCCTTGTTTCTAGGGACAGGGAAGGACAGTGAGGGAATTCTCCTTGTGCTATAGTGTGCTTTAAAAAAACATTTTTTCTAGGGACAGAAAACTATAGGTAGGGAGAGTGTCAGTGTGTTTTACTGTGCGAATCCTTGTTTCTAGGGACAGGGAAGGACAGTGAGGGAATTCTCCTTGTGCTATAGTGTGCTTTAAAAAAACATTTTTTCTAGGGACAGAAAACTATAGGTAGGGAGAGTGTCAGTGTGTTTTACTGTGCGAATCCTTGTTTCTAGGGACAGGGAAGGACAGTGAGGGAATTCTCCTTGTGCTATAGTGTGCTTTAAAAAAACATTTTTTCTAGGGACAGAAAACTATAGGAAGGAAGAGTGTCAGTTTCTTTCACTGTGATAATCCTTGTTTCTAGGGACAAAGAAGGAAAGTGAGTGAAATTCTCCTTGTGCTATAGTGTGCTTTAAAAAAACATTTTTTCTAGGGACAGAAAACTATAGGTAGGGAGAGTGTCAGTGTCTTTTACTGTGCGAATCCTTGTTTCTAGGGACAGGGAAGGACAGTGAGGGAATTCTCCTTGTGCTATAGTGTGCTTTAAAAAAACATTTTTTCTAGGGACAGAAAACTATAGGTAGGGAGAGTGTCAGTGTGTTTTACTGTGCGAATCCTTGTTTCTAGGGACAGGGAAGGACAGTGAGGGAATTCTCCTTGTGCTATAGTGTGCTTTAAAAAAACATTTTTTCTAGGGACAGAAAACTATAGGTAGGGAGAGTGTCAGTGTGTTTTACTGTGCGAATCCTTGTTTCTAGGGACAGGGAAGGACAGTGAGGGAATTCTCCTTGTGCTATAGTGTGCTTTAAAAAAACATTTTTTCTAGGGACAGAAAACTATAGGTAGGGAGAGTGTCAGTGTCTTTTACTGTGCGAATCCTTGTTTCTAGGGACAGGGAAGGACAGTGAGGGAATTCTCCTTGTGCTATAGTGTGCTTTAAAAAAAACATTTTTTCTAGGGACAGAAAACTATAGGTAGGAAGAGTGTCAGTTTCTTTCACTGTGATAATCCTTGTTTCTAGGGACAAAGAAGGAAAGTGAGTGAAATTCTCCTTGTGCTATAGTGTGCTTTAAAAAAACATTTTTTCTAGGGACAGAAAACTATAGGTAGGGAGAGTGTCAGTGTCTTTTACTGTGCGAATCCTTGTTTCTAGGGACAGGGAAGGACAGTGAGGGAATTCTCCTTGTGCTATAGTGTGCTTTAAAAAAACATTTTTTCTAGGGACAGAAAACTATAGGTAGGGAGAGTGTCAGTGTGTTTTACTGTGCGAATCCTTGTTTCTAGGGACAGGGAAGGACAGTGAGGGAATTCTCCTTGTGCTATAGTGTGCTTTAAAAAAACATTTTTTTCTAGGGACAGAAAACTATAGGAAGGAAGAGTGTCAGTTTCTTTCACTGTGATAATCCTTGTTTCTAGGGACAAAGAAGGAAAGTGAGTGAAATTCTCCTTGTGCTATAGTGTGCTTTAAAAAAACATTTTTTCTAGGGACAGAAAACTATAGGTAGGGAGAGTGTCAGTGTCTTTTACTGTGCGAATCCTTGTTTCTAGGGACAGGGAAGGACAGTGAGGGAATTCTCCTTGTGCTATAGTGTGCTTTAAAAAAACATTTTTTCTAGGGACAGAAAACTATAGGTAGGAAGAGTGTCAGTTTCTTTCACTGTGATAATCCTTGTTTCTAGGGACAAAGAAGGAAAGTGAGTGAAATTCTCCTTGTGCTATAGTGTGCTTTAAAAAAACATTTTTTCTAGGGACAGAAAACTATAGGTAGGGAGAGTGTCAGTGTCTTTTACTGTGTGAATCCTTGTTTCTAGGGACAGGGAAGGACAGTGAGGGAATTCTCCTTGTGCTATAGTGTGCTTTAAAAAAACATTTTTTCTAGGGACAGAAAACTATAGGTAGGGAGAGTGTCAGTGTGTTTTACTGTGCGAATCCTTGTTTCTAGCGACAGGGAAGGACAGTGAGGGAATTCTCCTTGTGCTATAGTGTGCTTTAAAAAAACATTTTTTCTAGGGACAGAAAACTATAGGTAGGGAGAGTGTCAGTGTGTTTTACTGTGCGAATCCTTGTTTCTAGGGACAGGGAAGGACAGTGAGGGAATTCTCCTTGTGCTATAGTGTGCTTTAAAAAAACATTTTTTTCTAGGGACAGAAAACTATAGGAAGGAAGAGTGTCAGTTTCTTTCACTGTGATAATCCTTGTTTCTAGGGACAAAGAAGGAAAGTGAGTGAAATTCTCCTTGTGCTATAGTGTGCTTTAAAAAAACATTTTTTCTAGGGACAGAAAACTATAGGTAGGGAGAGTGTCAGTGTCTTTTAGGCCTCATGCCCACTGGCGTTTTTACAGCTGCGTTTTTTGCAGCTTAAAAACGCCTGTCCATGTTATTGTAAATATTTAAAAAAAAAAAAAAAAAGTCGGAGCTAAAAACGCGACCGCGCGTTAGTGCGTGTTTTTTGCGCGTTAGTGCGCGTTTTTGCGCGTTTTTTGACGCTCGCGTTTTTTTCTGCCTAATTCTGACGCTGAGGAACGCACTGGCCCTGGTTTTTTTTTACAGCTTACAAACGCCTATGCTCTTTACAGCTCAAAAACGCCTAGGTGGGCATGAAGCTATAGACTAACATGGACAGGCGTTTTTAAGCTGTAAAAAACGCTCAAAAACGCGGCTGAAAAAACGCCCGTGGGCATGAGGCCTTACTGTGCGAATCCTTGTTTCTAGGGACAGGGAAGGACAGTGAGGGAATTCTCCTTGTGCTATAGTGTGCTTTAAAAAAACATTTTTTCTAGGGACAGAAAACTATAGGTAGGGAGTGTGTCAGTGTCTTTTACTGTGCGAATCCTTGTTTCTAGGGACAGGGAAGGACAGTGAGGGAATTCTCCTTGTGCTATAGTGTGCTTTAAAAAAACATTTTTTCTAGGGACAGAAAACTATAGGTAGGGAGAGTTTCAGTGTGTTTTACTGTGCGAATCCTTGTTTCTAGGGACAGGGAAGGACAGTGAGGGAATTCTCCTTGTGCTATAGTGTGCTTTAAAAAAACATTTTTTTCTAGGGACAGAAAACTATAGGAAGGAAGAGTGTCAGTTTCTTTCACTGTGATAATCCTTGTTTCTAGGGACAAAGAAGGAAAGTGAGTGAAATTCTCCTTGTGCTATAGTGTGCTTTAAAAAAACATTTTTTCTAGGGACAGAAAACTATAGGTAGGGAGAGTGTCAGTGTCTTTTACTGTGCGAATCCTTGTTTCTAGGGACAGGGAAGGACAGTGAGGGAATTCTCCTTGTGCTATAGTGTGCTTTAAAAAAACATTTTTTCTAGGGACAGAAAACTATAGGTAGGAAGAGTGTCAGTTTCTTTCACTGTGATAATCCTTGTTTCTAGGGACAAAGAAGGAAAGTGAGTGAAATTCTCCTTGTGCTATAGTGTGCTTTAAAAAAACATTTTTTCTAGGGACAGAAAACTATAGGTAGGGAGAGTGTCAGTGTCTTTTACTGTGCGAATCCTTGTTTCTAGGGACAGGGAAGGACAGTGAGGGAATTCTCCTTGTGCTATAGTGTGCTTTAAAAAAACATTTTTTCTAGGGACAGAAAACTATAGGTAGGGAGAGTGTCAGTGTGTTTTACTGTGCGAATCCTTGTTTCTAGGGACAGGGAAGGACAGTGAGGGAATTCTCCTTGTGCTATAGTGTGCTTTAAAAAAACATTTTTTCTAGGGACAGAAAACTATAGGTAGGGAGAGTGTCAGTGTGTTTTACTGTGCGAATCCTTGTTTCTAGGGACAGGGAAGGACAGTGAGGGAATTCTCCTTGTGCTATAGTGTGCTTTAAAAAAACATTTTTTCTAGGGACAGAAAACTATAGGTAGGGAGAGTGTCAGTGTCTTTTACTGTGCGAATCCTTGTTTCTAGGGACAGGGAAGGACAGTGAGGGAATTCTCCTTGTGCTATAGTGTGCTTTAAAAAAACATTTTTTCTAGGGACAGAAAACTATAGGTAGGAAGAGTGTCAGTTTCTTTAACTGTGATAATCCTTGTTTCTAGGGACAAAGAAGGAAAGTGAGTGAAATTCTCCTTGTGCTATAGTGTGCTTTAAAAAAAAATTTTTCTAGGGACAGAAAACTATAGGTAGGGAGAGTGTCAGTGTCTTTTACTGTGCGAATCCTTGTTTCTAGGGACAGGGAAGGACAGTGAGGGAATTCTCCTTGTGCTATAGTGTGCTTTAAAAAAACATTTTTTCTAGGGACAGAAAACTATAGGTAGGGAGAGTGTCAGTGTGTTTTACTGTGCGAATCCTTGTTTCTAGGGACAGGGAAGGACAGTGAGGGAATTCTCCTTGTGCTATAGTGTGCTTTAAAAAAACATTTTTTTCTAGGGACAGAAAACTATAGGAAGGAAGAGTGTCAGTTTCTTTCACTGTGATAATCCTTGTTTCTAGGGACAAAGAAGGAAAGTGAGTGAAATTCTCCTTGTGCTATAGTGTGCTTTAAAAAAAACATTTTTTCTAGGGACAGAAAACTATAGGTAGGGAGAGTGTCAGTGTCTTTTACTGTGCGAATCCTTGTTTCTAGGGACAGGGAAGGACAGTGAGGGAATTCTCCTTGTGCTATAGTGTGCTTTAAAAAAACATTTTTTCTAGGGACAGAAAACTATAGGTAGGAAGAGTGTCAGTTTCTTTCACTGTGATAATCCTTGTTTCTAGGGACAAAGAAGGAAAGTGAGTGAAATTCTCCTTGTGCTATAGTGTGCTTTAAAAAAACATTTTTTCTAGGGACAGAAAACTATAGGTAGGGAGAGTGTCAGTGTCTTTTACTGTGTGAATCCTTGTTTCTAGGGACAGGGAAGGACAGTGAGGGAATTCTCCTTGTGCTATAGTGTGCTTTAAAAAAACATTTTTTCTAGGGACAGAAAACTATAGGTAGGGAGAGTGTCAGTGTGTTTTACTGTGCGAATCCTTGTTTCTAGGGACAGGGAAGGACAGTGAGGGAATTCTCCTTGTGCTATAGTGTGCTTTAAAAAAACATTTTTTCTAGGGACAGAAAACTATAGGTAGGGAGAGTGTCAGTGTGTTTTACTGTGCGAATCCTTGTTTCTAGGGACAGGGAAGGACAGTGAGGGAATTCTCCTTGTGCTATAGTGTGCTTTAAAAAAAACATTTTTTTCTAGGGACAGAAAACTATAGGAAGGAAGAGTGTCAGTTTCTTTCACTGTGATAATCCTTGTTTCTAGGGACAAAGAAGGAAAGTGAGTGAAATTCTCCTTGTGCTATAGTGTGCTTTAAAAAAACATTTTTTCTAGGGACAGAAAACTATAGGTAGGGAGAGTGTCAGTGTCTTTTAGGCCTCATGCCCACTGGCGTTTTTACAGCTGCGTTTTTTGCAGCTTAAAAACGCCTGTCCATGTTATTGTAAATATTTTTTTTTTGAAAAAAAAAAAAAAAAAAAGTCGGAGCTAAAAACGCGACCGCGCGTTAGTGCGTGTTTTTTGCGCGTTAGTGCGCGTTTTTGCGCGTTTTTTGACGCTCGCGTTTTTTCTGCCTAATTCTGACGCTGAGGAACGCACTGGCCCTGGGTTTTTTTTACAGCTTACAAACGCCTATGCTCTTTACAGCTCAAAAACGCCTAGGTGGGCATGAAGCTATAGACTAACATGGACAGGCGTTTTTAAGCTGTAAAAAACGCTCAAAAACGCGGCTGAAAAAACGCCCGTGGGCATGAGGCCTTACTGTGCGAATCCTTGTTTCTAGGGACAGGGAAGGACAGTGAGGGAATTCTCCTTGTGCTATAGTGTGCTTTAAAAAAAAAATTTTTCTAGGGACAGAAAACTATAGGTAGGTAGAGTGTCAGTGTGTTTTACTGTGCGAATCCTTGTTTCTAGGGACAGGGAAGGACAGTGAGGGAATTCTCCTTGTGCTATAGTGTGCTTTAAAAAAACATTTTTTTCTAGGGACAGAAAACTATAGGAAGGAAGAGTGTCAGTTTCTTTCACTGTGATAATCCTTGTTTCTAGGGACAAAGAAGGAAAGTGAGTGAAATTCTCCTTGTGCTATAGTGTGCTTTAAAAAAACATTTTTTCTAGGGACAGAAAACTATAGGTAGGGAGAGTGTCAGTGTCTTTTACTGTGCGAATCCTTGTTTCTAGGGACAGGGAAGGACAGTGAGGGAATTCTCCTTGTGCTATAGTGTGCTTTAAAAAAACATTTTTTCTAGGGACAGAAAACTATAGGTAGGAAGAGTGTCAGTTTCTTTCACTGTGATAATCCTTGTTTCTAGGGACAAAGAAGGAAAGTGAGTGAAATTCTCCTTGTGCTATAGTGTGCTTTAAAAAAACATTTTTTCTAGGGACAGAAAACTATAGGTAGGGAGAGTGTCAGTGTCTTTTACTGTGCGAATCCTTGTTTCTAGGGACAGGGAAGGACAGTGAGGGAATTCTCCTTGTGCTATAGTGTGCTTTAAAAAAACTTTTTTTCTAGGGACAGAAAACTATAGGTAGGGAGAGTGTCAGTGTGTTTTACTGTGCGAATCCTTGTTTCTAGGGACAGGGAAGGACAGTGAGGGAATTCTCCTTGTGCTATAGTGTGCTTTAAAAAAAACATTTTTTCTAGGGACAGAAAACTATAGGTAGGGAGAGTGTCAGTGTGTTTTACTGTGCGAATCCTTGTTTCTAGGGACAGGGAAGGACAGTGAGGGAATTCTCCTTGTGCTATAGTGTGCTTTAAAAAAACATTTTTTCTAGGGACAGAAAACTATAGGTAGGGAGAGTGTCAGTGTCTTTTACTGTGCGAATCCTTGTTTCTAGGGACAGGGAAGGACAGTGAGGGAATTCTCCTTGTGCTATAGTGTGCTTTAAAAAAACATTTTTTCTAGGGACAGAAAACTATAGGTAGGAAGAGTGTCAGTTTCTTTCACTGTGATAATCCTTGTTTCTAGGGACAAAGAAGGAAAGTGAGTGAAATTCTCCTTGTGCTATAGTGTGCTTTAAAAAAACATTTTTTCTAGGGACAGAAAACTATAGGTAGGGAGAGTGTCAGTGTCTTTTACTGTGCGAATCCTTGTTTCTAGGGACAGGGAAGGACAGTGAGGGAATTCTCCTTGTGCTATAGTGTGCTTTAAAAAAACATTTTTTCTAGGGACAGAAAACTATAGGTAGGGAGAGTGTCAGTGTGTTTTACTGTGCGAATCCTTGTTTCTAGGGACAGGGAAGGACAGTGAGGGAATTCTCCTTGTGCTATAGTGTGCTTTAAAAAAACATTTTTTTCTAGGGACAGAAAACTATAGGAAGGAAGAGTGTCAGTTTCTTTCACTGTGATAATCCTTGTTTCTAGGGACAAAGAAGGAAAGTGAGTGAAATTCTCCTTGTGCTATAGTGTGCTTTAAAAAAACATTTTTTCTAGGGACAGAAAACTATAGGTAGGGAGAGTGTCAGTGTCTTTTACTGTGCGAATCCTTGTTTCTAGGGACAGGGAAGGACAGTGAGGGAATTCTCCTTGTGCTATAGTGTGCTTTAAAAAAACATTTTTTCTAGGGACAGAAAACTATAGGTAGGAAGAGTGTCAGTTTCTTTCACTGTGATAATCCTTGTTTCTAGGGACAAAGAAGGAAAGTGAGTGAAATTCTCCTTGTGCTATAGTGTGCTTTAAAAAAACATTTTTTCTAGGGACAGAAAACTATAGGTAGGGAGAGTGTCAGTGTCTTTTACTGTGCGAATCCTTGTTTCTAGGGACAGGGAAGGACAGTGAGGGAATTCTCCTTGTGCTATAGTGTGCTTTAAAAAAACATTTTTTCTAGGGACAGAAAACTATAGGTAGGGAGAGTGTCAGTGTGTTTTACTGTGCGAATCCTTGTTTCTAGGGACAGGGAAGGACAGTGAGGGAATTCTCCTTGTGCTATAGTGTGCTTTAAAAAAAAATTTTTCTAGGGACAGAAAACTATAGGTAGGGAGAGTGTCAGTGTGTTTTACTGTGCGAATCCTTGTTTCTAGGGACAGGGAAGGACAGTGAGGGAATTCTCCTTGTGCTATAGTGTGCTTTAAAAAAACATTTTTTCTAGGGACAGAAAACTATAGGTAGGGAGAGTGTCAGTGTGTTTTACTGTGCGAATCCTTGTTTCTAGGGACAGGGAAGGACAGTGAGGGAATTCTCCTTGTGCTATAGTGTGCTTTAAAAAAACATTTTTTTCTAGGGACAGAAAACTATAGGAAGGAAGAGTGTCAGTTTCTTTCACTGTGATAATCCTTGTTTCTAGGGACAAAGAAGGAAAGTGAGTGAAATTCTCCTTGTGCTATAGTGTGCTTTAAAAAAACATTTTTTCTAGGGACAGAAAACTATAGGTAGGGAGAGTGTCAGTGTCTTTTACTGTGCGAATCCTTGTTTCTAGGGACAGGGAAGGACAGTGAGGGAATTCTCCTTGTGCTATAGTGTGCTAAAGCATTCCTCATCAACCATCTTTGAAATCCTTGTTTTTTTGGACAGTCAGGGAAATTGTCGTTGTGCTATTCTGTGCAAAAGCAATCATCCTCAACCATATTTAGAAATCCTTAAGTAAAGGGACAGAGAAGGACACCTGAAGGTAGCCCTTATTGCTTTTTTACCATCTCCCTGCAGGCCATCTATTAGAATGTCTGGAAGGCAAACAAGGAGAGGCAGACAGTCAGGAGGCAATAAAAGAGGGCAAGCAGGCTCTGTGTCTGGGGGCAACAGTGCTGGTCGTGGACGCGGTGCATTGTCATCAGCACATGGCCATGGGACACGCTTGTCCTTCTTTTCGGCAGCTGGACATGTTGAGCCACATCATGCCGAAGACTTGGTAGAGTGGATGACCAAGCCCTCCTCCTCCTCCTCATCCTCTCTCACCCAGGCTCAGGGTACTGGAAAAGCAGCTGCCAAAGCGTCCTCTTCCCTGGTATCAATGTCAGACTCATCATCAGTCACTCCTTCCCTAGACCCACCATGTCCTCCTCCTGAGGAGTCCCCCGAACTGTTTGAGCACAGTGTTGGGTACATGCTCCAGGAGGATGCCCAGCGTTTCGAAGGGTCTGATGATGAAACCCAGCTAGAGGAAGGCAGTAGCGTGAGAGCAGACAGAGGGGATGCTCAAGAAGGACACCAATCTGGCAGTCATGTTCCAGCAGCTGCAGCATACTGCCAGATTGGCTCCAGTGATGAGGAGGGAGGTGATGATGAGGTCACTGACTCCACGTGGGTGCCTAATAGGAGAGAGGAGGAGGAGGAGGATGAGGAGGAGGCACATCTCCAACGAGGCAGGATGCCCTTTGGTGGCCAGCGTAAGGGCAGTACACCGACGGAATCACACCGCAGAGCTCCGCCTGTGCAGGGCGCTGCCTCTGCCCGTCATTCAAAAAGTTCTTTGGTGTGGGCCTTTTTTGAGGCTAGTGCATCAGATCGCACAGCTGCTGTTTGCAACATATGTCTCAAGCGTATATCGCGTGGCCAAAACATCAGCCGCTTGGGTACCACATGCCTGACCAGACATATGTTGACCTGCCATGCAGCTCGTTGGCAAGCCTACCTCAAAGACCCACACCAAAGAACAAAGCGGACCTCTCCTTGCACCGCATCAGCTGGGATCTCCAACCCCACTATAACTTCAGTCCTCTCTGAAACATGCACTGAGAGGAATGAAGGTGTAGAATTAGGTGTGTCACAGCCAAGTACTTGCGGCCACTCTGCTAGCAGTACACCGACGTCCGATTCTAGCAGGCAAATTTCCCTGCCCCAGCTGCTGGACCGTCGAAAGAAGTTCACTCCCAGCCATCCACATGCCCAGCGGTTGAATGCTAGCTTGGCTAAATTGCTAGCGCTTCAACTGCTGCCTTTTCAGTTGGTAGACTCGGCCCCCTTCCGTGAGTTTGTGCAATGTGCGGTTCCTCAGTGGCAGGTTCCCAAACGCCACTTTTTCTCACGGAAGGCTATTCCGGCTCTCTACCGGCATGTGGAAGGCAATGTCTTGGCCTCGCTGGACAGGGCGGTCAGCGGTAAGGTGCATATTACCGCTGACTCATGGTCCAGCAGGCATGGACAGGGACGTTACCTTTCTTTCACGGCCCATTGGGTCACTCTTTTGGCAGCTGGGAAGGATGCAGGACAAGGTGCAGTAGTGTTGGAGGTTGTTCCACCGCCACGCCTCCAAAATGCTACTACTGGTTGTGACACACCTCTCTCCTCCACCCCCTCCTCTTCTTCTTCCTCCATGGCCTCTTCCTGTGGTTTGTCCTCGGAACCAGCGGTGCTCCGTAGGCGTTCAAGGGGCTACGCAAGTACGCAGGCAAAAAGATGCCATGCCGTGCTTGCGCTGGTGTGTTTGGGGGACAGAAGCCACACTGGGGCAGAGGTCCTGTCTGCTCTGCAGGGCCAGGCCGAGAGGTGGTTGACGCCACGCCAGCTTAAGCCAGGAATGGTGGTTTGCGACAATGGCACCAACCTCCTCTCCGCCCTCCGACAGGGACAACTGACCCATGTGCCCTGTGTGGCTCACGTCCTTAACCTGGTGGTGCAGAAGTTCTTGGGCAGGTACCCGGGCTTACAGGATGTCCTGAGGCAGGCCAGGAAAGTCTGTGTGCATTTCCGCAGATCTTATAATGCCAGTGCTCGCCTGGCTGTGCTGCAAAAGGAGTTGAACCTGCCCAAGAACCGCCTTATATGTGACATGCCCACCAGGTGGAACTCAACGTTGGCCATGCTGCAGCGGCTGCACACGCAGCAGAGGGCCATCAATGAGTACCTGTGCGACTACGGCACCAGGACAGGGTCAGGGGAGCTTGGTTTTTTTTCTCCACGGCAGTGGGGCATGATCAGGGATGCATGCACTGTCCTGGCACCATTTGAGGAGGCCACGAGGATGGTGAGCAGTGACAGTGCATGCATCAGTGACACTGTACCTCTTGTCCACCTGTTGGAGCACACGCTGCGTGGAATAATGGACAGGGCACTTGAGGCAGAACAGAGGCAGGAAGAGGAGGACTTCCTTGCCTCTCAAGGCCCCCTTTACCCAGACAGTGTTCCTTCTGTCCCACCCATCGCACAGGAAGAGGAGGAGGAGGAGGAGGAGGATTGTGTCAGCATGGAGGTGGAGGCTGGCACTCAGCATCATCAGCAGCAGTCTTTTAGGGATGATTTACAGTCCCAAGAAACCAGTGGACTTGTACGTGGCTGGGAGGAGGTGGCTGCGGATCATGTCGTCCTTAGTGACCCAGAGGACTCCGGAGCGAATGCCTCAGCAAACCTACGCTGCATGGCCTCCCTGATCCTGCAAAGTCTGCGGAAGGATCCTCGTATTCTTCGGATCAAGGAGAGGGACCATTACTGGCTGGCCACTCTCCTTGATCCACGGTACAAGGGTAAGGTTGCGGACCTTATGTTACCGTCGCAGAGGGAGCAGAGGATGAGACAACTCCGGGAGGCCTTGCAGAAAGGTCTGTGCAACGTGTTCCCAGAGACTGGGAGGTTACAAACTCCTGGTCCTGGACAACGAGTTGCTGAGGCTTCGGCCAGTCAAAGAAGGAGCGGTGGGGAAGGTGGCCGTCTGACCGATGCGTTTAGACAATTCTTTAGTCCGCAGCCCCAAAGTATGATCGGTTCCAGCAACCATCGCCAGCGTCTGATAAACATGGTGCAGGAATATCTAGGGGCAAGGTCAGACTTGGACACCTTCCCCACCGAAAATCCTCTGGCTTACTGGGTCTTGAGGATGGATCACTGGCCAGAGCTTGCACAGTATGCAATTGAGCTACTGGCCTGTCCTGCATCCAGCGTTCTTTCGGAACGCACATTCAGTGCTGCTGGAGGATTTGTCACGGATCACAGGGTGCGCGTGTCCACCGACTCGGTTGATCGACTGACTTTCATCAAGATGAACCAGTCTTGGATCACCACCAGCTACCACACACCTGATGCTGATATAACAGACTAATTGATTTTAACATGTCACATCCCTTCAAGACTGATGCTGATGCTGAGTGCCTGTGCTGTTATGTTGACTGGCTATCCTCCTCCTCCGAGTCCTCAATGATACGATTGATGATGATAGCTTGGAAGATCATTTTTGTTTATGGGTGCCGCCACCAGTGGCTAAGGCCCAATTTTTCAGCCCCTGTTTTACAGGGGCGTGTAATTACAATTTTTTTAGCAATAATTTGCCATAGGGCTCATTGCTGTGCTCCAAGTACAGTATCTGTGAGGGGTTGGAGTGTTGTGGCACCAGTGCCTAAGGCCCAATTTTTCAGCCCCTGTTTAACAGGGGCGTGTCATTACAATTTTTGATGCAATACTTTGCAACAGGGCTCATTGCTGTGCTCCAAGTACAGTATCTGTGAGGGGTTGTAGTGTTGTGCCACCAGTGCCTAAGGCCCAATTTTTCAGCCCCTGTTCAACAGGGGCATGCAATTACAATTCTTGATCTAATAATTCACAGCAGGGCCCATTGCTGCACCCACCAAGAGTAACTCTGAGGGCTTACAGTGTTGTGGCAACGCCACCACCACCACCACCACGAAAGGCCCAATTTTTCAGCCCCTGTTCAAAAGGGGCATGTAATTACAATTCTTGATCTAATAATTCACAGCAGGGCCCATTGCTGCACCCACCAAGAGTAACTCTGAGGGCTTACAGTGTTGTGGCAACACCACCACCACCACCACCACCACGAAAGGCCCAATTTTTCAGCCCCTGTTCAACAGGGGCATGCAATTACAATTCTTGATCTAATAATTCACAGCAGGGCCCATTGCTGCACCCACCAAGAGTAACTCTGAGGGCTTACAGTGTTGTGGCAACGCCACCACCACCACCACCACGAAAGGCCCAATTTTTCAGCCCCTGTTCAAAAGGGGCATGCAATTACAATTCTTGATCTAATAATTCACAGCAGGGCCCATTCCTGCACCCACCAAGAGTAACTCTGAGGGCTTACAGTGTTGTGGCAACACCACCACCACCACCACGAAAGGCCCAATTTTTCAGCCCCTGTTCAACAGGGGCATGCAATTACAATTCTTGATCTAATAATTCACAGCAGGGCCCATTCCTGCACCCACCAAGAGTAACTCTGAGGGCTTACAGTGTTGTGGCAACACCACCACCACCACCACCACCACGAAAGGCCCAATTTTTCAGCCCCTGTTCAACAGGGGCATGCAATTACAATTCTTGATCTAATAATTCACAGCAGGGCCCATTGCTGCACCCACCAAGAGTAACTGTCAGGGCTTACAGTGTTGTGGCACCAGCACCACCATCAAAGGCCCAATTTTTACTACCACTGTTCAACAATTATATGTAATTAAAATTCCTGATATAATAGTTGACAGCAGGGCGTTCCAGCACCAACCAAGAGTAACTGTGAGTGCTTACAGTGTTGTGCCAACACCAACAACTAAGGGGCCTATTTCTGCAGAGTATATACGGCAGGTCCCTACTTTCAAACATCCAACTTACAAACGACTCCTACTTGCAAACGCAAGAAGACAACAGGAAGTGAGAGGAAATCTACCACTAGGAAGGAAAATTCTCTCCTGTAAGAATAAATATGGGAGAAAGGTGTCTCCTCTGTACTGATGCTTTATCAGCAATCCTTGTTTCAAGAAAAACACCACATTTCAAAAACAGTTGTCATTGGGACGGAAAGTGAGGTGAAATGTTCTGAACAGGGGCACAGACAGCAAAACAAATGTTACAGGGGTGATAACCCTTACCTATGTTTTCCAAAAAGTTTAAAAATAGATTTTTGGGCTGGAGCTACACTTCAACAATGTACCTGTTCAAAATTAGAAACAGATTCTACATAAGAACAAACCTACAGTCCCTGTCTTGTATGCACCGCCTGTATACGGCTGTTCAGAGGGCCTTTTTTATTTTATATAGGGCCTTTATATAGGGCCTTTATATAGGGCCTTTTTTATTTTATGTGCGGGGTTCCCCTTAATATCCATACAAGACCCAAAGGGGCTGGTAATGGGCTGGGGTAGGGGGGGGGGGGTCATGGGGTAGCTATGCCATTTTTCTTAAAGATTTTCATCCATATTACCGGGACCAGACATTACATTAAAGCCGCAAGCAGTTTTAAATGGCTTTTTTTCCCTTTAGAAGTGTCATTTTGTGCAGGGACAGTCCTAAACACGGGAAACACGTGGCACTTCACAGGCATACTTTAGACACCCCCCCAGGTACGATATTTAAAGGAATATTTGACTTTTTTTTTTCACTTTATGCATCATTAAAATGACTGCTCCCGAAAAAACGACCGTTTTTAAAACTTCTTTTTGCATTGATACATGTCCCCTGGTGCACAACCCGGGTTCCCAAACCCTTTTTAGGACAATAACATGCATAATAGTTGTTATAATTAGCACTTTAGAATTCGAACGTTCGCATCCATTGTATTTAATAGGGTTCTAATGTTCGTACGAACTTTCGGTCCGTTCGCGGGTTCTGGTGCGAACCGAACCCGGGGGTGTTCGGCTCATCACTACTCCTCAGTATGGCTTGTCTCTTCCCCTGTGTCATGTCTCCCAGTGTCAGCCCAGTGAGTGCTGAGGGCTCCCTGTCAACGTTGAGTTTTACTGATTCTGGGTACCTGTTTTTACACCTCTTCCCACATGGTGTCTGGTGGGGGGGGGGGGTTAGAGGGGCTCTTGGGGTTCCTCTCAGGCTGGGGTTAGGGGGGAGTCATGCCATCGGCCCTCTGGTTCCTACCATGTTTCACCATCTTGCCAAGGCTGCATCTCACATCTGCTTTTGTTTGTTTTCAGGATTCTGGTTGGAGTGTGTTTGTGTTCAGCTGATCTGTGTTCAGTTAGTGAGCTCAGTGAGTACATGTTTTCAGTCCGATACGGTCCAGGTTTCACAAGGTAAGGTAGGGGTGATGTCGCTTTCATATTTTGTCAGGTTGCTAGTTGCGTTTTTCGTGCGATTACGTTTCTCATGATTTTGTGTTCCCATGCGGTTACGTTCTCATACGATTACGTTCTCATGCGGTTTCGTCTCTCATGCGGTTTCGTCTCTCATGCGATTACGTTTCTCATGCAATTACGTTTCTCATGCAATTACGTTTCTCACGCTAATTATGTTCTCATGTGTTACGTTTCCCATGCGTTTACGTGTCTCATGCGTTACGTGTCTCATGCGTTATGTTCTCATGTGTTACGTCGTTTCTCATGCTAGTTATGTTCCCATGCGGTTACGTTTCCCATGCGGTTACGTTTCCCATGCGTTACGTTTCCCATGCGGTTACGTTTTTCATGCTAGTTACGTTCTCATGCTAGTTACATTCTCATGCTAGTTACATTCTCATGCTAGTTACATTCTCAGGCTAGTTACGTTCTCATGCGTTTATGTTCTCAGGCTAGTTATGTTCTCATGCTATTTATGTTCCCATGCGATTACGTTTCCCATGCGTTACATTTCTCACACTGGTTATGTTCTCATGCAGTTACGTTTCTCACGCTAGTCATGTTCTCTTGCCATTACGTTTCTCTTGCCATTACGTTTCTCAGGCTAGTTATGTTCTCATGTGTTACATTTCTCATGCTAGGTATGTTCTCATGCGTTACATTTCTTATGGAATTACGTTTCTCATGCAATTACGTTTCTCATGCTAGTTATGTTTCTCTTGTGTTGCGTGTCTCATGATAGGGATGTTTCTCATGCGGTTACGTTTCTCATGCGGTTACGTTTCTCATGCTAGTTATGTTCTCATGCTAGTTATGTTCTCATGCTAGTTATGTTCTCATGCGATTACAGTCCCATGCTAGTTATGTTCTCATGCGATAACGTTTCTCATGCGATTACGTTTCTCACGCTAGTTATGTTCTCATGTGTTACGTTTCTCATGCAATTACATGTCCCATACGTTACGTTTCCCATGCGTTTACGTGTCTCATGCGTTACGTTCTCATCTGTTTACGTAGTTTCTCATGCTAATTATGTTCTCATGCGGTTTAGTTTCTCATGCGGTTACGTTTCTCATGCTAGTTATGTTCCCATGCGATTACGGTTCCCATGCGATTACGGTTCCCATGCGATTACGGTTCCCATGCGATGACGTTTCCCATGCGTTACGCTTCTCACGCTAGTCATGTTCTTATGCGTTACGTTTCTCACGCTAGTCATGTTCTCATGTGTTACATTTCTCATGCTAGGTATGTTCTCATGGAATTACGTTTCTCACGGAATTACGTTTCTCATGCATTCACGTTTCTCATGCTAGTTATGTTTCTCTTGTGTTGCGTGTCTCATGCTAGTTACGTTTCCCATGCTAGTTACGTTTCCCATGCTAGTTACATTTTCTCATGCGATCACGTTTCTCTTGTTAGTCATGTTCTCGTGCGATCACGTTTCTTGTGCGATCACGTTTCTCGTGCGATCACGTTTCTCTTGTTAGTCATGTTCTCGTGCGATCACGTTTCTTGTGCGATCACGTTTCTCGTGCGATCACGTTTCTCGTACGATCACGTTTCCCGTGCTAATTATGTTCTCATATGTTTGAGTTCTCATGTGTTTATGTTTTCTCATGCAATTTTTTATGTTTCTCATGTTTCTCATGCAACTTTACGTTTCTCATGAAGGTTCAGTCATGATGTTTTCCTAGTTGGTAGCGCTGGTATGTTCATATTAGGTTCATGGCGTTTCACTGCTGGGGGGGGTCACCCATCACGTTTATCGGTGCTTACGGATTGAGATGAGCGTTTCTAATTGGCTTGTACGGTGGCAAGTCTCCTCATCCGTTTCTTATACATTTCACATTCATTTCATGCATCTGGGCATTTCATTTCATGCATCTGGGCATTTCATTTCATGCATCTGGGCATTTCTTTTCACATCTAAAGGCCTGACACGTCTTCAGGTTCATCAGGCCTGAGTGTACGTTTTTAATTCGCTGCTACGCCTCAGGTTGCTCGGCCTGTGCAAATTCTTGGGATTGTCACATTCTCAGTCCTGCTCATACCTTGTATTGTCAGTACATCGGTTCATTCTTCACATTGTAGGTTTGCTACGTCACACCACGGCAGTATTCCTATCTCGTTACTCCCGAGACTGTCACCATTAGTCCTGCGCTTACCTACATTTCATTGTATTGTATACATGTCAGGGTCATATCTTCACGGTCAGGTCTTATGGCTATACACGACGCTACTGCGTCTTTTAATCACGGTCACCTGCATAAGTAGCGGTAAGAGTAGGAAGGGGTTTTCCTGTCTCTTAGGGTTTCATTGGTTATTTCTTGTTTTAGCAGTGTTCTTGTTTGCAGAGGTCATGTCACGGGCAGTAGATGTCGAAGACTTTGCCGCCATCCGTCCTTCTCCGGTTAGGGTTCTGTACATAGGCACTCGCCCTCCTTGCAAACTCCTGTTTCGGCCGTCTCTCTGGCAGTGGCATAGGGTTAGGTGGAAGGGTCTTGGTCCTAGGGCAGACGTTGGATACCTGTGCACTGGCACTCAGCTGGATGCTCTCCCATGTAGTAGGCTGTTAGGTAATTTCCACTGTCGGGACTGTTTCTTCCTCGTTTTAGTGTCCAAACGGGGTCCTGCTGATCTACGGAAACAGAAGTCGCTGAAGTTTGATCAACAAGTCATTTTCAATTTTAGCCTAGGAAGCTCATGACATGGTCTGGGATACCTTCCAGGCTTTTCCATGATGTCTACGTGCTTTCGTTGTCTTTTAGTTTTGTTTTTGGCACTTTCAGCTCAAGCGATCCTACAAGCTGGTGCTCGGTCAGTCTTGGGTCGTCTCGTAATGGCGTCTGCGGACGTGCCCGGGGATGGGCCAATTGCCTTTCACTGGTGCGCTCTTCTTCGCTAGCCCGGGGATGGGCCAATTGCTGTTCCCTGCTGCCTAAACCAGGATTGCTCCTTATGCTCACGCCGGCCGTGCTTTCAGGTTAGGTGCAGTGTCTGCTGCTTCTCGCCAGGGGGTTTGTTTTCACGTTGTTGAGGAGTTGGGTTGGTGGGGTTCAGCATTCATTTCCGGACATGTTCCGCATCCACATGTCAAGTTATCACAGGGTTTCTTGTTTTGACTGCTCGAGGTTGCATACGGTTACTTTCATTTCAGTCTCTTTGCGAGCTCATCCTACTGTCTTATTTTTGCCCCCTTTTAGGCATACCGAACATGTGACCCCGCACACCCCAGGTCACTTTCCCTGTTTTCCCCTCGGTCATTTCCCGCACGTACCTGAGACTCTGAGTACAAATACATATGCTTCCCCCCTAAAGGAAACTGCATCTCCCTCCCAGCAAAGTTCTTACCAAAGAGAATTGTGTCCCATCTCAGCTGACCATACAGCAACCGACCACCAGCCAACAACCCACGCCAAGATGCACTCTATTTTATCTAACCCTATAGTACATTACCTACAAGCAGGGTCCCATTCCCAAGTACCAAGGGGCAGGCTGGCAGGAAAAAGGGTCCCAACACTACCACTACCCAGGACATTACATCCCATTGTGGCAACTAGGGATGAGCCGAACACCCCCGGGTTCGGTTCGCACCAGAACCCGCGAACGGACCGAAAGTTCGCACGAACGTTAGAACCCTATTAAATACAATGGATGCGAACGTTCGAAATCTAAAGTGCTAATTATAACGACTAATATGCATGTTATTGTCCTAAAAAGGGTTGGGGAACCCAGGTTCTGCACCAGGGGACATGTATCAATGCAAAACGAAGTTTTAAAAACGGCCGTTTTTCGGGAGCAGTCATTTTAATGATGCATAAAGTGAAAAAAAAAAGTCAAATATTCCTTTAAATATCGTACCTGGGGGGTGTCTAAAGTATGCCTGTGAAGTGCCACGTGTTTCCCGTGTTTGAACTGTCCCTGCACAAAATTAAATTTTCTAAAGGAAAAAAAGCCATTTAAAACTGCTTGCGGCTTTAATGTAATGTCTGGTCCCGGTAATATGGACGAAAATCTTTGAGAAAAATTGCATAGCTACCCCATCACCCCCCCCCTACCCCAGCCCATTACCTGTCTCTTTGGGTCTTGTATGGATATTAAGGGGAACCCCGCACACAAAATAAAAAAGGCCCTATATACTCTGAACAGCAGTATACAGGCGGTGCAAACAAGACAGGGACTGTAGGTTTGTTCTTAAGTAGAATCTGTTTGTGATTTTGAACAGGTATATTGTTTAAGTGTAGCTCCAGCCAAAAAATCTATTTTTAAGCTTTTTGGAAAACATTGGAAAGGGTTATCACCCCTGTAACATTTGTTTTGCTGTCTGTGCCCCTGTTCAGAACATTTCACCTCACTTTCCGTCCCAATGACAACTGTTTTTGAAAAGTGGGGTTTTTATTGAAACAAGGATTGGTGATAAAGCATCAGTAGAGAGGAGACACCTTTTTCCCATATTAACTCTTACAGGAGAGAATTTCCCTTCCTAGGGGTAGATTTCCTCTCACTTCCTGTTGTCTCCTTCCGTTTGTAAGTTAGATGTTTGAAAGTAGGGGCCTGCCGTATATACTCTGCAGAAATTTGCCCCTTAGGTGTCGGTGTTGCCACAACACTGTAAGCCCTCACAGTTACTCTTGGTGGGCGCGGGAACGCCCTGCTGTGAACTATTATATCAGGAATTGTATTTACATGCCATTGTTGAACAGTGGTAGGAAAAATTGGGCCTTTGGTGGTGGTGCTGGTGCCACAACACTGTAAGCCCTCACAGTTACTCTTGGTGGGCGCATGAATGGGCCCTGCTGTGAATTATTAGATCAAGAATTGTAATTGCATGCCCCTGTTGAACAGGGGATGAAAAAATGGGCCTATGGTGGTGGTGGTGGTATTGCCACAACACTGTAAGGCCTCACAGTTACTCTTGGTGGGCGCAGGAATGGGTCCTGCTGTGAATTATTAGATCAAGAATTGTAATTACATGCCCCTGTTGAACAGGGGCAGAAAAATTGGGCCTTAGGCACTGGTGCCACAACACTGCAACCCCTTACAGATACTGTACTTGGAGCACAGCAATGAGCCCTGTTGCAAAGTATTGCATCAAAATTTTTTATTACACGCCCGTGTTAAACAGGGGCTGAAAAATTGGGCCTTAGGCACTGGTGCTGGTGCCACGACACTGCAACCTCTCCCAGATACTCTAGTTGGAGTGCAGGAATGAGCCCTGCTGCAAAGCATTGCATAAAAAATTGTAATTACATGCCCCTGTTAAACAGGGGCTGAAAAATTGGGCCTTAGCCACTGGTGGCGGCACCCAGAAACAAAAATGTTCTTCCAAGGTATCATCAGGAATCGGATCATTGAGGAGGAGGAGGATAGTCAGTCAACATAACAGGACAGTCACTCAGCATCAGCATCAGTCTTGAAGGGATGTGACATTTGAAAATAAATTATTCTGTTATATCAGCTTCAGGTGCTTGGTAGCTGGTGGTGATCCAAGACTGGTTCATCTTTATGAAGGTCAGTCGATCAACCGAGTCGGTGGACAGGCGCACCCTGTAATCCGTGACAAATCCTCCAGCAGCACTGAATGTGCGTTCCAAAAGAACGCTGGATGCAGGACAGGCCAGTAGCTCAATTGCATACTGTGCAAGCTCTGGCCAGTGATCCATCCTCAAGACCCAGTAAGCCAGAGGATTTTCGGTGGGGAAGGTGTCCAAGTCTGACCTTGCCCCTAGGTGTTCCTGCACCATGTATATCAGACGCTGGCGATGGTTACTGGAACCGATCATACCTTTGGGCTGCGGACTAAAGAATTGTCTGAACGCATCGGTCAGACGGCCACCTTCCCCACCGCTCCTTCTTTGACTGACCGAAGCCTCAGCAACTCGTTGTCCAGGACCAGGAGTTTGTAACCTCCCAGTCTCTGGGAACGCGTTGCACAGACTTTTCTGCAAGGCCTCCCGGAGTTGTCTCATCCTCTGCTTCCTCTGCAACGGTAAGATAAGGTCCGCAACCTTACCCTTGTACCGTGGATCAAGGAGAGTGGCCAGCCAGTAAAGGTCCCTCTCCTTGATCCGAAGAATACGAGGATCCTTCCGCAGACTTTGCAGGATCAGGGAGGCCATGCAGCGTAGGTTAGCTGAGGCATTCGGTCCGGAGTCCTCTGGGTCACTAAGGACGACATGATCCGCAGCCACCTCCTCCCAGCCACGTACAAGTCCACGGGTTTCTTGGGACTGTAAATCATCCCTAAAAGACTGCTGCTGATGATGCTGAGTGCCAGGCTCCACCTCCATGCTGACACAATCCTCCTCTTCCTCCTCCTCCTCTTCCTGTGCGATGGGTGGGACAGAAGGAACACTGTCTGGGTAAAGGGGGCCTTGAGAGGCAAGGAAGTCCTCCTCTTCCTGCCTCTGTTCTGCCTCAAGTGCCCTGTCCATTATTCCACACAGCATATGTTCCAACAGTTGGACAAGAGGTACAGTGTCACTGATGCATGCACTGTCACTGCTCACCATCCTTGTGGCCTCCTCAAATGGTGCCAGGACAGTGCATGCATCCCTGATCATGCCCCACTGGCGTGGTGAAAAAAAACTGAGCTCTCCTGACCCTGTCCTGGTGCCGTAGTCGCACAGGTACTGATTGATGGCCCTCTGCTGCGTGTGCAGCCGCTGCAGCATGGCAAACGTTGAGTTCCACCTGGTGGGCATGTCACATATAAGGCGGTTCTTGGGCAGGTTCAACTCCTTTTGCAGCTCAGCCAGCCGAGCACTGGCATTATATGATCTGCGGAAATGCACACAGATTTTCCTGGCCTGCCTCAGGACATCCTGTAAGCCCGGGTACCTGCCCAAGAACCACTGCACCACCAGGTTAAGGACGTGAGCCACACAGGGCACATGGGTCAGTTGTCCCTGTCGGAGGGCGGAGAGGAGGTTGGTGCCATTGTCGCAAACCACCATTCCTGGCTTAAGCTGGCGTGGCGTCAACCACCTCTCGGCCTGCCCCATGCAGAGCTGACAGAACCTCTGCCCCAGTGTGGCTCCTGTCCCCCAAACACACCAGCGCAGGCACGGCATGGCATCTTTTTGCCTGCGTACTTGCGTAGCCCCTTGAACGCCTACGGAGCACCGCTGGTTCCGAGGACAAAGCACAGGAAGAGGCCATGGAGGAAGAAGAAGAGGAGGGGGTGGAGGAGAGAGGTGTGTCACAACCAGTAGTAGCATTTTGGAGGCGTGTCGGCGGAACAACCGCCAACACTACTGCACCTTGTTCGGCATCCTTCCCAGCTGCCAAAAGAGTGACCCAACGGGCCGTGAAAGAAAGGTAACGTCCCTGTCCATGCCTGCTGGACCATGAGTCAGCGGTAATATGCACCTTACCGCTGACCGCCCTGTCCAGCGAGGCATGGACATTGCCTTCCACATGCCGGTAGAGAGCCGGAATCGCCTTCCGTGAGAAAAAGTGGCGTTTGGGAACCTGCCACTGAGGAACAGCACATTGCACAAACTCACGGAAGGGGGTCGAGTCTACCAACTGAAAAGGCAGCAGTTGAAGTGTTAGCAATTTAGCCAAGCTAGCATTCAACCGCTGGGCATGTGGATGGCTGGGAGTGAACTTCTTTCGACGGTCCAGCAGCTGGGGCAGGGAAATTTCCCTGCTAGAATCGGACGTCGTTGTACTGCTAACAGAGTGCCCGCAAGTACTTGGCTGTGACACACCTAATTCTACACCTTCATTCCTCTCAGAGCAGGTTTCAGAGAGGACTGGAGGTATAGTGGGGTTGGAGATCCCAGCTGATGCGGAGCAAGGAGAGGTCCGCTTTGTTCTTTGGTGTGGGTCTTTAAGATAGGCTTGCCAATGAGCTGCATGGCAGGTCAACATACGTCTGGTCAAGCATGTGGTGCCCAAGCGGCTGATGTTTTGGCCATGCGAGATACGCTTGAGACATATGTTGCAAACAGCAGCTGTGCGATCTGATGCACTCGACTCAAAAAAGGCCCACACCAAAGAACTTTTGGAATAACGGGCAGAGGCAGCGCCCTGCACAGGCGGAGCTCTGCGGTGTGATTCAGTCGTTGTTCTGCCCTTACGCTGGCCCCACGAGGGCATCCTGCCTCGTTGGAGATGTGCCTCCTCTTCATCCTCCTCCTCCTCTCTCCTATCAGGCACCCACGTGGAGTCAGTGAACTCATCATCCCCTCCCTCCTCATCACTGGAGCCAATCTGGCAGTATGCTGCAGCTGCTGGAACATGACTGCCAGATTTCTGTCCTTCTTGAGCATCCCCTCTCTCTGCTCTCAAGCTACTGCCTTCCTCTAGCTGGGTATCATCATCAGACCCTTCGAAACGCTGGGCATCCTCCTGGAGCATGTACCCAACACTGTGCTCAAACAGTTCGGGGGACTCCTCAGGAGGACACGGTGGGTCTAGGGAAGGAGTGACTGATGACATAGATACGAGGGAAGAGGACGCTTTGGCAGCTGCTTTGCCAGTACCCTGAGCCTGGGTGAGAGAGGATGAGGAGGGCTTGGTCATCCCCTCTACCAAGTCTTCGGTATAATGCGGCTCAACACGTCCAGCTGCCGAAAATAAGGACAAGCATGTCCCATGGCCACTTGCTGATGACGATGCACCGCGTCCACGACCAGCACTGTTGTCTCTAGAAACAGAGCCTGCTTGCCCTCTTTTATTGGCTCCTGACTGTCTGCCTCTCCTTGTTTGCCTTCCAGACATTCTAAAGGCCTGCAGGGAGATGGGAAAACCAACAATAAGGGGTAGCTTCAGGAGTATAATGTGCAGGAGGCACACTACGCCTGCTGTAAGTGCTGCAGATGCATGCCTGTGTTACTCAAACAGGAAATCACAGCAATAAGGGCTAGCTTTAGGTGTATATTTTGCAAGAAGCACAAAACACCTGCTGTAAGTGCTGCAGATGCCTGTTAGTGTAACACAAAAGAAAAAAAAAACTACGAGCAATAAGGGGTAGCTTCAGGTGTATAATGTGCCGGAGGCACACTACGCCTGTTGTAAGTGCTGCAGATGCCTGCCTGTGTTACTCAACAGGAAATCACAGCAGTTAGGGCTAGCTTCAGGTGTATATTTTGCAAGAAGCACAATACGCCCGCTGTAAGTGCTGCAGATGCCTGCCTGTGTTACTCAACAGGAAATCACAGCAATAAGGGCTAGCTTCAGGTGTATATTTTGCAAGAAGCACAATACGCCCGCTGTAAGTGCTGCAGATGCCTGCCTGTGTTACTCAAACAGGAAATCACAGCAAAAAGGGCTAGCTTCAGGTGTATATTTTGCAAGAAGCACAATACGCCTGCTGTAAGTGCTGCAGATGCCTGTTAGTGTAACACAAAAGAAAAAAAACTACGAGCAATAAGGGGTAGCTTCAGGTGTATAATGTGCAGGAGGCACTCTACGCCTGCTGTAAGTGCTGCAGATGCCTGCCTGTGTTACTCAACAGGAAATCACAGCAATAAGGGCTAGCTTCAGGTGTATATTTTGCAAGAAGCACAATACGCCCGCTGTAAGTGCTGCAGATGCCTGCCTGTGTTACTCAACAGGAAATCACAGCAATAAGGGCTAGCTTCAGGTGTATATTTTGCAGGAAGCACACTACGCCTGCTGTAAGTACTGCAGATGCCTGTTAGTGTGACACACACGGAAAACACAGCAATAAGGGCTAGCTTCAGGTGTATACTGTGCAGGAGGCTTAGCAAAAATATCACTGACACTGTCCCTGCCTATCCTTCTCTCTCCCTACTAGTGATGAGCAGAACACCCCCGGGTTCGGTTCGCACCAGAACCCGCAAACGGACCGAAAGTTCGCACAAACTTTAGAACCCTATTAAATACAATGGATGCGAACGTTCGAAATCTAAAGTGCTAATTATAACGACTATTATGCATGTTATTGTCCTAAAAAGGGTTTGGGAACCCGGGTTCTGCACCAGGGGACATGTATCAATCCAAAAAAAAGTTTTAAAAACTGCCGTTTTTCGGGAGCAGTCATTTTAATGATGCATAAAGTGAAAAAAAAAGTCAAATATTCCTTTAAATATCGTACCTGGGGGGTGTCTAAAGTATGCCTGTGAAGTGCCACGTGTTTCCCGTGTTTAGAACTGTCCCTGCCCAAAAAAAAGCCATTTAAAACTGCTTGCTGCTTTAATGTAATTATCTGGTCCCGGTAATATGGATGAAAATCTTTAAGAAAAATGGCATAGCTACCCCAGCCCATTACCAGCCCCTTTGGGTCTTGTATGGATATTAAGGGGAACCCCGCACACAAAATAAAAAAGGCCCTATATACTCTGAACAGCCGTATACAGGCGGTGCATACAAGAAAGGGACTGTCGGTTTGTTCTTATGTAGAATCTGTTTGTAATTTTGAACAGGTACATTGTTTAAGTGTAGCTCCAGCCAAAAAATCTATTTTTAAGCTTTTTGGAAAACATAGGGAAGGGTTATCACCCCTGTAACATTTGTTTTGCTGTCTGTGCAGTGTGCACCTGTTCAGAACAGTTCACCTCACTTTCCGTCCTAATGACAAATGTTTTTTGAAAATTTGGGGTTTTTATTGAAACAAGAATTGGTGATAAAGCATCAGTGGAGAGGAGACACTTTTTTCCCATATTAACTCTTACAGGAGAGAATTTGCCTTCCTAGGGGTAGATTTCCTCTCACTTCCTGTTGTATCCTTTCGTTTGCAAGGAGGAGTCGTTTGTAAGTTGGATGTTTGAAAGTACGGGCCTGCCGTATATACTCAGCTGAAATTTGCCCCTTACATGTTGGTGTTGCCACAACACTGTGAGCCCTCACAGTTACTCTTGGTGGGCGCATGAATGGGCCCTGCTGTGAATTATTAGATCAAGAATTGTAATTGCATGCCCCTGTTGAACAGGGGCTGAAAAATTGGGCCTTTGGTGGTGGTGGTGGTGGTGTTGACACAACACTGTAAGGCCTCACAGTTACTCTTGGTGGGCGCAGGAATGGGCCCTGCTGTGAATTATTAGATCAAGAATTGTAATTACATGCCCCTGTTAAACAGGGGCAGAAAAATTGGGCCTTAGGCACTGGTGCCACAACACTGCAACCCCTCACAGATACTGTACTTGGAGCACAGCAATGAGCCCTGTTACAAAGTATTGCATCAAAAATTGTAATTACACGCCCCTGTTAAACAGGGGCTGAAAAATTGGGCCTTAGCCACTGGTGCTGGTGCCACAACACTGCAACCTCTCCCAGATACTTTAGTTGGAGTGCAGGAATGAGCCCTGCTGCAAAGCATTGCATAAAAATTGTAATAACACGCCCCTGTTAAACAGGGGCTGAAAAATTGGGCCTTAGCCACTGGTGCTGGTGCCACGACACTGCAACCTCTCCCAGATACTCTAGTTGGAGTGCAGGAATGAGCCCTGCTGCAAAGCATTGCATAAAAAATTGTAATAACATGCCCCTGTTAAACAGGGGCTGAAAAATTGGGCCTTAGCCACTGGTGCTGGTACCACGACACTGCAACCTCTCCCAGATACTCTAGTTGGAGTGCAGGAATGAGCCCTGCTGCAAAGCATTGCATAAAAAATTGTAATTACATGCCCCTGTTAAACAGGGGCTGAAAAATTGGGCCTTAGCCACTGGTGGCGGCACCCAGAAACAAAAATGTTCTTCCAAGCTATCATCATCATCAATCGGATCATTAAGGAGGAGGAGGATAGTCAGTCAACATAACAGGACAGTCTCTCAGCATCAGCATCAGTCCTGAAGGGATGTGACATTTGAAAATAAATTAGTCTGTTATATCAGCTTCAGGTGTTTGGTAGCTGGTGGTGATCCAAGACTGGTTCATCTTTATGAAGGTCAGTCGATCAACAGAGTCGGTGGACAGGCAGACCCTGTGATCCATGACAAATCCTCCAGCAGCACTGAATGTGCGTTCTGAAAGAACGCTGGATGCAGGACAGGCCAGTAGCTCAATTGCATACTGTGCAAGCTCTGGCCAGTGATCCATCCTCAAGACCCAGTAAGCCAGAGGATTTTCGGTGGGGAAGGTGTCCAAGTCTGACCTTGCCCCTAGGTATTCCTGCACCATAGGGATGAGCCGAACACCCCCGGGTTCGGTTCGCACCAGAACCTTCGAACGGACCGAAAGTTCGCGCGAATTTTCGAACCCTATTCGTTATAATGGACGCGAACGTTCGAAATCAAAATTGCTAATTACAACGGCCAATATGCATGTTAATGTCATAAAACAGGTTTGGGGACCCGGGTCCTGCCCCAGGGGACATATATCAATGCAAAAAGAAATTTTAAAAACTAAAGTTTTTTCGGGAGCAGTCATTTTAATGATGCATAAAGTGAAAAAAAAAAAGTGAAATTTTCCTTTAAATATGGTACCTGGGGGGTGTCTAAAGTATGCCTGTGAAGTGGCATGTGTTTCCCGTGTTTAGAACTGTCCTTGCACAAAATGACATTTGTAAAGGAAAAAAAGAAGCCATTTAAAACCACTTGCGGCTTTAATGTCATGTCTTGTCCTGGCCGCCATATGGCTGAAAATCCTTGAGAAAAATGGCATGGCTACCCCATCACCCCCCCCCCCCACCCCAGCCCCTTTGGGTCTTGTATGGATACTAAGGGGGACCCCGCACCCAAAATAAAACCCTATACCTACAACCCTATATACTCTGAACAGCAGTATATAGGTGGTGCAAACAAGACATGGACTGTAGGTTTGTTCTTAAGTAGAATCTGAACAGGTACATTATGAAGTGTAGCTACATCCCAAAAAAATCAATTTTTAAGCTTTTTGGAGAACATAGGGAGGGGTTATCACCCCTGTAACATTTGCTGTCTTTGCACATCTGTTCAGAACATGTCACCTCACTTTCCGTCCCAATGACAAATGTTTTTGGAAAAGTGGGGTTTTAATTGAAACAAGGATTGGTGATAAAGCATCAGTAGAGAGGAGATACCTTTTTCCCAAATTAAATCTAACAGGATAGAATTTTCCTTCCTAGGGGTAGATTTCCTCTCACTTCCTGTTTTCTCTTGCCGTTTGCAAGTAGGAGTCGTTTGTAAGTTGGATGTTTGAAAGTAGGGGCCTGCCGTATATACTCTGCAGAAATTTGCCCTATTAGATGTTGGTGTAGCCACAAGACTGGTGGGCACAGGAATGGGCCCTGCTGTGAGTTAATAGATCAAGATTTGTACTTGCATGCACCTGTTGAACCGGGCAGAAAAATTGGGCCTTTGGTGGTGGTGGTGGACGGTGTTGCCACAAGACTGTAAGCCCTCACAGTTACTCTTGGTGGGTGCAGGAATGGGCCCTGCTGTGAGTTATTAGATCAAGATTTGTAATTGCATGTACCTGTTGAACAGGGCAGAAAAATTGGGCCTTTGGTGGTGGTGGTGGTGGTGGACGGTGTTGCCACAAGACTGTAGGCCCTCATAGTTACTCTTGGTGGGCGCAGGAATGGGCCCTGCTGTGAACTATTAGATCAAGATTTGTAATTACACGCCCCTGTTAAACAGGGGCTGAAAAATTGTGCCTTAGGCATTGGTGCTGGTGCCACAACACTGCAACCCCTCACAGATACTGTACTTGGAGCACAGCAGTCACACCTGTTGCGAAGCATCTTTTTAAAAAATTGTAATTACACGCCCCTGTTATACAGGGGCTGAAAAATTGTGCCTTAGGCACTGGTGCTGGTGCCACAACACTGCAACCCCTCACAGATACTGTACTCTGAGCACAGCAATGAGACCTGTTGCAAAGCATTGCCTAAAAATTGTAATTACACGCCCCAACAGGGGCTGAAAAATTGTGCCTTAGGCACTGGTGCTGGTGCCACAACACTGCAACCCCTCACAGATACTGTACTCTGAGCACAGCAGTCACACCTGTTGCGAAGCATCTTTTTAAAAAATTGTAATTACACGCCCCTGTTATACAGGGGCTGAAAAATTGTGCCTTAGGCACTGGTGTGGTGGCATGGATCATTGAGGAGGAGGAAGAGGATAGTCAGTGAACATAACAGGACAGTCACTCAGCATCAGCATAGGCAGTCTTGAAGGGATGTGACATTATAAATTATTCCGTTATATTCGCTTCAGGTGTCTGGTAGCTGGTGGTGATCCAAGACTGATTCATTTTTATGAAGGTCAGTCGATCAACCGAGTCGGTGGACAGGCGCACCCTATGATCGGTGACAAATCCTCCAGCAGCACTGAATGTGCGTTCGGAAAGAACGCTGGATGCAGGACAGGCCAGTAGCTCAATTGCATACTGTGCAAGCTCTGGCCAGTGATCCATCCTCAGGACCCAGTAAGCCAGAGGATTTTCGGTGGGAAAGGTGTCCAAGTCTGACCTTGCCCCTAGGTATTCCTGCACCATGTATATCAGACGCTGGCGATGGTTGCTGGAACCGATCATACCTTGGGGCTGCGGACTAAAAAATTGTCTGAACGCATCGGTCAGACGTCCACCTTCCCCACCGCTCCTTCTGCTACTGACCGAAGCCTCAGCAACTCGTCGTCCAGGACCAGGAGTTTGTAACCTCCCAGTTTCTGGGAACGCGTTGCACAGACCTTTCTGCAAGGCCTCCCTGAGATGTCTCATCCTCTGCTCCCTCTGCGACGGCAAGATAAGGTCCGCAACCTTACCCTTGTACCGTGGATCAAGGAGAGTGGCCAGCCAGTAATGGTCACTCTCCTTGATCCGAAGAACACGAGGATCCTTCCGCAGGCTTTGCAGGATCAGGGAGGCCATGCAGCGTAGGTTAGCTGAGGCATTCGGTCCGGAGTCTTCTGGGTCACTGAGGATGACATGATCGCCAGCCACCTCCTCCCAGCCACGTACAAGTCCACTGGTTTGTTGGGACTGTACATCATCCCTAAAAGACTGCTGCTGCTGATGCTGAGTGCCAGGCTCCACCTCCATGCTCACACAATCCTCCTCCTCCTCCTCCTCCTCTTCCTGTGTGATGGGTGGGACAGAAGGAACATTGTCTGGATAAAGGGGGCCTTGAGAGACAAGGAAGTCCTCCTCTTCCTGCCTCTGTTCTGCCTCAAGTGCCCTGTCCATTATCCCACGCAGCGTATGCTCCAACAGGTGGACAAGAGGTACAGTGTCACTGATGCATGCACTGTCACTGCTCACCATCCTCGTGGCCTCCTCAAATGGTGAGAGGACAGTGCATGCATCCCTGATCATGCTCCACTGGCGTGGGGAAAAAAAGCCAAGCTCCCCTGACCCTGTCCTGGTGCCGTAGTCGCAAAGGTACTCATTGATGGCCCTCTGCTGCGTGTGCAGTCGCTGCAGCATGGCCAACGTTGAGTTCCACCTGGTGGGCATGTCACATATTAGGCGGTTCTTGGGCAGGTTCAGCTCCTTTTGCAGCTCAGTCAGCCGAGCACTGGCATTATAAGATCGGCGGAAATGCACACAGACTTTCCTGGCCTGCCTCAGGACATCCTGTAAGCCTGGGAACCTGCCCAAGAACCGCTGCACCACCAGGTTGAGGACGTGAGCCATACAGGGCACATGGGTGAGCTGCCCCTGTCGCAGGGCGGAGAGGAGGTTGGTGCCATTAACAGAAACGACCATTCCTGGCTTAAGCTGGCGTGGCGTCAACCACCTCTCGGCCTGCCCCTGCAGAGCTGCCAGAACCTCTGGCCCAGTGTGGCTCCTGTCCCCCAAACACACCAGCGCAAGCACGGCATGGCATCTTTTTGCCTGCGTACTCGCGTAGCCCCTTGTACGCCTACGGAGCACCGCTGGTTCCGAGGACAGAGCACTCGAAGAGGACATGGAGGAAGAAGAAGAGGAGGGGGTGGAGGAGAGAGGTGTGTCACAACCAGTAGTAGCATTTTGGAGGCGTGGTGGCGGAACAACCTCCAACACTACTGCACCTTGTCCTGCATCCCTCCCAGCTGCCAATAGAGTGACCCAATGGGCCGTGAAAGAAAGATAACGTCCCTGTCCATGCCTGCTGGACCATGAGTCAGCGGTAATATGCACCTTACCGCTGACCGCCCTGTCCAGCGAGGCATGGACATTGCCTTCCACATGCCAGTAGAGAGACGGAATCGCCTTCCGTGAGAAAAAGTGGCGTTTGGGAACCTGCCACTGAGGAACCGCACATTGAACAAACTCACGGAAGGGGGCCGAGTCTATCAACTGAAAAGGCAGCAGTTGAAGTGCTAGCAATTTAGCCAAGCTAGCATTCAACCGCTGGGCATGTGGATGGCTGGGAGTATACTTCTTTCGACGGTCCAGCAGCTGGGGCAGGGAAATTTGCCTGCTACAATCGGACGTCGGTGTACTGCAAGTACTTGGTTGTGACACACCTAATTCTACACCTTCAGTCCTCTCAGAGCAGCTTTCAGAGAGGACTGAAGATATAGTGGGGATGGAGATCCCAGCTGATGAGGAGCAAGGAGAGGTCCGCTTTGTTCTTTGGTGTGGGTCTTTTATGTGTGCTTGCCAACGAGCTGCATGGCAGGTCGACATATGTCTGCTCATGCTTGTGGTGCCCAAGCGGCTGATGTTTTGGCCACGCGAGATACGCTTGAGACAAATATTGCAAATAGCAGTGGTGCGATCTGATGCACTCGTCTCAAAAAAGGCCCACACCAAAGAACTTTTGTGATAATGTGCAGAGGCAGCGCCCTGCACAGGCGGAGCTCTGCGGTGTGGTACAGTTGCTGTGCTGGCCTCTAGCTGGCCTCCAGGGGGCATCCTGCCTCGTTGGACATGTGACGCTGCATCCTCCTCCTCCTCCTCCTCTCTCCCTTCAGGCACCCACGTGGAGTCAGTGACCTCATCATCCCCTCCCTCTTCACCACTAGAGCAAACCTGGCAGTAAGCTGCAGCTGGTGGAACACTACTGCCAGATTGCTGTCCTTCAGCATCCCCTCTCTCTGCGCGCACACTACTGACTTCCTCAAGCTGGGTATCATCATCCGAGCCTTCGAATCGTTGGGCATCCTCCTGGAGCATGTACCCAACACTGTGCTCAAACAGTTCGGGGGACTCCTCAGGAGGACATGGTGGGTCTAGGGAAGGGGTGGCTGATGATGCCATTGAGTACGCGTTGGCAGCTGCTCTGCCAGTACCCTGAGCCTGGGTGAGAGAGGATGAGGAGGATGAGGAGGGCTTGGTCATCCATTCTACCAAGCCTTCGGCATGATGCGGCTCCACATGTCCAGCTGCCGAAAACAAAGACAAGCGTGTCCCATGGCCACGTGCTGATGACGATGCATGACCACGTCCACGGCCAGCACTGTTGTCTCTAGAAACAGAGCCTGCCTGCCCTGTGTTCTTGCCTCGGCACGCTCTGCCTCTCCTTGGCGGTCTTCCAGCCATTGTAGTCGGTAGTGTATATAGTATAAAAAATAGAACTCCTATGTGTGCTCACAACACACTGTAGGTCCTATGGGTGCTGACACTAACACACTATAGGTACTATGTGTGCTGCTGACAAGAAAATATAGGAGCTCTGTTTGCTGCCACTAACACACTAGAAGTCCTATGGGTGCTGCTGAGAAGAAAATATAGGAGCTCTGTTTGCTGCCACTAACACACTAGAAGTCCTATGGGTGCTGCTGAGAAGAAAATATAGGAGCTCTGTGTGATGCCACTAACACACTAGAAGTCCTATGGGTGCTGCTGAGAAGAAAATATAGGAGCTCTGTTTGCTGCCACTAACACACTAGAAGTCCTATGGGTGCTGCTGAGAAGAAAATATAGGAGCTCTGTTTGCTGCCACTAACACACTAGAAGTCCTATGGGTGCTGCTGAGAAGAAAATATAGGAGCTCTGTTTGCTGCCACTAACACACTAGAAGTCCTATGGGTGCTGCTGAGAAGAAAATATAGGAGCTCTGTTTGCTGCCACTAACACACTAGAAGTCCTATGGGTGCTGCTGAGAAGAAAATATAGGAGCTCTGTGTGATGCCACTAACACACTAGAAGTCCTATGGGTGCTGCTGAGAAGAAAATATAGGAGCTCTGTTTGCTGCCACTAACACACTAGAAGTCCTATGGGTGCTGCTGAGAAGAAAATATAGGAGCTCTGTTTGCTGCCACTAACACACTAGAAGTCCTATGGGTGCTGCTGAGAAGAAAATATAGGAGCTCTGTGTGATGCCACTAACACACTAGAAGTCCTATGGGTGCTGCTGAGAAGAAAATATAGGAGCTCTGTTTGCTGCCACTAACACACTAGAAGTCCTATGGGTGCTGCTGAGAAGAAAATATAGGAGCTCTGTTTGCTGCCACTAACACACTAGAAGTCCTATGGGTGCTGCTGAGAAGAAAATATAGGAGCTCTGTTTGCTGCCACTAACACACTAGAAGTCCTATGGGTGCTGCTGAGAAGAAAATATAGGAGCTCTGTGTGATGCCACTAACACACTAGAAGTCCTATGGGTGCTGCTGAGAAGAAAATATAGGAGCTCTGTGTGATGCCACTAACACACTAGAAGTCCTATGGGTGCTGCTGAGAAGAAAATATAGGAGCTCTGTTTGCTGCCACTAACACACTAGAAGTCCTATGGGTGCTGCTGAGAAGAAAATATAGGAGCTCTGTTTGCTGCCACCAACACACTAGAAGTCCTATGGGTGCTGCTGAGAAGAAAATATAGGAGCTCTGTGTGATGCCACTAACACACTAGAAGTCCTATGGGTGCTGCTGAGAAGAAAATATAGGAGCTCTGTTTGCTGCCACTAACACACTAGAAGTCCTATGGGTGCTGCTGAGAAGAAAATATAGGAGCTCTGTTTGCTGCCACTAACACACTAGAAGTCCTATGGGTGCTGCTGAGAAGAAAATATAGGAGCTCTGTGTGATGCCACTAACACACTAGAAGTCCTATGGGTGCTGCTGAGAAGAAAATATAGGAGCTCTGTGTGATGCCACTAACACACTAGAAGTCCTATGGGTGCTGCTGAGAAGAAAATATAGGAGCTCTGTTTGCTGCCACTAACACACTAGAAGTCCTATGGGTGCTGCTGAGAAGAAAATATAGGAGCTCTGTGTGATGCCACTAACACACTAGAAGTCCTATGGGTGCTGCTGAGATGAAAATATAGGAACTCTGTGTGATGCCACTAACACATTAGAAGTCCTATGGGTGCTGCTGAGAAGAAAATATAGGAGCTCTGTTTGCTGCCACTAACACACTAGAAGTCCTATGGGTGCTGCTGAGAAGAAAATATAGGAGCTCTGTGTGATGCCACTAACACACTAGAAGTCCTATGGGTGCTGCTGAGAAGAAAATATAGGAGCTCTGTTTGCTGCCACTAACACACTAGAAGTCCTATGGGTGCTGCTGAGAAGAAAATATAGGAGCTCTGTGTGATGCCACTAACACACTAGAAGTCCTATGGGTGCTGCTGAGAAGAAAATATAGGAGCTCTGTTTGCTGCCACTAACACACTAGAAGTCCTATGGGTGCTGCTGAGAAGAAAATATAGGAGCTCTGTTTGCTGCCACTAACACACTAGAAGTCCTATGGGTGCTGCTGAGAAGAAAATATAGGAGCTCTGTTTGCTGCCACCAACACACTAGAAGTCCTATGGGTGCTGCTGAGAAGAAAATATAGGAGCTCTGTGTGATGCCACTAACACACTAGAAGTCCTATGGGTGCTGCTGAGAAGAAAATATAGGAGCTCTGTTTGCTGCCACTAACACACTAGAAGTCCTATGGGTGCTGCTGAGAAGAAAATATAGGAGCTCTGTTTGCTGCCACTAACACACTAGAAGTCCTATGGGTGCTGCTGAGAAGAAAATATAGGAGCTCTGTGTGATGCCACTAACACACTAGAAGTCCTATGGGTGCTGCTGAGAAGAAAATATAGGAGCTCTGTTTGCTGCCACTAACACACTAGAAGTCCTATGGGTGCTGCTGAGAAGAAAATATAGGAGCTCTGTTTGCTGCCACTAACACACTAGAAGTCCTATGGGTGCTGCTGAGAAGAAAATATAGGAGCTCTGTTTGCTGCCACTAACACACTAGAAGTCCTATGGGTGCTGCTGAGAAGAAAATATAGGAGCTCTGTGTGATGCCACTAACACACTAGAAGTCCTATGGGTGCTGCTGAGAAGAAAATATAGGAGCTCTGTTTGCTGCCACTAACACACTAGAAGTCCTATGGGTGCTGCTGAGAAGAAAATATAGGAGCTCTGTTTGCTGCCACTAACACACTAGAAGTCCTATGGGTGCTGCTGAGAAGAAAATATAGGAGCTCTGTGTGATGCCACTAACACACTAGAAGTCCTATGGGTGCTGCTGAGAAGAAAATATAGGAGCTCTGTTTGCTGCCACTAACACACTAGAAGTCCTATGGGTGCTGCTGAGAAGAAAATATAGGAGCTCTGTTTGCTGCCACTAACACACTAGAAGTCCTATGGGTGCTGCTGAGAAGAAAATATAGGAGCTCTGTTTGCTGCCACTAACACACTAGAAGTCCTATGGGTGCTGCTGAGAAGAAAATATAGGAGCTCTGTGTGATGCCACTAACACACTAGAAGTCCTATGGGTGCTGCTGAGAAGAAAATATAGGAGCTCTGTTTGCTGCCACTAACACACTAGAAGTCCTATGGGTGCTGCTGAGAAGAAAATATAGGAGCTCTGTGTGATGCCACTAACACACTAGAAGTCCTATGGGTGCTGCTGAGAAGAAAATATAGGAGCTCTGTTTGCTGCCACTAACACACTAGAAGTCCTATGGGTGCTGCTGAGAAGAAAATATAGGAGCTCTGTTTGCTGCCACTAACACACTAGAAGTCCTATGGGTGCTGCTGAGAAGAAAATATAGGAGCTCTGTGTGATGCCACTAACACACTAGAAGTCCTATGGGTGCTGCTGAGAAGAAAATATAGGAGCTCTGTTTGCTGCCACTAACACACTAGAAGTCCTATGGGTGCTGCTGAGAAGAAAATATAGGAGCTCTGTTTGCTGCCACTAACACACTAGAAGTCCTATGGGTGCTGCTGAGAAGAAAATATAGGAGCTCTGTTTGCTGCCACTAACACACTAGAAGTCCTATGGGTGCTGCTGAGAAGAAAATATAGGAGCTCTGTGTGATGCCACTAACACACTAGAAGTCCTATGGGTGGTGCTGAGAAGAAAATATAGGAGCTCTGTTTGCTGCCACTAACACACTAGAAGTCCTATGGGTGCTGCTGAGAAGAAAATATAGGAGCTCTGTTTGCTGCCACTAACACACTAGAAGTCCTATGGGTGCTGTTGGGGTGCAATGCTGTGCTAACAGCACTGCGGTTGGTACTACTGCAATACTGTACTAACAGTAAGCACGCACCAGACTAATCCCCAGCAGCAGCTAATAACACACTAACTGTGCAATCAGCAGCAATGAACGATCAATGACTTAGGTAGCAATGGTTTAGCAAAGAAATAGCCAATGGTTTAGCAAAGAAGAGCAAATCTTTCAGTATCAAGCAAAGACAGAATCAGCAGACTAATCTCTCCTAAAGCCGGAACTCATGTGACCGGGGCCGATGGCGTGGCGGCCTTTTAAATGGTGGGGCGTGTACTAAAGCCCCTGAGCTGTAATTGGCTACAGGCGTCCTGCCTGTAGCCAATTATTGCTCTCCGAGTTTCGGGCGCTGTGATTGGCCAAGCATGCGGGGTCACAGTGCATGCTTGGCCAATCATCAGCCAGCAATGCACTGCGCCGGCCGCGCCGGCCGCAATGCATTGCGGGGCCGCTCGCATCACACGAATGTGATGCGAACGGCCCAAATAGTTCTGGGCTCGACGAGCGAGCGAACGCCCGATGCTCGATTCGAACATGGGTTCGAATCGAGCACCGGGCCCATCCCTACTGCACCATGTATATCAGACGCTGGCGATGGTTGCTGGAACCGATCATACCTTGGGGCTGCAGACTAAAGAATTGTCTGAACGCATCGGTCAGACGGCCATCTTCCCCACCGCTCCTTCTTTGACTGACCGAAGCCTCAGCAACTCGTTGTCCAGGACCAGGAGTTTGTAACCTCCCAGTCTCTGGGAACGCGTTGCACAGACCTTTCTGCAAGGCCTCCCGGAGTTGTCTCATCCTCTGCTCCCTCTGCGACGGTAAGATAAGGTCCGCAACCTTACCCTTGTACCGTGGATCAAGGAGAGTGGCCAGCCAGTAATGGTCCCTCTCCTTGATCCGAAGAATACGAGGATCCTTCCGCAGACTTTGCAGGATCAGGGAGGCCATGCAGCGTAGGTTAGCTGAGGCATTCGGTCCGGAGTCCACTGGGTCACTAAGGACGACATGATCCGCAGCCACCTCCTCCCAGCCACGTACAAGTCCACTGGTTTCTTGGGACTGTAAATCATCCCTAAAAGACTGCTGCTGATGCTGAGTGCCAGGCTCCACCTCCATGCTGACACAATCCTCCTCCTCCTCCTCTTCTTCCTGTGTGATGGGTGGGACAGAAGGAACACTGTCTGGGTAAAGGGGGCCTTGAGAGGCAAGGAAGTCCTCCTCTTCCTGCCTCTGTTCTGCCTTAAGTGCCCTGTCCATTATTCCACGCAGCGTATGTTCCAACAGGTGGACAAGAGGTACAGTGTCACTGATGCATGCACTGTCACTGCTCACCATCCTCGTGGCCTCCTCAAATGGTGCCAGGACAGTGCATGCATCCCTGATCATGCCCCACTGGTGTGGTGAAAAAAAACCGAGCTCCCCTGACCCTGTCCTGGTGCCGTAGTCGCACAGGTACTCATTGATGGCCCTCTGCTGCGTGTGCAGCCACTGCAGCATGGCCAACGTTGAGTTCCACCTGGTGGGCATGTCACATATAAGGCGGTTCTTGGGCAGGTTCAACTCCTTTTGCAGCTCAGCCAGGCGAGCACTGGCATTATAAGATCTGTGGAAATGCACACAGACTTTCCTGGCCTGCCTCAGGACATCCTGTAAGCCCGGGTACCTGCCCAAGAACCGCTGCACCACCAGGTTAAGGACATGAGCCACACAGGGCACATGGGTCAGTTGTCCCTGTCGGAGAGCGGAGAGGAGGTTGGTGCCATTGTTGCAAACTACCACTCCTGGCTTAAGCTAGCGTGGCGTCAACTACCTCTCGGCCTGCCCCTGCAGAGCAGACAGAACCTCTGCCCCAGTGTGGCTCCTGTCCCCCAAACACACCAGCGCAAGCACGGCATGGCATCTTTTTGCCTGCGTACTTGCATAGCCCCTTGAACGCCTATGGAGCAACGCTGGTTCCGAGGACAAAGCACAGGAAGAGGCCATGGAGGAAGAAGAAGAGGAGGGGGTGGAGGAGAGAGGTGTGTCACAACCAGTAGTAGCATTTTGGAGGCGTGGCGGTGGAACAACCTCCAACACTACTGCACCTTGTCCTGCATCCTTCCCAGCTGCCAAAAGAGTGACCCAATGGGCTGTGAAAGAAAGGTAACGTCCCTGTCCATGCCTGCTGGACCATGAGTCAGCGGTAATATGCACCTTACCGCTGACCGCCCTGTCCAGCGAGGCCAAGACATTGCCTTCCACATGCCGGTAGAGAGCCGGAATCGCCTTCCGTGAGAAAAAGTGGCGTTTGGGAACCGGCGCGAACGGCCCAAAACGTTCGATCTTCGTCGAACGATCGAACAGCCGATGTTTGAGTCGAACGTATGTTCGACTTGAACATGAAGCTCATCCCTATCAACCACCTCTGAGCCTGCCCCTACAGAGCTGACATAATCTCTGCCCCAGTGTGGCTCCTGTCCCCCAAGCACACCAGCTCAAGCACCACATGGTATCTTTTGGCCTGCGTACTTGCGTAGCCCCTTAAATGCCTACAGAGCACCACTGGTTCCGAGGACAAAGCACAGGAAGAGGCCATGGAGGAAGAAGAAGAGGAGGGGGTGGAGGAGAGAGGTGTGTCAGAATCACCAATAGTAGCATTTTGGAGGCGTGGTGGCGGAACAACCACAAACACTACTGCACCTTGTCCTGCATCCTTCCGAGCTGCCAGCAGAGTCACCCAATGTGCCGTGAAAGATAGGTAACGTCCCTGTCCATGCCTGCTGGACCATGAATCAGCGATAATATGCACCTTACCGCTGAACGCCCTGTCCAGCGAGGCCAAGACATTGCCTTCCACATGCCGGTAGAGAGCCGGAATCGCCTTCCGTGAAAAAAAGTGGCGTTTGGGAACCTGCCACTTAGGAACCGCACATTCCACAAACTCACGGAAGGGGGCAGAGTCTACCAACTGAAAAGACAGCAGTTGAAGTGCTAGCAATTTAGCCAAGCTAGCATTCAACCGCTGGGCATGTGGATGGCTGGGAGTGAACTTCTTTCGACGGTTCAGCAGCTGGGGCAGGGAAATTTGCCTGCTAGAATCGGACGTCGGTGTACTGCTAGCAGAGTGCCCGCAAGTACTTGGCTGTGACACACCTAATTCTACACCTTCATTCCTCTCAGTGCAGGTTTCAGAGAGGACTGAAGGTATAGTGGGGTTGGAGATCCCAGCTGATGCGGTGCAAGGAGAGGTCCGCTTTGTTCTTTGGTGTGGGTCTTTAAGTTAGGCTTGCCAACGAGCTGCATGGCAGGTCAACATATGTCTGGTCAAGCATGTAGTGCCCAAGCGGGTGATGTTTTGGCCACGCGATATACGCTTGAGACATATGTTGCAAACAGCAGCTGTGCAATCTGATGCACTCGACTCAAAAAAGGCCCACACCAAATAACTTTTTGAATAACGGGCAGAGGCAGCGCCCTGCACAGGCGGAGCTCTGCGGTGTGATTCCGTCGGTGTGCTGCCCTTACGCTGGCCCCCCGAGGGCATCCTGCCTCGTTGGAGATGTGCCTCCTCCTCCTCCTCCTCCTCTCTCCTATTAGGCACCCACGTGGAGTCAGTGACCTCATCATCCCCTCCCTCCTCATCACTGGAGCCAATCTGGCAGTATGCTGCAGCTGCTGGAACATGACTGCCAGATTGGTGTCCTTCTTGAGCATCCCCTCTCTCTGCTCTCACGCTACTGCCTTCCTCTAGCTGGGTATCATCATCAGACCCTTCGAAACACTGGGCATCCTCCTGGAGCATGTACCCAACACTGTGCTCAAACAGTTCGGGGGACTCCTCAGGAGGACATGGTTGGTCTAGGGAAGGAGTGACTGATGATGACATTGATACCAGGGAAGAGGACGCTTTGGCAGCTGCTTTGCCAGTACCCTGAGCCAGGGTGAGAGAGGATGAGGAGGATGAGGAGGGCTTGGTCATCCACTCTACCAAGTCTTCGGCATGATGCGGCTCAACACGTCCAGCTGCCGAAAAGAAGGACAAGCGTGTCCTATGGCCACGTGCTGATGGCGATGCACCGCTTCCACGACCAGCACTGTTGTCTCTAGACACAGAGCCTGCTTGCCCTCTTTTATTGGCTCCTGACTGTCTGCCTCTCCTTGTTTGCCTTCCAGACATTCTAATGGCCTGCAGGGAAATGGGAAAACCAGCTATAAGGCCTAGCTTCAGGAGTATATTTTGCAGGAATCACACTACGCCTGCTGTAGGTGCTGCAAATGCCTGTTGGTGTAACACACCAGGAAAAAGCAGCAATACAGGCTAACTTCAGGTGTAATATGATCAGGAGGCACACTCCGCCCGCTGTAAGTGCTGCAAATGCCTGTTGGTGTAACACACCAGGAAAAAGCAGCAATACAGGCTAACTTCAGGTGTAATATGATCAGGAGGCACACTCCGCCCGCTGTAAGTCCTGCAAATGCATGTTGGTGTAACACACCAGGAAAAAGCAGCAATACAGGCTAACTTCAGGTGTAATATGATCAGGAGGCACACTCCGCCCGCTGTAAGTGCTGCAAATGCCTGTTGGTGTAACACACCAGGAAAAAGCAGCAATACAGGCTAACTTCAGGTGTAATATGATCAGGAGGCACACTCCGCCCGCTGTAAGTGCTGCAAATGCCTGTTGGTGTAACACACCAGGAAAAAGCAGCAATACAGGCTAACTTCAGGTGTAATATGATCAGGAGGCACACTCCGCCCGCTGTAAGTGCTGCAAATGCCTGTTGGTGTAACACACCAGGAAAAAGCAGCAATACAGGCTAACTTCAGGTGTAATATGATCAGGAGGCACACTCCGCCCGCTGTAAGTGCTGCAAATGCCTGTTGGTGTAACACACCAGGAAAAAGCAGCAATACGGGCTAACTTCAGGTGTATAATGTGCAGGAGGCTTAGCAACAATGACACTGACACTGTCCCCTGCCTATCCTTCTCTCTCCCTGCACACAAGGTTTATCAAAGTATATGACACTGACACTCTCCCTGTCTATCCTTCTCTCTCCCTGCACACAAGGTTTAGCAAAGAATATGACACTGACACTGTCCCCTGCGTATCCTTCTCTCTCCCTGCACACAAGGTTTATCAAAGTATATGACACTGACACTCTCCTTGCCTATCCTTCTCTCTCCCTGCACACAAGGTTTATCAAAGAATATGACACTGACACTCTCCCTGCCTATCCTTCTCTCTCCCTGCACACAAGGTTTAGCAAAGAATGAGACACTGACACTGTCCCCTGCCTATCCTTCTCTCTCCCTGCACACAAGGTTTAGCAAAGAATATGACACTGACACTCTCCCTGCCTATCCTTCTCTCTCCCTACACACAAATTTGAGGTACAAATAGCACTGACACTGTCCCTGCCTATGTAACTCTTTCCCTGTGCCGGAACACACTACACAAGGCCGCCGCGCTGGTGGCCTTTTATAGTGTGGGGCATGTGCTAAACCCCCTGAGCTATAATTGGCTCAGAACACCGAGCTCATCCCTACTCCCTACACACAAGGTTTAGCAGAATTCACTGACACTGTCCCTGCCTTTCCCTTTCTCTCCCTACACACAAGGTTTAGCAGAATATCACACTGACACTGTCCCTACCTATCCTTCTCTCTCCCTACACACAATTTCACTAACGCTGTCCCTGCCTATCCTTCTCTCTCCCTGCACGCCGGAACACACTACACAAGGCCGCCGCGCTGGCGGCCTTTTATAGTGTTGGGCGTGTACTAAACCCCCTGTGCTATAATTGGCCACAGGCATCCTGCCTGTGGCCAATTATGGCTCTGCTCGCTGCCGGCGCTGTGATTGGCCAAGCATGCGGGGTCACAGTGCATGCTTGGCCAATCACAGCGCCGGGATTTTGGGCCGTTCGCGTCTCTCGAATTTGACCCAAAACTTTCGATCTTCGTCGAACGATCGAACACACGATGTTCGAGTCAAAGGTATGTTCGACTCGAACGCGGAGCTCATCCCTAGTGGCAACATCTAGTTGAGGCCCAAGGGTTTTACCATGGGAATTTGTCACATATTTGCTGTTACCTGTTATCCCAAAAGACATGTGTTCAAGACTGGTTATCCAACTGCTGCCGAATCAGTTAGCTACATGCCCAGCCCAGCCAATTGCTAGCACCAGGTCCCCATTGTTTCCTAGCTGGAAATATTCTTAGTATCCTCCAGTGTTTCTTAGCAGAGAAGATTCCTAGTGTACCCCCAGTGTTCCTTGTGTCTCACATTGTTTCCTAGCACAGTCCCCCAGTGTTTACTAGTTGAAAAGATTCCTAGTATATATTTAGTTATTGTTTGTGTCTCTGGCTTCCTAAGAAGATTCCAAGTAACCCCTATTTTCTTAGTGTTTCCTTTCATGTCATTGGGTATTCATTGCAAAGTGAAGTTTCACTTCATTTACTAAGCTTTGGAGCAACTGCACTTGCAAAATGAACAGTCTATTTGCCTTTAGTAAATCAACCCCTTAGTGTTCCTGAAGCTGGATCCCCCTTATTCCTAATGACTGTTTAAATGTGTTTCCCAGTGCCTTCCAGTGTGATCTCGGTACCCCAAGAGTTCCCAGTGTCTTTCAGCCTGTTCCCAATGAGTGTGTTCCCACCTTCAACCTATATCCTTGCACCTGTTGTATCCTTTGAGCATTCCAGTGCCATTGTATCTCTGTTTCCCTTGTGTACTTTTGCCAGCATTCAACCTCCCTGCACCTCTGTGATCTCCTGTGAGTTTTAGCCGGCCTTTTTGTTAGCAGCACCCGTGTCTGCAACCTGCTTTAGTGTCTCTCTATGTATTCCTAGTTTGTTTCCTACTCAGTGTGCTTGAGCAATTCTGCTTGCTCTTAGACCCCTTTCACACTGGGGTGCTTTTCAGGCATTATAGCGCTAAAAATAGCGCCTGTAAAGCGCCTCTCAAGCCACCCCAGTGGGAAAGCCGGAGTGCTTTCACACTGGGGTGGTGCGTTTGCAGGACGGGAAAAAAAGTTCTGCAAGCAGTTTCTTTGGGGTGGTGCAGGAACGGTGTATACACCCCTCCCAAAACGCCCTGCCCATTGAAATGAATAGGCAGCACTGCCGACGCGCCTGCAAAGTGCTGCCGAAGAGACTGCAAAGCTTTTCAGCAGCACAGCAACATGGACGCTTTTAACCCTTTCTTCGGCCGCTAGCGGTGGTTAAAAGCACCCTGCTAGTGGCCAAAAAGCATTGCTATAACAGCGGTAAAACGCCGCTAAATCTAGCAGAACTTTACCGCTAACGCTAGTACCGCCCCAGTGTGAAAGTAGTCTTAGTGATTCCTGTTTGTCTGCTTGCATTGCTATTCACTTCTAGTAGTCCTGCGTGCATATGTGCACTACTACCCATTCCCAGTGTCTGTGTGTTTCCATTCACACCTGCCAGCTTGAGTTTTTCTCCTACCTGTGAATGTGATCCCTGCACCTCAGTCTTGCAGGAGCTCTTGACAGGAGGCAGGAAATCCAGCACACTAAAGACTGTCAGCACCAAAAGCCCTTGGTGAAATGAATAAAAACAATGATAATTGTCACTGGGGAAAAGTCCAATATGTAAACTCAATGGCAGCCGCTGTGGAGGAGCTAGAAGTGACTCTGCAAGGGAGACAAAAAGAGAGGCAGCGTCATATAAGCGTAACAGTAAGAGACTTTAATAACCACAATTGTAAACAACTTACAGTGTTATGGTGTGGGTATGCACGTCACAGGCGTCACTGTCGGGGGGCAGGGAAAGCATTCAGATGGCCTAAAGAAGGAGCATGCATGCTCCGAACGTGTGCCACACCCACCGACAATGACGCCTGTGGTGTCGGCTCCCCCTCCTCCCATCCAGGAGTCTCGGACTAGCTCCAGGAAGTGTTACTGGCCACCCACACTGCCGAGGACGCCCTATGGTCTCCCTGATGAGGAGCGCCGGTGTTCTGTCGAGAAGTGCCCGCTATCGAATAGTGCCCAGGACGAACTGCATATGCACCGTATTTACCAGCACAACAGCTGAGTTTATGATTGGCTGTTGTCTCGCGTTGCCGAGGCACGTTCATGTAGGTGAGGGGCAGATATTTACATAAAGGGGGTGGATTTTTCAATGATGGGCAAACAAATGTGCAAAACAAATCTTTATCTGCTATTCTTCCTGGACGCTTGCGGGACGTGTTTAGTCAACTGAAGGGCGGCTTTTTCTATAGCAGATAAAGATTTGTTTTGCAGATTTGTTTGGCCATCGTTAAAAATTCCGCCCCCAGCACTGCCCATCATTGAAAAATCTGCCCCTTCATGTAAATATCTGCCCCTACATGAACGTGCCTTGGCAACGCGAGGCACAATCTGACTGAAAAAAATTCTTCAGTTGGCTATTGTGCGCAGGCACCGTGTACCTGACACTACAGATGATCGTAAACTCAGCTGTTGTGCTGTTACGTACGGCGCAGTTTGTCCCAGGCACTATTTGATAGCCAGGCACTTCGACAGAACACCGGCCATCCACCCACCCACAGCAGTGATTCATCCACTTGACGAGCATACCTCCCACAATTCTGTAAGTCTCTTACTGATACTCTTAGATGGTGCTGCCTCTCTTCTTATTGCCCTTGCAGGAGCTCTTGCCTGCTTATCAGCCCTTATGCCGCGTACACACAATCGTTTTTCATGCCGTTAAAAATGTCCATTAAAACCGATCGTGTGTATGCTCCAGAGCATTTTTAACGGCGTGAAAAACGGCCATTAAAAATTTCGAACATGCTCTATTTTTTCACGTCGTTTTTCATGTTGTTTTTTTTAACGACGTGAAAAACTATAGTGTGTATGCTTTGATGAGGTGAAAAAAACGCGCATGCTCAGAATCAAGTATGAGACGGGAGCGCTCGTTCTGGTAAAACTAGCGTTCGTAATGGAGATAGCACATTCGTCACGCTGTAACGGACTGAAAAGCACGAGGCTGAAAAACGCGAATCGCCGCTCAACAAAGTTTACTAACATGAAGGGTGGCGCCATTCGAACGGAACTTCCCCTTTATAGTGCCGTCGTACGTCTTGTACGTCACTGCGCTTTGCTCAAGCGTTTTTTTTAACGATCGTGTGGATGCAAGACAGGCTTGAGAGGAAACAAGAAAAAAAACGACGAGAAAAACGTCGGTTTAAAAAATGGCATGAAAAACGATCGTGTGTACGCGGCATTAGATTCCAGTGTTGCCTGCTTAGGGGAATCAGAGAACTGCAACCCTGGAATCGTCAACGGCCAACCCATCTACACCTTTAGGAGCTCTGTGCACCTCTATCCTCTTCATACATATTGTTACCCCAGTGTTCCTGTAAGCTCAGCATCACACTGCTGCTAAGATTCTCCTGTCTGCCTGTAAGACCAGCGCCTCAGTGCTGCACTATACTTCTGTCATTCCATGAGTTCTGTATTCCATCCTTTCCCAGATCCTTGTCTCTAGTGCTTCCCTACATCAGCTGTAGCCTGCACGGGTGTGCTTTCCTAATACAGCTCCATCCAGCATGCAGGCAACACAAAGGCTACTTTCACACTGAGGCGCTGGATGCGCTGGCGGTATAGCGGCGCTATTTTTAGCGCCGCTATACCGTTTTTTTGCCGCGATTTGCGGGCGCTAGCGGGGGTATTTTAACCCCCGCTAGCGGCCGAAAAAGGGTTAAAAACGCCCGCAATAACGCCTCTTTGAGGCGTTTTGCGGGCGTATTAAAGGCGCTACCCCATTGATTTCAATGGGCAGGGGCGCTACAGGAGCGCTATTTTTAGCGCTCCTATTGCGCCTCAAAGATGCGGCTTGCAGGAGTTTTTTGAGCCTCCTGCAAGCGCAACGCTCCAGTGTGAAAGCCCTCGGGCTTTCACATTGGATAGTATTGAGAGGCTTTTTTGGGGCGCATTGCAGGCGCTATTTAGAGCGCAATAGCGCCTGCAAAGTGCCTCAGTGTGAAAGGGGCCAAAAGGTTCATGATCCCATCCATATGTGAGAGTCCCATTTATGACAGAATTACTCTTTGTGCATACTAATACATCTGGCACTCCCCTACGTAACAATATCAGCTCTATCTGTCCAAAATGTTAATATTGCCTATCTCTAAAGCCCTGTACACACGACCGAGAATCCCGTCGTAAAAAAACCATTGGTTTTCTCGACAAGATTCTTGTCAAGCTTGACGGGATTCTTGCCAAGCTTTCCTTGCATACACACTGTCAATCAAAAATCTCGTCGTTGTAAAGCGCAGTGAAGTACAACACATACGACGGCAGTATAAAGGGGAAGTTCGATTCCAATGGCGCCACCCCTTGGGCTGCTTTTGCTGATCTCGTGTTATCGCGAGTTAGTGAAAAGTTTGGTGAGAAACGATTTGCGCTTTTCAGCCTGGTGCTTTTCAGTCCGTTACAGCATGACGAATGTGCTATCTCCATTAGGAACGCTAGTTATACCAGAAGGAGTGCTCCCGTCTCATACTTGATTCTGAGCATGCGCAGTTTTTTTAAGACTCGGAAAAGCATACACACGACCGGTTTTCTCGTCGGGAAACAGGCCGACGAGAATCCCGACGAGAAAAACGAGAATCCTGACGAGAAAATAGAGAGCAGGTTCTCTATTTTTCTCGTCGAGATTCCTGGCAGTTTTCTCGACGAGAAACCATACACACGAACGGTTTTCTCTGCAAAAAAATCTGCCAGCAGTTTTCTTGTCGTTTCTTGCAGAGAAAACCGGTCGTGTGTACGAGGCTTAAGTCTAATCTAGACGCTTTATTAGCTGCTCCTATACAGAATGAATAGGATGAAAAAATAAGTGATCAAGTTTTAAAAATGCTGAATTATTAATGAAAACATTATTAAACTGAAGTCTAGTTGATGGGAAACCATCCTCATTGATAAAAAATACTGTATCATCTTTGAGTCTAACCTTCATGAATAACTAGCCAATAGGGATGAGCCGAACACCCCCCCCATTCAGTTCGCACCAGAACCTTCGAACGGACCGTTCGTTAGAACCCTATTAAATACAATGTACACGAACGTTTGAAATCTAAAGTGCTAATTATAACGACTAATATGCAAGTTATTGTCCTAAAAAAGGGTTTGGGGACCCGGGTTATGCCCCAGGGAACATGTATCAATGCAAAACGAAGTTTTTAAAACGGCCGTTTTTTGGGAGCAGTCACTTTAATGATGCATAAAGTGAAATAAAAAGTCAAATATTCCTTTAAATATCGTACCTGGGGGGTGTCTAAAGTATGCCTGTGAAGTGGCACGTGTTTCCCGTGTTTAGAACTGTCCCTGCACAAAATGACATTTCTAAATGAAAAAAAGCCATTTAAAACTGCTTGCGGCTTTAATGTAATGGTAATGGTAATATGGATGAAAATCTTTGAGAAAAATGGCATAGCTACCCCATCAACATCCCCCCCCCCCACCCCAGCCCATTACCTGTCTCTTTGGGTCTTGTATGGATATTAAGGGGAACCCCGCACACAAAATAAAAAAGGACCTATATACTCTGAACAGCAGTATACAGGCGGTGCAAACAAGACAGGGACTGTAGGTTTGTTTTTAAGTAGAATCTGTTTTTAAATTTTGAACAGGTACATTGTTTAAGTGTAGCTCCAGCCCAAAAATCTATTTTTAAGCTTTTTGGAAAACATAGGGAAGGGTTATCACCCCTGTAACATTTGTTTTGCTGTCTGTGCCCCTGTTCAGAACATTTCACCTCACTTTCCATCCCAATGACAACGGTTTTTGAAAAGTGGGGTTTTAATTGAAACAAGGATTGGTGATAAAGCATCAGTAGAGAGGAGACACCTTTTTCCAATATTAACTCTTACAGGAGAGAATTTCCCTTCCTAGGGGTAGATTTCCTCTCACTTCCTGTTGTCTCCTTCCGTTTGCAAGTAGGAGTCATTTGTAAGTTGGATGTTTGAAAGTAGGGGACCGCCGTATATACTCTGCTGAATTTTGCCCCTTACATGTTGGTGTTGCCACAACACTGTGAGCCCTCACAGTTACTCTTGGTGGGCGCTGGAACGCCCTGCTGTGAACTATTATATCAGGAATTGTAATTACATGCCATTGTTGAACAGTGGTAGGAAAAATTGGGCCTTTGGTGGTGGTGCTGGTGCTACAACACTGTCAGCCCTCACAGTTACTCTTGGTGGGCGCATGAATGGGCCCTACTGTAAATTATTAGATCAAGAATTGTAATTGCATGCCCCTGTTGAAGAGGGGCAGACAAATTGGGCCTTTGGTGGTGGTAGTGTTGCCACAACACTGTAAGCCCTCACAGTTGCTCTTGGTGGGCGCAGGAATGGGCCCTGCTGTGAATTATTAGATCAATAAATGTAATTACATGCACCTGTAGAACAGGGGCTGAAAAATTGGGCCTTAGCCACTGGTGCCACAACACTGCAACCCCTCACAGATACTGTACTTGGAGCACAGCAATGAGCCCTGTTGCAAAGTATTGCATCAAAAATTGTAATTACACGCCCCTGTTAAACAGGGGCAGAAAAATTGGGCCTTAGGCACTGGTGCCACAACACTGCAACCCCTCATAGATACTGTACTTGGAGCACAGTAATGAGCCCTGTTGCAAAGTATTGCATCAAAAATTTTAATTACACGCCCCTGTTAAACAGGGGCAGAAAAATTGGGCCCTAGGCACTGGTGCCACAACACTGCAACCCCTCACAGATACTGTACTTGGAGCACAGTAATGAGCCCTGTTGCAAAGTATTGCATCAAAAATTGTAATTACACGCCCCTGTTAAACAGGGGCTGAAAAATTGGGCCTTAGGCACTGGTGCTGGTGCCACGACACTGCAACCTCTCCCAGATACTCTAGTTGGAGTGCAGGAATGAGCCCTGCTGCAAAGCATTGCATCAAAAATTGTAATTACATGCCCCTGTTAAACAGGGGCTGAAAAATTGGGCCTTAGCCACTGGTGGCGGCACCCAGAAACAAAAATGTTCTTCCAAGCTATCATCATGAATCGGATCATTGAGGAGGAGGAGGATTGTCAGTCAACATAACAGGACAGTCACACAGCATCAGCATCAGTCTTGAAGGGATGTGACATTTGAAAATAAATTATTCTGTTATATCAGCTTCAGGTGCTTGGTAGCTGGTGGTGATCCAAGACTGGTTCATCTTTATGAAGGTCAGTCGATCAACCGAGTCGGTGGACAGGCGCACCCTGTGATCCGTGACAAAGCATCCAGCAGAACTGAATGTGCGTTCCAAAAGAACGCTGGATGCAGGACAGGCCAGTAGCTCAATTGCATACTGTGCAAGCTCTGGCCAGTGATCCATCCTCAAGACCCAGTAAGCCAGAGGATTTTCGGTGGGAAAGGTGTCCAAGTCTGACCTTGCCCCTAGGTATTCCTGCACAATGTATATCAGACGCTGGCGATGGTTGCTGGAACCGATCATACCTTGGGGCTGCGGACTAAAGAATTGTCTGAACGCATCGGTCAGACGGCCACCTTCCCCACCGCTCCTTCTTTGACTGACCGAAGCCTCAGCAACTCGTTGTCCAGGACCAGGAGTTTGTAACCTCCCAGTCTCTGGGAACGCGTTGCACAGACCTTTCTGCAAGGCCTCCCGGAGTTGTCTCATCCTCTGCTCCCTCTGCGACGGTAAGATAAGGTCCGCAACCTTACCCTTGTACCGTGGATCAAGGAGAGTGGCCAGCCAGTAATGGTCCCTCTCCTTGATCCAAAGAATACGAGGATCCTTCAGCAGACTTTGCAGGATCAGGGAGGCCATGCAGCGTAGGTTAGCTGAGGCATTCGGTCCGGAGTCCTCTAGGTCACTAAGGACGACATGATCCGCAGCCACCTCCTCCCAGCCACGTACAAGTCCACATGTTTCTTGGGACTGTAAATCATCCCTAAAAGACTGCTGCTGTTGATGCTGAGTGCCAGGCTCCACCTCCATGCTGACACAATCCTCCTCCTCCTCGTCCTCCTCCTCCTCTTCCTGTGGGATGGGTGGGACAGAAGGAACACTGTCTGGGTAAAGGGGGCCTCTTCCTGCCTCTGTTCTGCCTCAAGTGCCCTGTCCATTATTCCACGCAGCGTATGCTCCAACAGGTGGACAAGAGGTACAGTGTCACTGATGCATGCACTGTCACTGCTCACCATCCTCGTGGCCTCCTCAAATGGAGCCAGGACAGTGCATGCATCCCTGATCATGCTCCACTGGCGTGGTGAAAAAAACCCGAGCTCCCCTGACCCTGTCCTGGTGCCGTAGTCGCACAGGTACTCATTGATGGCCCTCTGCTGCGTGTGCAGCTGCTGCAGCATGGCCAACGTTGAGTTCCACCTGGTGGGCATGTCACATATAAGGCGGTTCTTGGGCAGGTTCAACTCCTTTTGCAGCTCAGCCAGCCGAGCACTGGCATTATATGATCTGCGGAAATGCACACAGACTTTCCTGGCCTGCCTCAGGACATCCTGTAAGCCCCGGTACCTGCCCAAGAACCGTTGCACCACCAGGTTAAGGACGTGAGCCACACAGAGCACATGGGTCAGTTGTCCCTGTCGGAGGGCGGAGAGGAGGTTGGTGCCATTGTCGCAAACCACCATTCCTGGCTTAACCTGGCGTGGCGTCAACCACCTCTCGGCCTGCCCCTGCAGAGCTGACAGAACCTCTGCCCCAGTGTGGCTCCTGTCCTCCAAACACACCAGCGCAAGCACGGCATGGCATCTTTTTGCCTGCGTACTTGCGTAGCCCCTTGAACGCCTACAGAGCACCGATGGTTCCGAGGACAAAGCACAGGAAGAGGCCATGGAGGAAGAAGAAGAGGAGGGGGTGGAGGAGAGAGGTGTGTCACAACCAGTAGTAGCATTTTGGAGGCGTGGTGGCGGAACAACCTCCAACACTACTGCACCTTGTCCTGTATCCTTCCCAGCTGCCAAAAGAGTGACCCAATGGGCCATGAAAGAAAGGTAACGTCCCTGTCCATGCCTGCTGGACCATGAGTCAGCGGTAATATGCACCTTACCGCTGACCGCCCTGTCAAGCGAGGCATGGAATTGCCTTCCACATGCCGGTAGAGAGCCGGAATCGCCTTCCGTGAGAAAAAGTGGCGTTTGGGAACCTGCCACTGAGGAACCACACATTGCATAAACTCACGAAAGGGGGCCGAGTCTACCAACTGAAAAGGCAGCAGTTGAAGTGCTAGCAAGTTAGCCAAGCTAGCATTCAACTGCTGGGCATTTGGATGGCTGGGAGTGAACTTCTTTCGACGGTCCAGCAGCTGGGGCAGGGAAATTTGCCTGCTAGAATCGGACGTCGGTGTACTGCTAGCAGAGTGCCCGCAAGTACTTGGCTGTGACACACCTAATTCTACACCTTCATTCCTCTCAGTGCAGGTTTCAGAGAGGACTGAAGGTATAGTGGGGTTGGAGATCCCAGCTGATGCGGAGCAAGGAGTGGTCCTCTTTGTTCTTTGGTGTGGGTCTTTAAGGTAGGCTTGCCAACGAGCTGCATGGCAGGTCAACATATGTCTGGTCAAGCATGTGGTGCCCAAGCGGCTGATGTTTTGGCCACGTGAGATACGCTTGAGACATATGTTGCAAACAGCAGCGGTGAAATCTGATGCACTCGACTCCAAAAAGGCCCACACCAAAGAACTTTTGGAATAACGGACAGAGGCAGCGCCCTGCACAGGCGGAGTTCTGCGGTGTGATTCAGTCGGTGTGCTCCCCTTACGCTGGTCCCTGGAGGGCATCCTGCCTCGTTGGAGATGTGCCTCCTCCTCATCCTCCTCCTCCTCCTCCTCTCTCCTATCAGGCACCCACGTGGAGTCAGTGACCTCATCATCCCCTCCCTCCTCATCACTGGAACCAATCTGGCAGTATGCTTCAGCTGCTGGAACATGACTGCCAGATTTCTGTCCTTCTTGAGCATCCCCTCTCTCTGCTCTCACGCTACTGCCTTCCTCTAGCTGGGTATCATCTTCAGACCCTTCGAAACGCTGGAGCATGTACCCAACACTGTGCTCAAACAGTTTGGGGGATACCTCAGGAGGACACGGTGGGTCTAGGGAAGGAGTGACTGATGATGACATTGAGGAGGCTTTGGCAGCTGCTTTGCCAGTACCCTGAGCCTGGGTGAGAGAGGATGAGGAGGATGAGGAGGGCTTGGTCATCCACTCTACCAAGTCTTCGGCATGATGCGGCTCAACACGTCCAGCTGACGAAAATAAGGACAAGCGTGTCCCATGGCCACGAGCTGATGATGATGCACCGCGTCCACGACCAGCACTGTTGTCTCTAGACACAGAGCATGCTTGCCCTCTTTTATTGGCTCCTGACTATCTGCCTCTCCTTGTTTGCCTTCCAGACATTCTAAAGGCCTGCAGGGAGATGGGAAAACCAGCAATAAGGGGTAGCTTCAGGTGTATATTTTGCAAGATGCACACTACACCTTCTGTAAGTGCTGCAGATGCCTGCCTGTGTTACACAACAGGAAAACACAGCAATAAGGGCTAGCTTCTGGTGTATATTTTGCAAGAAGCACACTACGCCCGCTGTAAGTGCTGCAGATGCCTGTTAGTGTAACACAAAAGAAAAAAAACTACGAGCAATAAGGGGTAGCTTCAGGTGTATAATGTGCAGGAGGCACACTACGCCCGCTGTAAGTGCTGCAGATGCCTGCCTGTGTTACACAACAGGAAAACACAGCAATAAGGCCTAGCTTCAGGTGTATATTTTGCAGGAGGCACACTACGCCTGCTGCAAGTGCTGCAGATGCCTGCCTGTGTTACACAACAGGAAAACACAGCAATAAGGGCTAGCTTCAGGTGTATTTTTTGCAGGAAGCACACTACGCCTGCTATAACTGCTGCAGATGCCTGCCTGTGTTACACAACAGGAAAACACAGCAATAAGGGCTAGCTTCCGGTGTATACTGTGCAGGAGGCTTAGCAAAAATATTACTGACACTGTCCCCTGCCTATCCTTCTCTCTCCCTGCACACAAGGTTTAGCAGAATATCAGTGACACTGTCCCTGCCTATCCTTCTCTCTCCCTGCACACAAGGTTTAGCAGAATATCACTGACACTGTCCCTGCCTATCCTTCTCTCTCCCTACACACAAGGTAAATGAACAAATATCACTAACACTGTCCCTGCCTATCCTTCTCTCTCCTTGAACCGGAACACACTACACAAGGCCGCCGCGCTGGCGGCCCTTTATAGTGTGGGGCGTGTACTAAACCCCCCTGAGCTATAATTGGCCACAGGCATCCTGCCTGTGGCCAATTATGGCTCTCCTCGCTGCCGGCGCTGTGATTGGCCAAGCATGCGGGGTCACAGTGCATGCTTGGCCAATCACAGCGCCGGGATTGCACTGCGATGGCGCAGTGTATTGTGGGCCGTTCGCGTCACTCGAATTTGGCGCGAACGGCCCAAAACATTCGATCTTCGTCAAACGATCGAACAGCCGATGTTCAAGTCGAACGTATGTTCGACTCGAACACGAGCTCATCCCTACTAGCCAAGGCAAAAGCTGCAACTGATTTCCTAATACTTTCAGAGATAAGGCTTAAATCAATTCCCATAGATGATGGAGGCACATATTTTGAGCTTTGATCCAAATATTCAAACTAAAGCATTTAAAAATGAAATACATAAGGAGAAATATATCACCAGTGGAGACGTGGGTGATAAATAATTCAAGGTGTATAAAGCTCCTCTGTTGTCTGAAAAAAATATAATATTTCTAAAATGATCTCCCCAAACCTCAATATCTACCAAGATTGCAAATAATTCCAGCAATACTATAAAAAAAAATAAGTAGCCTTTCTTTTGGCAGCTGGAGTGCCAGGTACCTGTACACCAATAAAGCCAAGTGAGCTCTCTACATTAGTAGAAAAGGCTGAAATGTTTATCAGTTTCAAAAAACTTAGTCATAATGATTATAGAAAAAGGTTTTTTTGGGGGACTTTGAATGAGGCAATGGCATACAGGCCCTATGTGTCCACCCCTGTTGCAATTAGAAAAAGAAAGGAAGATTGGGACTTTAAAATGAGGTGTGTGACAAGCAGTTAGTGGATACTAGTTGAACATGGAGTAAGTTTGTAGGTTGAGCACAAGTAGTATTATACCATAGCACAATATGAACCATATTAATAATAATGTTGAGAGCAATGTTTATTGTGAACACCTCATCAACAAATGGTAAAATAAAATGCAACAATTCACACATAGAAAAAAACCTGATTAAATATTAGCGAAAGATCATGATACATTGTAACATATAGACATGGAGTTAGGAGCTGATTGTTAAGAAATAGTATATAGATAAATCATGGGTGATAATAAATTCATGTGTTAAAAATACAAACATATTGACACAAATGTTGTTAACAAATAGCATCTTACAGGTTTGACGCGTTTCCAGGACTTCGCTCCACTTCTTCAGGAGTAAGATGCATAATGCGTATAACAGCTCCTGGTTCAACACATGATGTAGTAGAGTGAGGGCAGCCTGGGGGTGTCTGCACTGGGAAATGTGGGAACACTAACCGCGGACTCCAAGGCACACATATAAGGACTTCATAAAAGTTACAGATCTCCATTATGTAGTCAGTAGTAGCATGACTAGAAATCTCAGGGAAGGTTCTCATTTTGTGTGGTATGGCCATGATTCAGGATGTGTTGCAAAAAATCCCAGTGTAGGAGAGGGAAGAGAAGGAAAGTGAACCTTTACGTCTCTTCCACCCACCATACATATACTGTGGTAGGGCGGATGCTCTGTGCCAGGTTACATAGGTAAGTGATCTGACACTACTGGGTCTGGGGAGCACGCTGCGGCGACCCGCTTCCACTGTAATCACACACAGTGGGAGCCCATCGGCGGGTACAGTGGACTCCATGTCTGACGGCACCCATCGATTAGACAGTACAGAGGCAGAATGGTAATCTGCCTATGTAAGCAAGGCAGATCGCCGTTCTGTCAGAAGGGAAGGTATTGATCCTGTGTTCCTGCAAAGCATGGATCAATGCCATCTCCTAGTCAAAGCAACTCCCACACAATCAGTAAGCAGAGGCTAGGCACACAGTTAAATCTTTGATTGCCCCTGATGTTAACCCCTTCCCAGCCAGTGTCATTAGTACAGTGAAATTTCATATTTTTTAGCACGTATCACTGTATTAGTGTCACCGGTCCCCAAAAAGTGTCAATAGTGTCAGTTAAGTGTTTGACTTTTCCGCCACAATATCGCAGTCCTGCTATAAGTCGCTGATTGCCACAATTACTAGTAAAAAAAATATAAATAAATAAATAATACAAAAAAAATATCCTATAGTTTGTAGATGCTACAACTTTTGCGCAAACTAATCAATATACGCTTATTAAGATTTTGTTAACCAAAAATATGTAGCAGAATACATATTGGCCTAAATTGATGAAGAAATTTGATTTTTAAATTTTTTTATTGGTTATGTTTTATAGCAGAAAGTAAGCAGAGGTAATCAAATACCAACCAAAGAGAAAGCTCTATTTCTGGGAAGAAAGTACAATGTCGCACGGCATTGTCAGTTAAATTAACGCAGTGCTGTATTGCAAAAAATGGCCTGGTCATGAAGGGGGGTAAATCTTCCAGAGGTCAAGTGGTTAAGTAACTTGAAATTAAAACTGTAAGGTTCAACCTTAGTTATATTACAGTATTTAATTTAGTACTATGAGTTTTGCAGGGTTCCCATTTCTCAGTGATTTTACACTGTCCTTTTTATAAACCGGTATGTATTTTATTGGCTTTTAAAAGTGATTATGTTTAAATCTAGAGCAGTTTAGTAATAAGTGCATTTTACTGAATAATGTAAATGGATTATGGGCTGTATTCGGAGCATATTAAGTGACATCTCTAAGCATTTAAAATGGGCTATAATTACATGCTCTTATAGCATGTAATTAGGATACAGAGCTACCCTCTGATGGGCTAATAATGTCATTTATAGTATTGAAGCAGTTCTGTACTATGCTCCCAATATAAACATTTCAATCAGTGATGTTTTACAGACCAGTGTTTGCATATTTAGACATACAGTAAGGACTTACAGTATCTCACAAAAGTGAGTACACCCCTTACATGTTTGTGAATATTTTGTTATATCTTTTCATGTGACAACACTGAAGAAATAACACTTTGCTACAATGTAAAGTAGTGAGTGTACAGCTTGTATAACAGTGTACATTTGCTGTCCCCTCAAATTAACTCAACACACAGCCATTAATGTCTAAACTGCTGGCAACAAAAGTGAGTACACCCCTAAGTGAACATGTCCAAATTCGGACCAAAGAGTCAATATTTTGTGTGGCCACCATTATTTTCCATCACTGCCTTAACCCTCTTGGGCATGGAGTTCACCAGAGCTTCACAGGTTGCCACTGGAGTCCTCTTCCACTCCTCCATGATGACATCACGGAGCTGGTGAATGTTAGAGGCCTTGCGCTCCTCCACCTTCCATTTGAGAGTGCCCCACAGATGCTCAATAGGGTTTAGGTCTGGAGACATGCTTGGCCGGTCTGTCACCTTTACCCTCAGCTTCTTTAGCAAGGCAGTGGTCGTCTTGGAGGTGTGTTTGGGGTCGTTATCATGATGGAATACTGGCCTGCGGCCCAGTCTCCAAAGTGAAGGGTATCATGCTCTGCTTCAGTATGTCAAAGTACATGTTGGCATTCATGGTTCCCTCAATGAACTGTAGCTCCCAGTGCTGGCAGCACTCATTCAGCACCAGTCCATGACACTCCCACCACCATGCTTTACTGTAGGCAAGACACACTTGTCTTTGTACTCCTCACCTGGTTGCAGCCACACATGCTAAACACCATCTGAACCAAATAAGTTTATCTTGGTCTCATCAGACCACAGGACATGGTTTCAGTAATCCATGTTCTTAGTCTGCTTGTCTTCAGCAAACTGTTTGCGGGCTTTCTTGTGCATCATCTTTAGAAGAGGCTTCCTTCTAGAAAGACAGCCATGCAGACCAGACCAATTTAATGCAGTGTGCGGCGTATAGTCTGAGCACTGACAGGCTGACCCCCCATCCCTTCATCCTCTGCAGAAATGCTGGCAGCACTCATACGTCTATTTCCCAAAGACAACCTCTGGATATGACGCTGAGCACGTGCACTCAACTACTTTGGTCAACCATGGCGAGGCCTGTTCTGAGTGGAACCTGTCCTGTTAAACCACTGTATGGTCTTGGCCACCATCTTGCAGCTCAGTTTCAGGGTCTTGGCTAGTGATGAGCCGAACACCCCCGGGTTCGGTTCGCACCAGAACCCGCGAACGGACCGAAAGTTCGTACGAACATTAGAACCCTATTAAATACAATGGATGCGAACGTTCGAATTCTAAAGTGCTAATTATAACAACTATTATGCATGTTATTGTCCTAAAAAGGGTTTGGGAACCCGGGTTCTGCACCAGGGGACATGTATCAATGCAAAAAGAAGTTTTAAAAACGGTCGTTTTTCGGGAGCAGTCATTTTAATGATGCATAAAGTGAAAAAAAAAAGTCAAATATTCCTTTAAATATCGTACCTGGGGGGTGTCTAAAGTATGCCTGTGAAGTGCCACGTGTTTCCCGTGTTTAGAACTGTCCCTGCACAAAATGACACTTCTAAAGGAAAAAAAAAGCCATTTAAAACTTCTTGCGGCTTTAATGTAATGTCTGGTCCCGGTAATATGGATGAAAATCTTTAAGAAAAATGGCATAGCTACCCCATGACCCCCCCCCCCTACCCCAGCCCATTACCAGCCCCTTTGGGTCTTGTATGGATATTAAGGGGAACCCCGCACATAAAATAAAAAAGGCCCTATATACTCTGAACAGCCGTATACAGGCGGTGCATACAAGACAGGGACTGTAGGTTTGTTCTTATGTAGAATGTGTTTGTAATTTTGAACAGGTACATTGTTGAAGTGTAGCTCCAGCCCAAAAATCTATTTTTAAACTTTTTGGGAAACATAGGTAAGGGTTATCACCCCTGTAACATTTGTTTTGCTGTCTGTGCCCCTGTTCAGAACATTTCACCTCACTTTCCGTCCCAATGACAACTGTTTTTGAAATGTGGTGTTTTTCTTGAAACAAGGATTGCTGATAAAGCATCAGTACAGAGGAGACACCTTTCTCCCATATGTATTCTTACAGGAGAGAATTTTCCTTCCTAGGGGTAGATTTCCTCTCACTTCCTGTTGTCTTCTTTCGTTTGCAAGTAGGAGTCGTTTGTAAGTTGGATGTTTGAAAGTAGGGACCTGCCGTATATACTCTGCAGAAATAGGCCCCTTAGTTGTTGGTGTTGGCACAACACTGTAAGCACTCAGTTACTCTTGGTTGGTGCTGGAACGCCCTGCTGTCAACTATTATATCAGGAATTTTAATTACATATAATTGTTGAACAGTGGTAGTAAAAATTGGGGCTTTGATGGTGGTGCTGGTGCCACAACACTGTAAGCCCTGACAGTTACTCTTGGTGGGTGCAGCAATGGGCCCTGCTGTGAATTATTAGATCAAGAATTGTAATTGCATGCCCCTGTTGAACAGGGGCTGAAAAATTGGGCTTTTCGTGGTGGTGGTGGTGGTGGTGGTGTTGCCACAACACTGTAAGCCCTCAGAGTTACTCTTGGTGGGTGCAGGAATGGGCCCTGCTGTGAATTATTAGATCAAGAATTGTAATTACATGCCCCTTTTGAACAGGGGCTGAAAAATTGGGCCTTTCGTGGTGGTGGTGGTGGTGGCGTTGCCACAACACTGTAAGCCCTCAGACTTACTCTTGGTGGGTGCAGGAATGGGCCCTGCTGTGAATTATTACATCAAGAATTGTAATTGCATGCCCCTGTTGAACAGGGGCTGAAAAATTGGGCCTTAGGCACTGGTGGCACAACACTACAACCCCTCACAGATACTGTACTTGGAGCACAGCAATGAGCCCTATGGCAAATTATTGCTAAAAAAATTGTAAGTACACGCCCCTGTAAAACAGGGGCTGAAAAATTGGGCCTTAGCCACTGGTGGCGGCACCCATAAACAAAAATGATCTTCCAAGCTATCATCATCAATCGTATCATTGAGGACTCGGAGGAGGAGGATAGCCAGTCAACATAACAGCACAGGCACTCAGCATCAGCATCAGTCTTGAAGGGACGTGACATGTTAAAATCAATTAGTCTGTTATATCAGCATCAGGTGTGTGGTAGCTGGTGGTGATCCAAGACTGGTTCATCTTGATGAAAGTCAGTCGATCAACCGAGTCGGTGGACAGGCGCACCCTGTGATCCGTGACAAATCCTCCAGCAGCACTGAATGTGCGTTCCGAAAGAACGCTGGATGCAGGACAGGCCAGTAGCTCAATTGCATACTGTGCAAGCTCTGGCCAGTGATCCATCCTCAAGACCCAGTAAGCCAGAAGATTTTCGGTGGGGAAGGTGTCCAAGTCTGACCTTGCCCCTAGATATTCCTGCACCATGTTTATCAGACGCTGGCGATGGTTGCTGGAACCAATCATACTTTGGGGCTGCGGACTAAAGAATTGTCTGAACGCATCGGTCAGACGGCCACCTTCCCCACCGCTCCTTCTTTGACTGGCCGAAGCCTCAGCAACTCGTTGTCCTGGACCAGGAGTTTGTAACCTCCCAGTCTCTGGGAACGCGTTGCACAGACCTTTCTGCAAGGCCTCCCGGAGTTGTCTCATCCTCTGCTCCCTCTGCGACGGTAACATAAGGTCCGCAACCTTACCCTTGTACCGTGGATCAAGGAGAGTGGCCAGCCAGTAATGGTCCCTCTCCTTGATCCGAAGAATACGAGGATCCTTCCGCAGACTTTGCAGGATCAGGGAGGCCATGCAGCGTAGGTTTGCTGAGGCATTCGCTCCGGAGTCCTCTGGGTCACTAAGGACGACATGATCCGCAGTCACCTCCTCCCAGCCACGTACAAGTCCACTGGTTTCTTGGGACTGTAAATCATCCCTAAAAGACTGCTGCTGATGATGCTGAGTGCCAGCCTCCACCTCCATGCTGACACAATCCTCCTCCTCCTCCTCCTCCTCCTCCTCTTCCTCTTCCTGTGCGATGGGTGGGACAGAAGGAACACTGTCTGGGTAAAGGGGGCCTTGAGAGGCAAGGAAGTCCTCCTCTTCCTGCCTCTGTTCTGCCTCAAGTGCCCTGTCCATTATTCCACGCAGCGTGTGCTCCAACAGGTGGACAAGAGGTACAGTGTCACTGATGCATGCACTGTCACTGCTCACCATCCTCGTGGCCTCCTCAAATGGTGCCAGGACAGTGCATGCATCCCTGATCATGCCCCACTGGCGTGGAGAAAAAAAACCAAGCTCCCCTGACCCTGTCCTGGTGCCGTAGTCGCACAGGTACTCATTGATGGCCCTCTGCTGCGTGTGCAGCCGCTGCAGCATGGCCAACGTTGAGTTCCACCTGGTGGGCATGTCACATATAAGGCGGTTCTTGGGCAGGTTCAACTCCTTTTGCAGCTCAGCCAGGCGAGCACTGGCATTATAAGATCTGCGGAAATGCACACAGACTTTCCTGGCCTGCCTCAGGACATCCTGTAAGCCCGGGTACCTACCCAAGAACCGCTGCACCACCAGGTTAAGGACGTGAGCCACACAGGGCACATGGGTCAGTTGTCCCTGTCGGAGGGCGGAGAGGAGGTTGGTGCCATTGTCGCAAACCACCATTCCTGGCTTAACCTGGCGTGGCGTCAACCACCTCTCGGCCTGGCCCTGCAGAGCAGACAGGACCTCTGCCCCAGTGTGGCTTCTGTCCCCCAAACACACCAGCGCAAGCACGGCATGGCATCTTTTTGCCTGCGTACTTGCGTAGCCCCGTGAACGGCTACGGAGCACCGCTGGTTCATAGGACAAACCACAGGAAGAGGCCATGGAGGAAGAAGAAGAGGAGGGGGTGGAGGAGAGAGGTGTGTCACAACCAGTAGTAGCATTTTGGAGGCGTGGCGGTGGGACAACCTCCAACACTACTGCACCTTGTCCTGCATCCTTCCCAGCTGCCAAAAGAGTGACCCAATGGGCCGTGAAAGAAAGGTAACGTCCCTGTCCATGCCTGCTGGACCATGAGTCAGCGGTAATATGCACCTTACCGCTGACCGCCCTGTCCAGCGAGGCCAAGACATTGCCTTCCACATGCCGGTAGAGAGCCGGAATAGCCTTCCGTGAGAAAAAGTGGCGTTTGGGAACCTGCCACTGAGGAACCGCACATTGCACAAACTCACGGAAGGGGGCCGAGTCTACCAACTGAAAAGGCAGCAGTTGAAGCGCTAGCAATTTAGCCAAGCTAGCATTCAACCGCTGGGCATGTGGATGGCTGGGAGTGAACTTCTTTCGACGGTCCAGCAGCTGGGGCAGGGAAATTTGCCTGCTAGAATCGGACGTCGGTGTACTGCTAGCAGAGTGGCCGCAAGTACTTGGCTGTGACACACCTAATTCTACACCTTCATTCCTCTCAGTGCATGTTTCTGAGAGGACTGAAGTTATAGTGGGGTTGGAGATCCCAGCTGATGCGGTGCAAGGAGAGGTCCGCTTTGTTCTTTGGTGTGGGTCTTTGAGGTAGGCTTGCCAACGAGCTGCATGGCAGGTCAACATATGTCTGGTCAGGCATGTGGTACCCAAGCGGCTGATGTTTTGGCCACGCGATATACGCTTGAGACATATGTTGCAAACAGCAGCTGTGCGATCTGATGCACTAGCCTCAAAAAAGGCCCACACCAAGGAACTTTTTGAATGACGGGCAGAGGCAGCGCCCTGCGGTGTGATTCCGTCGGTGTACTGCCCTTACGCTGGCCACCAAAGGGCATCCTGTCTCGTTGGAGATGTGCCTCCTCCTCCTCTCTCCTATTAGGCACCCACGTGGAGTCAGTGACCTCATCATCCCCTCCCTCCTCATCACTGGAGCCAATCTGGCAGTATGCTGCAGCTGCTGGAACATGACTGCCAGATTGGTGTCCTTCTTGAGCATCCCCTCTGTCTGCTCTCACCCTACTGCCTTCCTGTAGCTGGGTTTCATCATCAGACCCTTCGAAACGCTGGGCATCCTCCTGGAGCATGTACCCAACACTGTGCTCAAACAGTTCGGGGGACTCCTCAGGAGGAGGACATGGTGGGTCTAGGGAAGGAGTGACTGATGATGAGTCTGACATTGATACCAGGGAAGAGGACGCTTTGGCAGCTGCTTTGCCAGTACCCTGAGCCTGGGTGAGAGAGGATGAGGAGGAGGAGGAGGGCTTGGTCATCCACTCTACCAAGTCTTCGGCATGATGTGGCTCAACATGTCCAGCTGCCGAAAAGAAGGACAAGCGTGTCCCCTGGCCATGTGCTGATGACAATGCACCGCGTCCACGACCAGCACTGTTGCCCCCAGACACAGAGCCTGCTTGCCCTCTTTTATTGCCTCCTGACTGTCTGCCTCTCCTTGTTTGCCTTCCAGACATTCTAATAGATGGCCTGCAGGGAGATGGGAAAAAAGCAATAAGGGCTACCTTCAGGTGTCCTTCTCTGTCCCTTGAAACAAGGACTTGCACAGTGAAAGAAACTGACACTCTCCCTACCTACAGTTTTCTGTCCCTAGAAAAAATGTTTTTTTTAAGCACAATATAGCACAAGGAGAATTCACTCACTGTCCTTCCAGGTCCCTGGAAACAAGGACTTGCACAGTGAAAGAAACTGACACTCTCCCTACCTACAGTTTTCTGTCCCTAGAAAAAATGTTTTTTTTAAGCACAATATAGCACAAGGAGAATTCACTCACTGTCCTTCCAGGTCCCTAGAAACAAGGACTTGCACAGTGAAAGAAACTGACACTCTCCCTACCTACAGTTTTCTGTCCCTAGAAAAAATGTTTTTTTTAAGCACAATATAGCACAAGGAGAATTCACTCACTGTCCTTCCAGGTCCCTAGAAACAAGGACTTGCACAGTGAAAGAAACTGACACTCTCCCTACCTACAGTTTTCTGTCCCTAGAAAAAATGTTTTTTTTAAGCACACTATAGCACAAGGAGAATTCACTCACTGTCCTTCCAGGTCCCTGGAAACAAGGACTTGCACAGTGAAAGAAACTGACACTCTCCCTACCTACAGTTTTCTGTCCCTAGAAAAAATGTTTTTTTTAAGCACAATATAGCACAAGGAGAATTCACTCACTGTCCTTCCAGGTCCCTAGAAACAAGGACTTGCACAGTGAAAGAAACTGACACTCTCCCTACCTACAGTTTTCTGTCCCTAGAAAAAATGTTTTTTTTAAGCACAATATAGCACAAGGAGAATTCACTCACTGTCCTTCCAGGTCCCTGGAAACAAGGACTTGCACAGTGAAAGAAACTGACACTCTCCCTACCTACAGTTTTCTGTCCCTAGAAAAAATGTTTTTTTAAGCACAATATAGCACAAGGAGAATTCACTCACTGTCCTTCCAGGTCCCTAGAAACAAGGACTTGCACAGTGAAAGAAACTGACACTCTCCCTACCTACAGTTTTCTGTCCCTAGAAAAAATGTTTTTTTTAAGCACAATATAGCACAAGGAGAATTCACTCACTGTCCTTCCAGGTCCCTAGAAACAAGGACTTGCACAGTGAAAGAAACTGACACTCTCCCTACCTACAGTTTTCTGTCCCTAGAAAAAATGTTTTTTTTAAGCACACTATAGCACAAGGAGAATTCACTCACTGTCCTTCCAGGTCCCTGGAAACAAGGACTTGCACAGTGAAAGAAACTGACACTCTCCCTACCTACAGTTTTCTGTCCCTAGAAAAAATGTTTTTTTTTAAGCACAATATAGCACAAGGAGAATTCACTCACTGTCCTTCCAGGTCCCTAGAAACAAGGACTTGCACAGTGAAAGAAACTGACACTCTCCCTACCTACAGTTTTCTGTCCCTAGAAAAAATGTTTTTTTTAAGCACAATATAGCACAAGGAGAATTCACTCACTGTCCTTCCAGGTCCCTGGAAACAAGGACTTGCACAGTGAAAGAAACTGACACTCTCCCTACCTACAGTTTTCTGTCCCTAGAAAAAATGTTTTTTTTAAGCACAATATAGCACAAGGAGAATTCACTCACTGTCCTTCCAGGTCCCTAGAAACAAGGACTTGCACAGTGAAAGAAACTGACACTCTCCCTACCTACAGTTTTCTGTCCCTAGAAAAAATGTTTTTTTTAAGCACAATATAGCACAAGGAGAATTCACTCACTGTCCTTCCAGGTCCCTGGAAACAAGGACTTGCACAGTGAAAGAAACTGACACTCTCCCTACCTACAGTTTTCTGTCCCTAGAAAAAATGTTTTTTTTTAAGCACAATATAGCACAAGGAGAATTCACTCACTGTCCTTCCAGGTCCCTAGAAACAAGGACTTGCACAGTGAAAGAAACTGACACTCTCCCTACCTACAGTTTTCTGTCCCTAGAAAAAATGTGTTTTTTAAGCACAATATAGCACAAGGAGAATTCACTCACTGTCCTTCCAGGTCCCTGGAAACAAGGACTTGCACAGTGAAAGAAACTGACACTCTCCCTACCTACAGTTTTCTGTCCCTAGAAAAAATGTTTTTTTTAAGCACAATATAGCACAAGGAGAATTCACTCACTGTCCTTCCAGGTCCCTAGAAACAAGGACTTGCACAGTGAAAGAAACTGACACTCTCCCTACCTACAGTTTTCTGTCCCTAGAAAAAATGTTTTTTTTAAGCACAATATAGCACAAGGAGAATTCACTCACTGTCCTTCCAGGTCCCTGGAAACAAGGACTTGCACAGTGAAAGAAACTGACACTCTCCCTACCTACAGTTTTCTGTCCCTAGAAAAAATGTTTTTTTTAAGCACAATATAGCACAAGGAGAATTCACTCACTGTCCTTCCAGGTCCCTAGAAACAAGGACTTGCAGAGTGAAAGAAACTGACACTCTCCCTACCTACAGTTTTCTGTCCCTAGAAAAAATGTTTTTTTTAAGCACAATATAGCACAAGGAGAATTCACTCACTGTCCTTCCAGGTCCCTGGAAACAAGGACTTGCACAGTGAAAGAAACTGACACTCTCCCTACCTACAGTTTTCTGTCCCTAGAAAAAATGTTTTTTTTTAAGCACAATATAGCACAAGGAGAATTCACTCACTGTCCTTCCAGGTCCCTAGAAACAAGGACTTGCACAGTGAAAGAAACTGACACTCTCCCTACCTACAGTTTTCTGTCCCTAGAAAAAATGTGTTTTTTAAGCACAATATAGCACAAGGAGAATTCACTCACTGTCCTTCCAGGTCCCTGGAAACAAGGACTTGCACAGTGAAAGAAACTGACACTCTCCCTACCTACAGTTTTCTGTCCCTAGAAAAAATGTTTTTTTTAAGCACAATATAGCACAAGGAGAATTCACTCACTGTCCTTCCAGGTCCCTAGAAACAAGGACTTGCACAGTGAAAGAAACTGACACTCTCCCTACCTACAGTTTTCTGTCCCTAGAAAAAATGTTTTTTTTAAGCACACTATAGCACAAGGAGAATTCACTCACTGTCCTTCCAGGTCCCTGGAAACAAGGACTTGCACAGTGAAAGAAACTGACACTCTCCCTACCTACAGTTTTCTGTCCCTAGAAAAAATGTTTTTTTAAGCACAATATAGCACAAGGAGAATTCACTCACTGTCCTTCCAGGTCCCTAGAAACAAGGACTTGCACAGTGAAAGAAACTGACACTCTCCCTACCTACAGTTTTCTGTCCCTAGAAAAAATGTTTTTTTTAAGCACAATATAGCACAAGGAGAATTCACTCACTGTCCTTCCAGGTCCCTGGAAACAAGGACTTGCACAGTGAAAGAAACTGACACTCTCCCTACCTACAGTTTTCTGTCCCTAGAAAAAATGTTTTTTTTAAGCACAATATAGCACAAGGAGAATTCACTCACTGTCCTTCCAGGTCCCTAGAAACAAGGACTTGCACAGTGAAAGAAACTGACACTCTCCCTACCTACAGTTTTCTGTCCCTAGAAAAAATGTTTTTTTTAAGCACAATATAGCACAAGGAGAATTCACTCACTGTCCTTCCAGGTCCCTGGAAACAAGGACTTGCACAGTGAAAGAAACTGACACTCTCCCTACCTACAGTTTTCTGTCCCTAGAAAAAATGTTTTTTTTAAGCACAATATAGCACAAGGAGAATTCACTCACTGTCCTTCCAGGTCCCTAGAAACAAGGACTTGCACAGTGAAAGAAACTGACACTCTCCCTACCTACAGTTTTCTGTCCCTAGAAAAAATGTTTTTTTTAAGCACACTATAGCACAAGGAGAATTCACTCACTGTCCTTCCAGGTCCCTGGAAACAAGGACTTGCACAGTGAAAGAAACTGACACTCTCCCTACCTACAGTTTTCTGTCCCTAGAAAAAATGTTTTTTTAAGCACAATATAGCACAAGGAGAATTCACTCACTGTCCTTCCAGGTCCCTAGAAACAAGGACTTGCACAGTGAAAGAAACTGACACTCTCCCTACCTACAGTTTTCTGTCCCTAGAAAAAATGTTTTTTTTAAGCACAATATAGCACAAGGAGAATTCACTCACTGTCCTTCCAGGTCCCTGGAAACAAGGACTTGCACAGTGAAAGAAACTGACACTCTCCCTACCTACAGTTTTCTGTCCCTAGAAAAAATGTTTTTTTTTAAGCACAATATAGCACAAGGAGAATTCACTCACTGTCCTTCCAGGTCCCTAGAAACAAGGACTTGCACAGTGAAAGAAACTGACACTCTCCCTACCTACAGTTTTCTGTCCCTAGAAAAAATGTTTTTTTTAAGCACACTATAGCACAAGCACAAAACACACTGACACTCTCCCTACCTATCCTTCTTTTTCCCTAAACTAAAGGAATCCAGGTTAAGCAAGAAAGAAATAAAAGTCACTGTCCCTGCCTATGCTGCTCTATCCCTGCTCCGGAACACACTACACTAGGCCGCCGTGCTGGCGGCCTTTTATAGTGTGGGGCGTGTACTAAACACCCTCAGCAATAATTGGCCACAGGCATCCTGCCTGTGGCCAATCATTGCTCTCCTCGCTGCCGGCGCTGTGATTGGCCAAGCATGCGGGGTCACAGTGCATGCTTGGCCAATCACAGCGCCTGGATGACACTGCAATGGCGTAGTGCATTGTGGGCCGTTCGCGTCACTCGAATTTGGCGCGAACGGCCCAAATCGTTCGATCTTCGTCGAACGATCGAACAGCCGATGTTCGAGTCGAACGTATGTTCGACTCGAACACGAAGCTCATCCCTAGTCTTGGCAATCTTCTTATAGCCTAGGCCAGCAATGGTGAACCTTGGCACCCCAGATGTTTTGGAACTACAGTTCCCATGATGCTCAACTACACTACAGAGTGCATATGCATCATGTGAACTGTAGTTCCAAAACATCTGGGGTGCCAAGGTTTCGCCATCACTGGCCTAGGACATCTTCATGTCGAGTAACAATTCTTTTGTTCAGATCCTCAGAGAGTGAGAGCGATAACACCAAATTTAACACATCTGCTCCCCAGTCACACCTGAGACCTTGTAACAGTAACGGGTCACATGACACCGAGGAGGTAAAATGGCAAATTGAACCCAATTAATACATTTTCACTTAAGGGCGTACTCACTTTTTTTGCCAGCGGTTTAGACATTAATGGCTGTGTGTTTAGCTATTTTGAGGGGGCAGCAAATTTACACTGTTATACAAGCTGTACACTCACTACTTTACATTGTAGCAAAGTGTAATTTCCTCAGTGTTGTCACATGAAAAGATGTACCGTAATAAAATATTTACAAAAATGTGAGGGGTGTACTTACTTTTGTGAGAGACTGTACATTAAATATTATTAGAAAGATGGTAAATATTGAATAAGTTACTAAACATACAAGTTTGTTGGCAACAAGCAGTCATCTTGCTTCTAGTTTTGGTATGTATAATTTATGTCCCAATTCTTTTGGTTATATGTAAAGCACTAAAATACTGTGGCGCTAAATCAATAATCCACAATAATAAATCCACAAAATTAATGTGCACAAAAAACTTGTTAAAAAAAGTGAATGAGTTATAAGGAATCTCCAACAAGATAGGAAGTATATAAGTGCGTATCCAAGTGCAGGTAACAATGGCCTCTTATCCCAAAGCAAGGACCATATAGAACTCGATAGGTGTAAATACAGTGTTTTAATCCATAAAAATGCTTCCAGTGCTTGTCATTACCGTCCGTGATAGCACTCAAATTATTAAATTAGCCTCTTACTATCAGGAACATGCTGGCCATAGTGCAGCGGATGTTCAAGGGCAGAAGCAGAAGCAGGGGGCACATTTGCAACTGGGGCTTTTTCTCCAAGTGGGGCACTTCAGTGAATGCACAAAGCGAGGGAACACAAAACAGCTTGAAATTTACAACACAGGTATACTTGTTCACACGTTCAGCTCTTCCTCCCCCTTCTAAAATGCACTGTCTACCACTCCTCCTGACAGCTGTCTTCTATCCTTAAAGCGGAGGTACACCAAATTTTAATTTTTTTTAAAGTCAGCAGCTACAAATACTGCAGCTGCTGACTTTTAAAATAAGGACACTTACCTGTCCAGCGCACCCACGATGTCGGCACCCGAAGCCGATCTCTGCCTCGGCTCTCGGATGCTGCCGCCGCCATCTTGCGGCTTCACTTCCGGGTTCCCTACTGCGCATGCGCAAATCGCGCTGCGCAATGCCACTGGTCCCTGCTGTCTTCTGGGACCCGTGTGTCTCCCAGAAGACAGTGGGGGGGGGGCTCCGGACGTAGTGTAGACTCCCTCAGATAATGCGGGGATCTATGCCCGGAAGTGAGTGCAAATACCTCTTAGACAGGTATCTGCTCCCCCCCCCCTGAAAGGTGCCAAATGTGACACTGGAGGGGGGGAGGAATCTGGACAGTGGAGGTTCCATTTTTGTGTGGACCTCCGCTTTAATCTAACTCTCCTGCACACCTCTTCTCCACCCCACACCTTATATATATATCCCTCACTTCTGTCCTCTCCCTATTACTGCACTCACCAACTCCAGCTAATTCTAAATCCACACGCCCAATACTCCAAACCACTGGGGCATGTCCCTTCATATAAATCACATTCCCACATTACCTCCCTCACCCTTCTGCTTCTCCTATCCTCTGGTGATGTATCCCCAAACCATGTGCCTCCTTCATCTAACTGTGCTCAATGCATCCATTACCCTACACCCTCAGGCTGCAGCCGCAATGCACACAATCTAGTTCCCATTTCTCTTCTTCCCAAGACCAGACTCTCTTTATCCTGCACCCTTTGGAATGTTCGCTCTGCCTGTAACAAACTCACCTCCCTCCACGATCTCTTTTTCGGCAACTCATTTAATCTACTCGCCATTACCGAAACCTGGCTTCACGAATCCGACACTGCATCTTCTGCTGCTCTATTCTATGGTGGTCTTCTTTGGACTCACTCCCCCAGACCCAGTGGACGCAAAGGAGGGGGTGTTGGAATCCCTTTAGCCCCACATAGCACCTTTCAAGTACTTCACCCACCTCCCTCTCTGGCACTCTAATCATTTGAGGCGCACTGCATTTGTTTCTTCTCCCCAGTTTCTCTAAGGATAGCTGTGATCTACAGCCCCCCCGGTCCAGTATTATCCTTTCTTGAAGGCTTCTCTGCCTGGCTACCATACTTTCTCTTTTCTGAAATCCCCACAATAATTCTTGGGGACTTCAACATCCCTACTAATACTAACACTCCTGCAACTTCCAAACTTCTCAGTGTAACCTCCTCCTTTGAGAAGGGAGAAAGATATTGCGCTAAATAAAAGGAAAACAGAACAAAAAGCTGCTACACAACAATGTGACAAAAATTGCAAATGTGGTGAAAGTGAAAAATGTAGCGCTGGTGGATTGGGGAAACAAATGAATGTCTTGCTGGGTGAATAAAGTCACTGAAAGTGAAACAGTGAAAAATATAAACAGACCAACCAAAAAGATGAATGGGCTAATAAGTCCACATAAAAACAAAAATATAAAAAATAAATGTCCATCAGTGTAGCATATGAATGGACAGTGGAGAAAACAAACGTGCAGACATGTGGGTCATCATGGAAAATATTTATTTCGACTAAATGAAATGGATGGAATACTCTTACCGGAACCCGTGGATCTGCCTGTCAGTGACAGCAGATCATGCAAGCATGTGAACTGCAACAAGGAAACAGATCGACTTGTCTGACGACTCCTGTAGAGTTGGGGCCACGAACTTGGCCGTTGGGACTCAACAGTCCTCAGCTGTAGACCCTGGATGGGTGTCTCGGATGGATGGAGCGAACCCGAGCTCGCAGGGTGTCCACCCTGTTTCCAATCGATATTGAAAAGGTTTGGATGGAAAAGAACACCAAAGGGGTAAATGGACACGATGGAACGGCTCCAAAAACTTCCTCCAACACACATACAAGGAGAAAAAAAAAACAGGGCTCCAATGGTGCAGGTCAAAAAGTATGAAAAGGTTTTATTTGAAAAAAACAACAAAATTTGACATTAAAAGTGATCACGATATGACAAGATAAAAAAGGCAATATGGGGAGTGGTGTACCAAGCCCTACGCCTTTCGTCCGACTAGGACATCGATGCCCCAGTAGAAGTCCTAGTCGGACGAAACGTAAATAAATAAATAAATAAATAAGAGATATTATTAATTTCCTTTATCCTTTTCCTGTTTTCATTAGGGGTTCCTCTGGCTCTGCCCAGGCTCGCCGGCCGTCTCTGGTCCTCCCTTTTGGTATTTTACCTCTCGTCCTGTCTTCCTGGCAGAGTGAGGGGGCCATTTCCTGCCCGCTGTCCGTTGAATGGTGGGTTTCCACCTTCCCTGAGCGGGTGTTGCCCCCATCAATGTCCGCTAGGGGGTGGATTATTTCCGCCCATAGCGGCATCTTTTTCTCTGCCAGCGGCGTCCTGGATCGTCTCCGAACGCCGTGAACGTGCCCGCGCGCGCACTTCGGTCGCAGAGACGATGGGGGACACCGAGATTGCGATCCTCCAGAACGCCGAGGGAGTCACCATGGAAACCTCACCTTCGGCCTGCCATCAGAAGGTGAGTATGGGGCGGGTTCATCACTCACCTGTTGGACATCTGACATCATTAAACTCCCTACATAAGCCGTGGATGATCTGAATCCATTAGTCGATCCCCGGCTCTTGATTGATGTGGTTGTGTGCTTGCTGGCCTGCCAGATAAGGTAACCTTTACTCTCCTTTAAATTTTTAGAGGGAGTTCACCTGTTCTACCGTTCTAATTCATTAATTTTTATCTTCTTAGATCCATATAGGGACTATTTCATTGGTCCACCAATTCCATGCTTTGATAGTTTGGATGGTTTCTTCTCCACCAAGGTTAGCATCTTTATTACCATTTTTAATTTACATAGCCCGCTGCCACTCACTTTTTACTAAATTTTTTTCTATCACCTCATTATTTTCTTCTCTTTTTCTTCCACTTTTTCAGCACTTCACATGCCATTTTATACACATTCTTTCCTTCTCTTGTTCCCCACTGTCTCCTTCTCTCCCCCTCTCTCCCCTTCCCTTCCCTCACTTTTATCCCTTTCCTTTTCCTTGTTCTCACCCTATCCGTGTTCCTTTTCCTTTTCCCCTTGTCTTTCTCTTTTTCTTTCACACACATTTTTTTTCAATTTTTTTATTTATTAATTTTTTCAAGTTTTTCATTTTAATTTTATTTCATTCCATTTTTTTAATTTAATTTAATTTATTCATAATTTTTATAATTTATTTTTTATTTATTTTTTAGCTCACTACTTTTGTCTACACAGTCTCCTCCACACATATCATCACGCATCTATTTAAGCACTATCCCCTTTTCATATTCTTTTATCATCATCGCATTTATTTCATCACCATCCCCCCCTTTACATTCTTTTATCATCATACACACTAGTACATTCACACATAATTTTATTTTATATACCCATGTTTCACTCCCACCTCTTTAGCTCCCCCATCCCTCACTACCATCTTCACATTTTTCCTTTTCACTATTTCACACACTGTTTCACTTGTTCATTCACCTCACTTATTCAACACTCATTATCTGATATACCTTATTCACCCTTTTCTTTTTCTTTTTCCTCTCTCGTTCTTTTCCTTTTCTTTTTCCTTTCTTCCCTTTCTTTCCTCTCTTCCTTTCTTCTTTCCTCTTCGCCTGTAGGCCTATCACATAGGGTCTCCTTCTCACTTTTCCCGTTTCATACCATCCTATCAACTATTTAAATCTCCATTATGCCAGTTATAACAACAATATATAAAAGGGTGGTTTGACCACTACCAGCTTGCCACAACCCCTTCCCAATCATTTGATTATATCGCAATCATTTATATTCATACAATCGTACGATGTATGCATTTACTATCATTTTCATTGATGTCTTGCTATGATCCACTTCAGGTGTAATGGCCCCCCTTTTTCCGCGCCACGTCAGGCGCAGGATCTTGTTTTCCTGTGATGACTTCTTGTAAGTCAGGTACGACTCAGTGGGGTGTCCCATCAATTACTGGAGGTTCTTCTGCCAACCGACGAGCCGGATATGGGATCCTATGAGGATTCCCTTTTAAAAGGAAGGATATCTGGTCATGTGATCGTGTACAGAACAATCTGTTTGGTAAATATGTCAGAAACAATTTCATGATTGCTACTATTATGTTTTTTTCAAATTTCTTGTATGATTTATTAAATGCATTTTTCCTTACAGTTAACATATCTTCTGAAGAAGACCCTACAGGGTCGAAACGCGTCAAGATATATGTAGTCATTCACATTGCACTTTAGCAGCGATGTTACGTGTTACATAATGTTCATATTGTTTTGTACTCTTTATTCATTCATGTACCAGAGCTCATATCTTGATTCAATTTTACTGGTGTAAACTTTTGTTTCCCAAATAAATAATTTTTTTACCATACATGTATCCAATCTCTGCTGCCTTTGAAAACCCCAATTGGGGGAAACTTCCCATATCCCCAGGTGGGTGAGGTCAACCCCCCGTCTGCTATCACCTTATTACATAAGTAAACAATCCATAATTAGGTCTACAGGAGCTAACCTCGGAACAGCCAGCCACGGTGCCCATATTTTTTTGTTTTTTGTTTTGCACTACCCTTGTGCTGTTAGATGTATTTTTCCAGCCTGATAGTGTTGCCCATTTGCGCCAACCACTCCTTCACCGTAGGGGGGTCCGTTGACTTCCAATGTCTCAAAATTAATAGTCTAGCCTGGAAAAGAGCCCTAGCTATGGCTAGTCTAAAAGATTCCTCAGCAGGGATTTCGTCTATAATTCCCAGCAAACACAGTTTAGGGTGTTCTACTAACTGGATCTGAAATACACGGTTAAGAATCTTTACCTCCTCCCTCCAATAAATGTGCAGTTTGGGACATCTCCACAACATGTGGATCAGGTCGCCATTATCTCTCATGCATCTTGAGCAAGCTGGATCCTCCCTTACTCCCATTTTCACCAGTCTAGCCGGCGTATAATGGACCCGCAAAAGCACATACAATTGGGATAACCTTTGGGCCACATTTAAAGAACACAGGGGAACTGCCGCCAGAGATTCGTCCCATTGGTCTTCCTCAAATGCTCCTACATCTCTTTCCCACCTGGAGATCACTGTAGCGGTATTGTCTGGGAGGGTTTTGTTGAGTAACATAGAGTAGCTGCAGGAGATAAACCCCTTATGCTAAGTCACCTCCCACATATAGCTAAAAATTGGTGTGGGACTCTGTGTCCACGAGTCAATAACCAGTTGGACCTTAACCGAGTGTTGGAGTTGAAAATAATAAAACTGTATGGAAGCGGGGAGTGAAAATTCTATCTGGAGTGCATTAAAGGGGCGTAGCCTGCCATTCCTAAATATTTGATTCATATGAGTAATCACATAATGTTTCCATTTTGCTCCATATTGTAATTTCTTCATCTCCACGTACCGCCCATTCCCCCAAATGGGGCTAAACCTGGTGTATGCCTCGACATTTTGAACTGCCCTGACCTTGTTCCATACTTTCTGCATCAAATTGTATGTGGGGTAGGTCTTATTAGATTTGGCAAACTGTAATGCCTCCAGGCCCTCAGCAATCTCTCCCCCAGTGGTAATCCGCAGAAGCTGCGCAGTGGAGTCCACCAAGTTCAATACCGGATCTGTATCCGGGCCTATAACTCTGGCTATGTGTTGTAGTTGCGAGGCCAGATAGTAAAGCCATGGGTTTGGAAGAGCCAATCCACCTGCCTCTTTGGGACGCTGTAACTGTTCCAGTTTCACCCTGGCCGTAGAGTTGTGCCAAATGAGAGACCGGAAGAGTGAGTTAATAATGCGAAACTGCTTCAATGGAACAACCATCGGAGAGTTGTAAAGTATGTATAGGATCTGGGCATCAAGATGATTTTGATCAAGTTTATCCTGCCTACCGGGGAAATTTTCAATCTGGACCACCCCTTGACCCGGTCCCGACACCGGTTCAGCAACGGGGACAGGTTCAAGGTTAGATATTCCAGGGGATGTGGTGTAACCTGCACCCCTAAATATCTTTACTCAGAGGATACAGGAATGTCCATTTAGGGACCAAGCAAGTGGATCTCGTCTCTTATCCAACAGCATGAGGGAGGACTTGGTCCAGTTGATCACTAGGCCAGTGTAACGGGTGGGCCCGTGGAACCCAGAAGCTCTTAGAAAGTATGAGCCAGAAAATAATGGACATTCAGAATATGTCTTGGATTGCTTTAAAATGGGTCTGTAATATTAATCCACAATATTCCCCAGGATATAAGTAAAATAACTATTTACTGGTTGTTGATTCTGAACTCAACAGGTTCATTGAAAGATGTTAATGTCATCACCTCCAACCACCTGGCTGTCTGTGTAATGTAAATGATTCCAGGCTAACTTCTAAAAATCTTTTCATTGTGGATTGTGATAATTAACTCTGTAATTGTATAAAGGAATTAGGTAATTAGCTCATGTAAATTAGGTCTGGTCAAAGGTGTATTTATGATATTGTAAGGTAGCAGACAGCCAGTCTGGGAAATGTAAAGGTCATGCATATCAGTTATTTATGCTGTAAAGGGATTCGTTAATGAACTCACCTGTTGTCTGCTAAGGGATGTCATAATAGTGTGTATTGGGGGCTCGTTATGTAACCATTGTGTGATGTTGTGGGTGGAGTTGGGTCCTTGTTCATTAGATTACTGCAGTATACTTTTGGTGTATATAAGAGCCTATTTTCTCATTAAAGATTGTCAGACCTGCTGAGAACCTCAACACAGAGCGTTGTCTCGTTTGTGGAGGGAGAATTATTTGTATGGGGTCTTATTCGGCTTGTTGGAATGTCTGGTAGCTGTCGTGTGCTCAGGAATGGAATATCTTAAACGACGTTAACCCCTGTCGTTACAGCCAGAATAGTGGCCAAACTTCTGTATGACCCCCATGGCTTCTCTCAAGGAAGACGATGTGTCTCCCAGCAGGAGCATGGTGTCATCTGCGTACAGCATCAGCTTTTCATGCAACTCACCATATCTAAACCCCTGAATACCTGAGTTAGAGCAGATACAGGCCGCTAATGGCTCAATAGCGAGAGCAAACAAAAGTGGGGATAAAGGGCATCCCTGTCTCGTGCCTCAAAATAGGCTAAAGTACGGAGATACTCTTCCTGACTCTCTAATTGCTGCCTTCGGGGAGCTATACAGTAACTAAACCCAAGCAATATATTCCTCTTCTAAACCAAATTTGTGGAGGATGGCCCATAGATAAGACCACTCTATACTATCAAAGGCCTTGTGGGTGTCAAGTCATAGCAATGCTCTATCCCCCATGTTATCTGACCTAGACTGCTTTTTGAGAAATAACCTGCGTAGATTTATGGCAGTAGATTTCTGAGGCATAATCCCTGCCTGGTCAGAATGTATGATAGTGGATATCACATTGTTCAATCTGATGGCCAGCACATTTGCAAGTATCTTCACATCTGTCTGGAGAAGTGATATCGGCCTATAGGAGCCTGGGACTAAGGGATCCTTGCCGGGTTTTAGAAGCAAGACTATAATGGCTCTAGTCATAGAGGTCGGGAGGCACCTATTTGCTTTAGCTTCTTTAAACACCTCTAGCAATTTAGGCAGTAGGGTCTCGTCGTATTGCTTATACACCTCAGCAGGAACACCACCCCCCCGGCGCTTTGTAGTTGGGGAACATCCTGGTCGCCACCTGAAGCTCCTCCAATGCCAGAGGGGCATCCAGTTGTTGCCTTGCAGTATCCAACAAAGTCGGCAGTTCCACTTCCCTCAGATACGCCTGTAAAGAGTCCTCTGTGTAAGTTTGACGGGTTTGATATAGAGTAATAGGACACGAGCACCGACATAATTCCATCAGGCAAGATCGTTCTCCTGCCAGAGCCATTCCGCAGAGCACCAATGGATGGAGATGTCTGCTGTGATTGTGCTATTTTAGCCAAAAGGCGACCTGTAAGCTCCCCCTCCTCAGCTAGTTTGCTAAAAAATTGCTTCCGTTCCGCGGTAGCGGAAGTGAGACGACTGAGAGAATCGTGAGCTGACATCCATGCCTCCCTTCGGTTCTCCGTGGGATCGGAGATGAACACCACCTCCAGGTCAAGGATTAAATGTTCCACCCCCTTCCTATGTGCATGAGATGTCCTCTTGAATGCATTAATCTCTCTAATAAACATTCCTCTGAGAAAGGCCTTAAAGGTTTCCCACACCACTCCCGTCTCCGGATGCCCCACATGATCCTACCAGAAATCTACAATCTTCTTCCCTATCTGCGCTTGGGCTGTTAAAAGATTAAGCCAAAAGGCATTCAGTTTCCATGGGGCCCTAGACAGTGTCGAAGGGGGGCACACCTTCAGATTAAGAACCAGTGGGGAATGGTCTGAAATCCCCCTGAGTGCATACCTAATCTCTGACACCGATCGGACAGCAGCGTCCGAACAGAGGCACAGATCAATGCGGGATAAAGATAAGTGGGTCTTAGAAAAGCATGAGAATTGTCTTTCCCCAGGGTTTTTACTCCTCCATGGATCATACCAGCCTATTAATTTACAAGCCGACCTCGATGCCCTGTCTAATTGGGCGACTATGTGGCAGATGAGGTTTAATGTTGATAAATGTAAAGTTATGCACTTGGGGGCTAAGAATATGAATGTATCATACATACTAGGGGATCCGTAGTGGAGAAGGATCTGGGGGTTTTGGTAGATCATAAGCTCAATAATGGCATGCAATGCCAAGCTGTGGTTTCCAAAGCGAGCAAAGTCCTTTCTTGTATTAAGAGAGGTATGGACTCCAGAGAGAGAGACATCATTTTGCCTCTGTACAAATCATTAGTAAGGCCTCATCTGGAATACGCAGTTCAGTTTTGGGCACCAGTTCTCAAAAAGCATATCGGGGAACTGGAGAAAGTGCAGAGAAGGGCAACCAAACTGATAAGAGGCATGGAGGAGCTCAGCTATGAAGAAAGATTAGAGGAACTGAATTTATTCACTCTTGAGAAGAGGAGAATAAGGGGGGATATGATTAACATGTACAAATATATAAGGGGTCCATATAGTGAACTTGGTGATGAGTTATTCACTTTACGGTCAATAGTGATGAGCCGAACACCCCCGGGTTCGGTTCGCACCAGAACCCACGAACGGACCGAAAGTTCGTACGAACATTAGAACCCTATTAAATACAATGGATGCGAACGTTCGAATTCTAAAGTGCTAATTATAACAACTATTGTGCATGTTATTGTCCTAAAAAGGGTTTGGGAACCCGGGTTCTGCACCAGGGGACATGTATCAATGCAAAAAGAAGTTTTAAAAACGGTCGTTTTCGGGAGCAGTCATTTTAATGATGCATAAAGTGAAAAAAAAAAGTCAAATATTCCTTTAAATATCGTACCTGGGGGGTGTCTAAAGTATGCCTGTGAAGTGCCACGTGTTTCCCGTGTTTAGAACTGTCCCTGCACAAAATGACACTTCTAAAGGAAAAAAAAGCCATTTAAAACTGCTTGCGGCTTTAATGTAATGTCTGGTCCCGGTAATATGGATGAAAATCTTTAAGAAAAATGGCATAGCTACCCCATGACCCCCCCCCCTACCCCAGCCCATTACAAGCCCCTTTGGGTCTTGTATGGATATTAAGGGGAACCCCGCACATAAAATAAAAAAGGCCCTATATACTCTGAACAGCCGTATACAGGCGGTGCATACAAGACAGGGACTGTAGGTTTGTTCTTATGTAGAATCTGTTTGTAATTTTGAACAGGTACATTGTTGAAGTGTAGCTCCAGCCCAAAAATCTATTTTTAAGCTTTTTGGAAAACATAGGTAAGGGTTATCACCCCTGTAACATTTGTTTTGCTGTCTGTGCCCCTGTTCAGAACATTTCACCTCACTTTCCGTCCCAATGACAACTGTTTTTGAAATGTGGTGTTTTTCTTGAAACAAGGATTGCTGATAAAGCATCAGTACAGAGGAGACACCTTTCTCCCATATTTATTCTTACAGGAGAGAATTTTCCTTCCTAGTGGTAGATTTCCTCTCACTTCCTGTTGTCTTCTTGCGTTTGCAAGTAGGAGTCGTTTGTAAGTTGGATGTTTGAAAGTAGGGACCTGCCGTATATACTCTGCAGAAATAGGCCCCTTAGTTGTTGGTGTTGGCACAACACTGTAAGCACTCACAGTTACTCTTGGTTGGTGCTGGAACGCCCTGCTGTCAACTATTATATCAGGAATTTTAATTACATATAATTGTTGAACAGTGGTAGTAAAAATTGGGCCTTTGATGGTGGTGCTGGTGCCACAACACTGTAAGCCCTGACAGTTACTCTTGGTGGGTGCAGCAATGGGCCCTGCTGTGAATTATTAGATCAAGAATTGTAATTGCATGCCCCTGTTGAACAGGGGCTGAAAAATTGGGCCTTTCGTGGTGGTGGTGGTGGTGTTGCCACAACACTGTAAGCCCTCAGAGTTACTCTTGGTGGGTGCAGGAATGGGCCCTGCTGTGAATTATTAGATCAAGAATTGTAATTACATGCCCCTTTTGAACAGGGGCTGAAAAATTGGGCCTTTCGTGGTGGTGGTGGTGGTGGTGGCGTTGCCACAACACTGTAAGCCCTCAGAGTTACTCTTGGTGGGTGCAGCAATGGGCCCTGCTGTGAATTATTAGATCAAGAATTGTAATTGCATGCCCCTGTTGAACAGGGGCTGAAAAATTGGGCCTTAGGCACTGGTGCCACAACACTCCAACCCCTCACAGATACTGTACTTGGAGCACAGCAATGAGCCCTGTTGCAAAGTATTGCTTCAAAAATTGTAATGACACGCCCCTGTTAAACAGGGGCTGAAAAATTGGGCCTTAGCCACTGGTGGCGGCACTCATAAACAAAAATGATCTTCCAAGCTATCATCATCAATCGTATCATTGAGGACTCGGAGGAGGAGGATAGCCAGTCAACATAACAGCACAGGCACTCAGCATCAGCATCAGTCTTGAAGGGATGTGACATGTTAAAATCAATTAGTCTGTTATATCAGCATCAGGTGTGTGGTAGCTGGTGGTGATCCAAGACTGGTTCATCTTGATGAAAGTCAGTCGATCAACCGAGTCGGTGGACAGGCGCACCCTGTGATCCGTGACAAATCCTCCAGCAGCACTGAATGTGCGTTCCGAAAGAACGCTGGATGCAGGACAGGCCAGTAGCTCAATTGCATACTGTGCAAGCTCTGGCCAGTGATCCATCCTCAAGACCCAGTAAGCCAGAGGATTTTCGGTGGGGAAGGTGTCCAAGTCTGACCTTGCCCCTAGATATTCCTGCACCATGTTTATCAGACGCTGGCGATGGTTGCTGGAACCGATCATACTTTGGGGCTGCGGACTAAAGAATTGTCTGAACGCATCGGTCAGACGGCCACCTTCCCCACCGCTCCTTCTTTGACTGGCCGAAGCCTCAGCAACTCGTTGTCCAGGACCAGGAGTTTGTAACCTCCCAGTCTCTGGGAACGCGTTGCACAGACCTTTCTGCAAGGCCTCCCGAAGTTGTCTCATCCTCTGCTCCCTCTGCGAAGGTAACATAAGGTCCGCAACCTTACCCTTGTACCGTGGATCAAGGAGAGTGGCCAGCCAGTAATGGTCCCTCTCCTTGATCCGAAGAATACGAGGATCCTTCCGCAGACTTTGAAGGATCAGGGAGGCCATGCAGCGTAGGTTTGCTGAGGCATTCGCTCCGGAGTCCTCTGGGTCACTAAGGACGACATGATCCGCAGCCACCTCCTCCCAGCCACGTACAAGTCCACTGGTTTCTTGGGACTGTAAATCATCCCTAAAAGACTGCTGCTGATGATGCTGAGTGCCAGCCTCCACCTCCATGCTGACACAATCCTCCTCCTCCTCCTCCTCCTCTTCCTCTTCCTGTGCGATGGGTGGGACAGAAGGAACACTGTCTGGGTAAAGGGGGCCTTGAGAGGCAAGGAAGTCCTCCTCTTCCTGCCTCTGTTCTGCCTCAAGTGCCCTGTCCATTATTCCACGCAGCGTGTGCTCCAACAGGTGGACAAGAGGTACAGTGTCACTGATGCATGCACTGTCACTGCTCACCATCCTCGTGGCCTCCTCAAATGGTGCCAGGACAGTGCATGCATCCCTGATCATGCCCCACTGGCGTGGAGAAAAAAAACCAAGCTCCCCTGACCCTGTCCTGGTGCCGTAGTCGCACAGGTACTCATTGATGGCCCTCTGCTGCGTGTGCAGCCGCTGCAGCATGGCCAACGTTGAGTTCCACCTGGTGGGCATGTCACATATAAGGCGGTTCTTGGGCAGGTTCAACTCCTTTTGCAGCTCAGCCAGGCGAGCACTGGCATTATAAGATCTGCGGAAATGCACACAGACTTTCCTGGCCTGCCTCAGGACATCCTGTAAGCCCGGGTACCTGCCCAAGAACCGCTGCACCACCAGGTTAAGGACGTGAGCCACACAGGGCACATGGGTCAGTTGTCCCTGTCGGAGGGCGGAGAGGAGGTTGGTGCCATTGTCGCAAACCACCATTCCTGGCTTAAGCTGGCGTGGCGTCAACCACCTCTCGGCCTGGCCCTGCAGAGCAGACAGGACCTCTGCCCCAGTGTGGCTTCTGTCCCCCAAACACACCAGCGCAAGCACGGCATGGCATCTTTTTGCCTGCGTACTTGCGTAGCCCCGTGAACGGCTACGGAGCACCGCTGGTTCATAGGACAAACCACAGGAAGAGGCCATGGAGGAAGAAGAAGAGGAGGGGGTGGAGGAGAGAGGTGTGTCACAACCAGTAGTAGCATTTTGGAGGCGTGGCGGTGGAACAACCTCCAACACTACTGCACCTTGTCCTGCATCCTTCCCAGCTGCCAAAAGAGTGACCCAATGGGCCGTGAAAGAAAGGTAACGTCCCTGTCCATGCCTGCTGGACCATGAGTCAGCGGTAATATGCACCTTACCGCTGACCGCCCTGTCCAGCGAGGCCAAGACATTGCCTTCCACATGCCGGTAGAGAGCCGGAATAGCCTTCCGTGAGAAAAAGTGGCGTTTGGGAACCTGCCACTGAGGAACCGCACATTGCACAAACTCACGGAAGGGGGCCGAGTCTACCAACTGAAAAGGCAGCAGTTGAAGCGCTAGCAATTTAGCCAAGCTAGCATTCAACCGCTGGGCATGTGGATGGCTGGGAGTGAACTTCTTTCGACGGTCCAGCAGCTGGGGCAGTGAAATTTGCCTGCTAGAATCGGACGTCGGTGTACTGCTAGCAGAGTGGCCGCAAGTACTTGGCTGTGACACACCTAATTCTACACCTTCATTCCTCTCAGTGCATGTTTCAGAGAGGACTGAAGTTATAGTGGGGTTGGAGATCCCAGCTGATGCGGTGCAAGGAGAGGTCCACTTTGTTCTTTGGTGTGGGTCTTTGAGGTAGGCTTGCCAACGAGCTGCATGGCAGGTCAACATATGTCTGGTCAGGCATGTGGTACCCAAGCGGCTGATGTTTTGGCCACGCGATATACGCTTGAGACATATGTTGCAAACAGCAGCTGTGCGATCTGATGCACTAGCCTCAAAAAAGGCCCACACCAAGGAACTTTTTGAATGACGGGCAGAGGCAGCGCCCTGCACAGGCGGAGCTCTGCGGTGTGATTCCGTCGGTGTACTGCCCTTACGCTGGCCACCAAAGGGCATCCTGCCTCGTTGGAGATGTGCCTCCTCCTCATCCTCCTCCTCCTCCTCTCTCCTATTAGGCACCCACGTGGAGTCAGTGACCTCATCATCCCCTCCCTCCTCATCACTGGAGCCAATCTGGCAGTATGCTGCAGCTGCTGGAACATGACTGCCAGATTGGTGTCCTTCTTGAGCATCCCCTCTGTCTGCTCTCACGCTACTGCCTTCCTGTAGCTGGGTTTCATCATCAGACCCTTCGAAACGCTGGGCATCCTCCTGGAGCATGTACCCAACACTGTGCTCAAACAGTTCGGGGGACTCCTCAGGAGGAGGACATGGTGGGTCTAGGGAAGGAGTGACTGATGATGAGTCTGACATTGATACCAGGGAAGAGGACGCTTTGGCAGCTGCTTTGCCAGTACCCTGAGCCTGGGTGAGAGAGGATGAGGAGGAGGAGGAGGGCTTGGTCATCCACTCTACCAAGTCTTCGGCATGATGTGGCTCAACATGTCCAGCTGCCGAAAAGAAGGACAAGCGTGTCCCATGGCCATGTGCTGATGACAATGCACCGCGTCCACGACCAGCACTGTTGCCCCCAGACACAGAGCCTGCTTGCCCTCTTTTATTGCCTCCTGACTGTCTGCCTCTCCTTGTTTGCCTTCCATACATTCTAATAGATGGCCTGCAGGGAGATGGGAAAAAAGCAATAAGGGCTACCTTCAGGTGTCCTTCTCTGTCCCTTTACTTAAGGATTTCTAAATATGGTTGAGGATTATTGCTTTTGCACAGAATAGCACAACGACAATTTCCCTGACTGTCCAAAAAACAAGGATTTCAAAGATGGTTGATGAGGAATGCTTTGGCACACTATAGCACAAGGAGAATTCCCCTCACTTTCCTTCTTTGTCCCTAGAAACAAGGACTGGCACAGTGAAAGAAACTGACACTCTCCCTACCTACAGTTTTCTGTCCCTAGAAAAAATGTTTTTTTAAAGCACACTATAGCACAAGGAGAATTCCCCTCACTTTCCTTCTTTGTCCCTAGAAACAAGGACTGGCACAGTGAAAGAAACTGACACTCTCCCTACCTACAGTTTTCTGTCCCTAGAAAAAATGTTTTTTTAAAGCACACTATAGCACAAGGAGAATTCCCCTCACTTTCCTTCTTTGTCCCTAGAAACAAGGACTGGCACAGTGAAAGAAACTGACACTCTCCCTACCTACAGTTTTCTGTCCCTAGAAAAAATGTTTTTTTAAAGCACACTATAGCACAAGGAGAATTCCCCTCACTTTCCTTCTTTGTCCCTAGAAACAAGGACTGGCACAGTGAAAGAAACTGACACTCTCCCTACCTACAGTTTTCTGTCCCTAGAAAAAATGTTTTTTTAAAGCACACTATAGCACAAGGAGAATTCCCCTCACTTTCCTTCTTTGTCCCTAGAAACAAGGACTGGCACAGTGAAAGAAACTGACACTCTCCCTACCTACAGTTTTCTGTCCCTAGAAAAAATGTTTTTTTAAAGCACACTATAGCACAAGGAGAATTCCCCTCACTTTCCTTCTTTGTCCCTAGAAACAAGGACTGGCACAGTGAAAGAAACTGACACTCTCCCTACCTACAGTTTTCTGTCCCTAGAAAAATGTTTTTTTAAAGCACACTATAGCACAAGGAGAATTCCCCTCACTTTCCTTCTTTGTCCCTAGAAACAAGGACTGGCACAGTGAAAGAAACTGACACTCTCCCTACCTAGAATTTTCTGTCCCTAGAAAAAAAAGTTTTTTTAAAGCACACTATAGCACAAGGAGAATTCCCCTCACTTTCCTTCTTTGTCCCTAGAAACAAGGACTGGCACAGTGAAAGAAACTGACACTCTCCCTACCTACAGTTTTCTGTCCCTAGAAAAAATGTTTTTTTAAAGCACACTATAGCACAAGGAGAATTCCCCTCACTTTCCTTCTTTGTCCCTAGAAACAAGGACTGGCACAGTGAAAGAAACTGACACTCTCCCTACCTACAGTTTTCTGTCCCTAGAAAAAATGTTTTTTTAAAGCACACTATAGCACAAGGAGAATTCCCCTCACTTTCCTTCTTTGTCCCTAGAAACAAGGACTGGCACAGTGAAAGAAACTGACACTCTCCCTACCTAGAATTTTCTGTCCCTAGAAAAAAATGTTTTTTTAAAGCACACTATAGCACAAGGAGAATTCCCCTCACTTTCCTTCTTTGTCCCTAGAAACAAGGACTGGCACAGTGAAAGAAACTGACACTCTCCCTACCTACAGTTTTCTGTCCCTAGAAAAAATGTTTTTTTAAAGCACACTATAGCACAAGGAGAATTCCCCTCACTTTCCTTCTTTGTCCCTAGAAACAAGGACTGGCACAGTGAAAGAAACTGACACTCTCCCTACCTACAGTTTTCTGTCCCTAGAAAAAATGTTTTTTTAAAGCACACTATAGCACAAGGAGAATTCCCCTCACTTTCCTTCTTTGTCCCTAGAAACAAGGACTGGCACAGTGAAAGAAACTGACACTCTCCCTACCTACAGTTTTCTGTCCCTAGAAAAAATGTTTTTTTAAAGCACACTATAGCACAAGGAGAATTTCCCTCACTTTCCTTCTTTGTCCCTAGAAACAAGGACTGGCACAGTGAAAGAAACTGACACTCTCCCTACCTACAGTTTTCTGTCCCTAGAAAAAATGTTTTTTTAAAGCACACTATAGCACAAGGAGAATTCCCCTCACTTTCCTTCTTTGTCCCTAGAAACAAGGACTGGCACAGTGAAAGAAACTGACACTCTCCCTACCTACAGTTTTCTGTCCCTAGAAAAAATGTTTTTTTAAAGCACACTATAGCACAAGGAGAATTCCCCTCACTTTCCTTCTTTGTCCCTAGAAACAAGGACTGGCACAGTGAAAGAAACTGACACTCTCCCTACCTACAGTTTTCTGTCCCTAGAAAAAATGTTTTTTTAAAGCACACTATAGCACAAGGAGAAATCCCCTCACTTTCCTTCTTTGTCCCTAGAAACAAGGACTGGCACAGTGAAAGAAACTGACACTCTCCCTACCTACAGTTTTCTGTCCCTAGAATTTTTTTTTTTTAAAGCACACTATAGCACAAGGAGAATTCCCCTCACTTTCCTTCTTTGTCCCTAGAAACAAGGACTGGCACAGTGAAAGAAACTGACACTCTCCCTACCTACAGTTTTCTGTCCCTAGAAAAAATGTTTTTTTAAAGCACACTATAGCACAAGGAGAATTCCCCTCACTTTCCTTCTTTGTCCCTAGAAACAAGGACTGGCACAGTGAAAGAAACTGACACTCTCCCTACCTACAATTTTCTGTCCCTAGAAAAAATGTTTTTTTAAAGCACACTATAGCACAAGGAGAAATCCCCTCACTTTCCTTCTTTGTCCCTAGAAACAAGGACTGGCACAGTGAAAGAAACTGACACTCTCCCTACCTACAGTTTTCTGTCCCTAGAAAAAATGTTTTTTTAAAGCACACTATAGCACAAGGAGAATTCCCCTCACTTTCCTTCTTTGTCCCTAGAAACAAGGACTGGCACAGTGAAAGAAACTGACACTCTCCCTACCTACAGTTTTCTGTCCCTAGAAAAAATGTTTTTTTAAAGCACACTATAGCACAAGGAGAATTCCCCTCACTTTCCTTCTTTGTCCCTAGAAACAAGGACTGGCACAGTGAAAGAAACTGACACTCTCCCTACCTACAGTTTTCTGTCCCTAGAAAAAATGTTTTTTTAAAGCACACTATAGCACAAGGAGAAATCCCCTCACTTTCCTTCTTTGTCCCTAGAAACAAGGACTGGCACAGTGAAAGAAACTGACACTCTCCCTACCTACAGTTTTCTGTCCCTAGAAAAAATGTTTTTTTAAAGCACACTATAGCACAAGGAGAATTCCCCTCACTTTTCTTCTTTGTCCCTAGAAACAAGGACTGGCACAGTGAAAGAAACTGACACTCTCCCTACCTACAGTTTTCTGTCCCTAGAAAAAATGTTTTTTTAAAGCACACTATAGCACAAGGAGAATTCCCCTCACTTTCCTTCTTTGTCCCTAGAAACAAGGACTGGCACAGTGAAAGAAACTGACACTCTCCCTACCTACAGTTTTCTGTCCCTAGAAAAAATGTTTTTTTAAAGCACACTATAGCACAAGGAGAAATCCCCTCACTTTCCTTCTTTGTCCCTAGAAACAAGGACTGGCACAGTGAAAGAAACTGACACTCTCCCTACCTACAGTTTTCTGTCCCTAGAAAAAATGTTTTTTTAAAGCACACTATAGCACAAGGAGAATTCCCCTCACTTTCCTTCTTTGTCCCTAGAAACAAGGACTGGCACAGTGAAAGAAACTGACACTCTCCCTATCTACAGTTTTCTGTCCCTAGAAAAAATGTTTTTTTAAAGCACACTATAGCACAAGGAGAAATCCCCTCACTTTCCTTCTTTGTCCCTAGAAACAAGGACTCGCACAGTAAAACACACTGACACTCTCCCTACCTATCCTTCTCTTTCCCTAAACTAAAGGAATCCAGGTTAAGCAAGAAAGAAATAAATGTCACTGTCCCTGCCTATGCTTGTCTTTCCCTGCTCCGGAACACACTACACTAGGCCGCCGTGCTGGCGGTCTTTTATAGTGTGGGGCGTGTACTAAACACCCTCAGCAATAATTGGCCACAGGCATCCTGCCTGTGGCCAATCATTGCTCTCCTCGCTGCCGGCGCTGTGATTGGCCAAGCATGCGGGGTCACAGTGCATGCTTGGCCAATCACAGCGCCTGGATGACACTGCGATGGCGTAGTGCATTGTGGGCCGTTCGAGTCACTCGAATTTGGCGCGAACGGCCCAAATCGTTCGATCTTCGTCGAACGATCGAACAGCCGATGTTCGAGTCGAACGTATGTTCGACTCGAACACGAAGCTCATCCCTAAGGGTCAACACAGAGAACAAGGGGGCACTCTTTACGTCTAGAAGAAAAAAGATTTCATCTCCAAATGCGGAAAGGTTTCTTCACAGTAAGAGCTGTGAAAATGTGGAACAGACTCCCTGCAGAGGTGGTTCTGGCCAGCTCAGTAGATTGCTTTAAGAAAGGCCTGGATACTTTCCTAAATGTACATAATATAACTGAGTACTAACAGTTCTAGGTAAAGTTGATCCAGGGTAAATCCGATTGCCTCTCGGGGGATCAGGAAGGAATTTTTTCATTGGATCATGCTCTGCTGGGGTTTTTTGCCTTCCTCTGGATCAACTGTGGGTATAGAATTGGGTATATGGGATTGCACGATATTTTTTTATTTTATTTTAGTTATTTTTTTATGGTTGAACTGGATGGACTTTGTCTTTTTTCAACCTGACTAACTATGTAACTATGTAACTATGTAACTATTACATTGACCATTTTTTTTAAGGCTGTACGTCTCACTCCTCTCCCCTGCACCGCTGGAGGGTGTTTGTTTAACAAGGGGGCTAGGTAGCAATTGAAACCACCCAGGATTGGAGTTGAGCGGACACCTGGATGTTCGGTTTCGACGGGTTCGGCCGAACTTCGCAAAAAAGTTCGAGTTCGGGACCCGAACTTGACCCCGAATCCGAACCCCATTGAAGTCAATGGGGACCCGAACTTTTGAGGACTAAAATGGCTCTAAAAAAGTAATGGAAAGGGCTAGAGGGCTATAAATCGCAGCAAAATGTTGTTAAGAGCATGTCAAGTGCTTTGCAAACAAATGTGGATAGGGAAATAGCTTAAAATAACATAAAATACATAAAAATAAAAAATAATAATCTTGACCTAGGAGGACGAGGTCCATATGGAGTAGAAGGTTGAGGTGGCGGTGGATGTGGCGGTGTAGGTGGAAGCGGCGGTGGAGGAGGGCGAGGTAGCCAACACTGGTTTTTGTTTTCAATTTTTTTTTTTTTTTAAATTAGGGTACACCCAGGGCCGTCTTTACCGCAGGGCAAACCGGGGCAGCTGCCCAGGGCCCTGTCACTGTTTGGAGCCCAAGGCAGAGCTGCCATTAAGCCCGCGTGCTGCCTGCAAATCAGCGCTGAAAACCCCCACACACACAGTCTGTCACTGTCAGCGCGATGCGCGCACAGTGCCAGTGCTGCATTTTTTCAATGGAGGAGCTGGCTGCGGGTGGGCGGGGCCTTGAGCGTCACTGATGCTCTGGCCGCGCCCCTTGCTATGCGTGCCCCTTACAGTCACTGCTGCCTGCCTGGTGACATCACGACGAGGAGAGCGGAGCCCCAACATTCGGATTCCTCCTGCTTGCACCTAAGCTCCGCCCCCAACTCCGCCCCCTGACTCTGGGTCTTCCCTGAAGGTGAAGGCTGTTCCGGCCGCTGGAAAAAAGGTAGGAGAAATGCTCCCTGCACTGCCCTGAGTAACTCATGGTCACTCTGCTCCCTCCCATACACAGTCATGCTGTACAGTCCCCCCATACTACCCTCCAATACCCCCCAATATACTGCCCTCCACTAACACACCTCCCATTATGCTGCCCTCCAATAACACCCCTCCCATTATACTGCCCTCCACTACCACCCCTCCCATCATACTACCCTCCACTAACACCCCCCATCATACTGCCCTCCACTAACACCCCTCCCATTATACTGCCCTCCACTAACCCCCCTCCCATTATACTGCCCTCCACTAACACCCCTCCCATTATACTGCCCTCCACTAACACCCCTCCCATTATACTGCCCTCCACTAACACCCCTCCCATTATACTGCCCTACACTAACACCCCTCCCATTATACTGCCCTCCACTAACACCCCTCCCATTATACTGCCCTCCACTACCCCCCCCTCCCATTATACTGGAGGCCACTAACACCCCTCCCATTATACTGCTTTCATTTGAATGGGCTGCCATGCCTGCGTTTCCTGCAAAAAAAAGTGCATGTGTCATGAAATAGGCTGAACACACGGCACACCTATGCCCATCAAGCAATGAAATACAGCACTGTCTGTCCATTTTGCTTTTGCACCATGTGACTTATCTGCAGTTCCTGCACCGGCAAACTTGCTGCATTTTTAGATGTTTAGGTCACGCTTTTAAAAACACAGTGCATTTGTGTGTGCAGGAACTGCAGGTAAGTTGCATGGTGCAAAAGCAGAATGGATTTCAAGGAAACTGCATTTTTAAAATGCTGCATGCACCTTTTTTTCTGCTGGAAACAAAGGCATGGCAGCCCATTCAAATGAATAGGCTGCTGTGCCTGCGCAAATGAGGGCCGCCAAAACACATACATGTGAACCAGCCAGGCCCAAAATAAGCTGGAGGGGGGGGGGGGGAGCCCAAAACAAATGTTTGCCCAGGGCCCAAACCATATTAAAGACAGCCCTGGGTACACCCCAAAAGAGTGAGAAAGATCAAACATACAACAATGGCTGGGTAAGGCCGGTATACATGTCTATTCTGCACAAGGTACGGACAAGTCCTGCAGGTGCCAACTCTGATCTTTCAGCAGTAGACTGGGTGGGAGACAATGTGAAGGAACTGGAGGCACTGTCAGCAACCCAATCTACTATCGCCTGTACTTGTCCTGGCCTCAACATTCGTAGAGCCGCATTAGGCCCGACCAAATACCGCTGCAGGCTCTGTCACCTACTCGCACCTGAGGAAGGTGTTTTACTTGTGCGTGTAGCTGGCACAGATCGACCACGTCCTCTCCCTGCAACAGGAGCTCCACCAGCAGCACCACGACGGGGCCACGTCCCTTATTTGACGTTCTCCTCATATTTCTCAAATTTAGGATCTTGCCCTAAATGGGTGTTTTTTGAATAGCAGAATAGAGCAACAGTATCTAAAGGGTGTATCTCACAGGTACAGATATGCAGAAAATGCACCCAAATTTTTTTTGCCACGTAAATTATTCTTTTTTTGAATAGCAGAATAGGAGAACAGTATCTAAAGTGTGTATCTCACACGTACAGATATGCGGAAAACGCACAAATTTTTTTTTTATTTGCCCTAAATAAAAGCACAATAGAACAGTATCTAAATGGTCATAAAAAAGTGGGGGGGGGGGGGATAATGCGCTAATGTGTGATAATACTAAATAAACATACAGTGACAAAAGTGACAAAAATATGAATAAAGTGCAGGAAAAAGTGCATATCAAAATATCACAATCTCTCTAACCATAATGAAAGAGAAATGAATAATCTATATCCAATAAATAAAATTAGTATAAACACCAGTGCAATAACATGCAAATCAGTGAACCTGAACAAATGAACACACTGAACGTAATGGTTCAATAATGCAATGGTGAAATATTGTATGAGCTCATAAAGTCCATAGATAAATAATATAGGTGAACAAATAGGTGTAGTCCTTAATGAAGATCAGGGTCTTCTAGGTAGGATTCCAATTGGAGTATTGAACCACTGTTATATCCTCCACCTGTCTCTCAATATGCTCACCTCAATGAGGAATAAAACTGGCTTAGTAAGGGGTCTTGTCTTTCTCTTTTAATCTTCTCCACTCAGATAGCCAAAACAATCTGACCACCACCAATCACGCTATCTGCAAATGGAAAGGGGGGGTGGAGCAGACCTCCAAACCAGGGTCCAGCGGGGGAAGAGACAAGAAACCTCCAATGGTGTAGTAATATAGTAAAAAAGTATAGGGTTTATTAAGAATAAGAGGGTGGACTCTTACATCACAACAAAAAGATATAGGCAAATACAGAGAATTGCGGCGTGCAAAGCGCCGTCTTACTGTAGTTCTGCTGTTTGTGATCCTGGATGTGATGCCGCAATCCTTTCTACACCATTGGAGGTTTCTTGTCTCTTCCCCCGCTGGACCCTGGTTTGGAGGTCTGCTCCCCCCCCCTTTCCATTTGCAGATAGCGTGATTGGTGGTGGTCAGATTGTTTTGGCTGAGTGGAGAAGATTAAAAGAGAAAGACAAGACCCCTTACTAAGCCAGTTTTATTCCTCATTGAGGTGAGCATATTGAGAGACAGGTGGAGGATATAACAGTGGTTCAATACTCCAATTGGAATCCTACCTAGAAGACCCTGATCTTCATTAAGGACTACACCTATTTGTTCACCTATATTATTTATCTATGGACTTTATGAGCTCATACAATATTTCACCATTGCATTATTGAACCATTACGTTCAGTGTGTTCATTTGTTCAGGTTCACTGATTTGCATGTTATTGCACTGGTGTTTATACTAATTTTATTTATTGGATATAGATTATTCATTTCTCTTTCATTATGGTTAGAGAGATTGTGATATTTTGATATGCACTTTTTCCTGCACTTTATTCATATTTTTGTCACTTTTGTCACTGTATGTTTATTTAGTATTATCACACATTAGCACATTATCCCCCCCCCCCACTTTTTTATGACTTGTTTATGTGTAGAGTGAACACAGATCGATTTTGCAGCCATTGTTTTTTACCTCAGTTTCATTTATTTACTCTTTATTAGCGCCAAAGACACACATTCACAGTATCTAAATGGTGTATCTCATACATACAGCAGATATGCAGAAAAGGCACCAAAAAAAAATGTAGTTGATCCAAATTATTATTTTTGGAATAGCACAATAGAACAGTATGTATGTAAAGGGTGTATCCACACGTACAGCAGATATGCAGAAAATGCACCAAAAAAAATGTATTTGCCCTAAATATATATTTTTTGAATAGCACAATAGAACAGTATGTATGTAAAGGGTGTATCTCACACGTACAGCAGATATGCAGAAAACGCACCAAAAAAATGTATTTGCCCTAAATATTTTTTTTTTGAATAGCACAATAGGAGAACAGTATATAAAGGGTGTATCTCACAGTAACATATGCAGTGCTGGTGCACTGAGCTTGCATAAAATTCCCGCCGGCGCCAACCTAACTAACAGACGGATAAAAGTTAGGTTTTCTCTGGCACTGGGCTCAGGGCAGGGTAAAATGATTGTGCACTACACCCACACAACACAATCAAGGTAGATCGCTGAGTAATTTGATTTCTGAATCAGGACTCCTATCTAATTCTCTCCCTAAAAAGCAGCAGACAGCAACCTTTCCCTACGCTTTCTGAAGCAGAGTAATTTGATTTCTGAATCAGGAGGACTCCTATCTAATTCTCTCCCTAAAAAGCAGCAGCAGCAGCAGCAACCTTTCCCTACACTAACTAATACAGAGTGACGTGCTGTGCTTTGTGCCTCTAGCTTATATAGAGGCTGGGTCACATGCTGCACTGGCCAATCACAGTTATGTCATTAGTAGGCATGGCTGTGATGGCTTCTAAGGGCACACGAGTTAACAAATGTTGATTGGCTGCCCTGCAGCTCGCCATTACATTGCCGAACACCGAACCCGAACATACAGTTCAGGTTCGCTCAACCCTACCCAGGATATACATTGGCACATCCGGATGACCCAGCTGGTACTCCAGTACCACCTTTAACTCCTGATGGTTATAAGGAGGTGGAATATACACAAATGCAAGTATTCACTTAAAGGAAAGCAGACTGCAGTACAAAATGACGTATCTCCCTTCCCCATCCACCACAGAGTCAAGTTCCTGATAGTCAAGTGATCCATGTATCAAAACACTCACCCCCCCATTAAAATTAGGTGTGAGTAGAGTGATAAATCTTACCCACCCACCGGTAATTCAGGCAAGATAGGGAATCAGACATGAGGTGCGTCTCCTGCAAAGCACAGATAGCAGGGAGATATTTGCGCGAAGAGGTAGATACCATGGCCCACTTGAGGGGGTCACCCAGCCCCCTAACATTCCAGGACACCACAGGTATTGTAGTCATCATCCCACATAGAAAACATGAATAACAGGATAGACATTAGTCCTTACAATGCAGCATGTCAGATGCCCTGCCCTCCCTCCCCAGTCCTACCAACCGAGTGCTAACCAGGTCCCAAATATGCAATGAAAGGCCCAAAGTGTCTCAAATCTGTAAAGTGGAATTCTCTGTACTGTTCCAATAAAGTAGTTCCGAACAAGTTTAAACTTTGAGTGCAACGGCACTCCAAACTCAGTGCGTGTAGGGTCAATGCTTGGATCAGGGTTTCAGGCATATATTGCCAGGCCCCGGTGACCACATAGACCCATAGGTCAAACTGGTTGAAACTGGTTATTAAACATTGAACAGTCAGATTGTAAGTAGGACAACAGGTCCCGCCATCCACTGGCCACAAACCTGCCAGCAGAAGAACCACGTCTGTCAGAACGTGGTGCATTTAGAACTGTGTAAAAAGTCGCTTCTCACATGCTCTCTCGGCATTGAGCAGGGGAATCTATAGTATAGAAAACATTGGATTGTAAGAAGTCATCAGATCATTTTTAAGACACACAGAAGTAAGGGTTGGTCTGGAACCTGGATTAAGTCAGTCCTCTTCAGCCGCCAGTCTCATGGCCTGACGCAGAGCGTTTTCATTGGCATCCAACCATCCAGAGGCATCTGTAGCACTCTCAAAGAAATGTGCCTGGCCTCTTGCAAGGATACGAAGCCTGGCAGGGTAAAACATTGCACATGACGCCTGTAATTTCTGCAGCCTTTTTTTCACCTCAGTGAAGCAGGCTCTGCGTTTCTGAACATCAGAGGAAAAGTCAGGGTAGAAAGAGATACGTGCTCCATTGAACCTTATGTTTTGCTTCTCCCGGGCCAGACGCAGTATAATCTCTCTGTCTCTATAATGCAACATGCGTGCTAGGATGGGGCGCGGAGGGTGCCCAGGTTGTAGAGGTTTCGTGGGGACCCTGTGTGCTCTCTCCAACGCATACAAAGCAGTAAATGACTCCTTCCCAAAGACCTCCAGCAGCCATCTTTCCACAAACTCGGTGGGATCTCTGCCCTCCGTTTTCTCAGGCAGACCTACGATGCGCATATTATTGCGCCTCAATCTATTTTCAAGATCATCAGTGCGTCAAAAGACTACTGTAACCAGCCTGGCAGTAGATTGTGAGTCTCTGATCAATGGAGGAAGCTTGTCTTCTTTGTCACTTATCCTGCTTTCAGCAGCAGTGGTTCTCTCTCTGATCTTTTGCAGATCCTGTCTTATCAGGGACACTTCCTCCTTTAGCCCTCCAAAGCATTTCTGCAATGTATTAACTGAGGCTGTGCATTTATTGACTGCTTTCAGGATCATTGCCAGGGTCGGCTGTTCAAAATCCTCTCCCCCACTGTTCTCCGCCACCTCCTCTGCCTGAGCCTCCAGGGGGTCTGTGTCTGCTCCTCTCAGTATGTCACCCTCCTGCTCTGTGTCTTCCCCCTCTGGTCCTCCCCCCACCTATGCCGGTTCTGTGATCACCAGTGTACCAGCCAGCTTTTGAGCGTAGTAACTCATGTCCTTGGGGGGGTCCCGGCCAGTGTGTTTAGGAGTTTTTGAGGGTTTACTCACGGATCCCTTAGGAGTCTCTGTGCCACGCGGTCCGCACTGCTGGAGGCCCGCAGCGGTGCCATTTTGGATCTCAGGACGCTGCATGTCATCTTTTCCCTTTCCCCGGGTAACCATGGCTGATCCGAGCATACCGGGGGGGATCAGTGAGGTCCTGAGAGGTTCCGATGGTGCTTGGTAGCCATGTATCGGTGATTCCGAGCCGGGAACAGGGTAATAGACAGGGTAACTGGCGGGAGCTCTGTGAGATGCAGCCGCTTACATGCCGATCCTGGCCACGCCCCCAACCCACATCTTCAATCTCTCCCTCTCTTCTGGCATCTTTCCTAACACTTTGAAACATGCACTAGTCAGCCCCATACTTAAAAAGCCCTCACTGGACCCATCCAATCTTAACAACCTATGCCCCATCTCCTTGCTCCCCTTTTTATCCAAACTCCTTGAATGTCTAGTCTACAACCGACTGAGCATCCACATTGCTGATAATAGCCTTCTTGATCCCCTTCCGTCTGCATTTCGTCCTCAACATTCCACAGAAACTGCTCTCCTAAAACTAACAAACGATATACTAATGGGCAAAACTAAGGGACACTATTCTGCACTCCTACTCCTGGACCTCTCTGCTGCCTTCGATACGGTTGACCACCCCCTCCTCCTCAAAAAACTCCACGCCTTTGGTCTCCATGACTGTACTCTTTGCTGGTTCTCTACCTACTTATCCAACCGCACCTTTAGCGTTACTTACAATTCTACTTCCTCCTCTCCTCTTGCTTTCTCTGTTGGGGTCCCCCATGGTTCTGTTCTTGGACCTCTCCTATTTTTAATCTACACCTCCTCCCTGGGTCAACTGATAGCCTCCCATGGCTTCCAATACCATCTCTACGCTGACAACACTCACATCTATTTCTCTGCCCCTCAACTCGCTCCTTCATTTTCCTCACGTATCACTAATTTACTATCAGATATATCAGTTCGGATGTCACACCACTTCCTGAAACTCAATCTATCCAAAACCGAATTTATAATTTTTCCTCCCCCACGTGCCTCTTCCCCTGATCTCTCTGTCAAAATTGATGGCACAACTATCAGCCCATCCCCACATGCCAAGGTCCTAGGAGTAGTCCTGGACTCTGAACTCTCCTTTTAGCCCCACGTCCAATCACTGTCCAAATCTTGCTGCCTCAACCTCCGCAACATCTCCAAAATACGCCCCTTTCTAATCAATGACACAACAAAGCTCCTAATTCACTCCCTGGTCATCTCTCGCCTCGATTACTGCAACTCCCTCCTCATTGGCTTACCTCTGCATACTCTATTCCCCCTTCAGTCCATCATGAATGCTGCTGCCAGACTCATCCACTTTACCAATCACTCTGTGTCTGCTACTCCTCTCTGTCAATCCCTCCACTGGCTTCCGCTCACCCAACAAATTAAATTCAAAATACTAACAACTACCTACAAAGCCATCCACAACTCTGCCCCCAGCTACATCACTGACCTAGTCTCTAAATATCAACCTAATCGTTCTCTTCGTTCTTCTCAGGACCTCCTGCTCTCTAGCTCTCTCATCACCTGCTCCCATGCTCGTCTCCAGGACTTTTCCAGAGCCTCCCCAAACAGATGGAACTCCTTACCCCAATCTGTCCATCTATCTCCTTCTCTATTAGCTTTTAGAGGATCCCTGAAAACCCTCCTCTCCAGAGAAGCCTATCCTACCCACACCTAACAACTGTATTTTAATTTTGTCCATCTGATCATCCCCCACAGCTACTACCCTTTGTTCCACTTGACCCTCCCTTCTAGATAGTAAGCTCTAATGAGCAGGGCCCTCTGATCCCTCCTATATTGAATTGTATTGTAACTGTACTGTCTTCCCTGATGTTGTAAAGTGCTGTGCAAGCTGTTGGCGCTATATAAATCCTGTATAATAATAATAATAATAATAATAATAATAATAATTATTACGCAGGCGTCGGTAGAATCCCACAAATACCCACGCATGCGTGCGTGGATTCACATTGGCGCCCAAATGGCATATATAAGGATGTCAGCTGAACTAGGGCTTGCTGTCTGATCTGCAGCTTTCCCCTGTATTTTGTTCCTGTGCCTGTCCTTGATCTTATTTGACCCGGCTTCCTGACCATCCTGATTCTCTTCAATCCTGACCCCGGCTTGCCTTGACCTCAATTCTTCTGCATCTACTTCTGATCTCCCGTGTATAACCTGGCTTGTCTGACTCCACACCAGTCTCTTCAGCTTCCAACAGCTTCTACGTACCTGTGTATGCAGTACATCAGCACCTGCAACGTACCTGCATCCGCAGCACACCTGCATCCACAACGTGCCTGCATCCGCAGAAAACCACCACCTTCTACTACTGCTGCCATCTGCTTCTCCTACCTATCTGCTAAGGGAGAACATTACAGGCACTTCTACCTCACCGTGCTCTTGCAGCCCCTGTTGCAACCTCAGTAGTCCTTGAACCAGGGCTGTACGAGAGTTCTTCCTCTGCTCATCAGGCTCTACCCGAAGGTACGTGACAGTATCAGACAGCCATGACTGAGCCTGCAAGAGGACCCTTTCCCATGGATGAGATTTGTCAACATCTTTCCGCCCTCACACAGGCCATCAAATCCCTACAAGACGGCTATGTACAGCTGGAGGAATGGGTGCAGTTCTTAGCTACCTCAACCAGCCCTCCGGCAGTTCTGGCTACAGCCCAGGCTGTGCCTCCACCTACAGGGATGATGTTGCCACCAGAGCCTCGGGTTCCCATACCTGAGCGATTCTCTGGGGATCAAAGCAAGTTCAGGGCTTTCCGCAACGCGTGCCAGTTGTACTTTGCCCTCAAACCACTGACTTTTTCTCTGGAGGCCACCAAGGTGGGGTTCATTATCGCTCTCCTGCAAGGGGAACCCCAGTCCTGGGCCCACCAGCTACTGGAAAAGAATGACGCACATGTTCAAGAGATGTCGTCTTTCTTTGACCCAATGGCACAGTTGTACGATGACCCTCAGTGGACTGTCACGGCCGAGGCGGCTCTTCACGCACTCCATCAGGGCTGTTGAGCAGCCAAGGACCATGTTACAGACTTCAGACGCCGGAGTGCGGATACCCAATGAAATTACGCAGCCCCGCGCCGCCAATTCCGCCTTGGTCTTTCCGAGAATCTCAAGGATGCACTCGCCTGGGTTGGAGTACCCAACACCCTGGAAGCCTCGATTACACTTGCAATTAAAATTGATTGATGGCTCCGTGAGCGTAGGACAGAGAGGTCTATTCAACCGAACTGGCCTGTCTGGATGACGCAGAGATACCGTCCAACCCGGCTATGACCCATGCAAGCTTCGCCAGCCCGGCACCCAATGAGCCTGAACCCATGCAGATTGGGCTAATACGTCCCGCATTGACCCCTGAAGAGTGTTTGCATCGCAGACAGAGGAACTTATGTCTATACTGTGGAGAGGCTGGCCATTACGTACCTTCCTGCCTGGCAAAACTGCATAAGTGCCCAACTATACCCCCTGGCCCATCTGTCATCCTTGTCGGCGCAAGCAACTCATCTCGCTGCTCTCCTCTTGTAACGGCACCCCAATCTCAAGGGGTATAAACGCCGATTACGATGTTCCCTCTCCTAGACACACATCCACTCGCTACCAATATCCACAGCTAAACGACCCTTTCCTATAGGAGCCGACCCCTCTGGAAGAAGACGAGACGCACTCTGTCTCTTCTGTAGTAGGAATGACTTTATTTTTGAGAAACATTGTAACTTTATACACAATTCAGGGCACATGATTTAACATGAACAAGGGCCCAGCTCCACCCACACATCCCAAAACTCAACACCTCATCCTGACGTCTGCTAGGCTTCAAAAGATCCCAACACAATAGAATATACGATCTCCAATACACATCTTCCCACAAAGGGTTGGCAGCCAGTCTGTCTGGCGACAACAGGTTCTAAACCCTTTACATCTTAAATCCCTTTGTATTGTAAATCCCAGTCTGCCTTTACAATACATACAAGTATAGGGTTAATTACTTCTATTCACACCAGACCTTCCCAAGTCATACTGAACAATAGAATGCAAATTACCTTAATTCCTCACAGCCATGATTACACAAAGTCAGGGCTGTCGGTGATGATATTAGCATCTAAGAGTATGTGTCTAAACATCATGAAGGCGTCACTTTCCAATTAACCTGTTGAGGTCATAATCAAACAGTAGAGAGTTCTTTGCAGGTATCCTGGGGAATATGGTGGATGAATATTACAGACCCAATCTAGATAAAATGTATGTACAGCATTGAATATGGCCATCATAGACCATATTGGGGTTTTCATTCACCCTGTGCCCCTAATAGAGACACAGGGTGATTGACACATAAGAGCCATTGGGGAAGCTGGCGCAAGGGTATTTCATACTTCCTAAGCGATTCTGAGTTCCCCGGGCCTTCCCAATACATCTCTCCCCTTTCGGCAGGAGACTAACAGAGGGGGGAACCCCAGACGGGTTGACTCCGAAGTTAGTCCATAGGTCCCTTCTTCTAATGCCGGTATCCACACAGTACCCCAAATAAATTTCTCCAAACAGAGAATCGCTTACCCAGCCAACCTCTCCCTCTCTCAGAGAACACACCCACCGCTGGGGAGAGGCCTGGACTGGCCCTCCTCCCTGGAGTCCTTTCTGCTGCTGGAGAGAAGACAGGGTGACTGGGCTCAGTCCGTCATGCTGTTGGGGATCTGGGTCGACTGCCCAGCATCCCTGTGGTATACAAGTGGAGACTGAAGTCCCATCCACTTGTGGTAGGTGAAAATCTCCCAGTGCTTGCAAAGCAAGGCTGACATCCTCCTGTCTCAGTGTCACACCATTTTCTGGGGTTGTGTCAGTGAGGACTGAAGTCCCATCCAATACCACAGGAACTCCCTCTTCTGTTAGTTGAGAGCCGAGGCCCATGGCACTCGGCTCTGTTGCCAGCTCTTCTGCTGGGTTGCTGTGAGTGGAGACCGCAGTCCCATCCACCGATATCCGCTCAAGTGGCAGTTGTGTGCAGCGGCCAGTAGCATTCTGCCCTGCTGCCAGTGATTCAGCTGGGGGTAGAAGCTTTACCACCCCAGCTTGTTGCTGGAGAGAGGGGCCAACTGCCCCGGCTCCCTGAAACTCCACAGTTGTTTCCGGTGCTGGGCAGCACAGGTTGCTATCACTCTGCCCTGTTGCCAGTACTCCTGCTGGGGACTCCACACCATCTGCTCTGGCTACCTGTTGGGGAGGGAAAATGGCTGCTTCTCCTCCCTGCATCTCTGAAATCCACTCAGAAAGAGGAACCATCACCTTCTCAATTCGGGCCTCCAACACTGCCATGGGTGTAGAGCAGGGGTCTGCAGTACTTTGTCCTGCTGCCAGTACTTGAGCGGGCGATGCATAATTCATAACATCCTCTGCACAGTCCATTAAGTCCATACCTTCTGTAATCTGTGGCTGGGGAGATGAGCCAACTGCCCTAGCTCCCTGGAACTCCATATTATCCACTTCGGCTTTAGGGAGGGCAATCTTCATCTTTTCCACTGCCGATTCTTCAGCCAGGTTAGCTCCCTGGAACTCTGTATCATTCACTTCGGCTTTAGGGAGGGCAATCTTCAGATTTTCCACTGCTGATTCTTCGGCCAGGATTTCATAGTTGTCAACTGGTAATTCCTGATAGTCCCAGGCAAAGGGAGCCCCACCCTGCTGCTGAGCAGAGTCTAGCAGCTGTTTGTAGGCAATCTCCAGCTCCCATTCCTGAACGGCCAGAAACTCCAAATCTTCCTGTGCCCAGTGCCCTTCCGAGACATTCAGTCTTTGTTCTCTGTGCTCCATTATTTCCTCCAAACGCCACTCCTGATCACTCCCAAAGTCAGGGTCCTCGGACAGCCTCCAATACAACAATCCCAGGCCATTATAGTCAAAGCCTTCCGTGGGGCTGTCATCCGCTGACCATGGGCACTCTTGGGCTACATACCACCGGAGGGCTCTGTAGCTCTCGTCCAACCGCATCTCTGCCCGGATCAGCCTGCTTAACTCAGCTGTCCACTCCTGCTTTGGTTGTTCCCCCAATAACAGCATTCGTACTTCATACTGCGACCAGTACCTTACATGGATGGAGGGGAGAACTTTTCCCTGGTGTTGCTGCTCGAGGGCTAGCACTTTCTTCCAGAGTTCGCAGCGGATCGAATCCGACCATCCCAGCAGGACTTCCTCTGATACTGGTCCTCTATGCTGTATCTGCATCTCTCGCAACCTCCTTCTGAATTCCTTTTCCATGTCGGCTGGTATCTGTATCTCTCCTCTCCTTTCAGTTGGTGCTGCTTTTTTAGGTGTTGTCTCTGATTGCCGTATTTCCGCCATTCTCTGCTCATGTTGTCGCTCATCCTGCCGCTCGATTTCTCTAATGGCTTCCTGTATGGCGGTCTCTGATGGGTTAGCACCATATAATGCCAAGCGCTCTCGAACTCGTTGCTGAAACAAATCTTCAACTGACCGGGGTCCTGCATCACCATTCCTCTGGTTCATCTCGGCTCTCAAGTAAGTCTTTCAGCGTGACTTTCCTGCAGGCTGCATAGCTTGGTCATTCACTGTGGTGGCTTGGAGTGTCCCAGGAACTGGAGGGAAAATCCCGCTGCTGCCAACCAATGTAACGGCACCCCAATCTCAAGGGGTATTAACGCTGTTTACGATGTTCCCTCTCCTAGACACACATCCACTCGCTACCGATATCCACAGCTAAACGACCCTTTCCTATAGGAGCCGACCCCTCTGGAAGAAGACGAGACGCACTCTGTCTCTTCTGTAGTAGGAATGACTTTATTTTTGAGAAACATTGTAACTTTATACACAATTCAGGGCACATGATTTAACATGAACAAGGGCCCAGCTCCACCCACACATCCCAAAACTCAACACCTCATCCTGACGTCTGCTAGGCTTCAAAAGATCCCAACACAATAGAATATACGATCTCCAATACACATCTTCCCACAAAGGGTTGGCAGCCAGTCTGTCTGGCGACAACAGGTTCTAAACCCTTTACATCTTAAATCCCTTTGTATTGTAAATCCCAGTCTGCCTTTACAATACACACAAGTATAGGGTTAATTACTTCTATTCACACCAGACCTTCCCAAGTCATACTAAACAATAGAATGCAAATTACCTTAATTCCTCACAGCCATGATTACACAAAGTCAGGGCTGTCGGTGATGATATTAGCATCTAAGAGTATGTGTCCAAACATCATGAAGGCGTCACTTTCCAATTAACCTGTTGAGGTCATAATCAAACAGTAGAGAGTTCTTTGCAGGTATCCTGGGGAATATGGTGGATGAATATTACAGACCCAATCTAGATAAAATGTATGTACAGCATTGAATATGGCCATCATAGACCATATTGGGGTTTTCATTCACCCTGTGCCCCTAATAGAGACACAGGGTGATTGACACATAAGAGCCATTGGGGAAGCTGGCGCAAGGGTATTTCATACTTCCTAAGCGATTCTGAGTTCCCCGGGCCTTCCCGTTACACCTCTCATTTCAGCTTCCGAAAAGAATGGTGTAGGTCTATGCCATTATTGACTCAGGAGCCTTCAGCTGCTTTGTTGACCTGACGTTTGCCACCCAGCAACACTTCCCGCTACGATCAAAGACACAGGGTCTGTCTGTCTACTTAGCCAATGGTTCTTGTATCAAGTCAGGACTAGTCCCCCAAGAGACATCGCCAGTACCTGTAACTACTCTAGCTCAGCATAAAGTACTTCTAAGCCTGGATGCTATTTCCTCTCCACTATTCCCCATCCTCCTGGGCCTACTCTAGCTCCAAGCCCAAAACCCCCAGATTGTTTAGTTCCAGTAACAGGACTGTCAAAAACTGTTTCCCCAAGAACCCTGAGGCCTCAACCACACTACTATGTATGGACTCCAATCCGGAGGCATGCCAGCCAGTACCTAAGGCCTTTGAGGAATATTAGGATGTCTTCAGCAAACGGGGGTCAGACACGCTGCCTCCTCATAGACTCTATGACCAGTGGTGGCCCATCCATTAGGGGTGCCTGAGCACGGCCACCTATTCATGCTCTATCCACGACCGCCACCCCCTATTCATGCATTCAGCTCCTTTCAAGATGCTGGGCACATGAATTACAGCAGCGGGGGTGTTTTTTTAAGCACCTGATTAGAACCAGAGGCTCTAATAGGCTTCAAAACAGGGTGGGCTCGTGGCACAGAGCATTACGCTACGAGCCCACCCAGGTGTTACAACAGCGAATTAATATTGAAACACTGATCCTCAATCCGGCCAACCAGAAGCTGGATAACACTTTATACCAAGCAAACTTAAATTTTTGCACATTTCTATGAAGTTTTCAGATTATAGGCAGAAAGAAAACAGATAGGATCTTTTCAGCAAGCTGCAGTTCCTTTAATATCCAACCACAGTCTTGCCCAAGCTGTATTGTTTTGAGTGCAGTCAATAAAAGAAAACAGTTATTACCTTTATAATGTCTGGAAGAGAAAGACAGTTCACAAAGGGGCCGCTGTGAATTGACAGGATCTTCCCCCAGCTGTGTAGAGGCAGCCAAGCACACAGCAACAGTCCATACACTCGGCTCATTGAACAGTCTAAGGGAGGTCTTTTTAAATTTTATTTGCTTGTAGGCGCCAACGTGATTCCAATTGGATCTACTTTGAGGTAACATTTTTTTTTGGGGGGGGGGGGGGGTGTTTGAATAAAAGCCTTGTCTCTGTGTTTTTTTTTTACTTTGCACATTCTTTGGGTGAATAAGTAGGGGTACCCAATACTTGTTCATATGGAGGTAGCCAGGATCTGGGGTGGACCCTTGTTAAACAGTGACTAGGCCAGGGTTGTGGTAAAGACCCCCTCCCCAAAACACCCCCCCACCCAGGCCAGGGTTGTGGGAAAGACCCCCTCCCCAAAACACCCCCCTCACTTGTTTATCCCCCCTTTCCTGGCCTGCAGGGTGCATGCTCAGAGTCTGGTATGGATCTTGGGGGTTACCTCACACCATTTTTTTAACCACTTAAGCCCCGGACCATTTGGTAGCTAAAGGACCAGAGGTGAATTCAGAATTTTGCACTGCGCTGCTTTAACTGTAAATTGTGCGGACATGCAATGTTGTACCCAAACGAAATTTGCGTCCTTTTCTTCCCACAAATAGAGCTTTCTTTTAATGGTATTTGATTGCCTCTGCGATTTTTATTTTTTGCGATATAAACGGAAAAAGACCGAAAATTTTGAAAAAAAATGATATTTTCTACTTTTTGTTATAAGAAAAATTGAATAAACTCAATTTTAGTCATACATTTAGGCCAAAATGTATTCAGCCACATGTTTTTAGTAAAAAAAATGTCAATAAGCGTATATTTATTGGTTTGCGCAAAAGTTATAGAGTTTACAAACTAGGGTACATTTTCTGAAATTTACACAGCTTTAAATTTATGACTGCCTATCTCATTTCTTGAGGTGCTAAAATGACAGGGCAGTACAAAACCCCCCCAAATGACCCCATTTTGGAAAGTAGACACCCCAAGGAAATTGCTGAGAGGCATGTTGAGCCCATTGAATTTTTTATTTTTTGTCCCAAGTGATTAAATAATGACTAAAAAAAAAAAAAAAATTACAAAAAGTTGTCACTAAATGATATATTGCTCACACATGCCATGGTTATATGTGGAATTTCACCCCAAAATAAATTTTGCTGCTTCTCCTGAGTACGGGGATACCACATGTGTGGGACTTTTTGGGAGCCTAGCCGCGTACGGGACCCCGGAAATCAAGCACCGCCTTCAGGATTTCTAAGGGCGCAAATTTTTGATTTTACTCCTCACTACCTATCACAGTTTCGAAGGCCATAAAATGCCAAAATAGCACAAAACCCCCCCAAATGACCCCATTTTAGAAAGTAGACACCCCAAGGAAATTGCTGAGAGGCCTGTTGAGCCCATTGAATATATTTTTTTTTTGTCCCAAGTGATTGAATAATGACAAAAAAAAAAAAAATTACAAAAAGTTGTCACTAAATGATATATTGCTCACACATGCCATGGTTATATGTGGAATTACACCCCAAAATACATTTTTCTGCTTCTCCTGAGTACGGGGATACCACATGTGTGGGACTTTTTAGGAGCCTAGCCGCGTACGGGACCCCGAAAACCAAGCACCGCCTTCAGGATTTCTAGGCACAAATTTTTGATTTCACTCCTCACTACCTATCACAGTTTCGAAGGCCATAAAATGCCAAAATCGCACAAAACCCCCCCAAATGACCCCATTTTGGAATATAGACACCCCAAGCTATTTGCTGAGAGGAATGGCGAGTATTTTACAGCTCTCATTTGTTTTTGAAAATGAAGAAAGAAAATATATATATATATATATATTTTTTTTTTTTAATTTTCAAAACTTTGTGACAAAAAGCGAGATCTGCAAAATACTCACAATACCTCTCAGCAAATAGCTTGGGGTGTCTACTTTCCAAAATGGGGTCATTTGGGGGGGTTTTGTGCTATCTGGGCATTCCATGGCCTCCGAAACTGTGATAGGCAGTGAGAAGTGAAATCAAAAATTTACACCCTTAGAAAGCCTGAAGGCGGTGCTTGGTTTTTGGGGTCCCGTACGTGGCTAGGCTCCCAAAAAGTCTCACACATGTGGTATCCCCGTACTCAGGAGAAGCAACAGAATGTATTTTGGGGTGTAATTCCACATATGCCCATGGCATGTTTGAGCAATATATCATTTAGTGACAACTTTGTGCAAAAAAAAAAAAAAAATTGTCGTTTTTCCACAACTTGTGTCAACATATAAAATATTCCATGGACTCGACATGCCTCTCAGTATATAGCTTGGGGTGTCTACTTTCCAAAATGGGGTCATTTGGGGGGGTTTTGAACTGTTCTGGCATTTTATACACAACATTAGGAAGCTTACATCCACTCTTCTAACCACTTGAAGACAAAGCCCTTTTTGACACTTTTTGTTTACATGAAAACATTTTTTTTTTTGCAAGAAAATTATGTTGAACCCCCAAACATTATATATATTTTTAAAGCAAAGGCCCTACAGATTAAAATGGTGGGTGTTGCATTTTTTTTTTCTACACAGTATTTGCGCAGCGATTTTTCAAACGCATTTTTTGGGTTAAAAAATACACTTTTTTTAATTTTAATGCACTAAAACACACTATATTGCCCAAATGTTTGATGAAATAAAAAAGATGATCTTAGGCCGAGTACATAGATACCAAACACGACATGCTTTAAAATTTCGCACAAACGCGCATTGGCGACAAACTACATACATTTTAAAAGCCTTTAAAAGCCTTTACAGGTTACCCCAGTAGATTTACAGAGGAGGTCTACTGCTAAAATGATTGCCCTCGATCTGACCTTCGCGGTGATACCTCACATGCATGGTGCAATTGCTGTTTACATATGACGCCAGACCGACGCTTGCGTTCGCCATTGGGCAAGAGCAGGGCAGGACAGGGGTGCTTTTTTTTTTCTTTTTTTTTTATTATTAATTTTGCTTTTTAATTTTTTTTTAAATTGTTCCTTCCAAGTATTTTTTTTTTTATCATTTTTATTGTTATCTCAGGGAATGTAAATATCCCCTATGATAGCAATAGGTAGTGACAGGTACTCTTTTTTTGAAAAAACTGGGGTCTTCTAGACCCTAGATTTTTCCTCTGCCCTCAAAGCATCTGACCACACCAAGATCGGTGTGATAAAATGCTTTCCCAATTTCCCAATGGCGCTTTTTATATCCGAGGGGGGCATTCCCTCCCACTGCTTGTAAAAGCAGTCCAGAGGCTAATTAGCCGCTAGGATTGCTTTTACATGAAAGCCGGCCACAGGCTGAAAAGAATGATACCAAGATGATACCTAAACCCGCAGGCATCATTCTGGTATAAACATTCAAAGTCCAGCAACATACCAGTACGTTGCTGGTCCTTGTTGGACATGTATTGTAATCTTTTTATTTCATGCAGCCAGTTGGCTGAACGAAAAAAGAGATTGATCGGTGGGTATGCCCACCATTAGAATACCGCCCTTCATCCACCCACTTCCAATGATGGGCATACACGCACCATTTATATATGCCGAAGCATGGGGGCATCCTCCCGCAAAAAAGTTATGCCGCACACACATGGTCGGACTTTTCCACGGGCAAGCCTCCGTCGGAATTTCGACCGTATGTACGCGGCATTAGGAGCAAAATCGCTCCTCCGCCCCTGCTGCCCCAATGCTTCGGCATATTTGCTTTTTTTTTTTAACTGTGGTGGTGAAATCACCTCCTACAGCACTGGAGTCGCAGGGATCAGGCCTGTCTCTGCGAACGCTGCAGTTATGTGTTTTTTTGTTTTGTAAGTGACAGTGATCGATCGATACTGCACTTGGGTGGCCTGGGCTGGACAGAGGGGCAAAACGCAGGTGCCAGCAGGTATCTGGGCTGATCCCGCTAACACTGCGTTTTTGGGAACCCTAAACTGCTGGGGACGCTAGTATAGATCTGATCAGATCAGATATTGATCTGTTCAGATACTATACCACTAAGGGGGGTGTATGCTTCACGCGTGGGTGTTAGCGTTACTGGCACTAACCTGACGCTGCCTGGGGTGTGACTCAGACCCTCTCTGACGCTAAAACCTAATTGATATCACCCGCCGGGCGATCAGGGGGTTAAACCTTTATTGGGTTATATACACGGCGGGTGCCCTGACACTATAAAAAGCAAACTAACTAACCAGCGTCACCCGTAACACTTATATGGTGATCACTGGTGAAAGGGTTAACTAGGGGCAATCAGGGGGTTAAAACCTTTATTAGATAATTTATGGGGGTACCTGACGCTATAAAAACCTGCGGCGAACCTAAAAAAAATTACCAGCTACCGATCTGCATCACCGACACTAAGACAGCGTTTAGAAAAACGATCGCTTAGCGACAGTGGTGATGGGGGTGAAAGGGTTACCTGGGGGGCGATCAAGGGGGTTAAACCTTTATTAGATAATATATTGGGGTACCTGACGCTATAAAAACATGCGGCGAACCTAAAAAAAATTACTGGCTACGATCTGCATCACCGACACTAAGACAGCGTTTAGAAAAACAATTGCTTAGCGACAGTGGTGATAGGGGGTGAAAGGGTTACCTGGGGGGCGATCAAGGGGGTTAAACCTTTATTAGATAATATATTGGGGTACCTGACGCTATAAAAACCTGCGGCGAACCTAAAAAAAATTACCGGCTACCGATCTGCATCACAGACACTAAGACAGCGTTTAGAAAAACGATCGCTTAGTGACAGTGGTGATAGGGGGTGAAAGGGTTACCTGGGGGGCGATCAAGGGGGTTAAACCTTTATTAGATAATATATTGGGGTACCTGACGCTATAAAAACATGCGGCGAACCTAAAAAAAATTACTGGCTACGATCTGCATCACCGACACTAAGACAGCGTTTAGAAAAACAATTGCTTAGCGACAGTGGTGATAGGGGGTGAAAGGGTTACCTGGGGGGCGAGCAAGGGGGTTAAACCTTTATTAGATAATATATTGGGGTACCTGACGCTATAAAAACATGCGGCGAACCTAAAAAAAATTACTGGCTACGATCTGCATCACCGACACTAAGACAGCGTTTAGAAAAACAATTGCTTAGCGACAGTGGTGATAGGGGGTGAAAGGGTTACCTGGGGGGCGATCAAGGGGGTTAAACCTTTATTAGATAATATATTGGGGTACCTGACGCTATAAAAACCTGCGGCGAACTTAAAAAAAATTACCGGCTAACGATCTGCATCACAGACACTAAGACAGCGTTTAGAAAAACGATCGCTTAGTGACAGTGGTGATAGGGGGTAAAAGGGTTACCTGGGGGGCGATCAAGGGGGTTAAACCTTTATTAGATAATATATTGGGGTACCTGACGCTATAAAAACCTGCGGCGAACCTAAAAAAATTACTGGCTGCCGATCGGCATCACTGACGCTAAGACAGCGATCAGAAAAATGATCGCTAAGCGACAGTGGTGATAGGCGGTGAAAGGGTTATCTGGGGGGTGATCAGGGGGTTAAACCTTTATTAGGGGGGGTTAGGGGGCTACACTGGACCTAAGACTAAACTTTGGTGACACTTTTACAGTCACAAATGTCACTGATTGCAGTGATCACTAAATAAATGGTCACTGCAATCAGTGACACTGTGACTGGGGGCTGAGGGGGTGATCTAGGGGGTGATCTGGGGTGTCTGGGGGGGCCTGGGGGGGCGATTTATGTCCCTATGTGTCCTGGTGTCAGTGTAGTGTTGTGTGCACTGACCTGATGTCTTCTCTTGTACGGCGCTCGGTATATGTGAGCGCCGCACCAGAGATGACATCACTTCCTCCTGCTCCCTCTGTCTGACACAGACAGAGGGGGCATTTCCATTCGCCGGGAGCGATCGCGAGGTGGTGGCCAGAAACGAATGGCTGCCCCCTCATCCCGGAACGCTCCCGGACACTTAGCCACCGCTCACTGTACAGAAGGGGGGTCCGATTGGACCCCCCAACTATACAAAGGCAATCACGTACACTCTACGTGATTGTGCCTGTCGGTGCCATTCTGCCGACGTATATATACAGTGAGCGGTCGTTAAGTGGTTAAATCCATACCAGACCCGAAGGGCAGCAGATGAGGCATAGTTGTTAAAAATGTGGCGACTGGACTATATTTATCAATATATCACCTCTCTGATCCCTTACTGGGCACAACTCCACAGGAATTGTCCAGAGCATGGCGAATATTCAGCCTAGGCTTTGGAAGGTTCTTCACAGAGGCAGGAGGAACAAGCAAATCCCCATGCTGTGGAGCTATGGAAAGATCCGACAATCAATCTCAGTTCCTCTGATTACAGAGCAAGCCAACAACTAAATTTGCAGAGCATCCTATCTGTCATGGTCAGGGTCAGGCTCAGAGACATATTCTTAAACTACCACCCTCTCGTTCTGGGGCAATGACGCAACTCTTTAACCATGTGATCGGCTGAGTCCAATCACAGCCGATCACATGTAAACCCAGAAGAGCCATTTTTCGGCTCTCCTTGCCTCACAGCAGAGAGTGTACAGGTAATCAGGGTACTGATCATCATTGTCCTGTTTATCAATGTAGCCCTATCAGTGCCACCAATCAGTGTCACCAATCAGTGCCCATCAGTGACACCAATAAATGTCTATCAGTGATGCCAGTCAGTGCTGCCTTTCAGTACCCATCAGTGCCTGCTCATCAGTGCCGCCTATCCGTGCCACCTATCATTGCCCATAAGTGCCGCCTATCAGTGCCCATCAGTGTCACCTATCAGTGCCTACCAGTGCCACCTATCAGTGCCCATCAGTGTGACATATCAATGCTTTCTCATCAGTGCCACCTAATCAGTGCTTATCGGTGCAGCCTATTAGTGCTAGGGATAAGCCGAACACCCCCTGGTTCGGTTCGCACCAAAACTTGCGAACAGACAAAAAATTTGTGCAAACATTGTTAAAGTCTATGTGACAAGTACGTGAAAAATCAAAAGTGCTAATTTTAAAGGCTTATATGCATGTTATTGCCATAAAATGTGTTTGGGGACCCGGGTATGCCCCAGGGGACATGTATCAATGCAAAAAAAAGTTTTTAAAACAGCAGTTTTTTCACAAGCAGTGATTTTAAGAATGCTTAAAGTGAAACAATGAAAATGAAATATTCCTTTAAATATCATTCCTGGGGGGTCCCCTTAGTCTGCCTTCCCCATGTTTAGAAAAGTACCGCAGCAAAATGACATTTCTAAAGGAAAAATCGTCATTCAAAATTGCTCACGGCTGTAATGTATTGCCAGATCCCGGCAATATACATAATTTTTTTTTTTTTTAAAACAGTGTGGTTCCCCCCCACCCGTCCATACCCTATACACAGAGTACATAGAACCATTTACTAGAGTTCCAGTGATTTTTAGAATGCTTAAAGTGAAACAATGAAAATTAAATATTCTTTTAAATATCGTGCCTCCACGATATTTAACTCCACGCCAATTTTTTTTTTAAATGGCGTGGGGTCCCCTCCCCCAAAATCCATACCAGACCCAAAGGGCCTGGTATGAACGGGGGGAACCCATGCCATTTTTTCTTAATTCTGTAATAGGGCTCCCCTTAACCACTTCAATACACTATATTATATATTGTACACTGCACTATATACCCTGCACTGTATTATATATACTACACTGAGTGCACTATATACTCTGAACTGCAGTATATATACTATACGAACTGCACTATATACTCTGCTGAAAAATTGGGCCTTAGGTATTGGTGGTGCCAGAACACGGTAACCCTTCACAGTTACTCTTGTTCGGTGCAGGAATGGTCCCTGCTGTTTAAATATTATTTCAGAAACTGCTTTTAATGGCATGTGAGCATCTGCCTCTCCCTGGAGGCCTTCCGGAACATGATGGGTATTTTTTTCTTTTTAACACCGCACTACACTGTATTATATACTGTATACACCGCCTGAAGTGTATGGGAAACTGTACACTGCCGAATGCACTGTATATATAGGATATGCTGAATGCAGAGTATATATATATACAGTCATGCTCGAAATTGTTGGCACCCCAGAAATTTTTCCAGAAAATCAAGTATTTCTCACAGAAAAGTATTGCAGTAACACATGTTTTGCTATACACATGTTTATTCCCTTTGTGTGTATTGGAACAAATCAAAAAAAGGGAGGAAAAAAAGCAAATTGGACATAATGTCACACAAAACTTCAAAAATGGGCTGCTCAAAATTCTTGGCACCCTTTAAAAATTGTGGATAAATAAGATTGTTTCAAGCATGTGATGCTCCTTTAAACTCACCTGGGTCAAGTAACAGGTGTGGGCAATATAAAAAAAAAACACCTGAAAGCAGATAAAAAGGAGAGAAGTTCACTTAGTCTTTGCATTGTGTGTCTGTGTGTGCCACACTAAGCATGGACAACAGAAAGAGAAAAATAGAACTGTCTGAGGACTTGAGAACCAAAATTGTGAAAAAATATCAACAATCTCAAGGTTACAAGTCCATCTCCAGAGATCTAGATTTGCCTTTGTCCACAGTGCGCAACATTATGAAGAAGTTTGCAACCCATGGCACTGTAGCTAATCTCTCTGGGCGTGGACGGAAGAGAAAAAATTGATGAAAGGTTGCAACGCAGGATAGTCCGGATGGTGGATAAGCAGCCCCAAACAAGTTCCAAAGAAGTTCAAGCTGTCCTGCAGGCTCAGGGAACATCAGTGTCAGCGCCAACTATCCGTCGACATTTAAATGAAATGAAAGGCTATGGCAGGATACCCAGGAGGACCCCACTACTGACACAGAGACGTAAAAAAGCAAGACTACAGTTTGCCAAAATGTACTTGAGTAAGCCAAAATCCTTCTGGGAAAACATCTTGTGGACAGATGAGACCAAGATAGAGCTTTTTGGTAAAGCACATCATTCTACTGTTTACCAAAAAATGGAATGAGGCCTACAAAGAAAAGAACACAGTACCTACTGAGAGATATGGTGGAGGTTCATTTAAGTTTTGGGGTTGTTTTGCTGACTCTGGCACTGGGTGCCTTGAATGTGTGCAAGGCATCATGAAATCTGAGGATTAATAAAGGATTTTGGGTCGCACTGTAGAGCCCAGTGTCAGAAAGCTGGGTTTGCATCCAAGATCTTGGGTCTTCCAGCAGGAAAATGACCCCAAACATATGTCAAAAAGCACCCAGAAATGGATGGCAACAAAGCGATGGAGAGCTCTAAAGTGGCCAGCAATGAGTCCAGATCTACCGTATATACTCGAGTATAAGCCGAGTTTTTTAGCACATTTTTTTGTGCAGAAAATGCCCCCCTCGTCTTATACTCGAGTCACCTTTTTGCGCCTATTTTTCCGGATTTTTGGGGACCCGGTACCGGCCATCCGTAGGTTCCCTTGACCCCAAACTTCGCACACATGTAGCCCCACTCTTCCTCTACAAGTGTGCAAAGTTTGTTGTCTGGGGGACCTACGGCCGGGGAGCACCGATTTTTTTTAAAGCCGTGCACCCCTTCCATAGACTCCCATGTTAAACGTCAGTCTAGTCATGGACACAGAGAGGCATGAGCACAGTGAGGCATGGGCACAGTGAGGCATGCACATGGACACAGTGAGGCAAAGTGAGGCATGTAGATGGACACCCTAGGCTTATACTCGAGTCAATACGTTTTCCCATTTTTTTGTGGTAAAATTAGGTGCCTCGGCTTATATTCGGGTCGGCTTATACTCGAGTATATACGGTAAATCCCATTGAACACCTGTGGAGAGATCTTAAAATTGCTGTTGGGAAAAGGTGCCCTTCCAATAAGAGAGACCTGGAGCAGTTTGCAAAGGAAGAGTGGTCCAAAATTCCGGGTGAGGGGTGTAAGAAGCTTATTGATGGTTATAGGAAGCAACTGATTTCAGTTATTTTTTCCAAAGGGTGTGCAACCAAATATTAAGTTAAGGGTGCCAAGAATTTTGAGCAGCCCATTTTTGAAGTTTTGTGTGACATTATGTCCAATTTGCTTTTTTTCCTCCCTTTTTTTGATTTGTTCCAATACACACAAAGGGAATAAACATGTGTATAGCAAAACATGTGTTACTGCAATACTTTTCTGTGAGAAATACTTGATTTTCTGGAAAAATTTCTGGGGTGCCAACAATTTCGAGCATGACTGTACATATTAGTAGACTGTATATATATATATATATCAAATATACTGTCTGTACTGACTGAATATATAAAATACACTGCCTGTACTGACTGAATGTATAAAATACACTGCCTGTGCTGACTGAATATAGAGTTTACATTGTATATACTGGCTACGCTGAATGCAGAGTGTATATATATATATATATATATATATATATATATTGTGACAGCAGGCAGGTAAAGTCGCCGGGTTGCATCCAGGATGGGAGATATATATGTCCTAGATTCAGGCTTTATGCCGATTTATACCACTAGGGGGAGTGCTGGGAGTCTTGCAGGGGAAGAGTTAATGAGCCCAGCTGAAGCAAGTGGGCTCGTTAGGGCCTCTACAAGAACTCCCAGCATGCTAAGGGAGATGCTCAAACCTGGAACCAGATCTGTGTGAATAGTCTGGGAAGTGTGATCTCTGTGCGGTGAGCCAAAGCCTGTGTGGTTACTGTAAGAACTTCAAAAAGCAGGGAGCTAGGGACTGGGACAGCACAAGGCTGTACCCAGTTGTTAGTCAGGGACACCAACGTGTGTAGTAAGCGGTCAAGTTGACCAGGATTTCTTTTCATGTTTCTGTTTGTTTTGTTGTTTTTCCCTTGTAAATAGTTTGAATAAACCACACCTTTCGTTTTTGCAACTATAAACCCTGTCTGCTGTGCCTGTTTTGTCTGGTGAACCCATCCAGGGCTGCTGAGCTAACCCCCTCACAGTTGGTGGAGAACCAGTGACAGTTTTTTTTTAAAGGCCAGCATGGAGGAGATACTGAAACAGCTGGCTCTAGCAAATGCCAATCAGCAGCAGACAAATGCAGGTTTGCAAAAGAGCCCTGCAGCACAACAACAGACAAATGAAAATTTGCAACAGAGCCTGGCAGCCCAGCAGCAAGCTCATCAACAGAGTCTGGCAGCTCAGCAACAAGCCCAGCAGCAATCTGAGGCTCGCTTCATAGACCTGTTGCAGAAGCAAGAACAGAGACTACAGCAACAAATGGAGACATTAATGCAGCAACGTCCGCAGACCAGTGAGGCAAGTAGTTCCACTAATACTGCATCCTTTGGGGTGAGTCGTTTACTGACAAAAATGACTGGAGAGGATGATCCAGAGGTGTTTTTGACCACATTTGAAAGGACTGCTGAAAGGGAAAAGTGGCCTAAGGAGCAGTGGGCTGGACTGGTGGCCCCTCTGTTAACTGGTGAATCTCAGAAAGCTTACTATGACCTAGAGCCTGACCAAGCAAAAGACTATGTGATGTTAAAAAATGAAATATTGGCACGGCTGGGTGTCACCCTGGCCGTCCGGGCTCAGCGTGTGCATAACTGGACTTTCCGGCTTGGGAAACCCCCCAGGTCTCAAATGTATGATCTCATTCACCTGAGCAGGAAGTGGCTACAGCCAGAGACTTTGTCTGCACCAAAGATTGTGGAACGTGTTGTGATGGATCGTTTCCTGAGAGCTCTTCCTACTGCCATCCAAAAGTGGTTAAGCCATGGTGACCCAGAAACGGCCAATAATCTTGTGGATCGTGTGGAGAAGTACTTGGCTACAGAGAACCTGACTGCCTCTTCCAGAGACTCATGGACTTTCCACCCTAAGACCAGACCATTCCCAGTGGCGGGTAAGATGATTCCAAGGGGTGAGGGTGGAGAGAATGAGAGGGTGAGAGTTCTACCTAATGTCTGGCGAGAACAGCCTGGGAAGTCAGGGGCTCAAGAGGCAGCAAAAAGGATTGTTTGCTACCGCTGCCCGGCAAGAGGGACATATTGCAGCAAATTGCCCGGTTGTGGATGAACCCATGCAATGTGACTTTCTAACGGACAGACGCCAGTCGCTGTTTGCGACAGTCGCATGCACTCGGGGAACTGAGAAACATTTATGCAAAATGTGTATTAATGGTAAAAATGTTGTTGTGTTGCTGGATTCAGGTAGCCTGGTGACACTGATAAAAGCTGAATTAGTCACTACAGAGGTCTTGGGGAATAACAAGGTAGCTGTTATTTGTGTGCATGGGGACACCCGAGAGTATCCTGTGACTACAGTGTGTTTTGAGACCTCAAAAGGTAACCTCTCTCATCAGGTTGGGTTAGTGTCTCAGTTACCACATGATGCCATTGTGGGAAGGGATTTTCCAAAGTTTTGGGAACTCTGGGATCGTCCTGAGCCCCCCGCTGGTGCCTCTATATACCAGGAATGTGATAGCCAGAATTCCTCTGAGAGTGGTGAGGACTCTTCAGAATTTTCCTTGTCGGTATTGGCAGGGGAGACTCGATAAACTGGGGAGGAGCCAACATCCTCAGACGAAAACGTGCCGTCTGTGGAGTTTTCTGATTTCGAGGTTTACAAGGAAAATTTTGCCACAGAACAGTTAAAAGACCCCACCCTAATAAAGGCACGGGAAAACGTAGTGAGAATAGATGGCGAGTTAGTGAACCCAGATGAGACCTGCACTTACCCGTACTTCATCGTGGAAAAGGATCTACTGTATCGGGTGGCTAAAAGAGCAGAAGAAACCATTGAGCAGCTTGTGGTCCCCAAACCTTACAGGAAGTTGGTGTTAGAGTTGGCCCATGGGCACATTCTTGGAGGTCATCTAGGGACAGAGAAAACCAGAGAGAGAGTATTGCAAAGATTCTATTGGCCTGGGGTCATGAAGGAAACAGAAAATTATTGTTCCTCCTGCCCTGTGTGTCAGATGTCGGCACCGATGCCACATTTCCGTAACCCGCTGGTACCTCTTCCCATCATTGAGGTCCCCTTTGAGAGGATCACAATGGATTTGGTAGGTCCGATAATGAAGTCCACTAGGGGGCATCAGTACATTTTGGTTATATTAGACTATGCCACCCGTTATCCGGAAGCGATTCCGCTCCGAAATACCTTGGCCAAAACCATAGCCAAAGAGCTATCTCTTGTTTTTAGCCGTGTGGGTATTTGTAAGGAACTGCTTACGGACCAAGGTACACCCTTTATGTCCCGGGTTATGAAAGAGCTGTGCAAGTTGTTCAAAGTAACACAATTGCGTACATCTGTGTATCACCCCCAAACAGATGGGTTGGTTGAAAGATTCAACAAAACCCTAAAACAAATGTTAAAGAAGGTGGTGGATAGAGATGGAAAGGATTGGGACTGTCTAATTCCCTATTTAATGTTTGCCATTAGGGAGGTACCCCAATCCTCTACGGGTTTCTCACCCTTTGAGATACTCTATGGGAGACACCCAAGAGGGCTGTTGGATGTCGCCAAGGAAACTTGGGAGAGTGAGAGTTCTCCCCACAGGAGTGTGATTGAGCATGTCGCTCTGATGCAAGATAGAATTGCACAGGTAATGCCAATCGTAAAGGAACATTTGGCCCAAGCGCAGTTGGCACAACAGAGAGTGTACAACCGTGGGGCCAAGACCCGTACCTTTTCCCTGGGGGATAGGGTATTGGTACTTGTCCCTACGGTTGAAAGCAAATTCCTCGCCAAATGGCAAGGCCCCTACGAGATAATGGAAAAAGTGAGCGAAGTGAATTACAAGGTCAGACAACCAGGAAGGCGAAAGCCCGAACAGATTTATCACATTAATCTGTTGAAAGCCTGGAGGGATAGGGAATCCCTAGTCGCAGAAACTTTGTCACCAGCTCAGTCTGATTGCGTGATTCCTGAGGTTGGAATAGCAGTCACCTTGTCAAACCCCCAACAACAGGAGGTTAAGGAGTTTGTGCTTCGCAACAAGGAGGTTTTCTCTGAGCTGCCGGGACAAACGTCTGGGGTAGAGCATGATATTATTACCCCGCGCGGTGAAAGGGTGAAGCTAAAACCCTATCGGATCCCAGAGGCCCGATGGGAGGCAATACGTGAGGAAGTACAGAAAATGCTTAAGTTGGGGGTGATAGAGGAGTCCCAAAGTGATTGGTCCAGTCCCATAGTGTTAGTGCCTAAACCGGATGGGAGCTGGCTATTTTGTAACGATTTTCGACAACTGAACAAAGTTACAAAATTTGACACCTACCCCATGCCACATATAGATGAGTTGATCGACCGGCTGGGAACAGCCCGTTACATGACAACTCTTGATCTCACAAAAGGGTATTGGCAAATTCCCCTGGCCAAATCGGCCAAGGAGAAAACCGCGTTTGTAACCCCAGACGGGGCGTTCCAATATAAAAGAATGCCGTTTGGTTTATAGAACGCACCGACAACATTCCAGCGGAAAATGGACCAGATACTGAGGCCCCATCAGAAGTATGCCGCGGCTTACCTGGATGATGTCATTATCTATAGCACAGATTGGGCCTCACATCTGCCAAAAGTGCAAGCAGTCCTAGACTCTATCCGGGAAGCTGGGTTTACGGCCAACACCAAGAAGTGTACCATTGGACAGGAGGAGGCCAAATATCTTGCGTACACCATTGGGAGAGGAGTAATAAAACCCCAGGTCAATAAAGTCGAGGCCATACAGAATTGGCCACGTCCCAACAGCAAGAAGCAGGTACGAGCCTTTCTAGGAATCGCTGGTTATTATCGGCGATTCATTCCCCACTTTGCTTCTCAGGCTGTGCCCCTAACCAACCTGACAAAAGGGAAAGAGTCTGTCATGGTTAAATGGACAGCAGAGGCTGAGGCAGCATTCCAATTCTTAAAAAAAGCCTTATGTAGCCAGCCAGTGTTGTACTCACCAGACTTCTCTAGGGACTTTGTCGTACAAAGTGATGCATCAGACGTAGGGTTAGGAGCAGTATTGTCCCAGGTCTGGAACGGGGAAGAGCACCCAGTCATTTACCTCAGCAGGAAATTGAAGTCCCATGAGGTAAATTATGCCACAATTGAGAAGGAGTGTTTAGCGGTGAAGTGGGCTCTAGATTCCCTTCGGTACTATCTGCTAGGTAGGCACTTTGACATGATTACCGATCACGCTCCTTTAAAGTGGATGGCTCAGAACAAAGAGACAAATAGAAGAGTAAATAGGTGGTTCCTGGCCCTGCAGGAATTCAATTTTACGGTAAAGCATCGCCCTGGCGTTCAAATGGGGAATGTGGATGCTTTGTCTCGAGTACATGCATGCCTGATTGCTTGTGTTCCAACCCCAAGGTTAAAACAAGAGGGGGGGGGGTATGTGACAGCAGGCAGGTAAAGTCGCCGGGTTGCATCCAGGATGGGAGATATATATGTCCTAGATTCAGGCTTTATGCCGATTTATACCACTAGGGGGAGTGCTGGGAATCTTGCAGGGGAAGAGTTAATGAGCCCAGCTGAAGCAAGTGGGCTCGTTAGGGCCTCTACAAGAACTCCCAGCATGCTAAGGGAAATGCTCAAACCTAGAACCAGATCTGTGTGAATAGTCTGGGGAGTGTGATCTCTGTGCGGTGAGCCAAAGCCTTTGTGGTTACTGTAAGAACTTCAAAAAGCAGGGAGCTAGGGACTGGGACAGCACAAGGCTGTACCCAGTTGTTAATCAGGGACACCAACGTGTGTAGTAAGCGGTCAAGTTGACCAGGATTTCTTTTCATGTTTCTGTTTGTTTTGTTGTTTTTTTCCCTTGTAAATAGTTTGAATAAACCGCACCTTTCGTTTTTGCAACTATAAACCCTGTCTGCTGTGCCTGTTTTGTGTGGTGAACCCATCCAGGGGGTCACACACACCCGCTGCTGAGCTAACCCCCTCACAATTTATATATATATATATATATATATATATATATAATCAAATACACTGCCACTAACTAACCTGCCAGTGCCTGCATAATCTAGCTCGATCTCTCTATCTCCATCCACTATAACACACTATATGGGCGCTGTGTAAGCAGCCTTATATAGTGTGGAGCGTGGACTTAGTCCCCCTGAACCATGATTGGCCAAAGGCACCCTGCCTTTAGCCAATTATGGCTCTCGCTGAGGAGCGTGCTGTGATTGGCCAAAGCATGCAGGTCAGGTGTATGCTTTGGCCAATCATCATACAGCAATGATTATGGGGAGCTCGAATTTGCCGCAAACGCCCCATAAAATTCGCTGTTCGGCGAACGGGCGAACACCCGATTTTCAAGTCGAACTTACATTTGACTCGAACTCTAAGCTCATCCCTAATCAGTGCCAATCACTGTAGCCTATCAGTGCCCATTAGTACAGCCTCATCAAGGCACATCAGTGAAGAAGAAAAATTACATATTTACAAAATTTACTGACAGAAACTAAGAAAAACTTTTTTTTTCAACATTTTTGGTCTTTTTATTTTTTTTTTGAAAAAAATTTAATGCCACCAAAAGAAAGCTCTATCTGTCTGAAGAAGATGATAAAAAAAATGTCATTTGGTTACAGTGTTGCATGACCGCACAATTATCATTCAAAGTGTGACAGCACTGAAAGCTGAAAATTGGCCTGGGTAGGAAAGGGGTAAAAGTGCCCAGTATTGAAGCGGTTAAGAAGCTCACAATGTAATGTCCTGTCACCCCATATGTACACACTGGGATCAATGGATGGGGGAAAACCATTGAACCGAGCAGTCTGTTTTTGAATTGTGATTGAGGGGACTTGAAAGAAACCCACAGAAACACAGGAAGAATATGCAAACTCCAAGAGCGATGGCCTTCTGCTCTTTAGGCCCCTTTCACACTGGGGAGGTTTGCAGGCGCTATTGTGCTAAAAATAGCACCTGCAAACCGTCCCTAAACAGTGGCTGCTGTTTCTCCAGTGTGAAAGCCCAAGGGCTTTCACACTGGAGCGGTGTGCTAGCAGGACGGTAAAAAAGTCCTGCTAGCCGCATCTTTGGAGCGGTGAGAGGAGCGGTGTGTTTACCGCTCCTCCACCGCTCCTTCCCATTGAAAGCAACGGGAAACCGCGGTAATACCGCCGGCAATGCGCCTCTGCAGCTGTTCTTTACAATCTTTATGGTATTTTTTTAATTCTTTGAATCTCTTTTTTAAAGTGATACTAAACAGATACTAAACAAGTGTTAATTGCCATATTTATTTCACATAAATCACATATATCATGCCACTAAATTATTTTTATTTTTTTATCCTTTACGTACCTTATTCCTGTAGTGCTGTTGTAAGGTTACGTGATCTGTCCTGTTCTTTGGCAAGAAAAAGATCTTTGAATCAGGCTTCTATTACTGATGTATGCTCAGTACAGTATGAATCTGTGTCTGGCCTGCCCTGATTGGTACCGTGCCAGTCACATGACTAAAAACAAACAGTTTGAGAAGAGCAATTCAGATTAAATTATAAAAATCAAAAAAACATTTTACAACTCTCTAAAAATCTTTATTGAACATTAAATGTGTATTAATATGGTGTAGGAGTCAAAGAGTCAAAGATGATTGACACTAGCTTTGATTTTGTTCAGACAGCATCTGCATCTAGAGCTCTTTTTTACTTTACAGGTATTATGTCAAGTACCTGGTCTGAGGCTGATTTGCAGAGAGGACTTCTCTTGCAGCTAAGTGCCAAGCACCCCGTAGGTGAGAACAGAAAGTGCTAGGCTCAAAGAAGCACGGGTGCCATTTAGGTACAGTAGATATGCTGGAAGCTGCTTGCAACTGGATAGCTGTCAGTTGGTCTGTCAGGACAGATGGCAGGACCTCAGTAGCCCCAGGTGTGTAGAAGAAACAGCGACCACATGCAAGGTGGCACCCAAGCAGGGAAGGGCTGGCAGCCTTAGGCCTGGGGGGCAAGTCCAGTCAAGTGGCCCATTGAACTACCGAATCGGCTCACCATCCATCTGCACCACATTGCCCAGACAGAGAGACTGCTCCACATTGCCCCAGAGAGAGAGCGAAAACTCCACATTGTCTGCACATAGAGCGAGAGAGACGGATTCACCCTGCCTGCACAGAGAGAGACCGCTTTACACTGCCCGTAGAGAGAGCGAGAGAGAGAGAGAGAGAGAGAAAGAGACCGCTTCACACTGCCCGCAGAGAGAGAGACCGCTTCACACTGCCCACACAGAGAGAGAGAGACCGCTTCACACTGCCCGCACAGAGAGTGAAAATGCTTCACAGTGCCCGCACAGATAGAGAGAGAGTGCTTCACACTGCCTGCACGGAGAGAGAGAGAGACCGCTTAACACTGCCCACACAGTGTCCGCACAGAGAGAGTGCTTCACACTGCTTGCAGAGAGAGAGAGAGAAAGAGACCGCTTGTCAGGGCCCGGACTGGTGGCTAGTGAGGACACAGGAGGTGGATCCTCTGTGCCAGAGAGGCGAAGGCACAGGTCGCACTGGAGGACCGGTTCTACGCAGCTACCGGTTTTCACCAGAGCCCGCCGCAAGGCGGGATGGACTTGCTGCGGCGGTACCAACCAGGTTGTGTCCCCCAGTAGCGGCTCGACTTCTCTGGCAGCTGAGATAGGCACGGTACACTGGGACTAGGCAGATGCAAGGTCAGACGTAGCGGAAGGTCAGGGCAGGCGGCAATGGTTCGTAGTCAGGGGCAACGGCAGAAGATCAGATACACTGGCAAGACAACTACAAAACGCTTTCTCAGGGCAGTAAGGCAACAAGATCCGGCAAGGACAGGAAGGGGGAGTGGGTTTTTAAGTGTTTTGGGTGTGACACAGTAATTGGACCAGGCACCAATCAATGGTGCACTGGCCCTTTAAATTTAAGAAGACCGGCGCGCGCGCGCCCTAGAGAGCAGCGGGACCACGCGCGCCGGGATGAAGCAGGAGGAGGAGGCCGGTGAGCAGGATGGGATGCGATCCGTGGGTGGACAGGTGCCGCCGCATGGATCGCATCCCCGCCAGCATCAGAGCAGCGCTCACGGTCAGAGGAGCCGACCGGAGCGCTGCAGGGGGACAGACGCCGCGGGCGCTCCGGGATGGATGGGACACCCGGAGCGCTCGGCGTTACACCGCTTCACACTGCCTGCACAGACAGAGAGAAAGACCGCTTCACACTGCCCGCACAGAGAGAGAACACGCTTCACACTGCCCGCACAGAGAGAGAACACGCTTCACACTGCCCGCACAGAGAGAGAACACGCTTCACACTGCCCGCACAGAGAGAGAGAGAAAACGCTTCACACTGCCCGCACAGAGAGATAGAAAACGCTTCACACTGCCCGCACAGAGAGAGAGAGAAAACGCTTCACACTGCCCGCACAGAGAGAGAAAACGCTTCACACTGCCCGCAGAGAGAAAACGCTTCACACTGCCCGCACAGAGAGAGAGAGAAAACGCTTCACACTGCCCGCACAGAGAGAGAGAGAAAACGCTTCACACCGCCCGCACAGAGAGAGAGAGAAAACGCTTCACACCGCCCGCACAGAGAGAGAGAGAAAACGCTTCACACCGCCCGCACAGAGAGAGAGAAAACGCTTCACACCGCCCGCACAGAGAGAGAGAGAAAACGCTTCACACTGCCCGCACAGAGAGAGAGAGAAAACGCTTCACACTGCCCGCACAGAGAGAGAGAGAAAACGCTTCACACTGCCCGCACAGAGAGAGAGAGAAAACGCTTCACACTGCCCGCACAGAGAGAGAGAGAAAACGCTTCACACTGCCCGCACAGAGAGAGAGAGAAAACGCTTCACACCGCCCGCACAGAGAGAGAGAGAAAACGCTTCACACCGCCCGCACAGAGAGAGAGAAAACGCTTCACACCGCCCGCACAGAGAGAGAGAGAAAACGCTTCACACCGCCCGCACAGAGAGAGAGAGAAAACGCTTCACACCGCCCGCACAGAGAGAGAGAGAAAACGCTTCACACCGCCCGCACAGAGAGAGAGAGAAAACGCTTCACACCGCCCGCACAGAGAGAGAGAGAAAACGCTTCACACCGCCCGCACAGAGAGAGAGAGAAAACGCTTCACACCGCCCGCACAGAGAGAGAGAGAAAACGCTTCACACCGCCCGCACAGAGAGAGAGAGAAAACGCTTCACACCGCCCGCACAGAGAGAGAGAGAGAAAACGCTTCACACTGCCCGCACAGAGAGAGAGAGAAAACGCTTCACACTGCCCGCACAGAGAGAGAGAGAAAACGCTTCACACTGCCCGCACAGAGAGAGAGAGAAAACGCTTCACACCGCCCGCACAGAGAGAGAGAGAAAACGCTTCACACCGCCCGCACAGAGAGAGAGAGAGAGAAAACGCTTCACACTGCCCGCACAGAGAGAGAGAGAAAACGCTTCACACTGCCCGCACAGAGAGAGAGAGAAAACGCTTCACACTGCCCGCACAGAGAGAGAGAGAGAAACCGCTTCACACTGCCCGCACAGAGAGAGAGAGAAAACGCTTCACACTGCCCGCACAGAGAGAGAGAGAAAACGCTTCACACTGCCCGCACAGAGAGAGAGAGAAAACGCTTCACACTGCCTGCACAGAGAGAGAGGGAGACAACACGCCTGCACAGAGAGAGAGAGAGAAAACGCTTCAGACTGCCTGCACACAGAGAGAGAGAACACGCTTCACACTGCCAGGGCCGGATTAGGAGCAACATGGGCCTGGTACTGAGGATTTTCGGTGGGCCTTTTTATGTAATTGCCCAGACCAATTTTCAGCGCTGTCACAATTTGAATAACAATTACGTGGTCATACAACACTGTACACATATGACAATTTTATAAAAAAAAAAAATTCACACAAATAGAGCTTTCTTTAAGTGGAATTTAAAGACCACTGAGTTTTTTTTTTTTTTGCTAAACATCAACATTTGCTGAACAGGCAGGGAGGAAATGTGATGACACCTCCTCACTGCCTGTCAAATGCCTCAGAAAAGTGACCCAAGCATGAATCGCTTTTCAGCGGTGTGGCAGTGCCTGCGACAAGTGAATACAAGCCTTTGGGCTACCACTGGTGTGCTGTGTTTGGCTGCAGTCCTGGCGTACTGCCAGTTTTCCTTAGCTGCAGTCCCCGAGACTTCTTTTAGGTTGCACATTTTTGCTGCATTTTCTGAAAGTGCACCAAAGATGCAGCATGCAGGACTTTGTGCACTTTCAGAACATGCAGTAAAATGTGCAACCGAATAGAGGTCTATGGTAGGGTGACCAGACATCCCCGGTTTCCGGGGACAGTCCCCGGATTGAGGACACTGTCCCCGGACCAAGTCTGTCCCCGGTTTTGTCCCCGGATTGAATTTGAACAGGTGCTGGTTCAATTTCAAAGACAGTCAGTGCAGAATTAAAAAATAAATAATCTGAATTACACCCCCCTGCTCCGCCGCTCCTACTACCTTAGGGGGGTCTATTTCTTTCCATTATCTGTGCCCCTTTCTGATGATCATGTGTTGGTCGGAGAGGAGGGAATATTTCTTCAGTTTCGGGTGCATGCCCATTCAGCTTCGCTCGCATGTTCTTCTGCCTTGGCTCAAGTCCCAATCAGCCGCCTGCCTGTTTATCTCCTTGCCTACCCTGGTGGAGTGATCTTCCTCCGCTCCCCACCCAGTAGTAGCCGGGGCCCGAAGAGTAAGACTTGACAGGCTGTGAGGCTGTGAGGCGGGCGGCGATGGGCAGAGAGTCGCTGATTGCCGCCATTACTAGTAAAAAAAAAAAAAATGTCCCCGGATTTCATTTTAAAAATCTGGTCACCTTAGTCTATGGGACTACCAGCTCTGCAGCCAAACCACAGCATACCAGTGTCAGTGTGAACTTCTTCATACCAAGTATGGCAAAATACTGTCACAGGCTGCTATAAAAAAAAAAAATCTTTAGTCGCAGAGAGGGGGAGGGAGAGGGATTTGGGAGAGAGAAAGAGAGCTGGGAGGGAGGAGAAGCTCACTCACTTACATGGACACTCACTGGATTGAAGCCGACTGCTCAGTTTTAACTTTCCCGCCCACACATCCTCCTCACAGACAGAACACGGCGCTGCCCGGAGTGGGTGGGGAAAGAAATAGCAGATCTACCAGCCTATCGTGTGGAGGAGGGAGGGGCTGGACTGGGCTGTGCTCTGTTACACAGACGTTCAGCTCAGTGAAAAAACACAACACATTGCTGGATGGATGGAGCTGCCGCACTCGGCCAGCTAACAAACTGCACATGCCCAGTTGTAAGCTGGTGACAGCGGCCCAATTGTACAGCACATCAGAACGGCCCAGGTGGCAAATGCATCTCTGCCCCCTGACCCACTCCGCCCCTGCACCCAAGGAAGAACAGGAACAGGCTGGGAGGACCAGACTGAAGAGGAGTAGTCAGGATGGATGCCAAAGTCATACACAGGAAGGCAATCCAGGGAGTAGGCATAAGGGTAGTCAAGAGCAAGCCAATGTCATACATGGTAGAGCAAGAGAAGCAAAGAGTCCTTTAGAACAAGCTGAGATCAAAACCAGGGATCGGGCAGCAAGTCCAGAGGCATGCAGGGTCGGTAACAGATAAATAATCCAAAGAATACAGGAAACACAGGGATCCAGCAAAGTCTAAGTGCAGAAACTGAACTTATATAGGGCGCTTGGTGCCAGTTCTGGCAGCAAGTGTGCGTGAACGTGCGCCAGTGCGAACGATTGCATTAGTGCGCTTTCGAACATTTCTGTGCAACCAAGCACGACCAAGTAAAGTATTGGTAACTATGCCATGTCTTTTCCTCAGCACCTGCACATTTTTATTCTTAACTTCTGTAGCGGAGTCCCCTTTAAGACTTCCGGGACTACCTTGCCCAGAACCCCTTTCGGCAATGTTTCTACCCCAGAGACTCATGGGAGGGGTTATAAAAGGAGGAGGTGAGGCTGGGCTCGGCCTCTTTGGGACACGAGACTTCAGTGACTGATCCTCCTGTGCGGATGTGCCGGAGTGCAAGGCCTGAAGCCTGAGGCCTTGCGCAGCACCAAAGAGCCTTCCACCCCACTGCGAGCCTGGGTGGCATGTGACTTCGCTTATCTACAGCCTTGGTTGGATCGGGGACCCGATCGCTGGAGACACTGTGTGTGAGGACACAGTCGGTGGAAGTTCCCGGACTGGGATCGCGTCCGGAGGGGTGAGCGAGCGTATGCTTAGACCATATACTGATTATTGCTGATGTGCCTATAGACTGCCGTGGCCCACAGGTTTATATCTGATACTCTCACTGGAGATCCATATCAGAGCTGAACTCAGAGGTTCTTCAGTAAAGTGTTTATTCTATTACAATCGTCTCACTGGATTACAAATGTTATTCTATTATGTGCACCACCTTTAAAGACTTGCCGGTGAAGAAACCATCATCCCCTATAGACTGAGTTTTAGATATCTGAGCCAGGCCTGGCCAGCTAGTTAGTTCATTTAGTTACTGCGCCACAGGGCGCCTAGTTAAGGGTCGCCCACGCGGCGCACCTTTACTGTTCATTTAATGCATAGTGTGTTTATTGCTGCAGGGCTCTGCAACTTATTACCTGTAAACTGTAAACTGTTACCACTGTTAACCTTTTTACCACAAGTCTAAAGTAAATTAGATACCCCTTTCATTATTGCCTTGGTGTCTGAGTTTAATCATATAGCATAAGAATTAGATTGCTGCCATAACTAACTGTGCCAGTTGGGGGTCAAGTAAATTGCCGGGGGTTGGCGGAGCTGTCTTCAGGGCCCAAACTAAATCTGCGGCCCTCTTAGTTGAAGGTATCGCTACACGTGGGGGTTCTCGTCCGGGATCCTGATACAGCAATTAAACGCCAGAGGTGCCGGCATGGACCCGCAAGCAATAGAAGAGTGGTGCAAAACCTCTAGGGCAGAGCCAAACAACTCGATAGTCATCAGTCTCCCAGGGGAGGAATGGAAGACTGATATGGTAGAGGAGTTAATGAAGTTAGTGTCCCCAGATCACACACCATGGGTGATAGATATAAAATCAGACCCAGACACTTCATATCAGTATGCACTGGTGGAATACGGAGACGGGATACCAGAGGCTTGCAAGTACAAGTGTGTAAAGACGCCAGACAATAGAACCTTTAGGTTGGCGCCCGCAGTAACTATAAAGAAGGAACCATCACAGATGGGATCACCGCAGGCTGCGGCCCGTACCTCACCAGAAAGAGGAGGTGGGGTGACACCCCCGGTGGCACCCGCACCTGCCACTGCTATATCACCAGAATTGATAAAGGCAATAGGGGATCTACTAATCAAATGTCAGAAGACAAACACGGTGCATGTGGAGACTAGCTACCGGAGACTAAAGACATTCTCAGGGAAGCTCCCTGTCCCTGCAGGGGAAGAATATTTTGATACCTGGGTGGAGCAGGCATTACAAGCAATAGAGGCATGGGAGGTGCCTGAAGCGCAGAAGAGGCAACGAGTGATAGAGAGCCTCAAAGGCGCAGCAGCAGAAGCAGTGAAAAGCTTTCGGTTTGGGAATGCAGATTGCACGGCTCAAGACTGTCTAGCCATGCTACAGGAAGAGTTTGGTCAATTGGAAAAGGTGACAGAGATGGTCTACCAATTTGAACACACTTTCCAACAGCCAAGGGAGAAACTTTCAGAGTATGTTAGGAGACTGAACAGGTTGTGTTGAAGAAGGGAATGAAGCCCCAAGATCAGGGATGAGCCGAACACCCCCCTGTTCGGTTCGCACCAGAACCTGCGAACAGACAAAATGTTCGTGTAAACTTTAGAACCCTATTAAATACAATGGACTCGAACGTTCGAAATCTAAAGTGTTAATTATAAAGGCTAATATGCAAGTTATTGTCCTAAAAAGTGTTTGGGGACCTGGGTCCTGCCCCAGGGGACATGTATCAATGCAAAAAGAAGTTTTAAAAACGGCCGTTTTTTCGGGAGCAGTGATTTTAATAATGCTTAAAATGAAAAAATAAAAGTGAAATATTCCTTTAAATTTCGTACCTGGGGGGTGTGTATGATATGCATGTAAAGTGGCGCATGTTTCCCGTGCTTAGAACTGTCCCTGCAAAAAATGTCATTTTTGAAAGAAAAAAATGCATTTAAAACTGACTCGCGGCTATTAATGAATTGTCGGCTCCCGGCAATACATACAAAAGTCATTGATAAAAAAAAAAAAAGCGTGGGGGTTCCCCAGAATTAAATTACCAGGCCCTTCAGGTCTGGAATGGATATTAAGGGGAACCCTGCCACAAATTTAAAAAAAAATTGACGTGGGGTTCCCCCAAATATCCATTCCAGGCCCTTCAGATTTGGCATGGATTTTAAGGGGAACTCCACCCCAAATTTAAAAAAAAAATGGCGTGGAGTCCCCCTAAAAATCCATACCAGACCCCTTACCCGAGCACGCAACCTGGCCGGCCGCAGGGGAAAAGGGGGGGACGAGAGAGCGGCCCCCCCTCCCTCCTGAACCGTACCAAGCCACATGCCCTCAACATGGGGAGGATGTCCCCATGTTGATGGGGACAAGGGCCTCATCCCCACAACCCTTGCCCGGTGGTTGTGGGGGTCTGCGGGCGGGGGGCTTATCGGAATCTGGAAGACCCCTTTAACAAAGGGGACCCCCAGATCCCGGCCCCCCTATGTGAATTGGTAAGGGGTACATTGTACCCCTACCATTTTACGAAGAAAGCGTAAAAAAATGTTTAAAAAAAACACACAAACACCTTGAAAAAGTCCTTTATTAAAAAAAAAAAAAAACATTCCAGCGGTGAAATCCAGTGTCCCGCGGCGATCCCGATGTCCAGCGCTGTCCTTCATTGGTTGTGCCTGAGCGGACCTGATGGGGAACTCCCTCTCAGTATTTTAAATGTATAGACCCGCCCTTTCTAAAGTTCCCCATCAGGTCCGCTCAGCGGACCAGATGCGGAACATGAGAAGGGGCGGGTCTATACATGTATTACCAAAGTGAGAGCAGTTCCCCATCAGGTCCGCCCCCTCGGTATGTCGGACCCGCCTACGTCATTGGCTTGAGCGGGGAACTTCCTTCACTATGTAAATTTAAATTACACAGTGAAGGAAGTTCCCCGCTCAAGCCAATGACGTAGGCGGGTCCGACATACCGAGGGGGCGGACCTGATGGGGAACTGCTCTCACTTTGGTAATACATGTATAGACCCGCCCCTTCTCATGTTCCGCATCTGGTCCGCTGAGCGGACCTGATGGGGAACTTTAGAAGGGGCGGGTCTATACATTTAAAATACTGAGAGGTAGTTCCCCATCAGGTCCGCTCAGGCACAACCAATGAAGGACAGCGCTGGACATCGGGATCGCCGCGGGACACTGGATTTCACCGCTGGAATGTTTTTGTTTTTTTTTAAATAAAGGACTTTTTCAAGGTGTTTGTGTGTTTTTTTAAACATTTTTTTACGCTTTCTTCGTGAAATGGTAGGGGTACAATGTACCCCTTACCAATTCACATAGGGGGGGCCGGGATCTGGGGGTCCCCTTTGTTAAAGGGGTCTTCCAGATTCCGATAAGCCCCCCGCCCGCAGACCCCCACAACCACCGGGCAAGGGTTGTGGGGATGAGGTCCTTGTCCCCATCAACATGGGGACATCCTCCCCATGTTGAGGGCATGTGGCTTGGTACGGTTCAGGAGGGAGGGGGGGGCCGCTCTCTCGTCCCCCCTTTTGCCCTGCGGCCGGCCAGGTTGCGTGCTCGGATAAGGGGTCTGGTATGGATTTTTAGGGGGACTCCACGCCATTTATTTTTTAAATTTGGGGTGGAGTTCCCCTTAAAATCCATGCCAGATCTGAAGGGCCTGGAATGGATATTTGGGGGAACCCCACGTCAATTTTTTTTTTAATTTGCGGCGGGGTTCCCCTTAATATCCATTCCAGACCTGAAGGGCCTGGTAATTGAATTCTGGGGAACCCCCACGCTTTTTTTTTATTTTTATCAATGACTTTTGTATGTATTGCCGGGAGCCGACAATTCATTAATAGCCGCGAGTCAGTTTTAAATGCATTTTTTTCTTTCAAAAATGACATTTTTTGCAGGGACAGTTCTAAGCACGGGAAACATGCGCCACTTTACATGCATATCATACACATCCCCCAGGTACGAAATTTAAAGGAATATTTCACTTTTATTTTTTCATTTTAAGCATTATTAAAATCACTGCTCCCGAAAAAACGGCCGTTTTTAAAACTTCTTTTTGCATTGATACATGTCCCCTGGGGCAGGACCCAGGTCCCCAAACACTTTTTAGGACAATAACTTGCATATAAGCCTTTATAATTAGCACTTTAGATTTCTCCCATAGATTTTTCGAATTTGCCGCGAACACCCCAATTTGTTCGCTGTTCGGCGAACAGGCGAACAGGCAATGTTCGAGTCGAACATGAGTTCGACTCGAACTCGAAGCTCATCCCTACCCAAGATACAGATGCGGCAAGAATGAAGCAAGTCTTAAAGGGAGTGTTACGCTCGGATCCAGTCTGGCTGCACCTGAAAACCTCAGGAGGAGGAACGTTACTGACTTATGCTGACTTGATAAAAATCATCAGAGATGAGGAGGCGCTACAACAGGACCAGCAAATGATCAAGACAAATGTTGTCCCCGCACAGGTGCTAGTCAATCCAGTGATGACCCCTGAAAGAGACTCATAGGTAGACACTCTAAAATCTCAAATGTCCAAGGTGTTAGAGATGTTGACCTCTCTGATGGCAAAAGACCCAGAGGGTCCCAAGAGAGAAGTACCAAAGAAGGAATTATTCCCAATTGCCTCAGCACCCGCATCTTTACAAGAATGGGGAGATATAGTCTGCTTTAACTGTGGAGGAATTGGCCATATTGCAGCTACATGTTCCAGTCCCAAGAAGAAGAAAACGGACAACCGCAAGCCGGCGGGAAACTTCAGAGGGCCCCGGTGAAGGAGTCAACCGGGTGCCTATCACCTTCAGTGAGCTCCAAGCTGAATGCGAAGCAGAAGAAAAGAGGAGATAAAACACCTCAGAGGAAACACAACATTCCTCAACAGAGATACACCCCAGAGAAAGGAGGCAAAACCCCTCAGAAGAGGCACAGCACTCCCCAGAGGGGGTGCACACCTAAGAAAAATAATAGTATCCCTCAGTGGGTCTGTACACCCATTGAAAGGAGGGAAATCAATGCATACCAGGCTCAAGAAAGATAAAAGTCCGAAGGGAATTGGACGAGAGAGAGTCCGAAAGGAAAGGGCCAGAAGAAGGCGACCCCTGCCAGGCCATATCCGGAGAAGCTGGTAGGCTCATCTCCTATAGTGCCCATTCAAGGGGAGGGAGTCTACACCAGAGCAATCTTGGATACTGGGGCACAAGTGACCCTATTATACCGGGATTTCTACGATAAACACTTGAGTCATCTGCCCATCCAGAAGATAGAGGAACTGGAAATATGTGGGATTGGAACCCAGAGTTTCCCCTACGATGGCTATTTGCCCGTCAAAATGACTTTTGACCCATCCATGGCTGGGAAGGCCGAAGTGTTTGACACCCTGGCGGTTGTGTGCCCCCGACCGCCCGGAGCCAACAAGAGTTCCCTTATAATAGGGACAAACACGGACCTGGTCCGAAGACTCTTGACCCCTCTAATGGAAGAGAAGGGGCAAGCGGCCACCAAGATCCACCCCATGCTGAAGACGGCCTACCAACGGCTGGTCCTAGAGCAGAAGACCCCTGGAGAGGGGATAGGGAAGGTGTGGAGACTTGGAAGAGAAGGGGGGTAGTGTTGCAGCCCGGTGAAGTAACCTGTCTCAGAGCCACTGTGAAGCTTACTTGGGAGCAGCCTGGACCCTTTGTCATATTGGAGTCCGACCCAAGGGAAGAGTCCCCCGGTCTGGAAGTGATACCAGAAGTGATTCCACTGAAGGCCCTGAAGAAGGCCCATTGTAGAGTTCCGGTGAGTGTTAGGAACACTACAGATGGCCCCATGGAAATCCCAGCCAGGATGCTGCTGGGCCAGGTGAGCCCTGCTGCCCCTGTTACCCTGTCAGAAGTCCAGGGGACGGGTGAAGGAGGAGATGCTTGGGAGAAGCTGTCCATGGAAAACCCGAATCTGCCTAGGGCTTGGAAAGAGAGAGCCAAGGCCCAGTTGACCAGATGGGAGAAGATCTTGTCCAAAGATGAGTTCGATGTGGGGTGTGCAAGGAGTGCCACCCATCGGATCCGCCTCCAAGAAGATAAGCCCTTCAGAGAGAGGGTCAGGCGGGTCCCACTAGCAGATCTGGAGGATCTAAGGGAACAACTTGCAGAGCTCAAGAGGACTGGTGTGATCCGGGAGTCTAGAAGCCCCTATGCCTCCCTGATAGTGGTGGTCAGGAAGAAGAATGGGTCATTGAGGCTCTGTATAGACTACAGGACTCTCAACAGGAGAACCATACCCGACCAGTACACCACTCCGAGGATAGAGGACGCTTTACAGAGTTTGTCTGGAGCCAAGTGGTTCAGCATTATGGATCTCAAGAGTGGATACTATCAGATCCCTATGCATCCAGAAGACAAGGAAAAGACAGCCTTCATAACCCCAGTGGGGTTCTTTGAGTTTGATCGAATGCCCCAGGGACTGTCTGGAGCTCCTGCTACCTTCCAACGTCTCATGGAGAAGACTGTAGGAGACATGAACCTTATTGAAGTCCTTGTATACCTGGACGATGTCATTGTCTTTGGGAAAACCTTGGAGGAACACGAGGAGAGGCTGGAAAAAGTGTTGAGGAGACTCAGTGAGGAGGGACTCAAGCTTTCGCCTGAGAAGTGTCGGTTCTACCAGTCTTCTGTGAACTATCTGGGGCACATAGTGTCTGAAGAAGGGGTGGCCACAGACCCTGAGAAATTGGAGGCAGTTACCTCCTGGCCACGACCCACCACAGTAACAGAACTCAGATCCTTCTTAGGGTTCTGCTCCTATTACAGGAGGTTTGTGGAAGGATTCGCCCGAATTGCTAGACCATTGAATGAACTGCGGGAGAAGAGGATGACTCAGGGCCCAGGAAGCCGGGAGAGTCAGTCAGAGATCAGTGGAACCAGAAGTGTGAAGAGGCCTTCCAGGCATTGAAGAAGAGCCTAACCACTGCTCCAGTCTTGGCCTATGCAGACCCAACCAAACCCTATGAACTACACGTAGATGCTAGTCATGACGGTCTGGGAGGAGTACTTTACCAAGAACACGAAGGGCAACTACGGCCTGTTGCCTACGTGAGCAGGAGCCTGACCCCCTCTGAGAAAAACTATCCCACTCACAAGCTGGAGTTCCTGGCCCTTAAGTGGGCGGTAGTAGACAAGCTCAAAGACTACCTGTATGGGGCGGAGTTCACTGTGAAGACCGACAACAACCCCCTTACCTACCTATTCACTACAGCAAAGCTGGACGCCACTGGACACAGGTGGCTGGCCGCATTCTCTGGATTCAATTTCAGCCTAAAGTACAGGCCAGGGATTGGGAATCGAGATGCAGATGCTCTGTCCAGAAGATCTCATGGTCCCACCCGTGACATGGAAGACTGGACTCAAGTGGCACCTGACGGGGTGCGGGCCCTTTGTCAAGGGGCTGAATTACAAGCCATAGGAGGCTCAAGGGCGGAAGAGATAGGAGTTACCATGGTAGGAGTCCCCAAACAATACTGTGGGGTAACTCAACTGGAGGAAGACCATCTGCCAAAGCTGTCCAAGAAGGAGCTAAGATGTGACCAATTAGAAGACCCCATGGGGAAATTAGTTCTGGAAGTCCTGGAGAATCAGGATCCAAACAGACTTCTGAGTCACTCCTCAAAGCAAGCTCGCCTGTTGAGGAAAGAGTGGGACAGGTTACAGGTGCATCAGGGAGTGGTCTACCGAAGGGGCCCCTCTGATGACCTGGAAGATAAATGGCAATTGTTTCTTCCGGAAAAACACAGAGAGACTGTTCTGATTGCCCTACATGACAATCATGGCCACCTAGGGGCGGAAAGGACCTTTCAACTTGTCAGAAGTCGGTTCTATTGGCCCTGCATGAGGGCAGAAGTGGAAGAGTACTGCCATTCATGTGCACGCTGCATCCAGAGGAAGACTTTACCCCATCAAGCTGCCCCAATGGGCCATCTACAAAGTCAAGTCCCAATGGATCTGGTATGCATTGATTTCCTCTGCCTCGGACCCGACCTGAGTGGACTAGGAAATGTTCTGGTGATAACCGATCATTTCACCCGGTATGCCCAAGCTTTCCCAACCAAAGACCAGAAGGCTTCCACAGTAGCCAAGGTACTTATGGAGAAGTATTTTGTCCATTATGGGCTGCCCCAGCGACTTTGAGAGTCGACTGATCCGGAAACTCCTGGATTCGTTAGGAATCAAGAAAACTCGAACTACACCTTACCACCCACAGGGAGATGCTCAGCCGGAGAGGTTTAACCGAACCCTGCTCAACATGTTGGGGACTCTGGAAAGTGAGAAGAAACAACATTGGAGCAAACACATAGCAGCTATAGTACACGCTTACAACTGCACCACCAGTGATGCTACAGGCTACTCCCCATATCGACTCATGTTTGGGAGAGAAGCGAGATTACCTGTGGACTTGGCCTTTGACACCTCTTTAGACCATTCCTCAGCCACATCCCACAAAGGATATGTGGACAGGCTCAGACACAGCCTGAAAGTAGCCTATGAACAAGCTCAAGCGGCCCCAGATCAAAGGGGAGCTCGAAACAAAAGAAACTTCGACTTGAAGGTCCGGGTACAAGACCTGCAACCCGGGGACCGAGTACTGCTACGCAATCTGGGGGTCCCTGGAAAACACAAACTTGCAGACAGATGGAGATCTGAACCCTATGTCATCTGTAGGAAGCTGCCGGGCCTACCTGTCTATAAGTTGTAGCCAGAAGGAAAGGTAGGCCCACTGAAGATGTGGCATCGAAACCACCTGCTCCCACTTGCTGAAGCGGTCAGGATACCTCCAGTGAGGGACTCCCCTGAACCAGTCTCTATTCTGGATACCCCCAGGCCAAACACTCGGTCCCAGACCTCTCGGACTGAAGATACAGAGGCTTCTGAACTCAGTGGAGATGAAGAGAGAGAGCTTGACTGTCTGTGGCCTTCCCCAACTCAAGGAACTTCTGCTATAGATCTTCCAACTACTGAAGACACTATAGATGGACAACTGAATGCAGAAGCCGCTGAATTCATCCCATCTAGTCCTTCATCGGATTACTGGGAAGATGCCTGTGATGTTTACCCTGAACAGGACCCTAGAGACTCTATGTATCCCTCGGCTCCTGAAGCAGATGTTACAGAGCCTGCCGTGTTGCCTGAGCCTGTTACAGAAGAAGAGCCTGTGGCGCCAGAGCCAGAAACCCCAAGGGAACAAAGGGCTCGCAGAGTCATAAGGCCTCCCAGAAAGTTGACCTACCCACAAATGGGGAAGAGCTCAGAAGATTCTGTGGTCACTGCTAGGAGGAGTGTAGAGAATCCGGATCCCTCCACTGTACATTTGGTAGAGGGCAACCCCCACTCACTCTCTGGCACAGTTAGGCAGGCCACTCAGGATAGTGTGGCCTGTGGGCAAGGGAATCTAACCCCTCGGTTTTGGTGGGAATTCCCTATGCCAACCTCTTATGCAATGTTGTCTGGGGTTGTACGCAGTGTATGCTAAAATTTTCTTTGGGGACCAAAGAATTTAAGTGGGGGGAGTGTGTAGCGGAGTCCCCTTTAAGACTTCCGGGACTACCTTGCCCAGAACCCCTTTCAGCAATGTTTCCACCCCAGAGACTCATGGGAGGGGCTATAAAAGGAGGAGGCGAGGCTGGGCTCGGCCTCTTTGAGACACTAGACTTCAGTGACTGATCCTCCTGTGTGGATGTGCCGGAGTGCAAGGCCTGAAGCCTGAGGCCTTGCGCAACACCAAAGAGCCTTCCACCCCACTGCGAGCCTGGGTGGCATGTGACTTCGCTTATCTACAGCCTTGGTTGGATCGGGGACCCGATCGCTGGAGACACTGTGTGTGAGGACACAGTCGGTGGAAGTTCCCGGACTGGGATCGCGTCCGGAGGGGTGAGCGAGCGTATGCTCAGACGATATATACTGATTATTGCTGATGTGCCTATAGACTGCCGTGGCCCACAGGTTTATATCTGATACTCTCACTGGAGATCCATATCAGAGCTGAACTCAGAGGTTCTTCAGTAAAGTGTTTATTCTATTACAATTGTCTCACTGGATTACAAATGTTATTCTATTATGTGCACCACCTTTAAAGACTTGCCGGTGAAGAAACCATCATACCCTATAGACTGAGTTTTAGATATCTGAGCCAGGCCTGGCCAGCTAGTTAGTTCATTTAGTTACTGCGCCACAGGGCGCCTAGTTAACAGTCGCCCACGTGGCGCACCTTTACTGTTCATTTAATGCATAGTGTGTTTATTGCTGCAGGGCTCTGCAACTTATTACCTGTAAACTGTTACCACTGTTAACCTTTTTACCACAAGTCTAAAGTAAATTAGATACCCCTTTCATTATTGCCTTGGTGTCTGAGTTTAATCATATAGCATAAGAATTAGATTGCTGCCATAACTAACTGTGCCAGTAGGGGGTCAAGTAAATTGCCGGGGGTTGGCGGAGCTGTCTTCAGGGCCCAAACTAAATCTGCGGCCCTCTTAGTTGAAGGTATCGCTACACTTCTTTTTAGCACATGCTCATATTTATTCTGATTAGCACCCTGACATATTTGCAATTACAATTGATATATTTAATACTGATTTTTAGTGAGCCTCTTAGTGACTGTAATCAATCACCATACTATATCCCTCCCCATAGCATTAAGCAATAGGATGACATGGAGGAGGAGAGAGGGAGGGGAGTGTCATTACCACTGTGTATACACCCACATATGCGACTTTATAGTTTATAGGCTGCAAGGATAAGAAAAATGAGGGAACAAAGAGCTTCAAAGAGAACTAAAATAAGAGCATGATCAGTAGAGGACACTAGCTGGTCTACACAATCTCAGCCTGCAATGGGGACACAGAACAGGGGAGGAACAGCTGAAGGGAGGATCAACCAGGTATATTTCACTTTACACAAAAGGAATGCTTTAGTGGCTTTGTGAGTATGTACACTCTGTTATATAGCATATAATGAGAGTTTTTAATAGTCTGAGTTTAATGACACTTTAAGTTAATTTGCAGCAATATGATATCTGCTTAACAACTTCAATACAGGGCATTTTCACCCCCTTTCCTGCCCAGGCCAATTTTCAGCTCTCAGCACTGTCACACTTTGAATGAAAAATGTGCGGTCATGCAACGTTGTACCCAAATTAAATTTTGATAATTTTTTTCCCCACAAATAGAGCTTTCTTTTGGTGGTATTTGATCACCTCTGCGGTTTCTACAATGTCGGGAAGCCGAGGACTTCATATGACAGACGCCCGGGGGGACAGAGGGTTCCTGCGGCCGTCATATTACAATGGGGCAGTAGGGAAGTGGTTAATAATATGTCTATTTTACAAATCATGTTTCAAAAGCTGAGCTCATTTTTATTACATTGCAGTAATAACAAAGACACTAAGGGGTCTATCTAAAAATGTTTTTACACAACATTTATACAATTATGTAGTTGGAAGTTAAATCAGATTAAAAAAAAATTGTGAATCCTGTGTGAAAAAAAAACCTTAGTATCTGGATTATTGCTCTAATGTATTAGACATTTAACACGGGCTCAGCTTTTGGCAAGTTGGGCAAGGTATGAAGCTATATGGCTATAAATATCCTTTTTTGCAAGTAATTTATAGCTTTAACCACTTGCCGACTGGGCCATAGCAGAATGATGGCTACAGCTTGGTTGGCTTATTCTGGGAGGGCGTACAATGACGTCCTCCCAGAATCACGCTTCCTTCACGCCCCCAGGGGTGCGCACCTGGGAATGTCTGTGACTTTTGGGTCCTCTAAACTGGCACATCATGGATCATGGTAAAGAGCCAATGACAGCGGCCCTTTACCACGTGATTGCTCCGCCCAATGACAGAGCGATCACTTGTCAACAAACCGGTGCATTTTCGGTTCATCTCTCTCCTCGCACGCTGTACATGCCCATATGTGCCTCATTCATATCCATATGTGCCTCATTCATATCCATATGTGCCTCATTCATGCCCATATGTGCCTCATTTATGTCTCATCTGTGCCTCATTCACGTCCATATGTGCCTCATTCATGCCTCATCTGTGCCTTATTCATGCCCATATGTGCCTCATTCATGCCTCCTCTGTACCTCATTCATGCCCATATGTGAAAAAAAGTGGGGGGAACTCCCGCGCTGCCTTGGCGAGGACTTGGTATGTGACTGGAGGGAGGGGGAGGGGGGGGGGGAAGAGGGAAGGGGAAGGGGGCACTGCTGCTAGACACCTGTGAATCCGATTCAGGGAAACTAAAAATAATATAAAACAGTGGTGGTGTTAAGCGCTGTGTTAAAACAGACAAAGAGAAGGGGGAGAAATGAGAATAGTGTGACTGATAACACACTTAATCAAAACATATCTGTGATGTGACCTTGATAAAAATAAAAATAAAAATAAATTGGCTGGGTAGGCTAAAGAGCTCCAATCTTCTACTATCCACATCTATCCATCCCAGCCAATTGTGAATATTCCAAAATAAAAGGAAAAAGTGTATATTCAAAAATTAGATAACAAATTTTTGAATATACACTTTTTCCTTTTATTTTGGAATATTCACAATTGGCTGGGATGGATAGATGTGGATAGTAGAGGATTGGAGCTCTTTAGCCTACCCAGCCAATTTATTTTTATTTTTATTTTTTATCAAGGTCACATCACAGATATGTTTTGATTAAGTGTGTTATCAGTCACACTATTCTCATTTCTCCCCCTTCTCTTTGTCTGTTTTAACACAGCGCTTAACACCACCACTGTTTTATACATGCCCATATGTGCTTCATTCATGCCTCATCTGTACCTTATTCATGCCCATGTGTGCCTCATTCATGCCTCTGTATGTGGCCAGTAGGGATGAGCTTCGTGTTCGAGTCGAACATACGTTCGACTCGAACATCGGCTGTTCGATCGTTCGACGAAGATCGAACGATTTGGGCCGTTCGCGCCAAATTCGAGTGACGCGAACGGCCCACAATGCACTACGCCATCGCAGTGTCATCCAGGCGCTGTGATTGGCCAAGCATGCACTGTGACCCCGCATGCTTGGCCAATCACAGCGCCGGCAGCGAGGAGAGCAATGATTGGCCACAGGCAGGATGCCTGTGGCCAATTATTGCTGAGGGGGTTTAGTACACGCCCCACACTATAAAAGGCCGCCAGCACGGCGGCCTAGTGTAGTGTGTTCCGGAGCAGGGATAGAGCAGCATAGGCAGGGACAGTGACTTTTATTTCTTTCTTGCTTAACCTGGATTCCTTTAGTTTAGGGAAAGAGAAGGATAGGTAGGGAGAGTGTCAGTGTGTTTTGTGCTTGTGCTATATTGTGCTTAAAAAAAACATTTTTTCTAGGGACAGAAAACTGTAGGTAGGGAGAGTGTGTCAGTTTCTTTCACTGTCAAAGTCCTTGTTTCCAGGGACCTGGAAGGACAGTGAGTGAATTCTCCTTGTGCTATATTGTGCTTAAAAAAAACATTTTTTCTAGGGACAGAAAACTGTAGGTAGGGAGAGTGTGTCAGTTTCTTTCACTGTCAAAGTCCTTGTTTCCAGGGACCTGGAAGGACAGTGAGGTAATTCTCCTTGTGCTAAATTGTGCTTAAAAAAAATTTTTTTTCTAGGGACAGAAAACTGTAGGTAGGGAGAGTGTGTCAGTTTCTTTCACTGTCAAAGTCCTTGTTTCCAGGGACCTGGAAGGACAGTGAGGTAATTCTCCTTGTGCTAAATTGTGCTTAAAAAAAACATTTTTTCTAGGGACAGAAAACTGTAGGTAGGGAGAGTGTGTCAGTTTCTTTCACTGTCAAAGTCCTTGTTTCCAGGGACCTGGAAGGACAGTGAGGTAATTCTCCTTGTGCTAAATTGTGCTTAAAAAAAATCATTTTTTCTAGGGACAGAAAACTGTAGGTAGGGAGAGTGTGTCAGTTTCTTTCACTGTCAAAGTCCTTGTTTCCAGGGACCTGGAAGGACAGTGAGGTAATTCTCCTTGTGCTAAATTGTGCTTAAAAAAAACATTTTTTCTAGGGACAGAAAACTGTAGGTAGGGAGAGTGTGTCAGTTTCTTTCACTGTCAAAGTCCTTGTTTCCAGGGACCTGGAAGGACAGTGAGGTAATTCTCCTTGTGCTAAATTGTGCTTAAAAAAAACATTTTTTCTAGGGACAGAAAACTGTAGGTAGGGAGAGTGTGTCAGTTTCTTTCACTGTCAAAGTCCTTGTTTCCAGGGACCTGGAAGGACAGTGAGGTAATTCTCCTTGTGCTAAATTGTGCTTAAAAAAAACATTTTTTCTAGGGACAGAAAACTGTAGGTAGGGAGAGTGTGTCAGTTTCTTTCACTGTCAAAGTCCTTGTTTCCAGGGACCTGGAAGGACAGTGAGGTAATTCTCCTTGTGCTAAATTGTGCTTAAAAAAAACATTTTTTCTAGGGACAGAAAACTGTAGGTAGGGAGAGTGTGTCAGTTTCTTTCACTGTCAAAGTCCTTGTTTCCAGGGACCTGGAAGGACAGTGAGGTAATTCTCCTTGTGCTAAATTGTGCTTAAAAAAAACATTTTTTCTAGGGACAGAAAACTGTAGGTAGGGAGAGTGTGTCAGTTTCTTTCACTGCCAAAGTCCTTGTTTCCAGGGACCTGGAAGGACAGTGAGGTAATTCTCCTTGTGCTAAATTGTGCTTAAAAAAAACATTTTTTCTAGGGACAGAAAACTGTAGGTAGGGAGAGTGTGTCAGTTTCTTTCACTGTCAAAGTCCTTGTTTCCAGGGACCTGGAAGGACAGTGAGTGAATTCTCCTTGTGCTATATTGTGCTTAAAAAAAACATTTTTTCTAGGGACAGAAAACTGTAGGTAGGGAGAGTGTGTCAGTTTCTTTCACTGTCAAAGTCCTTGTTTCCAGGGACCTGGAAGGACAGTGAGGTAATTCTCCTTGTGCTAAATTGTGCTTAAAAAAAAACATTTTTTCTAGGGACAGAAAACTGTAGGTAGGGAGAGTGTGTCAGTTTATTTCACTGTCAAAGTCCTTGTTTCCAGGGACCTGGAAGGACAGTGAGGTAATTCTCCTTGTGCTAAATTGTGCTTAAAAAAAAACATTTTTTCTAGGGACAGAAAACTGTAGGTAGGGAGAGTGTGTCAGTTTCTTTCACTGTCAAAGTCCTTGTTTCCAGGGACCTGGAAGGACAGTGAGGTAATTCTCCTTGTGCTAAATTGTGCTTAAAAAAAACATTTTTTCTAGGGACAGAAAACTGTAGGTAGGGAGAGTGTGTCAGTTTCTTTCACTGTCAAAGTCCTTGTTTCCAGGGACCTGGAAGGACAGTGAGGTAATTCTCCTTGTGCTAAATTGTGCTTAAAAAAAACATTTTTTCTAGGGACAGAAAACTGTAGGTAGGGAGAGTGTGTCAGTTTCTTTCACTGTCAAAGTCCTTGTTTCCAGGGACCTGGAAGGACAGTGAGGTAATTCTCCTTGTGCTAAATTGTGCTTAAAAAAAACATTTTTTCTAGGGACAGAAAACTGTAGGTAGGGAGAGTGTGTCAGTTTCTTTCACTGTCAAAGTCCTTGTTTCAAGGGACAGAGAAGGACACCTGAAGGTAGCCCTTATTGCTTTTTTCCCATCTCCCTGCAGGCCATCTATTAGAATGTCTGGAAGGCAAACAAGGAGAGGCAGACAGTCAGGAGGCAATAAAAGAGGGCAAGCAGGCTCTGTGTCTGGGGGCAACAGTGCTGGTCGTGGACGCGGTGCATTGTCATCAGCACATGGCCATGGGACACGCTTGTCCTTCTTTTCGGCAGCTGGACATGTTGAGCCACATCATGCCGAAGACTTGGTAGAGTGGATGACCAAGCCCTCCTCCTCCTCCTCATCCTCTCTCACCCAGGCTCAGGGTACTGGAAAAGCAGCTGCCAAAGCGTCCTCTTCCCTGGTATCAATGTCAGACTCATCATCAGTCACTCCTTCCCTAGACCCACCATGTCCTCCTCCTGAGGAGTCCCCCGAACTGTTTCAGCACAGTGTTGGGTACATGCTCCAGGAGGATGCCCAGCGTTTCGAAGGGTCTGATGATGAAACCCAGCTAGAGGAAGGCAGTAGCGTGAGAGCAGACAGAGGGGATGCTCAAGAAGGACACCAATCTTTCAGTCATGTTCCAGCAGCTGCAGCATACTGCTAGATTGGCTCCAGTGATGAGGAGGGAGGTGATGATGAGGTCACTGACTCCACGTGGGTGCCTAATAGGAGAGAGGAGGAGGAGGAGGATGAGGAGGAGGCACATCTCCAACGAGGCAGGATGCCCTTTGGTGGCCAGCGTAAGGGCAGTACACCGACGGAATCACACCGCAGAGCTCCGCCTGTGCAGGGCGCTGCCTCTGCCCGTCATTCAAAAAGTTCTTTGGTGTGGGCCTTTTTTGAGGCTAGTGCATCAGATCGCACAGCTGCTGTTTGCAACATATGTCTCAAGCGTATATCGCGTGGCCAAAACATCAGCCGCTTGGGTACCACATGCCTGACCAGACATATGTTGACCTGCCATGCAGCTCGTTGGCAAGCCTACCTCAAAGACCCACACCAAAGAACAAAGCGGACCTCTCCTTGCACCGCATCAGCTGGGATCTCCAACCCCACTATAACTTCAGTCCTCTCTGAAACATGCACTGAGAGGAATGAAGGTGTAGAATTAGGTGTGTCACAGCCAAGTACTTGCGGCCACTCTGCTAGCAGTACACCAACGTCCGATTCTAGCAGGCAAATTTCCCTGCCCCAGCTGCTGGACCGTCGAAAGAAGTTCACTCCCAGCCATCCACATGCCCAGCGGTTGAATGCTAGCTTGGCTAAATTGCTAGCGCTTCAACTGCTGCCTTTTCAGTTGGTAGACTCGGCCCCCTTCCGTGAGTTTGTGCAATGTGCGGTTCCTCAGTGGCAGGTTCCCAAACGCCACTTTTTCTCACGGAAGGCTATTCCGGCTCTCTACCGGCATGTGGAAGGCAATGTCTTGGCCTCGCTGGACAGGGCGGTCAGCGGTAAGGTGCATATTACCGCTGACTCATGGTCCAGCAGGCATGGACAGGGACGTTACCTTTCTTTCACGGCCCATTGGGTCACTCTTTTGGCAGCTGGGAAGGATGCAGGACAAGGTGCAGTAGTGTTGGAGGTTGTTCCACCGCCACGCCTCCAAAATGCTACTACTGGTTGTGACACACCTCTCTCCTCCACCCCCTCCTCTTCTTCTTCCTCCATGGCCTCTTCCTGTGGTTTGTCCTATGAACCAGCGGTGCTCCGTAGCCGTTCACGGGGCTACGCAAGTACGCAGGCAAAAAGATGCCATGCCATGCTTGCGCTGGTGTGTTTGGGGGACAGAAGCCACACTGGGGCAGAGGTCCTGTCTGCTCTGCAGGGCCAGGCCGAGAGGTGGTTGACGCCACGCCAGCTTAAGCCAGGAATGGTGGTTTGCGACAATGGCACCAACCTCCTCTCCGCCCTCCGACAGGGACAACTGACCCATGTGCCCTGTGTGGCTCACGTCCTTAACCTGGTGGTGCAGCGGTTCTTGGGCAGGTACCCGGGCTTACAGGATGTCCTGAGGCAGGCCAGGAAAGTCTGTGTGCATTTCCGCAGATCTTATAATGCCAGTGCTCGCCTGGCTGAGCTGCAAAAGGAGTTGAACCTGCCCAAGAACCGCCTTATATGTGACATGCCCACCAGGTGGAACTCAACGTTGGCCATGCTGCAGCGGCTGCACACGCAGCAGAGGGCCATCAATGAGTACCTGTGCGACTACGGCACCAGGACAGGGTCAGGGGAGCTTGGTTTTTTTTCTCCACGCCAGTGGGGCATGATCAGGGATGCATGCACTGTCCTGGCACCATTTGAGGAGGCCACGAGGATGGTGAGCAGTGACAGTGCATGCATCAGTGACACTGTACCTCTTGTCCACCTGTTGGAGCACACGCTGCGTGGAATAATGGACAGGGCACTTGAGGCAGAACAGAGGCAGGAAGAGGAGGACTTCCTTGCCTCTCAAGGCCCCCTTTACCCAGACAGTGTTCCTTCTGTCCCACCCATCGCACAGGAAGAGGAGGAGGAGGAGGAGGAGGAGGAGGAGGAGGAGGAGGATTGTGTCAGCATGGAGGTGGAGGCTGGCACTCAGCATCATCAGCAGCAGTCTTTTAGGGATGATTTACAGTCCCAAGAAACCAGTGGACTTGTAAGTGGCTGGGAGGAGGTGGCTGCGGATCATGTCGTCCTTAGTGACCCAGAGGACTCCGGAGCGAATGCCTCAGCAAACCTACGCTGCATGGCCTCCCTGATCCTGCAAAGTCTGCGGAAGGATCCTCGTATTCTTCGGATCAAGGAGAGGGACCATTACTGGCTGGCCACTCTCCTTGATCCACGGTACAAGGGTAAGGTTGCGGACCTTATGTTACCGTCGCAGAGGGAGCAGAGGATGAGACAACTCCGGGAGGCCTTGCAGAAAGGTCTGTGCAACGCGTTCCCAGAGACTGGGAGGTTACAAACTCCTGGTCCTGGACAACGAGTTGCTGAGGCTTCGGCCAGTCAAAGAAGGAGCGGTGGGGAAGGTGGCCGTCTGACCGATGCGTTCAGACAATTCTTTAGTCCGCAGCCCCAAAGTATGATCGGTTCCAGCAACCATCGCCAGCGTCTGATAAACATGGTGCAGGAATATCTAGGGGCAAGGTCAGACTTGGACACCTTCCCCACCGAAAATCCTCTGGCTTACTGGGTCTTGAGGATGGATCACTGGCCAGAGCTTGCACAGTATGCAATTGAGCTACTGGCCTGTCCTGCATCCAGCGTTCTTTCGGAACGCACATTCAGTGCTGCTGGAGGATTTGTCACGGATCACAGGGTGCGCCTGTCCACCGACTCGGTTGATCGACTGACTTTCATCAAGATGAACCAGTCTTGGATCACCACCAGCTACCACACACCTGATGCTGATATAACAGACTAATTGATTTTAACATGTCACATCCCTTCAAGACTGATGCTGATGCTGAGTGCCTGTGCTGTTATGTTGACTGGCTATCCTCCTCCTCCGAGTCCTCAATGATACGATTGATGATGATAGCTTGGAAGATCATTTTTGTTTATGGGTGCCGCCACCAGTGGCTAAGGCCCAATTTTTCAGCCCCTGTTTTACAGGGGCGTGTAATTACAATTTTTTTAGCAATAATTTGCCATAGGGCTCATTGCTGTGCTCCAAGTACAGTATCTGTGAGGGGTTGGAGTGTTGTGGCACCAGTGCCTAAGGCCCAATTTTTCAGCCCCTGTTTAACAGGGGCGTGTCATTACAATTTTTGAAGCAATACTTTGCAACAGGGCTCATTGCTGTGCTCCAAGTACAGTATCTGTGAGGGGTTGTAGTGTTGTGCCACCAGTGCCTAAGGCCCAATTTTTCAGCCCCTGTTCAACAGGGGCATGCAATTACAATTCTTGATCTAATAATTCACAGCAGGGTCCATTGCTGCACCCACCAAGAGTAACTCTGAGGGCTTACAGTCTTGTGGCAACGCCACCACCACCACCACCACGAAAGGCCCAATTTTTCAGCCCCTGTTCAAAAGGGGCATGTAATTACAATTCTTGATCTAATAATTCACAGCAGGGCCCATTGCTGCACCCACCAAGAGTAACTGTGAGGGCTTACAGTGTTGTGGCACCAGCACCACCATCAAAGCCCCAATTTTTACTACCACTGTTCAACAATTATATGTAATTAAAATTCCTGATATAATAGTTGACAGCAGGGCGTTCCAGCACCAACCAAGAGTAACTGAGTGCTTACAGTGTTGTGCCAACACCAACAACTAAGGGGCCTATTTCTGCAGAGTATATACGGCAGGTCCCTACTTTCAAACATCCAACTTACAAACGACTCCTACTTGCAAACGAAAGAAGACAACAGGAAGTGAGAGGAAATCTACCCCTAGAAAGGAAAATTCTCTCCTGTAAGAATAAATATGGGAGAAAGGGGTCTCATCTGTACTGATGCTTTATCAGCAATCCTTGTTTCAAGAAAAACACCACATTTCAAAAACAGTTGTCATTGGGACGGAAAGTGAGGTGAAATGTTCGGAACAGGGGCACAGACAGCAAAACAAATGTTACAGGGGTGATAACCCTTACCTATGTTTCCCAAAAAGTTTAAAAATAGATTTTTGGGCTGGAGCTACACTTCAACAATGTACCTGTTCAAAATTACAAACAGATTCTACATAAGAACAAACCTACAGTCCCTGTCTTGTATGCACCGCCTGTATACGGCTGTTCAGAGTATATAGGGCCTTTTTTATTTTATGTGCGGGGTTCCCCTTAATATCCATACAAGACCCAAAGGGGCTGGTAATGGGCTGGGGTAGGGGGGGGGGGGGTCATGGGGTAGCTATGCCATTTTTCTTAAAGAATTTCATCCATATTACCGGGACCAGACATTACATTAAAGCCGCAAGCAGTTTTAAATGGCTTTTTTTTCCTTTAGAAGTGTCATTTTGTGCAGGGACAGTTCTAAACACGGGAAACACGTGGCACTTCACAGGCATACTTTAGACACCCCCCAGGTACGATATTTAAAGGAATATTTGACTTTTTTTTTTTCACTTTATGCATCATTAAAATGACTGCTCCCGAAAAACGACCGTTTTTAAAACTTCTTTTTGCATTGATACATGTCCCCTGGTGCACAACCCGGGTTCCCAAACCCTATTTATGACAATAACATGCATAATAGTTGTTATAATTAGCACTTTAGAATTCGAACGTTCGCATCCATTGTATTTAATAGGGTTCTAATGTTCGTTCGAACTTTCGGTCCGTTCGCGGGTTCTGGTGCGAACCGAACCCGGGGGTGTTCGGCTCATCACTAGTGGCCAGGCTGTGTAAAAGTCTCACGCATGTGGTATCGCCATATTCAGGAGGAGTAGCAAAATGTATTTTGGCAATGGGTGATGGCAGCGAGCGGTGTCCTGCATGCGTCTCCTCCCGTCCTCTCCTCCCATCCTCTCCTCCTGATAGGCGTCCAATCACAGCGCCTGTCGTTTCAGCCACTCAGGTGACTGGTAACAGAGAGGAGAGGCGGTTCAGTGACAGGAAAGCAAATTTATTTATGCTATGCATGAATCTATCCATTGGTCACAGAGGGGGTGGCTGGAGAAAGGGGGAGGCGCCCTTGCGCCCCCTTATGGATGCACCGCTAATGGTGCCCACTAGGGTTGAGCGAACCCGAACTGTAAAGTTCGGGTTCGTACCGGACTTTTGGGTTTTTGGTACCCGAACCCGAACAATTTACTGTATGTTCGGGTTCGGTGTTTGGCAATGTAATTGCACATTTTAAAAAGCTGCAGGGCAGCCAATCAACATTTGTTCAACTCGTGTGCCCTTAGAAGCCATCACAGCCATGCCTACTAATGGCATGACTGTGATTGGCCTGTGCAACATGTGACCCAGCCTCTATATAAGCTAAAGGCACATAGCACAGCACGTCACTCTGCTTTAGATAGTGTAGGGAAAGGTTACTGCTGCTACTGCTGCTGCTTTGAGGGAGAGAATTAGATAGGAGTCCTGATTCAGAAATCAAATTACTCAGCGATCTACCTTGCTTTTATTGTGTGGGTGCAGTGCACAATCTTTTTATCCTGCCCTGAGCCCAGTGCCAGAGAAAAGATAACTTTTATCCGTCTGTTAGTTAGGTTGGCGTCGGCGGGCATTTTATGCAAGCTCAGTGCACCAGAACTGCATATGTTACTGTGAGATACATACTTTAGATACTGTTCTCCTATTCTGCTATTCAAAAAAGTAATAATTTAGGGCAAAAAAATTTTTTGGGTGTATTTTCTGCATATCTGTATGTGTGAGATACACACTTTAGATACTGTTTTCCTATTCTGCTATTAAAAAAAAAAAAAAATTCGGGCGAAAAAAATAAATAAATTTGGTGCGTTTTCTGCGTCAAAATTTTTTTTTGGTGCATTTTCTGCATATCTGTACGTGTAAGATACACACTTTAGATACTGTTCTCCTATTCTGCTATTGAAAAAAAAAAACTTTAGGGCAAAAAAATTAAAAATTTGGTGCGTTTTCTACATATCTGTACCTGTGAGATACACCCTTTAGATACTGTTGCTCTATTCTGCTATTCAAAAAACACCCATTTAGGGCAAGATCCTAAATTTGAGAAATATGAGGAGAACGTCAAATAAGGGACGTGGCCCTGGTCGTGGTGCTGCTGGTGGAGCTCCTGTTGCAGGGAGAGGACGTGGTCGATCTGTGCCAGCTACACGCACAAGTGAAACACCTTCCTCAGGTGCGAGTAGGCGACAGAGCCTGCAGCGGTATTTGGTCGGGCCTAATACGGCTCTACGAATGTTGAGGCCAGGACAAGTGAAGGCGATAGTAGATTGGGTTGCTGACAGTGCCTCCAGTTCCTTCACATTGTCTCCCACCCAGTCTACTGCTGAAAGATCAGAGTTGGCACTTGCAGCCAATGTCCATCAGTCTTTCACCTCACCCCCTTGCAAATCAGCCAAGCAGTCTGAGCCCCAAGTCATGCAGCAGTCTCTTCTGCTTTTTGATTACTCTGTTAGCAGGGTTTCCCAGGGCCATCCACCTAGCCCTGCCCCAGAAGTGGAAGAGATTGAGTGCACCGATGCCCAACCACTTATGTTTGAAGATGAGTACATGGGAGTACCATCGCAGCACGTCTCGGATGATGAAGAAACACAGGTGCCAACTGCTGCTGCTTTCGCAATTGGGCAGACTGACAAGGAGGGCAGGGGTGAAGACTGGGTGGAAGATGATGCGGAGGACGATAAGGTCCTCGACCCCACATGGAATCAACATCATGCAGGGGTGTACCCTAATATAAAAAATGTTTTTATTAAAAACAAAAACCAGTGTTGGCTACCTCGTCCTCCTCCACCGCCGCTTCCACCTACACCGCCACATCCATCGCCACCTCAACCTCCTACTCTATATGGACCTCGTCCTCCTAGGTCAAGATTATTATTATTTTTTTTTTAATGTTATTTTAAGTTATTTCCCTATCCACATTTGTTTTCAGAGCATTTGCCATGCTCTTAACATAATTTTGCTGCCATTTTCAGCCCTCTAGCCCTTTCCATTACTTTTTTATAGCCATTTTAGTCCTCAAAAGTTTGGGTCCCCATTGACTTCAATGGGGTTCGGGTTCGGGGTCAAGTTCGGGTCCCGAACTCAAACTTTTTTGCGAAGTTTGGCCGAACCCGTCGAACTCGAACATCCAGGTGTCCGCTCAACTCTAGTGCCCACACTGACCCATATCCACAGCCAAAAGCACCTACAATGGGCACGTGAGCATCAGAACTGGACCATAAAGCAATGGAAGAAGGTGGCCTGGTCTGATGAATCACATTTTCTTTTACATCATGTGGATGGCCGTGTGTGTGTGCTTACCTGGGAAAGAGATAGTACCAAGATGCGCTAAGGGAAGAAGGAAAGCCAGCAGAGGCAGTGTGATGCGACTAATGGCTTAGTGCCAGTTACCACAGCATAACTTCAGAGGTCTAGTGGAGTACATATCTCAATGGGTCAGGGCTGTTTGGGCAACAAAAGGGAGACTTACTTAATATAAGATTGGTGGTCATAATGTTATTTTAGCGGCACTATTCGGCCGCTAGCGGGGCGCATTTAACCCCTGCTAGTGGCCGAATAAAAGGTTAAATGCGCCTGTTTAGCGCCGCTGCCGAAGAGCTTTGAAGGGGCTTCAGCAGTGGTGCCCATTAATTTCAATGGGCAGCAGCAGTGTGTACACCGCTCTTTCACCGTTTCAAAGATGCTGCTTGCATGACTTTTTTTTAACGTCCTGCCAGCGCATCGCCTCAGTTTGGAAAGCACTCTAGCTTTTACACTGGGACTGCAGGGGAGGTGTTTTTCAGGCGCTTTACAGGTGCTATTTTTAGCCCAAAAGTGCCTGAAAAACCTCCCAGTGTGAAAGGGGTCTAACAGTAATACCAACATGTCACTACATACACCATCTTATGATCCTGTTCAGTGGAATTAATGATTGCTCTATTGAAGCAATGTTAGGTGGAAAAAAAAGTCTATAAGAAATGGCAAATAAAAATGGCTACTGTCAGAGGTTTCATAATGGGCTTATGATGAAGGTTGCTGAAAAGAGAAGTGCGGGCATAGGTGTACATATGGGGTGTACAGATTCCCCCTCCTGCCTGAAGCCCCCTATCCCCACCCCCACCCCCTGCAGCGCTGTCATTTACTGGCTCCTTCCTTTTCGGAATGAACACAGTGGGGTTGATTTACTAAAACTGGGGAGTGCAAAATCTGGTGCAACTCTGCAAAGAAACCAATCAGCGTCCAGTTTTTTTTTGTCAAAGCTTAATTGCACAAGCTGAAGTTAGAAGTTGATTGGTTTCTATGCACAGCTGCACCAGATTTTGCACTCCACAGTTTTAGTAAATCAACCTCAGTGAGTGATCTGTGTTTGATCATAACCGAAACATAGTAAACTTGTTTACTATGCTTCAGTTTGTAAATGAACAGGCACAGAGCACTTCCCATTCATTCACTGTCCAGTGCAGCTGAGGCTGCAGAGAAAGGGACTGGGGGATCTGTGTCCTCAGTCCCTTTTTCTGTCTCAAAAGTGAGGCATCATAGGTCTGTCTAGAGTCCTGATATTCCTCCAAAGCCCCCCCCCCCCCCAATGAAACTCCTAAAAAAAAAAATTCTTTAAATAATAAATAAACTACTGATACCATCCACTGCCCGGCTGACACCAATCTCTGGCCTTCTCACACCATCCGCCTGACATCGTCCTCTGTCCTACTGATAAAGTCCATCACTCTACTGACACCATCCACTGCTCTACTGACTGACACCATTCACTGTCCTACTGGCTAGAAATGTGCACCACAGAAAAAAATTATGTTCCGGAATAATTTGTTAAGTAAATCATTATGTTAGAATTAATCTTTTTCAAAATTTGTTTTGTATATTCAGATTTGTTCTGTATATTTGTTGTCCAGAATTGATTCATATTTTCGGAGGTTATTTTGGACGATTGGCTATATTTGGTTTAACATGTTAAGATTACTTATGCACACTGAGCCTGAGAAACAAAATAAATTTCAGATTCATTCATTATGTTATGATTCGGAGATTCTAAATTGATCCACCATCATCCAACCCAAACTCAATAAGGAATAACCTTATTTCACTTTTATACCTTACTGTGTTTATTGCAATATGTTCCCATTTCATATGTAGTTCATTTTTTTTTATAATAATAAAAAATGTTAATGCAAAAAGAATCGGCTGATTATCCAAGAGTCAAAGACCACACCGCTCTCATCTAAAACATAAATATTAATTTGTTTTGTTATTAAGTTGAATTAATTTTTTTATTCCTAGCTGACTTTGTTTGTTAGGTCTGGCACATTTTAAATTAAACGAATGGTCTCTCAAGTTCAACCTCAATACAAAAATACAAAAATAATCAGATTAGAACATTCATACTATGCTCACTAGAAAAAAAACAAATACGAATCAATTTGGATCATTCGCTATGTCGTTACGTTATCTCAGATGCTTTAACCACTTCCAGCCCAAGGCCGTCATATGACGTCCTTGACTTTCAGTAGGGATATCTGAATGATGCCTGCAGCTACAGGCATCATTCAGATATCGTCTTTTTCAGCCGGTGACTCTGTGCACCATAAGAATGATCATGTGCGGGACTCTGAGGACGGCTGCCTGAGCCGAGAGCTCCGCTCCAGCTGTGTACAGCGGCACCCACAGAACTTACCTCCAAAATTGAAGAAAAGGTAGATAATCAAAGCAGGTAACACCCCTCTAAGCTGTTTTTTAAAGCCGCAAATTCAATCCGTTGTCACGGACAAAAAATCCAAGATGGCCGCCACAGCACGGATTATAGACTCCAGTGAAACCCAGGCAGGACCGCAACAAATACTTTCCCCCTCCACTAAACCTCTTATCAGCTACTCATTATCTGGCTCTCCCTACACATCCATACAGGGCCGGCCCTACCATGGGACCCAATGGGACCGTGGTACCAGGTGGCATTTAGGAGGGGGCGGCAGTCCGGCCGGCAAGTTATTTTCATCAGCGTGAGTCAGTGTGTGACATTCAGTCAGGGCAGAGAGCAGAGCGGAGCGGAGCGGATGCTGGTCGGCGCCGCGGTGCACTGTGCCTGTGCGGTGCCGCTGCTAAGGCTGCTTTCTCCTGCACTGTGTCTGCTGAGTCCCGACCGTCGCCTAGCAACCAGTGAGGTCAGGAGGCCGTGGCCGCCCCAGCATTCACAGCGCTCAGCCTCCGCGCCAATCAATATTGCTCCGCCCACACACCTCATCCACCACACACCTCATCCATCTTCCATCTCCTGCGTGAGGGTTGGGAATGGGATTCAGTGTGGGACTCTGAGGAATTCTGCTGTGGCTGTGCCCTGGACAGTGACCGTGTGAGCTGAGCCTGGGCTGCCTCTCTGCCTCTGATAAAAAGGGTGAGTTAGGTGGGATTTTTAATGTGGCTGATGATGATCCTTGTATTGTACCCATGTTTTCCCTGTAATTTAAAGCAAAACTTTATTCTTTTAAACACTTCGCGCCCGCGCTATAGACAAAAGACGTCTACAACGCGGGCGCGCATCGGGGAAAAGCTGTGCCCGCCGTGCCATGTGGGTGCCGATGCGCGTGCCTGGCGGTCGCGATGTCCGCCAGGTACCCGCGATCGGCTGTCACAGAGCCAGGGACGTGTGTCTGTGTGTGTAAACACACACACAGAGCCATGTCCTGTCAGGCAGAGGAGACCGATGGTGTGTCCCTTGTACATGGGGACAACCATCGGTCACCTCCCCCAGTCAGTCACCTCCCTGCACAGTAAGAATCACTAATAGGGAACACATTTAACCCCTTCCTCGCCCCCTAGTGTTAACCCCTTCCCTGCCAGTCACATTTATACAGTAATCAGTGCATATTTATAGCACTGTTTGCTGTATAAATGTGAATGGTCCCAAAAATGTGTCAAAAGTGTCCGATGTGTCCACCATAATATCGCAATCACAATAAAAATCGCAGATAACCACCATTACTAGGAAAAAGATAATAATAAAAAAAATGTCATAATTCCATCCCCTATTTTGTAGGTGCTATAACTTTTGCGCAAACCAATCATTATACGCTTATTTTTATATTTTTTTACCTAAAATATGTAGAAAAATACGTATCGGCCTAAACTGAGAAAAAAATATATATTTAAAAAAAAAAATTGGGATATTTATTATAGCAAAAAGTAAAAAATATTGTGTTTTTTTTCAAAATTTACGCTCTTTTTTTGTTTATAGCGCAAAAAATAAAAACCGCAGAAATGATCAAATACCACCAAAAGAAAGCTCTATTTGTGGGGAAAAAAGGACGTAAATTCTGTTTGGGAGCCACGTCGCACGACCGCGCAATTGTTTTTCAAAGCGTGACAGTGCTGAAAGCTGAAATTTTGCCTGGGCAGGAAGGGGGTTATGTGCCCTGTAAGCAAGTGGTTAAAAAAATGCAAACTATAAAATGATTTGTATTGTTTTCTTGGTTTCTAATCAAGATGCAATGGTCGTGTCATGAATTTTATTGGGAACAGGCATAAAAAAGGTTACTGCTGTGTTTCAACTCCCTCTCTGTGCAGGATAGATCATTGTCAGTAGAGGTGACATATGGCACATGTTCTTCTCAGGATGCCATTGCCTGCCCTGTATGTACAGCACAAAAAACACAGTTTAAAAAAAACATTAAGTCTGCTTTCACACGGGGGCGGGTGGGCATTGATGGTAAAACACTGCTAGTTTTAGCGGCGCTTTACTGTTGTTTTAGCGGCACTATTCGACCGCTAGTGGGGCGCATTTAAGCCCCGCTAGTGACTGAAGAAAGGGTTAAATGTGCCCGTGTAGCGCTACTGCCGAAGCACTTTGCAGGTGCTTTAGCAACGCTACCCATTAATTTCAATGGGCAGGAGTGGTGTATACACCGCTCCTCCACCGCCCTATAGATGCAGCCTGCAGCAGGGGCGTGCCAATAGGGGGGCGGGGGGGCGGTCCGCCCCAGGTAGCACACATTGGGGGGTGTCAGTGGCTGAGTGACTTCGCTATATGGGGTGCGCTCGGCACCCGAGTCGGGTGACACCGTCCGATCATCCCAAGGGCATCCCTGCTGGCTCGGGCTGCTCCCTTTCCCTTTAGGTGTTTTTTAGAACACCCCCAGTGCCAGGGCCGCAATGGACTGGTCCAGACCGTCCACTCATTCAGTGACTGAATTCCCTCCTGCTAGCTCCGCCTCCACCCACCGCTGCGGCCTCAGCCTGACTGTGTCTGTCATCATCTCTCTCCGCTGGGGCGGCTCAGCTGCTACCATACACACAGTCAGGATTCCTGGTGAGTGGGGGGGGGGGTTGTAAGAAGAAGAGCCTGGAGGAGTGTGTGTCTTTCTGCTCTACCACGCTGTGCTGACCTGATTTCGGGGGGGGGGGGGTGATTGCTGTGTCCACCCCCTGCCATGTGTACTAGAACTGTATGTAGCTGACCTGATTTGGGGGGGGGGTTGCTGTGTCCACCCCCTGCCATGTGTACTAGAACTGTATGTAGCTGACCTGATTTTGGGGGGGGGGTTTGCTGTGTCCACCCCTGCCATGTGTACTAGAACTGTATGTAGCTGACCTGATGGGGGGGGGATTGCTGTGTCCACCCCCTGCCATGTGTACTAGAACTGTATGTAGCTGACCTGATTTGGGGGGGGGGGTGCTGTGTCCACCCCCTGCCATGTGTACTAGAACTGTATGTAGCTGACCTGATTTGGGGGGGGGGTGATTGCTGTGTCCACCACCCCCTGCCATGTGTATAGTGTAGCACTGTAGCTGACCTGATTGGGGGGGTTGCAGAATGCAGACATGTGCGATTTACAGTGTGCAGAATGCAGACATGTGCAATTTACAGTGTGCAGAATGCAGACATGTGTGATTTACAGGGTGCAGAATGCAGACATGTGTGATTTACAGGGTGCAGAATGCAGACATGTGTGATTTACAGGGTGCAGAATGCAGACATGTGTGATTAACAGGGTGCAGAATGCAGACATGTGTGATTTACAGGGTGCAGAGTGCAGACATGTGTGATTTACAGGGTGCAGAATGGAGACATGTGTGATTTACAGGGTGCAGAATGCAGACATGTGTGATTTACAGGGTGCAGAATGCAGACATGTGTGATTTACAGGGTGCAGAATGTAGACATGTGTGATTTACAGGGTGCAGAATGCAGACATGTGCAATTTACAGGGTGCAGAATGTAGACATGTGCGATTTATAGTGTGCAGAATGCAGACATGTGTGATTTACAGGGTGCAGAATGCAGACATGTGTGATTTACAGGGTGCAGAATGTAGACATGTGTGATTTACAGGGTGCAGAATGCAGACGTGTGATTTACAGGGTGCAGAATGTAGACATGTGCGATTTACAGGGTGCAGAATGTAGACATGTGCGATTTACAGGGTGCAGAATGCAGACATGTAATATATACAGGGTGGAGAATGCAGATACGTGCGATTTACAGGGTGCAGAATGCAGACATGTGCGATTTACAGGGTGCAGAATGTAGACATGTGCGATTTACAGGGTGCAGAATGTAGACATGTGCGATTTACAGGGTGCAGAATGTAGACATGTGCGATTTACAGGATGCAGAATGTAGACATGTGCGATTTACAGGGTGCAGAATGTAGACATGTGCGATTTACAGGGTGCAGAATGTAGACATGTGCGATTTACATGGTGCAGATTGTAGACATGTGCGATTTACAGGGTGCAGAATGCAGACATGTAATATATACAGGGTGCAGAATGCAGACATGTGCGATTTACAGGGTGCAGAATGCAGAACTGTGTGATTTACAGGGTGCAGAATGCAGACATGTGCAATTTACAGGGTGCAGAATGCAGACATGTGTGATTTACAGGGTGCAGAATGCAGACATGTGCAATTTACAGGGTGCAGAATGCAGACATGTGCAATTTACAGGGTGCAGAATGCAGACATGTGCAATTTACAGGGTGCAGAATGCAGACATGTGTGATTTACAGGGTGCAGAATGCAGACATGTGCGATTTACAGGGTGCAGAATGCAGACATGTGTGATTTACAGGGTGCAGAATGCAGACATGTGTGATTTACAGGGTGCAGAATGCAGACATGTGTGATTTACAGGGTGCAGAATGCAGACATGTGTGATTTACAGGGTGCAGAATGTAGACATGTGCGATTTACAGGGTGCAGAATGTAGACATGTGTGATTTACAGGATGCAGAATCCAGGCGTTTGCTGTATATTACCCACCTGAAGTAGCTGAGCTGTGAGCTTACCTGATAAGGGGGGGGGGTGTTGCTTTGTTCACAACCCAGGTATAGTAGATGAGCTGGTCTGATAAGGGGGGGGATGTCTGTATCCCAGGTGTAAATAGACATTGACTTACACCCACATATTGCAGCCATCAGATCGGTTCAGCAAGCAGCAGGTCACAGCAGCATCTTCCCTGCGGCCATCAGATCCCGTCCGCGGTCCAGCAAGCAATACGCCTTGTCAGCAGGTCAGTTCCAAAATCCGGATCAAATCATCAATGCCAATGATGCCATTGTCTGCTGTCCCTGGATGGGGGGATCGCCATACAGTGGGATGGCTGGATCGGATCTGTCCCTGAGGAGTCGGACAGCAGATAATGCAAAGTATGGGTCTCTCCATCTCACTCTGATGTCTCCCTCATAGCAGCTCCAGTCCAGCTCTCCACTTCCCTGACCGTGGCACCGATTTGTCTAAAAATGTGGGATCTGCTCACCTGAGTGACTGACACCTCTGTCCTGTCCCATCTATTTTCACTGGCTGTCATGAATGAACAGCATCAGCTGTCATTACAAGGAGCGGGAGGGGACGTCCCCATCCCCCCACAGCTCCGCCCAGGTCTCCCACCCGGAGACCTGAGCCACCAGCTGGCACGTCCGGGTTTGCCTTTGATCGGGTCTCCAATGTAGAAACCCAGAAACGACATCACAGCGTCACTTCCCGTTTACTCAGCAGCCAACGGCGGCATTTAAAAAAAAATCATAATTCAAAAATACTGATCTTGGCAGAGGAGGGGTTTGGGGTCTTTTAGATCCCCGCTCCCTCCATAAAGAGTACCTGTCACTGCCTATTACTGTCACAAGGGATGTTTACATTCCCTGTGACAACAATAAAAGTGATCATAATTTTTATTTTAAGGGACAGTGTTAAAAAAAAAAAAAATGAAATAAGAAAAAAAAAAAGGTTTAATGCACCCAATCCCTCCATGTTCGCTCGTCAAAGAAAACTCATACCTTCATCACGCCCGCAAATATAATAAGTGTTCAAACCACACATGTGAGGTATCGCCACGATCGTTCAAGTGAGAGCAATAATTCTAGCACTAGACTTCCCCTGTTACTCTAAACAGGTAACCGGTTAAAAATGTAAAAACGTTGCCTATGGAGATTTTTAAGTACCGTAGTTTGTCGCCATTCCATGAGTGTGCGCAATTTTAAAGCGTGACATGTTCGGTACCCATTTACTCAGTGTAACATCATCTTTCACATTAGTGTATTTTTTAGACAAAATTTGCGTTTGAGAGACAGCTGCGCAAATATCAAGTGACATAAAATATTGCAATGACTGTCATTTGCTAAAAAAAATATATATAATGTTTGGGGGTTCTAAGTAATTTTTTTAGGTATAAATTCATTAAAAAATTCTTCTCTGGAAGGGTTCATTCACACCACAGTACACCTACTAGTGTGCACATTATGAACATGTGATTGTGGGCGTTTTACCTTGTGCTGACAGGTAATACACATTGCAATGTTTTTCTTTTCTTTTTACTTCTATTGTTATTACTTAGTGCTGTAGCACATTGTGATGCATTCAGCATGTCAGATTGCACGGTGCAAAAATGTCTATGCTATGTGGAGCTATAAGCTCCACTTATCTGTTTCCCCCCCCCCCTCCGGTGCCACATTTGGCACCTTTTGGGGGGGAGCCTATCCTCACTTCCGTCAGACCTTGCCATGGCGAGGTACGTCAGAAGTTCAGCCCCCCTCCTCCTTCCCCTGCTGCCGGGCCAGTAAGAGAGTGCAGCGTGCTTCGCGTATGTGCAGTAGGGAACCTACCAAGGCTTCACTGCCGGGTTCCCTTACTACGAATGGCAGCGGCACCACCCGAGAGCCAATGGAAGCATTGGCTGCGGGTGCCGACATCGCTGGATTCCAGAACAGGTAAGTGTCCTATTATTAAAAGTCAGCAGCTACTGTATGTGTAGCTGCTGATTATTTTTTTTTTCTCGTATGTGAGGGCGAAACTCCTCTTTAAACCACAGGGGTTGCTTGGGACTACATTGGGCAATGTAGCCCAACACAACCTAACATTGGCGGTGTGAATGGGCCCTAATTGCTGTTATATCTTACAATATATATTTATTATTTTATCCAAATCTCAATACAGTATGTGCTCCAGTAAATAATGCGTGGTGGACTACAAAACACCTCCTTCCCAGAACACAAAACCCATGCTCTCTTGGTGCTCACACTCAAACTTTGCACTAACCAGACCTCCATGACCCTCTTTATTGAGTCCACAGTAGCTTAGGCTGGCCATACACGGTTTGATCGATCAGCTTGGGTACAACCAGCCTGCCGGATTCTATTGCGACTGTTGCTAGCAGCTGTTATAATTCCAAGTCTGCAATAATATTGAAAATAAAAATGGCAGCATTCAGTATGGTTACTATACCACATGATTCCAAGATGGCCACCACTGACCCAACTTCCTGTTTGTTTCCTACGTGTGTTCCACGTAGGTGTAAAGATCAAAAACTGGATGGAAGGGACTCAGAAGGCTGCCTTGGACATCGTAAATGTAAGCTACTGTGGACCCACTAATTAAGTTAAGAGGGTTATGGAGGTCTGGTGAGTGCACAATTTGAGTGTGAGCACCAAAAGTGCATTGGTTTTGTATTCTGAGAAGGAGTTGTTTTGTAGTCCACCATGCACAGTTTGCTGGTGCACATATTGAGATTTGGATGAAGAAGCACTGGACTTGTGGATGTTTTTCCATTTAAAAGTTGGGGGGGGGGGTGCCAGATGTAGGATCCGCCCTGGGTGCCAAATGCTCTAGGTACGCCCCTGGCCTGCAGGACTTTTTTTTAACGTCCTGCCAGCGCATCATCCCAGTGTGAAATCACTTAGGCTTTCACACTGGGACTGCCCAAAAGCCCAAAAGCGCCTGAAAAATGCCTCCAGTGTGAAAGGGGTCTAACAAAACTGCATGAAAACACTGAGGTGCATTACAGGCGTTTTAGCGCTAAAAAGCTTTCACACTGGGGCGCTGCGCTTGCAGGATGTTAAAAAAAAGTCCTGCAAGCAGCATCTTTGGGTCACTTTAGGAGCGCTGTATACACCACTCCTCCACTCCTTGCGGGCGATTTTAACACTTTCTCGGCCATTAGCGGGGGTTAAAAGCGCCCCGCTAGTGGGTGAAATGTGCCACAAATCCGACGGTAAAATAGCGGTGTTTTACTGATATTTTACCGCCAACTCTATGGGCGTGTGAAAGGGGTCTCAAGGTTTCTTACCTTAATGCATTCTATGCATTAAGGTAAAAAACCTCCTGTGATGCAGCAGCCTCCCTTTTACTTACCTGAGCCTGTTTTTTCCCACGACGGGGAGACAAGCACACCAGCTCCACAGCCGGCGTTTCGGGTCCTGATTGGATAGATTGATAGCAGCACAGCCATTGGCCCCGCTGCTGTCAATCAAACCCAATGATGCGGGAGCCGACTGGCGTGGCAGAGTCTTACTGTCTGTGGCAGGATCGCCTGTCTGCACCCTGCTGTCTTTCTGTGGCTCCAGTGTTTACCGTGTTAGAAGGTAAGACCTTGTCATTACCACAATAAAACCATCTCCTGTATCATTGTCTACACACAGTCTCTGACCATCTCCTGTATCATTGTCTGCACACAGTCTCTGACCATCTCCTGTATCATTGTCTCCACACAGTCTCTGACCATCTCCTGTATCATTGTCTGCACACAGTCTCTGACCATCTCCTGTATCATTGTCTACACACAGTCTCTGACCATCTCCTGTATCATTGTCTGCACACAGTCTCTGACCATCTCCTGTATCATTGTCTGCACACAGTCTCTGACCATCTCCTGTATCATTGTCTGCACACAGTCTCTGACCATCTCCTGTATATTTGTGACGGGATCGTCTGTCTGCACCCTGCTGCCTGTCTGCGACTCCAGTGTTTGTTACCGTGTTAGCAGGTAAGAGCTTGTCATTACTGTCGTTTGACAAACATTTACTAGCCTGTCATCTAACTGTAGCACTGCCCCCGTAGGAGCTGCTAGTTTAGTTTTGGGCCTGCACTCTGCCTGTCAACCCCCAGAATTTGGCTCAATCCCCTCTGGCACAAATGGGCAATAATGTGATTGAGTACCCCATTTGGCTGTTAGGGACCTCAATGGTGTATACACAACAATATAGGCATTAAAAGTAAATGTTACCTTGGTGTTGTTCACCTACCACTCAGCTGCAAAGACAGAGTTCGACACAAATTGTAGCTTAACCAAAAGTGATATGTTTACTTGGTAAAGAAATTAGATAATGATCATACAACAGGCATTCAATGCATGTAAAGCGCTGCGTAAACTGTTGGCGCTATATAAATCGTGTATAATAATAATAATAATAATAATACAGCTCCCTGTATAAATCAATGAAGGAAATACCATTGGTTCAAAATACCTCTGAGATCCGATCCCGCTAACGTAGCCTGAGGGCCAGATCTGAGCGAGGGTTTGGTGGAGGAATCTCCCAGTGTGGTAACATCAACACTGGGGCACCTCTCCACCAAGTCTCGCACAATGCAACAGGAATACAAAATGACACAAACAGCTATTATTAATATGTAAAATCACAGTTCTATGGCTCCCCCTAGTGGATAGTTCATTTAATGCGTGTCCTATAGCAACCACTTGTAAGGGTAGGAAACCAGATGGCTATCCCTTTAAGAGCCAGGTAATCTTCAGCTAGCCACGTTGGTGTAAATAAAGATTTGTAATCCAAAAGATAGGGTGCAGAAAGAACTGTTACTTGAAACACACGGACTGACAGTACAAGGGGTACTAGTTTCCCCAAGGCGTTGAGTTCCTACGTGCAGAGATGTAAGCACCCGCAATATAAGTGAAGCTTGTCACACTCCTGGTAGTCAGTTAACTAAGTTGATGGGCAAGTGCCCGCTCACCAGATGAGGCCTTGTCTTGCTGCTTTTCCTCTCAGTCTGGAACCCTCCGTCAATGGTCCGTGTCTCGGTGTCACGAGGCCCCTGGTCCTTCACCCGGCCGTCTCCTGGATAGCGGTGGACAAAAGGCTCTGGATGCTGCGAGCTGCAGAACGATCTTCCTCCGGTTGATCTACGAGACTGTTCTGCAGGGATCCCTCTTTGGCTAGGCGATCCACTCTCAGAGACCGTGGCTGATGTACTCAAAGAGCAAGAATGCTGCATATTGCTTTTGCTGCAAGGATTTCCAAAAGGAACTTATTGCATCTGCTTTAAGTTCTAAAGGAACAAATAACTGGCAACATCTGTGTAGGAATTTGACATGTCATGAGAAGACCCCATCTCACGAGAGAGCATTCCATAGCTGGCTAGAACTGCGTACAAGACTACAGTTAAAGTCTACCATAGATGCAAAACATCAAGAGAAGATAGAAGCGGACACTAAGCACTGGGAAAATGTACTAAAAAGGCTCATTGCCATTATTCGAGTCCTCGCTACTCAAAACCTAGCACTGCGTGGTACATCAGATAAGCTGTTGTGCCAAACAATGGTAATTATCTTAAAATTGTGGAGTTGATGGGAGAATTTGAGCCAGTACTTAAAGAACATCTCAGAAGAGTAACCAGCAAAGAAACCCACATTCACTATCTTGGCAAAACTGTTCAGAATGAAATTATCCAGTTACTGGCAGGACAAATCAGACAGACAATTGTGGGAAACCTGAATGCTGCAAAATATTACTCTGTAATTCTTGACTGTACACCGGATATAAGCCATTCTGAACAAATGACTTTAATGTTGCGTTTTTTAACAGCAACAGACTCAGGTGTAAATGTCAGAGAACATTTCTTGGGGTTCATCGACATAGATGATACTACAGGATCTGGGATGACAAAGATACTTCTTGAGAAGCTTGAAGAAATGGGAATTGATCTTAAGGATATGAGAGGACAAGGATATGACAATGGAGCCAATATGAAGGGAAAAAACAGTGGTGTACAAACACGAGTGCGAGAGTTAAAAACCAGATTGGAAAAATTTATGATGCCATAACGTCTGTTATGGAGGATGGTACTTCAACAGGAGCAGCTCATGGCAAAACACAGGCAGAGTGCAGAGGAATTACAAGAAATATATGTGATTTTAAATTTCTTTGTGGTCTAGTGTTGTGGCATGATGTACTCTTCCATGTAAATATTGTGAGCAAAAGACTGCAAGGGATTGATGTTGATATTTCTGGAGCAGTTCAACAACTTCAGATGACAAAATCATTCCTCCAGACTTATCGATCAGATGAGGAATTTGAAAAGGTTTTGAAAAGTGCAGAAAAGATGGCAGAGGAACTTGACATTGAGCCGGTTTTTCACTTTGCAGACGTTCGAAATCGCCGCAGAAGAACCCATTTTGACTATGAGGCAGAGGATGAAAGCGTCAGTGATCCTAAACAACAGATGAAAGTACATTTTTTTTTCCAAGTTCTAGACTCTGCTATCCAGTCACTGGAAGAACGTTTTTTACAGCTCCATGAACACAGCAATGTCTTTGGGGTGCTCTATAACATTCCCAAACTCAAGGATGCAATACCTGAAGACCTACTCCAGCAGTGCAAAAAATTGGAAAGCGTTTTGTCCCATGATAACATGCGGGATATAGATTCAAATGATCTCAACGATGAACTGAAAGCTCTGTCAAAATATGTCCCTGCAGACTTGTCGCCAAAGGGCGTGCTGGAGTATATCTGCACAAACAATCTGACTACCCTCTTTCCAAATGCCTTCATTGCTCTGCGTATACTGTTAACACTCCCTGTGACCGTTGCTAGTGGAGAGCGAAGCTTCTCAAAGCTGAAGCTAATAAAAACATACCTGCGCTCCACAATGACACAAGAAAGGTTGGTGGGTTTGGCGACCATATCAATTGAACATGAACTAGCCCAAACTATAGACCTGAAGGACGCAGTGTCTTTATTTGCAGCCAAGAAGGCACGGAAAGCACCATTTTGATTCAATCTGTGGTTAAATACAATATAGTTGATGTTGTCTGTCCATGACAAACTGTTTTGCCATATAATAGAACAGGGGTAGGCAACCTTTTAGTAGTACTGTTCCAAAACAAGATTTTGAAGTCCCATGCAGACTCACCAGAGCCCATGAGATGCAGTCTCACCAGAGCCTATGCAGTCTCATCAGTGCCTATGCAGTCTCATCAGTGCCTATGCAGTCTCATCAGTTCCTATGCAGTCTCATCAGTGCCTATGCAGTCTCATCAGTGCCTATGCAGTCTCACCAGAGCCCATGAAGTCTCATCAGTTCCTATGCAGTCCCACCAGAGCCCATGAAGTCTCACCAGAGCCCATGAAGTCTCACCAGTGCCCATGAAGTCTCACCAGAGCCCATGAAGTCTCACCAGAGCCCATGAAGTCTCACCAGTGCCCATGATATGCAGTCTCACCAGAGCCTATGCAGTCTCATCAGTGCCTATGCAGTCTCATCAGTGCCTATGCAGTCTCACCAGAGCCCATGAAGTCTCACCAGTGCCCATGAAGTCTCACCAGTGCCCATTATATGCAGTCTCAACAGAGCCTATGCAGTCTCATCAGTGCCTATGCAGTCTCATCAGTGCCTATGCAGTCTCACCAGAGCCCATGAAGTCTCACCAGTGCTCATGATATGCAGTCTCACCAGAGCCTATGCAGTCTCACCAGAGCCTATGCAGTCTCACCAGAGCCCATGAAGTCTCACCAGTGCCCATGAAGTCTCACCAGTGCCCATGAAGTCTCACCAGTGCCCATGAAGTCTCACCAGTGCCCATGATATGCAGTCTCACCAGAGCCTATGCAGTCTCATCAGTGCCCATGAGATGCAGTCTCACCAGTGCCCATGCGGTCTCACCAGTGCCCATAAACTATATAACGCTCTGTAAAGCACTGTGTCTATATTTACAGCCAAGATGGCACATAAAGCACTGATAGTCAATTGATATATAGTTGAGTGCAATATTGTTGTTGTTCTTGTCTGTTGTTTATGACAAGCAGTTTTGCAATATCTTTTCACCATTTAAGCTATTTATATAAATAAAGATATATATATATATATATATATATATATATATATATATATATATATAAAACAAAATAACACTGGAGTTTTTGGTTTGGATTTGAACGTAATGGTATGTCATGTAATTTTGCATATGGTGCTGTTGCATGTAACTCTGCTTTTCTGATAAATTAAATTTTACTTATGATATAAAATAATGAATGTGGGGGCGTTTTGGTGGGCGTGTTTTTTTTTTTTTTTGGGGGGGGGGGCAGCATTTCATTCTTGGTCCCAGGCAGCACCATGTCTTGGGCCGGCGCTGCATCCATAGGGAACAATTCTTCAGCTCAGAATACCTTATTTCTGTCAGAAACTCGCCTCAGAGACCAGGCTTTTCAAATGGAGGACCTATTCCAGAAATTTTCAGAACTTCTGGATAGGGGACTGGCTCAAACAGCTTCAAAAATAACTGGGGACCTGAAAACTGATTTCCAAAATTTAGGAGCAAGGATAGACACAATAGAACATAAACTGGAAAAAACAGTGTCGGTTTCTAATCAACATTCCAAACATTTATCCACAGTCCAGGAACAACTAGATTATGCCATCTCCAGAATTGATGACCTTGAGAACAGGTCCCACAGGTACAATATTAGAATCAGAGGGTTACCTGAAACTGTTCTAGATGTCTCCTCAGCAGTCCAGGAACTAATCAAAACAATGCTACCTAATGTTCCCCAACACCGCCTTGAATTAGACAGGGCCCACAGAGCCCTTGAACCCCACAGAAAAGATGGGAAAACCCAGAGACATTATTGCCAAACCACATTATTATTCTGTAAAAGAAGAGGTCATGAAACAGACCAGATCTGCCTCCCAAATTTTATGCCAGGGACACCCTATCCAGTTATTCGCGGATCTTTCTCCCTCCACAATTCAACGTAGAAGAGCACTAAAACCATTATTACTAGTCTTGACGCAGAAAGAAATCAAATATAGATGGACTTTCCCTTTTGCAGTCAAGTTTTCTGTCAACAAAAAATCATACTCCTTCGCTAACTTTCAGGAGGGAGAACACATATTACTACAACTCAAGCTCATCTCACAAGAGGCTGAAATGGATACCTCCTCAACCGTCACCGGTTCAATCAAAAGACCCACTCCAACGAGCCCTCAATCTCCCCTTTGGAACAAAGGAAAGATAAAGAAAATCAAAGACAGCAGTCCCACCTGACTTCATTCTCTTTCTACACCACCATTTTCCTATCTCAGACCTAGAGTCTGACCACAGACGTGTCTGTGAACACTATTAAGGGATCCTCCTTCCCGGGGGTTTTTTTTTCTATCCATGCCTGCCTTACAGTTTTTCAGACTTTCATGGACTTACCTTAATTTTTTTTTAATTATCCACTTCTCTACTGTGCACGAAAACCCCCTTCCTGCCCAAGCCATTTTTCAGCTTTCAGCGCTGTCACACTTTGAATGACAATTGCGCGGTCGTGCGACGTGGCTCCCAAACGAAATTTGCGTCCTTTTTTTCCCACAAATAGAGCTTTCTTTTGGTGGTATTTGATCACCTCTGCGGTTTTTATTTTTTGCGCTATAAACAAAAGAAGAGTGTCCAGTTTGGAAAAAAAACACTATTTTTTAATTTTTGCTATAATAAATACCCATTTTTTTTTTTAATAAAATTTTCCTCAGTTTAGGCCGATACGTATTCTTCTACATATTTTTGGTAAAAAAAAAATCGCAATAAGCGCGTATTGATTGGTTTGCGCAAAAGTTATAGCGTGTACAAAATAGGGGATAGATTTATAGCATTTTTATTTTTTAATTTTTTTATTAGTAATGGCGGCGATCTGCGATTTTTTATTGTGACTGCGATATTGCGGCGGACACATCGGACACTTTTGACACATTTTTGGGACCATTCACGTTTATACAGCGATCCCTGCTATAAAAATGCATTGATTACTGTATAAATGTGATTGGCAGGGAAGGGGTTAACCACTAGGGGGCGGGAAGGGGTTAAATATGTTCCCTCAATGTGTTCTTACTGTGGGGGGAGGGAACTGACTGGGGGAGGTGACCGATGGTTGTCCCTATGTACAAGGGACACACCATCGGTCCCCTCTCCCTCACAGGACGTGGATCTCTGTGTTTACACACAGAGACCCACTTTCCTGCTCGTTTCCCGGGCAATCGCGGGTGCCCGGCGGCAATCGCGGCCGCTGGGCACGCGCACCGGGGCCTCGTGAACGCGGCGGGCGCGCGCGCGCCGCTGGCTTCAAGCGCGCGCCTCCTAGCTCGTTTTAAAGGGAGGACGTCATATGACGTCCTCCCAGAACGAGAGTATCCTCCGCCCGCCGTCAATTGACAGTGGGCGGGGGACAAGTGGTTATTATTTATTTATTTATTTATTTTTATTTTTATTATTATTATTTTTTATATATTATTTTTTTGGGGGAAAAAAATATATATATATATTTTTTTGTGCTCAAATGTTTTGCCGTGCTAAATTTAGCAATTTTTTTTATGATATGGGCACCCTGTGCAGGGGTGGTCCACATGTGCCTCCACCTACCCCTTAGAATCCCACAGGCCTCTGAGGTATAGGTTGTCTGATCACCACGGGTCAGACTACTTTATGTTCTAGTTTTGAGGTTTCAGGGGGTGTCTCCCCTCCTGAACCCCGGTTCTACATGTTAGGAGACTTATCCTTCCTTATCTTTCATCCTTTTTCCTCTCTCTTTACTTTGTTATTTTATTTTATTCTTCCCTAAATGCCTAACCTTCTCGTATTTCACAGAACTTTGTGTCCCTGATTTGCAGATGGATATCTTATTCCCCTACTACTAGTTGGGAGAAATTTCTGAAACGCTTCCGATTAGAAAACTACTAAGGGTGAGTGGGGACATTGAAAGCAGGTGTGCCTTCCCTGGCCCATGGCTAGCTCACAAACCCATCTTAAAATAGCCTCCCACAATGTCCAAGGTTTAAATTCCCCAATCAAACAAAGAAAATTTTTTGGACTATTACAAATCACTTAAATTAGATGTCCTTTTACTCCAAGAGACACACTTTCCTATACGGTATAGTCCTAAATACTTACACCCATATTTCCCCCAATTTCACCTAGCTATTGCAGAAAATAAAACCAAGGGGGTAGCCATTATTTTTTCAAAGCCCTGCAAATTTGAAAAATCCTTTGAATATATCAATCCCGAAGGGAGAATTTTATTAATACAAGGCACAATAGAAGAACATCTATATTCCCTAATTTCTTATTATGCCCCTAACAGAGGTCAAGCTGCATTTTTTAGGACCATGATGAACACTCTAAGCCCTATGTTAGTAGGCACAGTAATTTTTGGGGGAGATTCAAACGCAGCATTCGATCAGGCTCTTGACAAATCCAAACCCCCCGAAGACCAAATGACTCGTCCAACCAAAGAAAGCCACAAAATTGCCAGAATAATTTCGGCCCATAATCTTACTGATACTTGAACCTTTTCCCGCACATGCTTCACTCAAAATCCTGCCTTTCATGTCCCTTTTATTATTACAAATTAAGGGATGGAGGTATCTGACCCATTGCCTCTTTAAAGTCCCACCATACCCATTTTTTCCCCCCTTCCCTTTCTATATAATTTTAAAGGGATGGAAGCATGTGCTCCGGGACTACTTTATTCTAATATATGATTTGCAACTTTTTTTTTATTTCTGTTTTTATGTTTTTCTTTATTATTGTGTTAGCAATCTGTTATTGATACCATCTAACACGGCCTTCGATTTTGGGCTTTTCCGGGTAATTTTTCATCCCTGCACAGGCTCCACCATTGTTGTAATTGGCTGTGGTTTTTGGTCTCTCCTGGTCCCCTTGCGGGCTTGGCTCCAGTCCGGGGGCTGCGACGCGCCTTGACCACACCCCCCGTCCCACGCTACTCTGACGCAGGGATGTGTGGGCAGGCTTTGTGCGTTGAAGTCACGCCGCCCCTTTGACGCGCACAGAGTCCATTTCTCTGTGCGGCCATGGCTTGACAGCTACGAGGGGTGTTGGGGAGTACATTCGGCGCCCAACTACCAGGTGGCTCTTCCGCATTGGTGTAGGCGCCTCCCCTCCCCACCCCCTCGCGTGCGTGACGTTGGCAAGAATCCTTGGCACCTACATTAGGGTGCCACCCATGGTTGTTGTAGGCATTTGGCTTTCAGCACTTCACAGACCATCACACAATACACTCTGACTCCACAGGTATCGTTTAGCTTTGCATACAGCACACTCCCAATTTTTAACCCCCATTCCCTCCCTTTGGTTCACACACATCTCACCCTTCCTTACCACTTTCCCTCCAGCACCTTCTTTAATTCAACTCTTCTTATTTTCCACAGTCACTTTCATCATTCACTTATCATCCATACACCATTCACTGCCTGATGCCTGACCAACCTGGGTGCGTCCCGTGTGGGGGCCATGTGTCCTGCATTACCTTGCCACAGTCCCTGGTAGGGGCTGAATTAGCCCATTGGGGCCTGTGTGGGCCTGACTTCCAAGCTGGCAACATATGGTTACCTGGTGAGTACCATCTTGGACCCTGACTTGTTCATGGTCTCATGTATGTCTGATGCCCTGGAATCACCCAAAATATGTTTATGTCGTTACAGAAACAAATGCATGCCTGCTCCTGATGAGCGACTAAAGTCGCGAACTGCGTAGAGCTATCTACCTCATGCTTCAAAAATGCATCATTGCAGTATACTACATTGTAATTCTTATGTATTCGGGTCCGTAGTTGCAACATTTTCTCTTTTAACTAAATCTGTGAAGTGCATATGTATTTTGATTTCTTTAGTAATGCAATTTAGTCATGGACGGTGCATTATGTGAAAGTATAAAATACATTTTAAAGATACAATGTATTCCAGATGTGTTATTATCTTCTATTTACTTGAACCTTTTCCTGCACATGCTTCACTCAAAGTCCCACCTTTCCTGTCCCTTTTATTATCTTTTATGGTGTCTCCCCCCAAAAAAACTCCCATACTGACCCCATCCCTATCACAATCCTTTGCGCTCTGGGATAGCGTTAGAAATGATTCGGCCCTTGTTTCTGCAGGATGTCCACTTACAAACCTGTTCGGGAACCCCGATCTTCCCCCTGGTTTGGATTTAGAAGCATTTAAGTGGTGGGTGGACAAGGGGCTATACCGTATAGGACAGTTCTTCTACTCTGGTGGACCTTTGTCTCTAAACCACTGTGTTAAAACTTTGGAACTCCCTGATTCCGAAAGACTTTGTTTTGATAAAATCTCACAATTTTTACAACTAGTCTGGAAGGAAAAACCACTCCCTCCCCCAATTCATGAAATATGAGCTATGGTGTGTCAAGGCCGGGGGCAAAGGGGAGGTATATCTGTAATATATTCGTGCCTCACTCACCCTACAGTGAAATCCTCATATATGGAGGCTTGGGAAAATGAGCTTCAAAATAAATGGGACCTAGACACCTGGCATAGAGCCTTCTCAAAGTCCTTCAAGGGTATTCTAAATGTCTCACTGATGGAGGCTAATATTAAGGTTATAACCAGGTGGTATTTAACCCCCTCTAAACTTGCATCTATATACACTACAACTGATCCAACCTGTTTCAGGGGATGCCAACTTTTAGGGTCAATGACCCATATCTGGTGGGAATGTCCTAGAATCTGCCCCTTTTGGGGCAAAATCTTCTCTATGATTTCCAAGGTCACTGGTTGCCAGGTTTCTAGGTCTCTTTCAATAGCTCTCCTAAATGCTCACATACCTCAAATACAAAAAACTACACAAAAACAAATCCATTTTATTCTCACAGGAGCCAAGCTTACAATTGCCAAAGCGTGGAATAAACCTAAACCTTTTTTCTTGGAAGCCAAAAAAAAAATATCTTGGATAATGACTCAAGAAAAGCTAGCTAGTATTCTAACTGATACTGTTCCGAAATTCGAAAACCTTTGGGAACCTTGGGCTAGATATGTAAGAATCTCTCTTATCCACGGTGTTCCTCCAGTTCCTTCTTAACTCTAAGTTAGGCATGTTTACTATTTTCCCCCCTCTTCCTAACCCTTCTTTCCTTTTTTCTTTCATACTTTTCCCCTCTTCTTTTTATTTTTTCCCTCCTATAGGGATTTCTGGTGATGTTCTGAGGGAGACCTATCTCCCCCCTTTCCACTTTCTGATTATATATAGAAATGATAGATAAAATATCCTCTTTCATAGATAATAAGGCCGATCTCTTCTAGCCTGGCTATTCTGGGGAACTTTAAGTAAAACTGTAAGTATGGTGAGAGGTTTCCTCCCCTGGTGCAGTTAGTTCCCGATAAGGGGCACCAGGAGGACAGAAATGTATTTGTTTATCAGTTGGTCTATATAGGAGAAACTTCTCTTATTTAAATTCTTCATATTATATTAACATTCTAAAATCACATCTATCGTTTTAATGATATGTCTTTATTTATCTACAAAATAGTAGAATTTATTCTATGAGGTCATCTACCAGATTTTATTCATAATGAGATATACCCTAATGTACTGAATTGTAATTATTTTCTGAAAATAAAATATTGTGAAAGTAAGAAAAAAAAAGAAGAAGAATGATCATAGCGGCAGTTCCGCCGCTTTATCGTTCTTACAGGCGACGGGAGGGGACACCGCCACAGGTGCTTCTCCAGGCGCTCCCGTGCCATCGGGGACCCGGAGAAAGAATCGGCCGCCGATCGGATGATGACCATAGAGATTTCCGGTGACCAGTCATCTCTATGACCCTCGGAGGCCCGGGCGCAACGTTATGACGTCACGTCCGGGCCGTGATTGTAAACAAAGCCGTGATCGTGGTTGGTAAGCATGGGATCGTTTTTTTTTTCGATCTCACGCTTTCCAGCCTGGAGGAGAGATGTGGGGTCTTATTGATCCCACATCTCTCCATAAAGAGGACCTGTCCCGAAGGACTCCTATTACAACGGATGATTACATTCAGTTTGGCGCCATTCCATGAGTGTGCACAATTTAAAAATGTGAAATTTTGGGTATCTATTTACTCGGCGTTACATTATCTTTCACATTATCCAAAAAAATTGGACTAACTTTGCTGTTTTGTTCTTTTTCATGAAGCTGTTTTTTTTTCCCCCAAAAAAAAGAAAATACATTTTTTGCGCAAATACAGTGCGAGATAAAAAGTTGCAACAACCGCCATTTTATTCCCTATAAAAATATATAATGTTTGGGGGTTCTAAGTAATTTTCTAGCAAACAAAAGATGATTTTAACATGTAGGAGAGGAGTGTCAGAATAGGCCCGGTATGGAAGTGGTTAAATTAAAGAAAAGGCCCAAACTATTGCATCATGTCACAAAACAAATGGATATGAATAGATTTGTTGTTTTTGTTATAATTTATTGCGGATTTGTTAAAATTCATTACTATTGCGAATAACAAAAATGTTGGCACACGACTGCTGATCATTAAGTTCTCAGTCTTTGCTAAGCAGAGAGCTATGACTGTCTGCTCTGCCCCTCCAGCACTCACTGGAGTGCTGGGCTGTGCAAAGGATGGGAGTGGCTGGTTCAGGCTGTGGGTGGATCCTGACCTTAAATCCAGGATCCCTCCAGAGCCTGCACCGCTCTGTGATGTCAGCTGAAAGCAAACTTTGGCTCGCTATCAGCTGAATCTGGGTTGCAGGAGTGCAGAAATAAGTGCACTCCTGTGACCCGCAAGGGAAGTATGGCCAGATCTTTTTTTTAAGCTGAGCAATTCACCTTCAGAATTGAACCCCATAAGCCTGGAAATGTAGACTAAGAATTTCTAGAGTAGTGACAACAAACATTAACCCCTTCATGCTGACCAATATGCAAATATGCTGCCTCAATGGACTGTTTTTTTCCCCGTGGGGCTGCAAATCTGCGTATCTTACCGAGAGACCTGGGCCCCATTCTAACGATCGGGATCTGGAACTACCGATTCCGAGTCACCTGATTGTTTTGATAGCCTCTGATTAGCTCTCACAGTGATTAGTCACTGTAAAGCCCGCCCCCCTGTTTTCTGTCTCTGTGAATGGACGAGACAGATACAGTGCCTTGCAAAAGTATTCACCCCCCTTGGCTTTTTACCTATTTTGTTACATTACAGCCTTTAGTTCAATGTTTTTTAATCTGAATTATATGTGATGGATCAGAACAGAACAGTCTGAGTTGGTAAAGTAAAATAAGAAAAATATATACATAAAACTATTTTTCAGAAATAACAAACTGATAATTGGCATGTGCGTATGTATTCACCCCCTTTGTTATGAAGCCCATAAAAAGCTCTGGTGCAACCAATTACCTAAGTCACATAATTAGTGAAATGATGTCCACCTGTGTGCAATCTAAGTGTCACATGATCTGTCATTACATATACACACCTTTTTGAAAGCCCCCAGAGGCTGGAACACCTAAGCAAAAGGCACCACTAACCAAACACTGCCATGAAGACCAAGGCACTCTCCAAACAAGTAAGGGACAATGTTGTTGAGAAGTACAAGTCAGGGTTAGGTTATAAAAAAATATTCAAATCTTTGATGATCCCTAGGAGCACCATCAAATCTATCATAACCAAATGGAAAGAACATGGCACAACAGCAAACCTGCCAAGAGACGGCCACACACCAAAACTCATGGACCGGGCAAGGAGGGCATTAATCAGAGAGGCAGCACAGAGACGTAAGGTAACCCTGGAGGAGATGCAGAGTTCCACAGCAGAGACTGGAGTATCTGTACATAGGACGACAATAAGCCATACGCTACATAGAGGTGGGCTATGTGGCAGAGTGGCCAGAAGAAAGCCATTACTTTCAGCAAAAAACAAAATAGCATGTTTTGAGTTTGTGAAGAGGCATGTGGGAGACTCCCAAAATGTATGGAGGAAGGTGCTCTGGTCTGATGAGACAAAAATTTTACTTTTGGCCATCATAAAAAAACGCTATATCTGGAGCAAACCCAACACATCACATCACCCAAAGAACACCATCCCGACAGTGAAACATGGTGGTGGCAGCATCATGCTGGGGGATGTTTTTCAGCACTCGGGAGTGGGAAAACCTGTACCACTCTGTGTGTCATTTGAAGCTAGGATGGAGGTTCACCTTCCAGCAGGACAATGACCACAAACACACTGCTAAAGCAACAGTTGAGTGGTTTAAGGGGAAACATGTAAATGTGTTGGAATGGCCTAGTCAAAGCCCGGACCTCAATCCAATAGAAAATCTGTGGTCAGACTTAAAGATTGCTGTTCACAAGCGCAAACCATCCAACTTGAAGGAGATGGAGCAGTTTTGCAAGGAGGAATGGGCAAAAATCCCAGTGGTAAGATGTGGAAAGCTCATAGAGACTTATCCAAAGCGACTTGGAGCTGTGATAGCCGCAAAAGGTGGCTTTACAAAGTATTGACTTTAGGGGGGTGAATAGTTATGCACATTGACTTTTTCTGTTATTTTGTCCTATTTGTTGTTTGCTTCACAATAATAAAAAAAAACATCTTCAAAGTTGTGGGCATATTCTGTAAATTAAATGATGCAAATCCTGAAACAATCCATGTTAATTCCAGGTTGTGAGGCAACAAAACACGAAAAATGCCAAGGGGGTTGAATACTTTTGCAAGGCACTGTACACTGTATCTTTCTCTGTCCTTGCAGAGATAGAAAAAAAAGTGTGTGTAGAAAAAAATATGTAAATATAAAAAAAAAATAGATCAAGGTCAGCCCCAGGATTAGTGTTTGGGTCAAGGTCAGGGTCAAAGGTCAGTATTTTTTGGACAAGATTTTTTTTTAAAATTAGAATCAGTGCATTTTATGTAGGTTAAAAGAAAGCAAAATGTGCACTAGAGCTGCACAATTAATAGTTAAGGATCGTTATGTAATTTTTTTCCCCTTGCGATCGGCCGGGCGCCGTCCCCCCTCCTGTGGTCACCAAAAAATAAAAAAAAATAAAAAATAAAAAAACGGGCCCTTTAAGATTTTTTATATATTTTTTTTAAATGTCCTTTTTTTTCACACATGACAGTGCGTCCATAGTGGGCGCCGCCCCCGCTCGCTTCTGCGCCCGTCCATCACTCACAACAATACATAGGTTCATGCATTGCATGAACCTATGTATTGCTGCCGCCCACTATTCAGATGGCCGGCCCCTTGAGCGTCGGCCATCTGAATAACAGCGTCTGGTTGGCCTTTAGAAGTGCCTATCAGAGCCAGCGGCTCTGATAGGCTTCCCGACTACAGCCTGAGGGCTGTAATCGGCTTCTAAATACCTAATGAGAGGACGCACTGGGGGTGCGTTCCCTGGCCAATCAGGTTCACCGGGTCTGGTTACCGGTAACCTGATTGGCTGAAGCGACATCGAGGGCGGGAGAAGACATCGAGGACGGAAGAAGTACGGCGCTGACTCGAGGAAGGTAAGTGCAGGGCTGGGGGGGACTAACTGGCTGCATTTGGGGGACAAACTGGCTGCATTTGGGGGACAAACTGGCTGTATTTTGGGGGACAAACTGGCTGTATTTTGGGGACAAACTGTCTGTATATTGGAGACAAACTGGCTGTATTATGGGGGACAAACTGGCTGTATATGGGGGACAAACTGGCTGTATTATGGGGGACAAACTGGCTGTATTATGGGGGACAAACTGGCTGTATATGGGGGACAAACTGGCTGTATATGGGGGACAAACTGGCTGTATTTTGGGGACAAACTGGCTGTATTTTGGGGACAAACTGGCTGTATATGGGGGAAAAACTGGCTGTATATGGGGGACAAACTGGCTGTATTTTGGGGGACAAACTGGCTGTATTTTGGGGGACAAACTGGCTTTATTTTGGGGACAAACTGGCTGTATTTTGGGGACAAACTGGCTGTATATGGGGGGAAACTGGCTGCATTTGGGGACAAACTAGTGGCGTTTGGGCACAGTGGCTTCGTTTAATGGGCACAGTGGCGGCAATTGATGTTTTTTCTTTTTTTCAGTTTGTTTGCGCCCCCCGAAAAAAATTTGAGCACCAGCCGCCACTGATCTTGATAAAGTATTTCCCGATTCTTTCTATGCAGAGAATTCTCTGCTCTGCTGAAGCCGACAGCCGTCAAAAAAAATAAAATAAAAATCACAACATTCTTCAGTCAGGGAACTAAGTATAAACTGTAATAGATCGCCTCTGGTCCAATACCAGAATACTATTTGCTATTCTACGGCTGGTTCAAATTTATGGTGATTAGGGATGAGCCGAACACCCCCGGTTCTGTTCGCACCAGCACCTTCAAACGGACCGAAAGTTCGCGCGAACGTTAGAACCCTATTAAATATAATGGACGCAAACGCTCGAAATCTAAAGTGCTAATTATAACGACTAATATGCATGTTATTGTCCTAAAAAGGGTTTGGGGACCCGGGTTCTGCCCCAGGGGACATATATCAATGCAAAACAAAGTTTTAAAAACTGCCGTTTTCCAGGAGCAGTTATTTTAATGATGCATAAGGTGAAAAAAAAAGTGAAATAATTATTTTAAATATCGTACCTGGGGGGTGTTTAAAGTATGCCTGTGAAGTGGCATGTGTTTCCCGTGTTTAGAACTGTCCCTGCACAAAATGACATTTGTAAAGGAAAAAAAGCCATTTAAAACTGCTTGCGGCTTTAATGTAATGTCTGGTCCCGGTAATATGGATGAAAATCTTTGAGAAAAATGGCAAGGCTACTGCCATCACCCCCCCCCCCCCCCTACTCCAGCCCATTACCAGCCCCTTTGGGTCTTGTATGGATATTAAGGGGAACCCCGCACCCAAAATAAAAAAAAGGCCCTATATACTCTGAACAGCAGTATACAGGCGGTGCAAACAAGACAGGGACTGTAGGTTTGTTCTTAAGTAGAATCTGTTTTTTAATTTTGAACAGATACATTGTTTAAGTGTAGCTCCAGCCAAAAAATATATTTTTAAGCTTTTTGGAAAACATAGGGAAGGGTTATCACCCCTGTAACATTTGTTTTGCTGTCTGTGCACCTGTTCAGAACATTTCACCTCACTTTCCGTCCCAATGACAAATGTTTTTGAAAAGTGGGGTTTTTATTGAAACAAGGATTGGTGATAAAGCATCAGTAGAGAGGAGACACCTTTTTCCCATATTAACTCTTACAGGAGAGAATTTGCCTTCCTAGGGGTAGATTTCCTCTCACTTCCTGTTGTCTCCTTCCGTTTGCAAGTAGGAGTCATTTGTAAGTTGGATGTTTGAAAGTAGGGGCCTGCCGTATATACTCACAGTTACTCTTGGTGGGTGCTGGAATGCCCTGTTGTGAACTATTATATCAGGAATTGAAATTACATGCCATTGTTGAACAGTGGTAGGAAAAATTGGGCCTTTGGTGGTGGTGCTGGTGCTACAACACTGTCAGCCCTCACAATTACTCTTGGTGGGCGCATGAATGGGCCCTACTGTAAATTATTAGATAAAGAATTGTAATTGCATGCCCCTGTTGAAGAGGGGCAGAAAAATTGGGCCTTTGGTGGTGGTGGTGGTGGTGGTGGTATTGCCACAACACTGTAAGCCCTCACAGTTACTCTTGGTGGGCGCAGGAATGGGCCCTGCTGTGAATTATTAGATCAAGAATTGTAATTACATGTCCCTGTTGAACAGGGGCAGAAAAATTGGGCCTTAGGCACTGGTGCCACAACACTGCAACCCCTCACAGATACTGTACTTGGAGCACAGCAATGAGCCCTGTTGCAAAGTATGGCATCAAAAATTGTAATTACACGCCCCTTTTAAACAGGGGCTGAAAAATTGGGCCTTAGGCACTGGTGCCACAACACTGCAACCCCTCACAGATACTGTTCTTGGAGCACAGCAATGAGCCCTGTTGCAAAGTATTGCATTAAAAATTTTAATTACACGCCCCTGTTAAACAGGGGCTGAAAAATTGGGCCTTAGGCACTGGTGCTGGTGCCACGACACTGCAACCTCTCCCAGATACTCTAGTTGGAGTGCAGGAATGAGCCCTGCTGCAAAGCATTGCATAAAAAATTGTAATTACATGCCCCTGTTAAACAGGTGCTGAAAAATTGGGCCTTAGCCACTGGTGGCGGCACCCAGAAACAAAAATGTTCTTCCAAGCTATCATCATGAATCAGATCATTGAGGAGGAGGAGGATAGTCAGTCAACATAACAGGACAGTCACTCAGCATCAGCATAGGCAGTCTTGAAGGGATGTGACATTTCAAAATAAATTATTCTGTTATATCAGCTTCAGGTGCTTGGTAGCTGGTGGTGATCCAAGACTGGTTCATCTTTATGAAGGTCAGTCGATCAACCGAGTCGGTGGACAGGCGCACCCTGTGATCCGTAACAAAGCCTCCAGCAGCACTGAATGTGCGTTCCGAAAGAACGCTGGATGCAGGACAGGCCAGCAGCTCAATTGCATACTGTGCAAGCTCTGGCCAGTGATCCATTCTCAAGACCCAGTAAGCCAGAGGATTTTCGGTGGGAAAGGTGTCAAAGTTTGACCTTGCCCCTAGGTATTCCTGCACCATGTATATCAGACGCTGGCGAAGGTTGCCGGAACCGATCATACCTTGGGGCTGCGGACTAAAAAATTGTATGAACGCATCGGTCAGACGGCCACCTTCTCCACCGCTCCTTTTGCTACTGACCGAAGCCTCAGCAACTCGTTGTCCAGAACCAGGAGTTTGTAACCTCCCAGTCTCTGGGAACGCGTTGCACAGACCTTTCTGCAAGGCCTCCCGGAGTTGTTTCATCCTCTGCTCCCTCTGCGATGGCAAGATAAGGTCCGCAACCTTACCCTTGTACCGTGGATCAAGAAAAGTGGCCAGCCAGTAATGGTCCCTCTCCTTGATCCGAAGAATACGAGGATCCTTCCGCAGACTTTGCAGGATCAGGGAGGCCATGCAGCGTAGGTTAGCTGAGGATTTCGGTCCGGAGTCCTCTGGGTCTCTAAGGACGACATGATCCGCAGCCACCTCCTCCCAGCCACGTACAAGTCCACGGGTTTGTTGGGACTGTAAATCATCCCTAAAAGACTGCTGCTGTTGATGCTGAGTGACATGCTCCACCTCCATGCTGACACAATCCTCCTCCTTCTCATCCTCCTCTTCATTGTCCTCTTCCTGTGTGATGGGTGGGACAGAAGGAACACTGCCTGGGTAAAGGGGGCCTTGAGAGGCAAGGAAGTCCTCCCCTTCCTGCCTCTGTTCTGCCTCAAGTGCCCTGTCCATTATTCCACGCAGTGTATGCTCCAACAGGTGGACAAGAGGTACAGTGTCACTGATGCATGCACTGTCACTGCTCACCATCCTCGTGGCCTCCTCAAATGGTGCCAGGACAATGCATGCATCCCTGATCATGCCCCACTGGCGTGGTGAAAAAAAACAAGCTCCCCTGACCCTGTCCTGGTACCGTAGTCGCACAGGTACTCATTGATGGCCCTCTGCTGCATGTGCAGCCGCTGCAGCATGGCCAACGTTGAGTTCCACCTGGTGGGCATGTGACATATAAGGCGGTTCTTGGGCAGGTTCAACTCCTTTTGCAGCTCAGCCAGCCGAGCACTGGCATTATATGATCTGCGGAAATGCACACAGACTTTCCTGGCCTGACTCAGGACATCCTGTAAGCCTGGGTACCTGCCCAAGAACCGCTGCACCACCAGGTTAAGGACGTGAGCCACACAGGGCACATGGGTCAGTTGTCCCTGTCGGAGGGCGGAGAGGAGGTTGGTGCCATTGTCGCAAACCACCATTCCTGGCTTACGCTGGCGTGGCGTCAACCACCTCTCGGCCTGCCCCTGCAGAGCAGACAGAACCTCTGCCCCAGTGTGGCTCCTGTCCCCCAAACACACCAGCGCAAGCACGGCATGGCATCTTTTTTCCTGCGTACTTGCGTAGCCCCTTGAACGCCTATGGAGCACCGCTGGTTCCGAGGACAAAGCACAGGAAGAGGTCATGGAGGAAGAAGAAGAAGAGGAGGAGGTGGAGGAGAGAGGTGTGTCACAACCAGTAGTAGCATTTTGGAGGCATGATGGCGGAACAACCTCCAACACTACTGTACCTTGTCCTGCATCCTTCCCAGCTGCCAAAAGAGTGACACAATGGGCCGTGTAAGAAAGGTAACGTCCCTGTCCATGCCTGCTGGACCATGAGTCAGTGGTAATATGCACCTTACCGCTGACCGCCCTGTCCAGCGAGGCATGGACATTGCCTTCCACATGCCGGTAGAGAGCCGGAATCGCCTTCCGTGAGAAAAAGTGGCGTTTGGGAACCTGCCACTGAGGAACCGCACATTGCACAAACTCACGGAAGGGGGCCGTGTCTACCAACTGAAAAGGCAGTGGTTGAAGTGCTAGCAATTTAGCCAAGCTAGCATTCAACCGCTGGGCATGTGGATGGCTGGGAGTGAACTTCTTTCAACGGTCCAGCAGCTGGGGCAGGGAAATTTGCCTGCTATAATCGGATGTCTGTGTACTGCTAGCAGAGTGCCCGCAAGTACTTGGCTGTGACACACCTAATACTACACCTTCATTCCTCTCAGTGCAAGTTTCAGAGAGGACTGAAGGTACAGTGGGGTTGGAGATCCCAGCTGATGAGGAGCAAGGAGAGGTCCGCTTCGTTCTTTGGTGTGGGTCTTTAAGGTACGCTTGCCAACGAGCTGCATGGCAGGTCAACATATATCTGGTCAAGCATGTGGTGCCCAAGCGGCTGATGTTTTGGCCACGTGAGATACGTTTGAGACATATGTTGCAAACAGCAGCGGTGCAATCTGATGCACTCAACGCAAAAAAGGCCCACACCAAAGAACTTTTGTAATAACGGGCAGAGGCAGCGCCCTGCACAGGCGGAGCTCTGCGGTGTGATTCAGTCGGTGTTCTGCCCTTACGCTGGCCCCCGGAGTGCATCCTGCCTCGTTGGAGATGTGCCTCCTCCTCCTCTCTCCTATCAGGCACCCACGTGGAGTCAGTGACCTCATCATCCCCTCCCTCCTCATCACTGGAGCCAATCTGGCAGTATTCTGCAGCTGCTGGAACATGACTGCCAGATTGCTACCCTTCTTGAGCATCCCTTCTCTCTGCTCTCACGCTACTGCCTTCCTCTAGCTGGGTATCATCTTCAGACCCTTCGAAACGCTGGGCATCCTCCTGGAGCATGTACCCAACACTGTGCTCAAACAGTTCGGGGGACTCCTCAGGAGGACACGGTGGGTCTAGGGAAGGAGTGACTGATGATGACATTGATACGAGGGTAGAGGACGCTTTGGCAGCTGCTTTGCCAGTACCCTGAGCCTGGATGAGAGAGGTAGGGGAGGATGAGGAGGGCTTGGTCATCCACTCTACCAAGTCTTCGGCATGATGCGGCTCAACACGTCCAGCTGCCGAAAATAAGGACAAGCGTGTCCCATGGCCACGTGCTGATGACGATGCACCACGTCCACGACCAGCACTGTTGTCTCTAGACACAGAGCCTGCTTGCCCTCTTTTATTGGCTCCTGACTGTCTGCCTCTCCTTTTTGGCCTTCCAGACATAGTAATGGCCTGCAGGGAGATGGGAAAACCAGCAATTGGGTAGTGTATATTGTGCTGGAGGCACACAACACCCACTAACTCCAGCAGATGCCTTTATTAGAGAACAGCAATGACGGGTATATACAGGTGTATACTGTACTAGGGCACACAACACCCACTAACTCCTGCAGATGCCTGTATTAGAGAACAGCAATGACGGGTATATACAGGTGTATACTGTACTAGGGCACACAACACCCACTAACTCCAGCAGATGCCTTTATTAGAGAACAGCAATGACGGGTATATACAGGTGTATACTGTACTAGGGCACACAACACCCACTAACTCCTGCAGATGCCTGTATTAGAGAACAGCAATGACGGGTATATACAGGTGTATACTGTACCAGGGCATACAACACCCACTAACTCCAGCAGATGCCTTTATTAGAGAACAGTAATGACAGATATATACAGGTGTATACTGTACTAGGGCACACAACACCCACTAACTCCTGCAGATGCCTGTATTAGAGAACAGCAATGACGGGTATATACAGGTGTATACTGTACTAGGGCACACAACACCCACTAACTCCAGCAGATGCCTTTATTAGAGAACAGCAATGATGGGTATATACAGGTGTATACTGTACTAGGGCACACAACACCCGCTAACTCCTGCAGATGCCTGTATTAGAGAACAGCAATGACGGGTATATACAGGTGTATACTGTGCTGGGGCACACAACACCCACTGACTTCTGCAGATGCCTGAGAAAAGAACACACTGTCCATGCCTGCCTATCTAGCTTAGAGAACAGCAATGACTGGTATATACAGGTGTATACCGTGCTGGGGCACACAACACCCACTAACTGCTGCAGATGCCTGAGAAAAGAACACACTGTCCCTGCCAGCCTATCTAGCTTAGAGAACAGCAATGACGGGTATATACAGGTGTATACTGTGCTGGGGCACACAACACCCACTAACTGCTGCAGATGCCTGAGAAAAGAACACACTGTCCCTGCCTGCCTATCTAGCTTAGAGAACAGCAATGAACTGCAACTCCTGCAGATGCCTGAGAAAAGAACACACTGTCCCTGCCTGCCTATCTAGCTTAGAGAACATCAATGAACAGCAACTCCTGCAGATGCCTGAGAAAAGAACACACTGTCCCTGCCTGCCTATCTAGCTTAGAGAACAGCAATGAACAGCAACTCCTGCAGATGACTAAGAAAAGAACACACTGTCCCTGCCTGCCTATCTAGCTTAGAGAACAGCAGATGCAGATGCCTGAGAAAAGAACAGAACATAGAACACACTGTCCCTGCCTATGTATCTCTTTCCCTGCACGCCGGAACACACTGCACAAGGCTGCCGCACTGGCGGCCTTTTATAGTGTGGGGTGTGTACTAAACCTCCCTGAGCTATGATTGGCCACAGGCATCCTGCCTGTGGCCAATTATGGCTCTCCTCGCTGCCGGCGCTGTGATTGGCCAAGCATGCGGGGTCACAGTGCATGCTTGGCCAAACACACCGCCGGGATTGCACTGTGATGGCGCAGTGTATTGTGGGCCGTTCGCATCACTCGAATTTGGCGTAAACGACCCATAACGTTTGATCTTCGTCGAACGATCGAACAGACGATGTTCGAGTCGAACATGTGTTCGACTCGAACACAAAGCTCATCCCTAATGGTGATATGAGGGCATATGTGCCTTAAGGATTGCACACTGAAATCAGACTCATCTGTATAGTTTCCTTCTCATCTCTGGCTCAACAGAAAGTTCCTTTATTCAGTTACAGCTTATATAGACAAAGTGACATAAGCAATCGTCATCACAAATGTGTACATATCATTGGCTAATTCCATATATGGTGCTTCTCTTGTGACGTCTATTTCTTCCACATGTCTGCATTCAAGAGGAGCTCAGCGCCATGTTTCAATACACGATGGGTTGGGCCGGAAGGAGGGAGTTAAAGGACTGCACAGGACATCTGTTTCTCATTTATCTGTTTTGTCATTTTAAGGGAAATCACTGCTGGCTGGTTATTAGATTACTATAACACATACACACATGATTATTCTCTTGATTATATTCTTAGCTAGCATACATAAACTTTCTGGTTCCCAATATGAACATCAATAAGTTTCTTATTGTAGAGATATATCTCAGTGTGTGTGTCTATTATTCCTTGCAGACACATTTATCAGAAGGGTGGCTATTTACTCTAAAATTCCTAAGGATGGGGCTGTGAAACATGTGTGCAGCTGAAACAAAAGACACCCAACTTGCACCAAATTTTTAAACCAATATACCAAAGCATAATGAAAGAAAGAAATAATAAAAATAATAAAGAATAAAAGAAAGTACCAATATTTGGAGTGGATAATAGAGAGTGTGAGGGGGTTAGCTCGGCAGCGGGTATGTGTGACCCCCGGGATGGGCTCCCCACCCAAAAACAGGCCCAGCAGACGGAGGTTGTGGTTTTCAAAATCAAAAAGGTGCGGTTTATTTTCTATTTACAGTGACAAAAACACAGCAAGGCAAAAAAAACATAAACAAAATAAATCCTGGTCAACTTGACCTCTGACTAAACATACAGGTTTCCTAACTAACAACTGGGATCAGCCTAGTGCTGTCCTAGTCCCTAAGTCCCTGGTTTTAAATGTCCAAGCAAAATATAGCCACACAGGCTTTCTCTCACCGCACAGGGGTTCACTCTCCCTAGACAGTCCACACAGGTCTGGTTCCAGGCATGAGCTAACATCTAATGAAGCTGGGCTTTCTTATAGAGGCCTAAATGAGCTGACAAGGTTCAGCTGGTCTCATCAACTCCCTGTCTGCACGACGCCCAGCCCTCTCCCTAGAGGTATGAGTCATCCATGAGCACACTAGCCTTATACAACTCTCCACCTAGTTGTACAAATCGGCGTAAAGCCTGAATCTGGGCGAAATATATCTACCCCCCTGGATGCAACCAGGTGACTTTACCTTCCTGCTGTCACATACCCCCCCCTCTTGTTTTAACCTCGGGGTTGGAACACCAGCAATCAGGCATTCATGTACTCGAGACAAAGCATCCACATTCCCCATTTGAACGCCAGGGCGATGCTTTACTGTGAAGTTGAATTCCTGGAGGGCCAGGAACCACCTATTCACTCTTCTATTTGTTTCCTTGTTTTGAGCCATCCACTTTAACGGAGCGTGATCCGTAACCATGTCAAAGTGCCTACCTAGCAGGTAGTACCGAAGGGAATCTAGAGCCCACTTCACCGCTAAACACTCCTTTTCAACGGTGGCGTAATTTACCTCATGGGACTTCAACTTCCTGCTGAGGTAAATGACTGGGTGCTCTTCCCCGTTCCAGACCTGGGACAATACTGCTCCTAACCCCACATCTGACGCATCACTTTGTACGACAAAGTCTCTAGAGAAGTCGGGTGAGTACAACACTGGCTGGCTACATAAGGCTTGTTTCAAGAATTGGAATGCTGCCTCAGCCTCGGGGGTCCATTTAATCATGACCGACCCTTTCCCCTTCGTCAGGTTGGTTAGGGGCACAGCCTTAGAAGCAAAGTGGGGAATGAATCGCCGATAATACCCAGCGATTCCCAGAAAGGCTCGTACCTGCTTCTTGCTGTTGGGACGTGGCCAACTCTGGATGGCCTCGACTTTGTTGAGTTGGGGTTTTATTACTCCCCTCCCAATGGTGTACCCAAGATATTTGGCCTCCTCCTGCCCAATGGTACACTTCTTGGGGTTAGCCGTAAACCCTGCTTCCCGAACAGAGTCCAGGACTGCTTGCACTTTTGGCAGATGTGAGGCCCAATCTGTGCTATGGACAATTATGTCATCCAGGTAAGCCGCAGCATACTTCCGATGGGGCCTCAGCATCTGGTCCATTTTCCGCTGGAATGTGGCCGGCGCATTCTGTAACCCGAACGGCATTCTTTTATATTGGAACGCCCCGTCTGGGGTTACAAATGCGGTTTTCTCTTTGGCCGACTTGGCCAGGGGGATTTGCCAATACCCTTTTGTGAGGTCAAGAGTCGTCATGTATCGGGCTGTTCCCAGCCGGTCGATCAACTCATCTATACGTGGCATGGGGTAGGTGTCAAATTTTGTAACTTTGTTCAACTGACGAAAATCGTTACAAAATCGCCAGCTCCCATCCGGTTTAGGCACCAACACAATGGGACTAGACCAATCACTTTGGGACTCCTCTATCACCCCTAAGTTCAGCATTTTCTGTACTTCCTCCCGTATTGCCTCCCGTCGGGCCTCTGGGATCCGATAGGGTTTTAACTTCACCCTTTCACCGGGCGGGGTAATAATGTCATGCTCTACCCCAGATGTTTGTCCCGGCAGCTCAGAGAATACCTCCTTGTTGCGAAGCACAAACTCCTTAACCTCCTGTTGTTGGGGTTGTGACAAGGTGGCTGCGATTCCAACCTCAGGAATCACGCAACCAGTTTGAGCTGGTGACCAAGTGTCTGCGACTAGGGACTCTCTATCCCTCCAGGCTTTCAACAGATTAACGTGATAGATCTGTTCGGGCTTTCGCCTTCCTGGTTGTCTGACCTTGTAATTCACTTCGCTCACTTTTTCCATTATCTCGTAGGGGCCTTGCCATTTGGCAAGGAATTTACTTTCAACCGTAGGGACAAGTACCAATATCCTATCCCCCGGGGAAAAGGTACGGGTCTTGGCTCCACGGTTGTACACTCTCTGCTGTGCCAACTGCGCTTGGGCCAAATGTTCCTTCACGATGGGCATTACCTGTGCAATTCGATCTTGCATCAGGGCGACATGCTCAATCACACTCCTGTGGGGAGAACTCTCACTTTCCCAAGTTTCCTTGGCAATATCCAACAGCCCTCTTGGGTGTCTCCCATACAGTAACTCAAAGGGGGAGAATCCCGTAGAGGATTGGGGCACCTCCCTAATAGCAAACATCAAATAAGGAAGTAGACAGTCCCAATCCCTTCCATCTCTATCCACCACTTTCTTCAACATTTGTTTTAGGGTTTTGTTGAATCTTTCAACCAGCCCATCGGTTTGGGGGTGATACACAGATGTACGCAATTGCGTCACTTTGAACAATTTACACAGCTCTTTCATAACCCGGGACATAAAGGGTGTACCTTGGTCCGTAAGCAGTTCTTTACAAATACCCACCCGGCTAAAAACAAGAGATAGCTCTTTGGCTATGGTTTTGGCCGAGGTATTTCTGAGAGGGATCGCTTCTGGATAACGGGTGGCATAGTCCATTATAACCAATATGTACTGGTGCCCCCTAGCGGACTTGATTATAGGACCTACCAAATCCATTGCGATTCTCTCAAACGGGACCTCAATGATGGGTAGAGGGACCAGCGGGCTACGGAAATGTGGCATCGGGGCCGACCTCTGACACACAGGGCAGGAGGAACAATAATTTTCTATGTCCTTCATCACCCCAGGCCAATAGAATCTCTGTAATACCCTCTCTCGGGTTTTCTCTGTCCCCAGATGACCTCCAAGAATGTGCCCATGGGCCAACTCCAACACCAACTTCCTGTAAGGTTTGGGCACCACAAGCTGCTCAACGGTTTCTTCTGCCCTTTTTGCCACCCGATACAGTAGGTCCTTCTCTACGCTGAAGTATGGGTAAGTGCCGGTATTATCTGGGTTCACTAACTCGCCATCTATTTTCACTACGTTTTCCCGTGCCTTTATTAGGGCGGGGTCTTTCAACTGTTCTGTGGCAAAGTTTTCCCTGTGAACCTCAAGATCAGAAAACTCCACAGACGGTAGGTTTTCGTCTGAGGAGGTGGGCTCCTCTCCAGTTTCTTGAGTCTCCCCTGCCAATACTGACAAGGGAAATTCCGGAGAGTCCTCACCACTCTCAGGGGAGTTCTGGCTATCACATTCCTGGTACATAGGGGCACCAGTGGGGGGCTCAGGATCATCCCACAGTTCCCAGAACTTCGGAAAATCCCTTCCCACAATGGCGTCATGCGGTAACTGAGATACTAAGCCCACTGGATGAGAGAGGGTACCTTTGGGGGTCTCGAAACACACTGTAGTCACTGGATACTCTCGGGTGTCCCCATGCACACAAATAACGGCTACCTTGCTATTCCCAGAGACCTCTGTTTTAACTAACTCAGCCTTTATCAGGGTCACAAGGCTACCTGAATCCAGCAATACCACAACATTTCTACCATTAATACACATTTTGCATAAATGTTTCTCAGTTCCCCGAATGGCAGTGCATGCGACTGTCGCACACAGCGACTGACGTCTGCCCGTCAGAAAGTCACACTGCATGGGTTCCTCCACAACCGGGCAATTTGCTGCAATATGTCCCGCTTGCCGGCAGCGGTAGCAAACGATCCTTCTTGCGGCCTCTTGAGCCGCTGATTTCCCAGGCTGTTCTCGCCAAACTTGGGGTAGAGCTCCCACCCTCTCACTCTCTCCACCCTCACCCCTTGGAATCCTCTTATCCGCCCCTGGGGATGGTCTGGTCTTAGGGTGGAAAGTCCGAGTGTCTCTGGAAGAGGCCGTCAGGTTCTCTGTAGCCAAGTATTTCTCCACACGATCCACAAGACCATCGGCCGTCTCTGGGTCTCCATGGCTTACCCACTTTTGGATGGCAGTAGGAAGAGCTCTCAAAAACCGATCCATTACAACACGTTCCACAATCTTTGGTGCGGACAAAGTCTCTGGCTGTAGCCACTTTCTGCTCAGGTGAATGAGATCATACATTTGAGACCTGGGGGGTTTTCCAAGCTGGAAAGTCCAGTTATGCACACGCTGAGCCCGGACAGCCAGGGTGACACCCAGCCTTGCCAATATTTCAGCTTTTAGCATCACATAGTCTTTTGCTTGGTTAGGCTCTAGGTCATAGTAAGCTTTCTGCGATTCACCAGTTAACAGAGGAGCCACTAGTCCAGCCCACTGCTCCTCAGGCCACTTTTCTCTTTCAGCGGTCCTTTCAAATGTGGTCAAAAATACCTCTGGATCATCCTCTCCAGTCATTTTTGTCAATAAACGACTCACCCCAAAGGACGCGGTATTAGTGGGACGGCTTTCCTCACTGGTCTGCGGACGTTGCTGCATTACTGCTTCCATCTGTTGTTGTAGTCTCTGCTCTTGCTTCTGCAACAGGTCTATGAAGCGGGCCTCAGATTGCTGTTGGGCTTGTTGCTGAGCCTCCAGACTCTGTTGTAAAGTTGCAAGGCTCTGTTGATGAGCTTGCTGCTGGGCTGCAAGGCTCCTTTGCAAACCTGCATTTGTCTGCTGTTGATTGGCATTTGCTAGAGCCAGCTGTTTCAGTATCTCCTCCATGCTGGCTTAAAAAAAAACTGCCACTGGTTCTCCACCAACTGTGAGGGGGTTAGCTCGGCAGCGGGTATGTGTGACCCCCGGGATGGGCTCCCCACCCAAAAACAGGCCCAGCAGACGGAGGTTGTGGTTTTCAAAATCAAAAAGGTGCGGTTTATTTTCTATTTACAGTGACAAAAACACAGCAAGGCAAAAAAAACATAAACAAAATAAATCCTGGTCAACTTGACCTCTGACTAAACATACAGGTTTCCTAACTAACAACTGGGATCAGCCTAGTGCTGTCCTAGTCCCTAAGTCCCTGGTTTTAAATGTCCAAGCAAAATATAGCCACACAGGCTTTCTCTCACCGCACAGGGGTTCACTCTCCCTAGACAGTCCACACAGGTCTGGTTCCAGGCATGAGCTAACATCTAATGAAGCTGGGCTTTCTTATAGAGGCCTAAATGAGCTGACAAGGTTCAGCTGGTCTCATCAACTCCCTGTCTGCACGACGCCCAGCCCTCTCCCTAGAGGTATGAGTCATCCATGAGCACACTAGCCTTATACAACTCTCCACCTAGTTGTACAAATCGGCGTAAAGCCTGAATCTGGGCGAAATATATCTACCCCCCTGGATGCAACCAGGTGACTTTACCTTCCTGCTGTCACAAGAGATTAATCTTAGACATAAAATAATCATTTTATCAACTCCATCACAGTCCCCCCTTAAAATGACTATTTTATCAGTACTGTCCCTATGCTATATAACCTTACCTGGCCCCCTCAACATCAGAATATTTACTTTTGACTACTGCGAATGGAACTCTGGGTGGTTAAGAAAGGCAGGTCCACCAGAGAACCAACACAGATCCCACAGGGAGCTAGAGCATAAGATTCCCCAGGGCGCGGAGTCTAGGAACTAGCAGGTGTTCACCAGAGCCTCTAGTGGTGAAGATGGTCTGGGCTGCAGCTAGCTCCAGGTCGCGGTCCCCAGAGTTACCCAGCTCACGCTCTTAGTAGGCTACAAGAGGACAGTAAAAGAATAAGCCAAAGGTCGGGGTAACCAGCAGACAAGGATAAACATAGGACACTATTCTTTCCCTTATCATTTGAGAATGTTTTATGTATTTTTAACAGGTAAGGACTGCAATGGAGCATACGGTCCCTCTTCCTCCTTTATTGGATCTCTAATATCACCTAAATTCAAAAAAGTAGGGGTTACCTCTTTAGCTGCCTTCCCTAACAACTTCTTCATACAGGGCAGAATACAGCAAACCACTATCGCACTATGTAAGCAGCATCAAAATTGCTATGCCTATTTGAGTACAAATGCATTGCCACCCACTCATCCACCCAAAATACTTATCCCAGGGATCGGTCAGTCCCGAATTTCTTTTTAACTCTTTTGAGAGATCCTCTAATTTCTTAATGGCCAAGAAACCTTTCTTAACCTTACCATTTGGGCCTGTATTGTCCGGAATGTACGTACAACATGTACTTGTCCCAGGTAACATTTTACACACACCCCCCTTCTCAGCTAAAATCATGTGTAAGGCCATACGATTTTGAAACGGAATTTGTGAAGTGGCCTCTAGTTGTTCAGCTAAACCCTGGAGTGCATCCCTGGTATAGTTAATGAACCTCTGTTGGTTATAGTAGATATAATTAATCCAATCTACATTCTTGTTTATAGTGATTATAGGAATCAGGGACTCAAAACCTGCTTTCTTTTTCGTACATCACGGGACACAGAGCGACTTAGTCATTACTAATGGGTTATATAGATTACCTTCAGGTGTTGGCACTGGCCAATTCCAAACCGGAAGTACCCTCCCCTATATAAGCCCCTCCCATCCGGGAGCACCTCAGTTTTTTGCCAGTGTCTAAGGTGTTGGCCAAAGAGTAACATGTGTTTTCACTGGGCTTGCGTACAGGTTCTTTTGGGCCTTAGTAAGCTGTTCCGGATCCCACCAAAAAAGCTTCATAGCTAAACGGTCGGTACCCGGGCCTTGCAGCAGAAGAGCAAGGTTTTGCCTGTAATGCTTCTCTTAGGAGGGCTGGACCCTGGGATCCAGAGCTCTGGTCATACCCACGACCAAGATGTTGTCTGTGCAGGGTGCTATACAGGTCCAGGGGAGTGGAATCCTTGGGAACCCGGTCCCTGAAGGTTTAATTACAATGCCTGCCGTGATAGGTGAAGTTTGGACTTCTGTGGACCAAACAAAGTCCTGCGGCGGGGATCAGGTAAGTGGGGGCCCCCAGGAACTTGGTTCTATTGGGGGACCCCCAAGCCTAATTTGTCTTTCTGTCTGTTACCTAACGGTATTCCCGCTAAATATCTGTGTTTGCCTGTAACTACTGAAAATGTAAAATTTTAATAGTAGTCAAGAAAAAAAAAAAAAAAAGGGGGACCGCGGTACCTGTGTTAAACCACTAGAGGCCGCTGTAGTCCATTTTTCTTGTCATGTGGATCTTTGGTTTTCTCAAGTCAAAAGATCCAGGCAGCTGGTAAGTTTCTCTGTGGGAATCCACTTCCTCTGCCCTGTTGCTGCGCTCATCCACCGCACAGGCCCTCCGGCAAAAAGGGCCCTGGCTCCTAGTCCCCTGTTTGATTTCGAAAAGGGCGCCAATGGCGCACGGGCGCGCGCGCGGGCGCGTGCACGCGCCTCCTATGAAAAAAAGGGGCGGGGCGGGTGGATGACGCTCGATGCGCGCCGCAGCGCTTCTGCGCATGTGCGGGCGTCCCAGCATGGTTAAAAGACACAGTACAAGTGTCAGCTGGATGCAAACAGAGCTAGCAACAAACAGTGGCACACAGAGGCGGTTGATGCAGGCATCCCCATAGAAAGGCACTTTAGTGGACACCAGCGGGTATATAGCAGCAACTTTGTTAGACTATTACCAGCAAAATTGGTGTATGACGACGGGAATACCTCAGCTTTTTGCTTAAAGGATATGTCGTCCAGACGCTCCGGAAATAGATCTTCCAGGAAGCCAAAGGGGTCTCCATCGGGCTCTGAGGATATTGGGCATGCTTGTACTGCACCAATCTCCCCTGAGAATTCAGAGGTCAGTAGCCGTAGAAACCCCGCAGGAATGCCTGGTGCTGCGGCTGTCCCCAGTCCACCTGCTCCTGTATATATAACAGAGGAGGTTTTATCCTCAACTCTGGGAGGATTGGAAGAGAGATTAACAGCATTGATCGCTGCTTCCCTGTCACAGGAAAAGCGCGTCCGATCTCCGTCTCCTCCTTCAGAGTGCCTGTTAGTGGAGGAACAGCCCCACACAGAGATCGACCTACCTGAAGGGGATCAGGATGAGGTTGATTCAGTTATGGAGGAATCAACAGTGGAAGAACCTTTCTCAGCATCTCAGGCTGAAAGATTATGGGTTCAGTCTCTGACTAATATGGTCCGATCAGCATTTAAAATGCCTCTGGCGGAACCACCATCCACTACGGTTTCCTCGCTGGAGTCGCTAAAAGCTCCCCAGGCTGTCTGTTCCTTCCAAATCCACCCTTTATTAGAAGGGCTTATTTACCAGGATTGGGAGCATCCTGATAAAATATTTGCTCCCCCCAAGAGATTTCCGGTGATCTATCCCATGGAGGATAAGTTCATAAAAAAAATGGAGGGTCCCTACAGTGGACGCAGCCATCTCTTCTGTTAACAAATCACTGACATGTCCAGTAGATAATGTTCCAATGTTCAAAGACCCAATAGATAAAAAATTGGAGTCTTTACTAAAATCTGCTTTCTCTACAGCAAGCATGGTGACACAACCTGCGGTAGCAGCGATTGGAGTCTGCCAAGCAGTGAAAGATCAGTTGAAACAAGTCTTAAGGGACTTACCAGATCAGCAGGCTCTTGCCCTAGCTGACCTGCCTAGAGCCTTGTGTTGCGGTGGACGCCATAAAGGATACAATCCAACAGGCCTCCCGCTTTACGCTGTCTATAGTACATATGCGTAGGCTTCTGTGGCTCAAAAACTGGTCTGCTGAAGCTCCCTGTAAAAAACTGCTGGTTAGCTTCCCATTTCATGGAGAACGCTTATTTGGAGAAGATCTGGACAAATATATCCAGAAAATTTCTGCCGGTAAAAGTTCACTCTTACCGGTTAAGAACAAGGGTAGAAGTCCTTCTTTTAAGAGGCCTACTTCTCCAGTCCCTGGCACATCGGCTGTGAAACAGTTCCGACGGCCTCCGCGGTCAAATCCAGGGGGCAGAAATCAGAGACAATCACAGGGTAACAAGAAACCCTGGGTCAAGAGAGGTACAAAACCTCCCCCTAAGTCATGAAGGGTTGCCCCCACTCAGTCGGGTGAGGGGAAGACTTCAGTGATTCACAGAGACCTGGCGGGACACCATCAGAGATGGGTGATCTCCGCAGTAAGTCTGGGATACAGGCTGGAGTTAAAAGACATTCCTCCTGCCCATTTTATAAGGTCAAACGTGCCAAGCGATCCCCAGAAGAGTGGATCCCTCCTTCTGGCACTAGAGCAACTATTGCCCCAAGGGTAATCATGAAGGTTCCCTTGAAAGAAAACGGGTTCGGGTTTTACTCGAACCTTGTTACAGTCCCCAAACCAAATGGGGACATGAGGCCCATATTAAATATAAAAGGGCTAAACAAGTTCCTACATATCAGGACTTTTTCGGATGGAGTCGATCCGATCGGTGGCCACCGCCCTACAAGGGCAGGAATGGTTAGCCTCGATCGACATAAGGGATGCTTATTTGCATATTCCCATCTGTCCGGCCCACCAGAAATTTCTACGCTTTGCAGTAGAAGGGCGCCATTTTCAGTTCAGAGCCTTACCTTTCGGTCTGGCCACGGCACCACGAGTGTTCACAAAAATTCTGGCCCTACGATTGGCCAAACAGGGAACACAAGGTGTAACGATAATGGCATATCTAGACGACTTGTTGCTGATAGACCACTCAGTGAAAAAAACTAGAAGTGGTCGTTCACAAGATAATCAAGTATCTGGAATCTCACGGTTGCATTATCAACCGAGACAAGTCAGCCCTAAAACCAGTCAAAAGCCTGGAATACTTGGGGGCTAAGACTGGATTCAAATCAGAGAAAGATTTTCTTACCTCCAGAGAAGGTGTCGTCTTTGAAAGATTTGACCCACTTAGTGGGTGCAAAAAAGAAAAACCATCCATACGCCTGTGTATAAGGCTGCTGGGAAAAATGGTGGCTTCATTCGAAGCGGTACCCTACGGTCAATTCCATTCAAGGAACTTGCAGAGGGCCATACTGTCAGCCTGGAACAAAAAAGTTCAGGCTTTAGACTTACCAATGTCCCGGTCCCCTTCCGTTCGCACCATTGGTGGTTGGTGCCCCAGAATCTGGGAAGGGAAACCCTTCAGTCCGGTTTCTTGGAAGGTGGTCACTACAGTTGCCAGCCTCATAGGCTGGGGGGGCAGTACTGGAGCAATGGTCTCTCCAGGGCAAGTGGTCAGAAGCAGAGAAGGCCCTGCCCACCAATTTCTTAGAGATACGAGCAGCCCGGTATGCCCTAGTAGCATGGACATCCAAACTCCAAGGGTCACCTGTCAGAATTCAATCAGACAATGCCACAGCAGTGGCATATATCAATCTCCAGGGTGGCACCAGGAGTCGTGCAGCCCAGAGGGAAGCGAATTGCATCCTGGAATGGGCAGAAAGGTATGTCACAGCCATATCCGCGGTTTTCATCCCAGGAGTGGAAAATTGGAGAGCGGACTTTTTAAGTCGCCAGCAATTATGCCCGGGGGAAGGGTCTCTTCACCCCGAGGTTTTCCAGGCAATATGCCAGCGGTGGGGAACACCGGATGTAGATCTGCTAGCATCCAGATTCAACGCAAAGGTGGACAGATTTGTGTCTCGCACAAAGGATCCCCTAGCTTGCGGTTCGGATGCCCTAGTGTTCCCTTGGGATCAGTTCAAGCTGATATATGCATTCCCACCGCGATTAATCCGCAGAATCAGGGTAGAAAAGAAACCAGTGATTCTGGTGGCTCCAGCGTGGCCCCGAAGGGCATGGTATGCGGAGATTGTAAAAATGTCAGTGGGAAGTCCTTGGACCCTCCCACATCATCCGGACCTGCTTTCGCAAGGACCGATATACTACCCTTCCTTACCAGCCCTAGGTTTGACGGCCTGGCTATAGAAGCCCACATTCTAAAAAAGAGAGGGCTCTCTAATCCTGTGGTATCTACCAGGATCAATGCCAGGAAGCCGGTATCCAGGCAGATCTATTATAGGATCTAGAAGGCGTACATCACGTGGGGTGAGGCCAGGAAATGGCTTCCACGTAAGTACGTAATAGGTAGGATTCTGGACTTCCTACAGTGGGCTGTACATAGGAAGCTTGCCTTGAGTACTATCAAGGGTCAGACGGCCTTGTCAATATTTTTTTTTCAAAGGCCCTTGGCTTTGCATTCATTAGTCAAAGCTTTCATACAAGGAGTGATGCGTATTAGCCCTCCGGTTAGTATTCCCATATGTCCATGGGACTTAAACCTGGTTCTGTCGGTTCTACAGAAACAACCATTTGAACCATTGCGGCACATTTTCTTGGTTCTTCTCACCAGGAAATTGATTTTCTTAGTAGCCATTTGTTCGGCTAAAAGAGTATCGGAATTAGCCGCCTTGTCCTGTAAGGAGCCATATCTGGTTATCCATAAGGACAGAGTAGTGTTACGTCCTCATCCAGCCTTCTTCCTAAGGTGGTATTGAGGTTCCATTTGAACCAAGATGTGGTTCTTCCTTCCTTTTTCCCCAAACCTAGTTCGGTAGAGGAAAAGTTATTACATTCTTTGGATGTAGTAAGAGCAGTTAAAGCGTATCTTAAAGCCACTGCTCAGATTCGTAGAACGGATACTTTGTTTGTTCTGCCGGAAGGCCCCAGAAAGGGTCAGGCAGCATCAAAAATCTACTTTAGCCAAGTGGATTCGACAGGTCATAATACAAGCCTATGGCTTGAAAAGGAGACCGCCTCCGTTCAAAGTTAGGGCGCACTCCACAAGAGCAGTTGGAACTTCATGGGCAGTGCATCACCAAGCCTCCCTGGCTCAAGTCTGTAAGGCCACAACATGGTCCTTAGTACACACGTTTACTAGATTCTACCAGGTAGACGTCAGAAGTCAGGAGGATGTCGCCTTTGGGCGCAGTGTGTTGCAGGCCGCAAAAGAGCCTCATGCCTGATGGCGCCCAGCTTATGTATCCCTCCCCTCATTTGGCATTGCTTTGGGACGTCCCATTAGTAATGACTAAGTCGCTCTGTGTCCCGTGATATACGAAAAAGAAAAAGGGATTTTTATAACAGCTTACCTGTAAAATCCTTTTCTTGGAGTACATCACGGGACACAGAGCTCCCACCCCTCTTTTTGGGACACTTATTGCTTGGCTACAAAACTGAGGTGCTCCCGGATGGGAGGGGCTTATATAGGGGAGGGTACTTCCGGTTTGGAATTGGCCAGTGCCAACACCTGAAGGTAATCTATATAACCCATTAGTAATGACTAAGTCGCTCTGTGTCCCGTGATGTACTCCAAGAAAAGGATTTCACAGGTAAGCTGTTATAAAAATCCCTTTTTTACTTGGTCTCTTGCTTTGAATTCATCTGGGACCCCCCTTGGGACTCCTATGGCATCTATATATACATGGGGGTCAAAACTACCAGCTGGGGCACCTCTACGCTTCCTGCTGGATTCAGATGAGTGGTCCCCTTTTACTACTAGGGCACCTCCCGGAAAGATGTGTAGGGACATTATGACTTTGGCAAGTGCACATTCCCCTGTCCATCGGTCTGTTAACTTAGCCCTAATCTTCATGTCCCCACAGATCCAATACACGTCTCCCAAAGACTGAGTTTGATTCTGCACCAGATCTGTGGATACGCTACTGTAGGAGGCACAGTATCCCATAGAGAAGTTCCCTAAAAACTTCCCTGTTCCCTGGTAGTTCCCATAACATGTGTAATTACCGGGATATATAGTAATACCCTCCCTGGGCTTGGATGTCTTAGTTACTATGGGATATTCTCTTTTCCATGTTTCGCACTGGGAGTAATCAGTGGAAGTATTGGTGAACAGGCTCAGAAAGCACTCCTCTTGAGTGGGAGGTATGTTTAATGGTACTGTTCCCAAATGGGGTCTAGCTCCACCACACACATAACAGTTGGACCTGTTATGTTTCCCTGCACTATAACTTATCCATTCGAGCCACAGATTGACATCCGAGAAACCAGTCTCTGCTGCCATCGTGTCTTCAAATGTGGGATCAGCTATGGCTACCATATCTTCTAGGGTGCGCATACGTACATATGGTTTAAGGGGATCACTTGCTGTTTGAAGGGCCTCCCATTCAGATGAATTATACATGTCTTTAAGTTGGAACTGTCCACTTGGTCCCCTATTCTCCCCATCATACCGTACCCCCATAACATATGTGCCTGCATCCGTAGGACTGGGATTCCTTATGGTTAGGGTGAGTTTCGTGCTATATCCCTTCTTCCCATAATCACTTGACCATGTGCCTGTTTTTAATAAGGTCAGTCTGCTGAGTAATGACTCTCCATATTTGTCTTCCCTGTTCAGGGCACTCTGTGGCTTATATCCTCAGTCATCCACTGTATTCCAACCCACGGATTCCCAGTGGTCACAGTCTGTTCTGTCACATATATATATATATATTTCCGGAGGTAATCTGCATCCGGAACAAGTTACACTGCCAGTTAAATGGAGGGGGGAAGATTATAGTACAGAAATCAAATATGAAGGTAGCTACATGTGTGTCTGATGAATTATACCAAAATTGTGTTACACCATCTATTTGTCTGATAGCCACCTCCTGTGTGTGTACAGTTGCTATAAGAAAAAAGATATATAGTTTCATTCTGATGTGGGTGGTGCACGGTCCTCAGGAACTGGAGCCTTTTTGCAGTGGGAAGCAGCGTGTATCCAAGTGTTTATTCCGGCCAACTTAACTGAAGTGGCTGTTGTCAACAACACCTGGAATGGACCATCATATCTTGGCTCCAGTGAATGTTTTCGGAGGAACTTCTTAACCATCACCCAATCACCAGGAAGAATGCTGTGAGTACCGGTATCTAAATCAGGATCTGGAATGGAAGAAAATACTCGTGCATGGATATTAGTTAATTCTCTTGCAAGAGCGGTCACATAACCTATCAAAATATCAGACTGTAATTGCAACTGTTGTGGATAATAACAACCTAACCTAGGAGTTGTTCCAAACAAGATTTCAAAAGAGGATAAAGAATGCTTCCCCCTTGGGGAATACTGTACACTGAATAAGACTATTGGCAGGCTTTCTGGCCAGGACATACCTGTGTCCTTGGCCATTTTTAGCATTCAGGTTTCAAGTGTCTGGTTCATTCTTTCCACTTTCCCACTACTCTGAGGGTGATAAGGTGTGTGAAACGCTAATGTTGTACCTAGGGCCGACCATATTTATTTTGTGACTGTAGCAGTGAACGCAGGACCTTGATCACTCTCTAGTCTCTATCACCTCAGGTACCCCATATCTGCAAACCACCTCCAAAAGCAATTTCTTAGCCGTGGTTTTCGCTGTCTGATTTGCGACTGGATAAGCCTCGGGCCATCCTGAGAACATGTCTACCACCACCAGGGCATACTCAAATCTACCACTCTTTGGCATTTGTATGTGATCAATCTGTATCCTCTGGAAGGGGTAGAGCGGTCTAACTGAGTGTTTCGGGGGTGGTGTCTCTAGCCTTCTGGGGTTGCATGCTAGGCAAGTGTGGCAGGACTTGCAGTATTGATTAGTTAAAGTAGTTATTCCTGGAGCTACATAATGTTTGTTTATAAGTGAGTTCATCAAAGTCTTTGAGAGATGGGTTGCTCCATGGGCCCATTGTACTACAGCTGGGTACAAAGCTCTGGGGAGACATGGGCGGGTTCCTACAGTCCAAAGATCATCGACCCGTACTGCTCCCATCTTGTTCCATGTTGTTTTCTCTTGATCTCAGCATCTGAGTTTTTTGTATTATGGCTTTGTTTACCGCTTCTGGCTGCGGATGATATATTCCCACAAATTCAGTTGTTTCGGCCCCTAAGGGGGTCATGGCTGCTTGTTTTGCTGTTTCATCTGCCAGGTGGTTTCCTCGGGCTTCTGGTGTGGTTATCTTCCCATGGGCTTTAATTTTGAGTATTGCTACTTGTTCTGGGAGTTGGAGTGCTGTCAGGAGCGCATCTATGGCCTTGCCATGCTTCACTGGGGTACCAGCTGTAGTCAAGAAGCCTCTTGTCTTCCATATTAGTCCAAAGTCATGGGCCACACCCAGTGCATACCGAGAATCGGTGTAGATATTTGCTGTTCGTCCTTCTGCAAGCTGGCAGGCTATTGTAAGGGCATGGAGCTCAGCCTCTTGAGCAGACATGAATGCTGGGAGCGAGGCGGGGTGCTTAACTGTAGTCTCTGTGGTAACAGCATATCCTGTGTGGAAATCGCCGGATGAATCTGTGAATCTGGAGCCATCAACATAGAAGGTGAGTTGAGGCATTGGGATCAGGGGGAATAAAGGACAGAGGGTAGATGGGTGGTTTCCGCCTTCATGAGTTCAAAGAAATCATGTTCATCTTCATCTAGGGTATGAGCAGGTAGGTCTGCATCCCCTTCCTCCTGTTCGTCCAGAGACATGTCATGATACCCCACGTGGACAAGAGGAAGGAGAGTAGCAGGGTTGAGCTGTTGGCATCGAAGTAGAGTCACATTGTCAGGCATGAGTAAATTGCATTGCAACCGGAGGTGGCGGGCAGAGGATAAATGCTTGGGCTGCACCTGATTCAGAATGGCGGAGATATCATGAGGGACTAGCAGCATAAGGGGATGGCCCAGGACAATATCTGAAGTTTTGTCCAGCAGGGCCTGGGCAGCAAAAACAGCTCGGAGACATGATGGGCCACCTCTGGCAACTGGGTCCAGGTGGGTTGAATAGTAACCGATAGGGTGGTTACGAAGTACATGACTTTGTGTCAACACCCCTGAGGCGAGGCCCTGTGTCTCAGATATGAACAGGCAAAAAGGGCTTTCCATAATCAGGGAGACTGAGAGCAGGAGCAGCGTTGATCGCCTTTTTCAAAAGGTAAAAGTTAATGAGCACTTCTTCGGACAGCGCAAAGAGGTCACACGGCAGATTGTCATACAGGGGTTGCATGAGATGGGAAGCCACAGGTATCCAGGCTGTGCAGTAAGAGATCAGTCCCAAAAATGCATGTAGGGCCTTAGCATGACCGGGGGGCGGAATGGCCTGTATGGCTTCAGCACACGCTAAATCTTTGACAGCGAAAAACTTTGCAGACAGGGGCACCCCTGACAGAAGAGTGTGTGGAACGATGTCCTCGTTCACTGCTATAAGGTCCTGTACTACACTGGTCAGGCCACTATCAGCCCTTTCCGTATTGGTTCTCTCAAACCCTCTACGAAAGCACTTGACAGCATGCGATAATGCGCAATGACCGGTGGGCAGTAAAAGCTGCCATCTGCATTCAATACTGGGCACAGGGGGTAAAGGGGTTGGGATCATAGGGATGATGGTGGAGGAAGGCCTGCTTGCAAGGGGAGGGACTACCGTAGGAGGTCCTCCAACTTACAACACATTAGGGGCAGAGCCCGGGACGTTCAGGGTGTGGGGGTCCGGACCTCCCACATTCCACACATGCCCAGTTATGGCTACCATGATAGGGTGGAGGCAGGCTTTGTCCTCGTTCAGATAATATGTACATACATTTCTATGCAATCCCTATGGCACAAGACATATGCACAGTTCAATACTTAAATGATACTAGAACATTGAAAACTTGGTAACCCTTGTGAAACGTCTTTCCGTTACTGCACGGAAGGTAAGTACTCTTTATTAATTTGACACAATGTTATCGTTCTCAAGACAAACAGATCTCTTTACCCTCTTAAAATGCATAAACAAAAATGTTACATTACGCACACAGCGTGATGACTCAAACAACACTTATGTTAAATTTGGAATGAATCAATGGTTCAACATATCCTATAATCAATCCAATTCCAAGACTAAAGCCCTGTAAACACAATCGGTTTTACCGATGAAAACAGAACATGTTTTAAATTTATCCGACGGAAAAAAAAACAATAGCAAATTACTATCGTCTGTGGGGAACTCCATCGGATAAAAAACCCCACGTATGCTCAGAATCAAGTCGACACATGCTCAGAAGCATAGAACTTAATTTTTCTTGGCTCGTCGGAGTGTTTTACGTCACGGCGTTTGGGACGATCGGTTTTTTGACTGATGGTGTGTAGGCAAGACTGATGGAAGTCAGCTTCATCGGATTTCCGATGGAAAAATCCATCGGTTTAAAATCCATAGGGAATCCGATCGTGTGTACAGGGCTTTAAAGTCAATGTCAGGAGATATGACAAAAGATATCTCACCCTTGCTTTAGAAGAGAAACCAATACATACTGCAGTTAGCATTAATGTCACTACAAAGCATATCTAGATTGGATCAGTCAGGCATATGGTCAACCATACTTCAATTACCTAAATGGTAAAAACTAAAAGACTAGTAGTGAAGAGGTCTGCCAACCCTTATTTCTGTTCAGTCTCTGCTATGGGGCAGAATCCACCCTCCCCACCACGCAACGTGAACCTGTGAAGAGTTTTAAATAGCTACGTAGCAAAGGCTCAACCTAAAAAGAAACAGCAAATCTAAGAACTCCAGACCTCATGTAAAAGGTACAACCAGGGTTAAAATCAGTCGACAGCATCAGTTTAAAAACCATTCCGTCTGTTTTTTTTGTTTTTTTTCCTTTCACAGAAGAAGCAGCAACCCCCCCCCCCCCCACCAGGAGAGAAGAAGGAGGGAGGGTAATTTGACCCACTCTACACAGCACTCTCAATTCTGTGAAACACAAAGGTGGGGGCTGGCTCAGCCTGCGTCTTAGCTTCTCTCCCAAAATTAAGTGTAAGATTTACACTATACTGTACTTAGACAGCGAACAATTTAATATCTGCCAAGCTCGTTCAACAGGCGTCTTAAGGCCCAATATACCTCCCGTATATCATATACCTGGATCAGCTTAACTAAAACCCCAACCACCTTCACGCACAAACATAAATCCACATACACAGGTAAGACATAAACAAACAATAAACCACATACACAGGATTAGAATATGACACGCTATTTCAGCCCTGCTGTCTGTATGGAGGTAAAATTCAACCCCAAACGTACCTGATTCGTACTATATATATCTAAATGTAAGTATTCAGCCTTACTTCAACTATACTCCTGAATTACGGGTACTTAGCAAGGAATCCAGTGACTGCATACACACATATATATATTTGTAAACTGGCAAGGAATTATCGTGTAACACCTCTCTCTGTTAACCAAAGCCCCGCCCTGGTAAGGAATTATTGTGTACACCTCTCTCTTGAACCAGGATACTCCCAGACACCTCTCTATTAATCCAATTATTTCTAAATAAACGGACAAGGAAATACTGTGTCAATACCTATATCCAGACACCTCTCTCTTGAACCAGGGCCAGCCCTGGCAAGGAATTATTGTGTCTCCCCTGCACACACAGACAGTCCGCTGAAATAGCCACATTCAAGTCAACACAGAACAAAACACAACATAAATAATAGCCAGCAGAATAGGTAGAGGGTTCTTATTAAATCGGTTCTGGACAAGAAGTTACCCATCTTTGCCGATCTCGGAAGAGCCGACTAAATGTGAGTGAAAGGGAGGGCGACTGAACCGGAATAACACAGGTAAGGAATAGAACAGTATTCACTTACCGTGTAACGAAGATGATCAGGCCTCGTCCCGGCAGACACACCTCGATTCGCTGAATTCCATAGCTAGGCCAGCTCTGGCAGAAATCGGAATCCAGAAGCCCACGTTAGGAGCCAAATTGTAATAGATCGTCTCTGGTCCAATACCAGAATACTATTCGCTATTCTACGGCTGGCCAAATTTATGGTGATATGAGGGCATATGTGCCTTAAGGATTTCACACTGAAATCAGACTCATCAGTAGGGATGAGCTTCAAGTTCGAGTCAAACTCATGTTCGACTCGAACATTGTCCGTTCGCCGAACAGCGAACAAATTGGGGTGTTCGCTGCAAATTCGAAAATCTATGGGAGAAATCTAAAGTGCTAATTATAAAGGCTTATATGCAAGTTATTGTCATAAAAAGTGTTTGGGGACCAGGGTCCTGCCCCAGGGGACATGTATCAATGCAAAAAAAAGTTTTAAAAACGGCCGTTTTTTTGGGAGCAGTGATTTTAATAATGCTTAAAGTGAAACAATAAAAGTGAAATATTCCTTTAAATTTTGTACATGGGGGTGTGTAAAATATGCATGTAAAGTCGCGCATGTTTCCCGTGCTTAGAACTGTCCCTGCACAAAATGTAATTTCTGAAGGAAAAAAAGTCATTTAAAACTCACCCGCGGCTATTAATGAATTGTGGGCTCCCGGCAATAGAAAACTCATTGATAAAAAAGAAAAAAAAAGCGTGGGGGTCCCCCCAAAATCAATTACCAGGCCCTTCAGGTCTGGTATAGATATTAGGGGAACCCCGCCGCAAAGTTAAAAAAAAATGCGTGCGGTTCCCCCCAAATATCCATACCAGGCCCTTCAGATCTGGCATGGATTTTAAGGGGAACTCCACTCCAAATAAAAAAAAATGGCGTGGAGTCCCCCCAAAAATCCATACCAGACCCTTATCCGAGCACGCAACCTGGCAGGCCGCAGGAAAAGAGGGGGGGACGAGAGAGCGCCCCCCCTCCTGAACCGTACCAGGCCACATGCCCTCAACATGGGGAGGATGTCCCCATGTTGATGGGGACAAGGGCCTCATCCCCACAACCCTTGCCCGGTGGTTGTGGTGGTCTGCGGGCGGGGGGCTTATCGGAATCTGGAAGACCCCTTTAACAAAGGGGACCCCCAGATCCCGCCCCCCCTATGTGAATTGGTAAGGGGTAAATTGTACCCCTACCATTTCACAAAGAAAGTGTAAAAAAATGTAAAAAAAAACCACACAAACACCTTGGAAAAGTCCTTTATTAAAAAATTAAATATAAATAAAAAAAAAACATTCCAGTGATGAAATCCAGAGTCACGCGGCGATCTGATGTCCAGCGCTGTCCATCATTGGCTGAGCCTGAGCGGACCTGGTGGGGAACTTCCTTCACTGTGTAATACATGAATAGACCCGCCCCTTCTAAAGTTCCCCATCAGGTCTGCTCAGCCAATGAATAGGTGTAAGGCTAAGCGGACCAGATGCGGAACGTGAGAAGGGGCGGGTCTATTCATGTATTACACAGTGAAGGAAGTTCCCCATCAGGTCCGCCCCCTCGTATGTCAGACCCCGCCTACGTCATTGGCCTGAGCGGACCTGATGGGGAACTTCCTTCACTGTGTAATACATGAATAGACCCGCCCCTTCTCACGTTCCGCATCTGGTCCGCTTAGCCTTACACCTATTCATTGGCTGAGCGGACCTGAATCAGGAACTTTAGAAGGGGCGGGTCTATACATTTAATAGACTGTGGAGGAAGTTCCCCATCAGGTCCGCTCAGGCTCAGCCAATGACGGACAGCGCTGGACATCGGATCGCCGCGGGACACTGGATTTCATCGCTGGAATATTTTTTTTAAATTTATTTTTTATTTTTTAATAGAGGACATTTCCAAGGTGTTTGTGTGTTTTTTTTTGTTTGTTTTTTTACACTTTCTTCTTGAAATGGTAGGGGTACCCCTTACCAATTCACATAGGGGGAGGGGGCGGGATCTGGGGGTCCCCTTTGTTAAAGGGGTCTTCCAGATTCCGATAAGCCCCCTGCCCGCAGACCCCCACAACCACCGGGCAAGGGTTGTGGGGATGAGGCCCTTGTCCCCATCAACATGGGGACATCCTCCCCATGTTGAGGGCATGTGGCCTGGTATGGTTCAGGAGGGGGGGGCGCTCTCTCGTCCCCCCCTCTTTTCCTGCGGCCTGCCAGGTTGCGTGCTCAGATAAGGGTCTGGTATGGATTTTTGGGGGGACTCCACGCCATTTTTTTTTTCATTTGGGGTGGAGTTCCCCTTAAAATCCATGCCAGATCTGAAGGGCCTGGTATGGATATTTGGGGGGAACCGCACGCATTTTTAAAAAAAAAATTTGCAGAGGGGTTCCCCTTAATATCTATACCAGACCTGAAGGGCCTGGTAATTGAATTTGGGGGGACCCCCACACTTTTTTTTTTATCAATGACTTTTCTATTGCCGGGAGCCGACAATTCATTAATAGCCGCGACTTTTTTTCCTTCAAAAATGACATTTTGTGCAGGGACAGTTCTAAGCACGGGAAACATGCGCGACTTTACATGCATATTATACACACCCCCTATGTATGAAACTTAAAGGAAAATTTCACTTTTATTTTTTCATTTTAAGCATTATTAAAATCACTGCTCCCGTAAAAACGTCAATTTTTAAAACTTTTTTTTGCATTGATACATGTCCCCTGGGGCAGAACCCGGGTCCCCAAACACTTTTTAGGACAATAATTTGCATATTAGCCTTTATAATTAGCACTTTAGATTTCGAACGTTCGAGTCCATTGTATTTAATAGGGTTCTAAAGTTCACGCGAACATTCTGTCTGTTCGCAGGTTCTTATGCGAACCAAACAGGGGGGTGTTCGGCTCATCCCTGCTCATCAGTATAGTTTCCTTCTCATCTCTGGCTCAACAGAATGTTCCTTTATTCAGTTACAGTTATATAGACAAAGTGACATAAGCAATCGTCATCACAAATGTGTACATATCATTGGCTAATTCCATATATGGTGCTTCTCTTGTGACATCTATTTCTTTCACATGTCTGCATTCAAGAGGAGCTCAGCGCTATGTTTCAATACACATTGGCTTGGGCCGGAAGGAGGGAGTTGAAGGACTGCACAGGACATCTGTTTCTCATTTATCTGTTTTGTCATTTTAAGGGAAATCACTGCTGGCTGGTTATAAGATTACTATAAGACATACACACATGATTATACTCTTGATTATATTCTTAGCTAGCGCCTAGCATACATAAACTTTCTGGTTCTCAATATGAACATCAATAAGTTTCTTATTGTATAGATATATCTCAGTGTGTGTGTGTGTCTATTATTCCTTGCAGACACATTTCTCAGAAGGGTGGCTATTTACTCTAAAATTCCTAAGGATGGGGCTGTGAACCATGTGTGCAGCTGAAACAAAAGAGACCCAACTTGCACCAAATTTCTAAGCCAATATACCAAAGCATAATGAAAGAAAGAAATAATAAAAATAATAAAGAATAAAAGAAAGTAGGATTTTTAAAACAGCTTACCTGTAAAATCCTTTTCTTGGAGTACATCACGGGACACAGAGCAGCATAGTCATTACTATGTGGGTTATATAGAATTACCTTCAGGTGCTGGCACTGGCAACTTCCAAAACAGGAAGTACCCTCCCCTATATAAGCCCCTCCCATCCGGGAGTACCTCAGTTTTGTAGCAAAGCAATACGTGTCCCCAAAAGAGGGGTGGGAGCTCTGTGTCCCGTGATGTACTCCAAGAAAAGGATTTTACAGGTAAGCTGTTTTAAAAATCCTACTTTCTTGTTCATACATCACGGGACACAGAGCAGCATAGTCATTACTATGTGGGACGTCCCAAAGCAATGCCAAATGAGGGGGGGGATACACCATACATAAGCTGGGCGCCATCAGGCATGAGGATCTTTTGCGGCCTGCAACACACTGCGCCCAAAGGCGACATCCTCCTGACTTCTAACGTCCACCTGGTAGAACCTAGTAAACGTGTGTACTGAAGACCATGTTGCGGCCTTACAAATTTGAGCCAGGGAGGCCTGGTGATGCACTGCCCATGAAGTTCCAACTGCTCTCGTGGAGTGCGCCCTAACTTTGAACGGAGGCGGTCTACTTCTCAAGCCATAGGCTTGTATTATGACCTGTCGAATCCACTTGGCTAAAGTAGATTTTGATGCTGCCTGACCCTTTCTGGGGCCTTCCGGCAGAACAAACAAAGAATCCGTTCTACGAATCTGAGCAGTGGCTTTTAGATAAGCTTTAACTGCTCTTACTACATCCAAAGAATGCAATAACTTTTCCTCTACCGAGCTTGGTTTGGGGAAAAAAGAAGGAAGAACCATATCTTGGTTCAAGTGAAACCTCGATACCACCTTAGGAAGAAAGGCTGGGTGAGGGCGTAATACTACTCTGTCCTTATGGATAACCAGATATGGCTCTTTACAGGACATGGCGGCTAATTCCGACACTCTTCTAGCCGAGCATATGGCTACTAAAAATATCAATTTTCTGGTGAGTAGAACCAAGGAAATGTGCCGCAAAGGTTCAAACGGCTGCTTCTGCAGAACCGACAGAACCAAATTTAGATCCCATGGGCATATGGGAGCTTTAATCGGTGGAATAATACGAGTCACCCCTTGCATAAAGGTTTTGACAAGTGAATGCATAGCCAGGGGCCTTTGAAATAGTATTGATAAGGCCGAAACCTGGCCCTTGATAGTACTTAAGGCAAACTTCCTGTCTACAGCCCACTGCAGGAAGTCCAGAATTCTGCCTATAACGTACTTACGTGGATGCCATTTTCTGGCCTCGCACCAAGTGATGTACGCCTTCCAAACTCTATAGTAGATCTGCCTGGATACAGGCTTCCTGGCATTGATTATAGTTGATACCACAGAGTTAGAGAGACCTCTCTTCTTTAGGATGTGGGATTCAATAGCCAGGCCGTTAAACTTAGAGTTAGTAAGGAAGGGTGGTATATCGGTCCTTGCGAAAGCAGGTCCGGACGACGTGGAAGGGTCCAAGGACTCCCCACAGACATTTTGATGATCTCCGCGTACCAGGCCCTTCGGGGCCACGCTGGAGCCACCAGGATTACCGGCTTCTTCTCCAACCTGACTCTGCGAAGGAGTCGAGGCAACAATTGTAGCGGAGGGAATGCATATATCAGTCTGAACTGATCCCAAGGGAACACCAGAGCATCCGAGCCGCAAGCGAGGGGATCCCTTGTCCGGGAGACAAATCTGTCCACCTTTGCGTTGAATCTGGATGCTAGCAGATCTACATCCGGTGTTCCCCACCGCTGACATATTGCTCGGAAGACCTCGGGATGAAGGGACCATTCCCCTGGGCATAACTGTTGGCGACTCAGAAAGTCCGCCTTCCAATTCTCCACCCCTGGAATGAAGACAGCTGATATACATGGGACATGCTTTTCTGCCCATTCCAGGATGTGACTTACTTCCCTCTGGGCTGCACGACTCCTGGTGCCTCCCTGATGATTGATATATGCCACTGCTGTGGCATTGTCTGATTGAATTCTGACAGGGGACCCTTGGAGTCTGGATGTCCAGGCTACTAGGGCGTACCGGGCTGCTCGTATCTCTAAGAGATTGATGGGCAGGGTTTTTACTACATTTGACCATCTGCCCTGGAGAGACCATTGCTCCAGTACTGCCCCCCAGCCTATAAGGCTGGCATCTGTAGTGACCACCTTCCAAGATATCGGGCTGAAGGGTTTTCCCTTCTGGAGATTCTGGGGGATCAACCACCAGAAGAGACTCTTCCGAACGGAAGGGGACAAAGCCATCGGGAAGTCTAGAGCCTGAACTTTTCCGTTCCAGGCTGACAATATGGCCCTCTGTAAATTCCTTGAGTGGAATTGGGCGTATGGCACAGCTTCGAATGATGCTACCATCTTTCCTAGCAGCCTCATGCACAGGCGTATGGACGGCTGTCTTTTTGCACAAAGCAGACGGACCAAGCCCCTCAAAGAGGATACCTTGTCTAGAGGTAAGAAAATCTTCCTCTGGTCTGAATCCAGCCGTAGCCCTAGATATACCAGGTTTTTCACTGGCTGTAGGGCTGACTTGTCCAGGTTGATGACCCAACCGTGAGATTCTAGATACTTGATTGTATCGACAATTACCACTTCTAGCTTGGCAACTGAGTGGTCCATCAACAACAGGTCGTCTAGGTATGCCATTATCGTTACACCTCGTGTTCTTAGATCGGCCAACAGTGGGGCCAGAATTTTTGTGAACACTCGTGGTGCTGTGGCCAGACCGAATGGTAAGGCTCTGAACTGAAAATGGCGCCCTTCTACTGCAAAGCGTAGAAATTTTTGATGACCTGGAAAGATGGGAATATGCAAGTAAGCATCTTTGATGTCGATCGAGGCTAACCATTCCTCCCCTTGTAGGGCAGCGGTGACCGATCGGATCGACTCCATCCGGAAAGACCGGACGTTTAGAAATTTGTTTAGACTCTTTAGGTCCAATATGGGTCTTATGTCCCCGTTTGGCTTCGGGACTGTGAAAAGGTTTGAGTAGAAACCCAACCCCCACTCTTCCATAGGAACCTCCATAATTACTCCTTGGAGCAATAGTTGTTCTAACGCCAATAGGAGAGACCCTCTTTTCAGAGGGTCTCTTGGCATGCCTGACCACATAAAATGGGAAGGAGGAGACTCTTTTAACTCCAACTTGTATCACAGAGTTACTGCGGAGAGCACCCATCTGTCTTTGATCGTCTCCCGCCAGGTCTCTGTGAACAACTGAAGTCTTCCCCCCACCCGTTTGAGTGGGGGCAGCCCTTCATAGGCTTGACTTGGAGGCTGGTTTAGTACCCCTTCGGATCCAGGGTTTCTTATTACCCTGTGACTGTCCCTGATTTTTACCCCCTGAGTTTGACCGAGGAGGCCGTCGGAACTGCTTAGTAGCAGACGTCGCAGGGATAGGAGAGGTAGTCCTCTTAAAAGATGGACCCCTAGACCTCTTCTTACTCGGTAAGAGAGTACTTTTACCACTTGAAATCTTCTGGATATACTTATCCAGGTCCTCGCCAAAAAGGCGTTCCCCATGAAATGGGAAGCTAACTAAGAGCTTCTTACAGGGAGCTTCAGCAGACCAGTTTTTGAGCCACAGAAGCCTACGCATATGTACCAAAGATGAGGCGGGAGGCCTGATGGATAGAATCCTTGATGGCGTCAACCGCAAAGCATAATGCTCTAGGCAGATCAGCCAGAGCCTGGGCCTGCTGGTCTGGCAAATCCCTCAGGACCATTTTCATTTGATCCTTTAAAGCTTGGCAGACCCCAATAGCTGCCACTGCTGGCTGTGTAACAGCCCCTGCTGTGGAAAAAGCAGATTTTAATAAAGATTCCAATTTTTTATCCACTGGATCTTTGAACATTTGAACATTATCTACTGGACATGTCAGTGATTTGTTCACAGAAGAGATGGCTGCATCCACCGTAGGAACATTCCATCTCTGGGTGAACTTTTCCTCCATGGGATAGATCACCGGAAATCTTTTAGGCGGAACAAATAGTTTATCAGGATGTTCCCAGTCCTGGTATATAAGTCCTTCCAATAATGGATGTATTGGAAAGGAGCAATTAACCTGGGGAGATTTTAGCGACCCCAATGAGGAGACAGCAGTAGTTGATGGTTCAACAAGAGGCATTTTAAATGCAGATCGAACCATGTCAGTTAGGGTCTGGACCCGCAATCTTTCAGTCTGTGATGCTGAAAATGGTTCATCTACTGTCGATTCCTCAAAAACAGAGTTAACCTCCTCCTGATCCCCTTCAGGTAGGTCGGTCCCTTCCTGGGACTGTTGCTCTGCCAACAGGCACTCTAATGGAGGTGATGGAGATCTGGCACGCTTTCTTTCCTGTAGAGAAGAAGCGATCAATGCTGCCAATCTCTGTTCCAATCCCTCCAGAGTTGAGGAAAAAACCTCCTCTGTTATATATGCAGGAGCAGGTGGACTGAGGACAGCCGCAGTACCTGGCACTCCCGGGGGTTCCTTATGGGTATTAACCTCTGATTTCTCAGGGGAGGAGGGTGCAGATGACTGCTCCAGATCCTCAGAGCCCGATGGAGACCCCCTACACTTCCTGAGAGGTATATCTCGGAGTTTTTTAGGCGGCATATTCCTTAGTTCAAAGCTGAGTTATTCCAGCCGCAATACACCCCTTACTGAAATAGTCTAATGCAATTTTGCTGCTATGTACATCAGTGGGTGTCTACTAATGCGTCTTTCTGGGGATGCCTGTATCAACCGCCCGCTGTAAGCCCCTATACCATGCTACCAGCTCCTTTTCATGCTCTGTGTCCATAGCAAGCAGCGTGGACTGAGTCCTTTTATCTTGCTGGGACGCCCGCACATGCGCAGAAGCGCTGGGCGCACAGAGCGCGTCATCCGCCAGGCTCCGCCCCCTTTTTTGAAGCTAAATATTTTAAAAAGAAAGCGTGTGTGTGCGCGCGTGCGCGTGCACGTGTGCGCTCTTGGCGCCATGTAGGGAGAGGAGCCAGGGTCCCTGTTTCACCAGGACTCGGGGATGGAAGGAAACTACTTGGCAGCATGACAGAGGAATGCAGCTTCCCTGATAGAGAGCTCACTCATCTGCCTGGACTTTTACCCTGGAAGGAATAGTCCCAAGAAAAAAGACGTTCCACAGCGGCCTCTAGTGGACAAACACAGGTACCGCACTTTTGTCTTTTTTTTTTTTTAAAACCTCCTTTATGAAAAACATTTCCAGGTTTACAGTTTTTAAAACTTCCTTTATGAAAAAAACATTTCTAGGATTTCTTAGGCATATACAGCTATTAGCGGGAATACCTTTTAGGTAACAGGCAGAAAGACATATTAGGCTTGGGGGTCCCCTCAATAGAACCAAGTTCCTGAGGGGCCCCCACTTACCTTTTCCCCGCCGCAGGACTTTGTTTGGTCCACAGAAGCCCAAACTTCACTTTTCACGGCAGGCATTGTACTAGACCTTCAGGGACCGGGTTCCCAAGGATTCCACTCCCCTGGACCTGTATAGCACCCTGCACAGATAGCCTCTTGGTTTTGGGTATGACCAGAGCTCTGGATCCCAGGGTCCAGCCCTCCTAAGAGAGGCATTACAGGCAAAACCTTGCTCTTCTCTGCAAGGCCCGGGTACCGACCGTTTAGCTATGAAGCTTTTTTGGTCGGATCCGGAATAGCTTGCTAAGGCCCAGAGAACCTGTACACAAGCCCAGATGAATACATGTTAACCTTGGCCAACACCTTAGACACTGGCAAAAAAACTGAGGTACTCCCGGATGGGAGGGGCTTATATAGGGGAGGGTACTTCCTGTTTTGGAAGTTGCCAGTGCCAGCACCTGAAGGTAATTCTATATAACCCACATAGTAATGACTATGCTGCTCTGTGTCCCGTGATGTATGAACAAGAAAGTACCAATATTTGAGTGGATAATAGAGAGATTAATCTTAGACATAAAATAATCATTTTATCAACTCCATCACAAAACATTGTAATGATTTGTCCTTTAGATCAAAGTTTTACACTTCTGTGTGTAAATGAGGGAAGTTTAACCACTTAAACACTAAACCTTTTTCTGACATTTGTTGGTTTCAAGTTAAAATCATTATTTTTTGCTATAAAATTACTTAGAACCCCCAAACATTATATATATATATATATATTAGCAGAGACCCTAGAGAATAAAATGGCAGTTGTTGCAATATTTTATGTCACACTGTATTTGACTGCATACACACATACTGTATATATATTTGTAAACTGGCAAGGAATTATCGTGTAACACCTCTCTCTGTTAACCAAAGCCCTGCCCTGGTAAGGAATTATTGTGTACACCTCTCTCTTGAACCAGGATACTCCCAGACACCTCTCTATTAATCCAATTATTTCTAAATAAACGGACAAGGAAATACTGTGTCAATACCTATATCCAGACACCTCTCTCTTGAACCAGGGCCAGCCCTGGCAAGGAATTATTGTGTCTCCCATGCACACACAGACAGTCCGCTGAATCAGCCACATTCAAGTCAACACAGAACAAAACACAACATAAATAATAGCCGGCAGAATAGGTCGAGGGTTCTTATTAAATCGGTTCTGGACAAGAAGTTACCCATCTTTGCCGATCTCGGAAGAGCCGACTAAATGTGAGTGAAAGGGAGGGCGACTGAACCGCAATAACACAGGTAAGGAATAGAACAGTATTCACTTACCGTGTAACGAAGATGATCAGGCCTCGTCCCGGCAGACACACCTCGATTCGCTGAATTCCATAGCTAGGCCAGATCTGGCAGAAATCGGAATCCAGAAGCCCACGTTAGGAGCCAAATTGTAATAGATCGTCTCTGGTCCAATACCAGAATACTATTCGCTATTCTACGGCTGGCCAAATTTATGGTGATATGAGGGCATATGTGCCTTAAGGATTGCACACTGAAATCAGACTCATCAGTAGGGATGAGCTTCGAGTTCGAGTCGAACTCATGTTCGACTCGAACATTGCCGTTCGCCCGTTCGCCGAACAGCGAACAAATTGGGGTGTTCGTTGCAAATTCGAAAAGTCTATGGGAGAAATCTAAAGTGCTAATTATAAAGGCTTATATGCAAGTTTTTGTCATAAAAAGTGTTTGGGGACCCGGGTCCTGCCCCAGGGGACATGTATCAATGCAAAAAAAAGTTTTAAAAACGGACGTTTTTTTGGGAGCAGTGATTTTAATAATGCTTAAAGTGAAACAATAAAAGTGAAATATTCCTTTAAATTTGGTACATGGGGGTGTGTAAAATATGTATGTAAAGTCGCGCATGTTTCCCGTGCTTAGAACTGTCCCTGCACAAAATGTAATTTCTGAAGGAAAAAAAGGCATTTAAAACTCACCCGCGGCTATTAATGAATTGTGGGCTCCCGGCAATAGAAAAGTCATTGATAAAAAATGAAAAAAAAGCGTGGGGGTTCCCCCAAATTCAATTACCAGGCCCTTTAGGTCTGGAATGGATATTAAGGGGAACCCCACCGCAAATTTAAAAAAAAATGGCGTGGGGTTCCCCCTAAATATCCATACCAGGCCCTTCAGATCTGGCAAGGATTTTAAGGGGAACTCCACCCCAAATAAAAAAAAAATGACGTGGAGTCCCCCCAAAAATCCATACCAGACCCTTATCCGAGCACGCAACCTGGCCGGCCGCAGGGGAGGAGGGGGGGACGAGAGAGCGGCCCCCCCTCCCTCCTGAACCATACCAGGCCACATGCCCTCAACATGGGGAGGATGTCCCCATGTTGATGGGGACAAGGGCCTCATCCCCACAGCCCTTGCCCGGTGGTTGTGGGGGTCTGCGGGCGGGGGGCTTATCGGAATCTGGAAGACCCCTTTAACAAAGGTGACCCCCAGATCCCGGCCCCCCCCCTATGTGAATTGGTAAGGGGTACATTGTACCCCTACCATTTCACAAAGAACGTGTAAAAAAATGTAAAAAAAAACCACACAAACACCTTGGAAAAGTCCTTTATTAAAAAATAAAATATAAATAAAAAAAAAAACATTCCAGTGATGAAATCCAGTGTCACGCGGCGATCTGATGTCCAGCGCTGTCCATCATTGGCTGAGCCTGAGCGAACCTGATGGGGAACTTCCTTCACTGTGTAATACATGAATAGACCTGCCCCTTCTAAAGTTCCCCATCAGGTCTGCTCAGCCAATGAATAGGTGTAAGGCTAAGCGGACCAGATGCGGAACGTGAGAAGGGGCGGGTCTATTCATGTATTACACAGTGAAGGAAGTTCCCCATCAGGTCTGCCCCCTCGTATGTCAGACCCCGCCTACGTCATTGGCCTGAGCGGCCCTGATGGGGAACTTCCTTCACTGTGTAATACATGAATAGACCCGCCCCTTCTCACGTTCCGCATCTGGTCCGCTTAGCCTTACACCTATTCATTGGCTGAGCGGACCTGATGGGGAACTTTAGAAGGGGCGGGTCTATACATTTAATAGACTGTGGAGGAAGTTCCCCATCAGGTCCGCTCAGGCTCAGCCAATGACGGACAGCGCTGGACATCGGATCGCCGCGGGACACTGGATTTCATCGCTGGAATGTTTTTTTTTTATTTATTTTTTATTTTTTAATAAAGGACTTTTCCAAGGTGTTTGTGTGTCTTTTTTTTTTTTTTTACACTTTCTTCGTGAAATGGTAGGGGTACCCCTTACCAATTCACATAGGGGGAGGGGGCGGGATCTGGGGGTCCCCTTTGTTAAAGGGGTCTTCCAGATTCCGATAAGCCCCCTGCCCGCAGACCCCCACAACCACCGGGCAAGGGTTGTGGGGATGAGGCCCTTGTCCCCATCAACATGGGGACATCCTCCCCATGTTGAGGGCATGTGGCCTGGTATGGTTCAGGAGGGGGGGCGCTCTCTCATCCCCCCTCTTTTCCTGCGGCCTGCCAGGTTGCGTGCTCGGATAAGGGTCTGGTATGGATTTTTGGGGGGACTCCACGCCATTTTTTTTTTCATTTGGGGTGGAGTTCCCCTTAAAATCCATGCCAGATCTGAAGGGCCTGGTATGGATATTTGGGGGGAACCACACACATTTTTTAAAAAAAAATTGCAGAGGGGTTCCCCTTAATATCTATACCAAACCTGAAGGGCCTGGTAATTGAATTTGGGGGGACCCCCACGCTTTTTTTTTTTTTATCAATGACTTTTCTATTGCCGGGAGCCGACAATTCATTAATAGCCGCGACTTTTTTTCCTTCAAAAATGACATTTTGTGCAGGGACAGTTCTAAGCACGGGAAACATGCGCGACTTTACATGCATATTATACACACCCCCTATGTACGAAATTTAAAGGAAAATTTCACTTTTATTTTTTCATTTTAAGCATTATTAAAATCACTGCTCCCATAAAAACGTCAATTTTTAAAACTTTTTTTGCATTGATACATGTCCCCTAGGGCAGAACCCGGGTCCCCAAACACTTTTTAGGACAATAACTTGCATATTTGCCTTTATAATTAGCACTTTAGATTTCGAACGTTCGAGTCCATTGTATTTAATAGGGTTCTAAAGTTCACGCAAACATTCTGTCTGTTCGCAGGTTCTTATGCGAACCAAACAGGGGGGTGTTCGGCTCATCCCTGCTCATCAGTATAGTTTCCTTCTCATCTCTGGCTCAACAGAAAGTTCCTTTATTCAGTTACAGTTATATAGACAAAGTGACATAAGCAATCGTCATCACAAATGTGTACATATCATTGGCTAATTCCATATATGGTGCTTCTCTTGTGACGTCTATTTCTTCCACATGTCTGCATTCAAGAGGAGCTCAGCGCCATGTTTCAATACACAATGGGTTGGGCCGGAAGGAGGGAGTTGAAGGACTGCACAGGACATCTGTTTCTCATTTATCTGTTTTGTCATTTTAAGGGAAATCACTGCTGGCTGGTTATAAGATTACTATAAGACATACACACATGATTATACTCTTGATTATATTCTTAGCTAGCGCCTAGCATACATAAACTTTCTGGTTCTCAATATGAACATCAATAAGTTTCTTATTGTATAGATATATCTCAGTGTGTGTGTGTCTATTATTCCTTGCAGACACATTTCTCAGAAGGGTGGCTATTTACTCTAAAATTCCTAAGGATGGGGCTGTGAACCATGTGTGCAGCTGAAACAAAAGACACCCAACTTGCACCAAATTTCTAAACCAATATACCAAAGCATAATGAAAGAAAGAAATAATAAAAATAATAAAGAATAAAAGAAAGTACCAATATTTGAGTGGATAATAGAGAGATTAATCTTAGACATAAAATAATCATTTTATCAACTCCAAACATTGTAATGATTTGTCCTTTAGATCAAAGTTTTACACTTCTGTGTGTAAATGAGGGAAGTTTAACCACTTAAACACTAAACCTTTTTCTGACATTTGTTGGTTTCAAGTTAAAATCATTATTTTTTGCTATAAATTTACTTAGAACCCCCAAACATTATATATATATATTAGCAGAGACCCTAGAGAATAAAATGGCAGTTGTTGCAATATTTTATGTCACACTGTATTTGCGCAGCAGTCTTTCAAATGCAATTTATGGGGAAAAAAATGCACTTTAATTAATTGAAAAAAAAATAAAACCAGTAAAGTTAGCCCAATTTTTTTGTATATTGTGAAAGATGTTACGCCGCGAGAATCGTGAGAGAATCGTGATCTTTATTCTAAGCAAAAAAATTGTGATACTTTTTTTGGCCAGAATCGTGCAGCTCAAATGTGCACTATTGTTTCTGGGCTTTACTACGGTTACAAACAACAACTTTTTTGGGCCAGTTTTCCTTAGATAATAATAATTAAAAAAAAATCAGGGGAAATCCATAACTATTTACCACCAAATGAAAGCCCAATTTGTCCTAAAAATATATATATATAAAAGAGGAGGGAAGTTTGGACTCATTTAAAGTCCCAAACTTCCCTCCTCTTTTAGGGTACTTTCACACTGAAGCACTGGGTGCGTCGGCGGTAAAGTTCCGCTATATTTAGCAGCGCTTTACCGTAGTTTTTGCTGTGATTTTCGGCCGCTAGCTGGTTGTTAAAACCACCCACAAAAATGCCGCTTTGCAGGCAGTTCGGAGGCGCTATCCTGTTGATTTCAATAGGAAAGGGCGGTATAGGAGCGGTATATTCACCGCTCCTACAGCGCCTCAAAGATGCGGCTGGCAGGACTTTTTTTAGCGTCCTGCCAGCACAACGCTCCAGTGTGAAAGCCCTCAGGCTTTTACACTGGAGATAAAGGAGCGGCTCTTTCAGGGCGCTTTGCAGGCGGTTTTTTTAGCGCAATAGCGCCTGCAAAGCGCCTCAGTGTCAAAGCAGTCTTATATTGAATATAGCGATGGAGGCACCTCTTCAATTGAAGTTCCTCATTCAAAGTGCTGAATCTCCCCCCCCCCCCTACTTTTTTTGTAAGAAAAAAACAAGGTACAATCCACCTAGATGCACAAACTAGTTTTGATGATATGTACGGTTTTACTAACACATGTCAAAGTTGCAAAATTGGGTTTAGGCGTTAGCATTTGTTTTACCATTTCAGTGAGATGGTGAAAGATGATTACTAATATTGTAATGTTGCTAATGAGTGGGAAAGTCAGATATTAAACAAGAATGTGTGCGGGTTGACGTCAGAAGCGGACACATATGCGTGATGATGTTGATGACATCGCAGCATGGATGCAAAGCCAAATTGCAGAAAGTCTAGCAATAAAAGAGCACTTACCAGAGGGCGGACATTCTGCTGCTGTATTGTGCACCAAACACAACGCACAAACATGTAGGGAGCACTTATTATCTATTTTTTGGATTTAACTCAATGCACTTTTATTGTTTTGATGTGATGATCGGTTGTTGCAATATAAGAATGGAAGTGAGAGAAAAATAGAGATAGAGAGAGAAAGAAAGAAAACCAGAGCCTAGAGAGAATAGCAAGTATAGACAGTAATATACTGTATGATGTTAAAAAGTAGCCAGAGAAAGCAGAATTAATAGATAGTGGTAACAATAAAATAAAATACAATTTCTATAGATAGGGAATTAAAAGAAGCAAGCAAGAAGAAGCATTAGAATAAAAATTAGTCTGGACTACAAGAACAATAGGAAAGTTGGTACTCAAATCCCCATGTTATTCAAACCCTACATTTATTGGTACACTTGGTAACCAGTAAGGGGGCAAAAATTAAGAGTTCCTACTAAAAAATAAAAAAATAAAAAATCAGCAGCTACAAATACTGTAGCTGCTGACTAGGGATGAGCTTCGAGTTCGAGTCGAACTCATGTTCGACTCGAACATTGCCTGTTCGCCCGTACGCCGAACAACGAACAATTTGGGGTGTTCGCGGCAAATTCGAAAAGTCTATGGGAGAAATCTAAAGTGCTAATTATAAAGGCTTATATGCAAGTTATTGTCCTAAAAAGTGTTTGGGGACCCGGGTCCTGCCCCAAGGGACATGTATCAATGCAAAAAAAAAGTTTTAAAAACGGCCGTTTTTTTAGGAGCAGTGATTTTAATAATGCTTAAAATGAAAAAATAAAAGTGAAATATTCCTTTAAATTTCGTACCTGGGGGGTGTGTATGATATGCATGTAAAGTGGCGCATGTTTCCCGTGCTTAGAACTGTCCCTGCACAAAGTGTCATTTTTGAAGGAAAAAAAGTCATTTAAAACTCACTCGCTGCTATTAATTAATTGTCGGCTTTTATCAATACAGCGTGGGGGTTTCCCCAAATTCAATCACCAGGCCCTTTAGGTCTGGAATGGATATTAAGGGGAACCCCACCGCAAATTATAAAAAAAATGGCGTGGGGTTCCCCCTAAATATCCATACCAGGCCCTTGAGATCTGGCATGGATTTTAAGGGGAACTCCACCCCAAATAAAAAAAAAATGGCGTGGAGTGACCCCAAAAATGCATACCAGACCCTTATCCGAGCACGCAACCTGGCCGGCCGCAGGGGAGGAGGGGGGGACGAGAGAGCGGCCCCCCTCCCTCCTGAACCGTACCAGGCCACATGCCCTCAACATGGGGAGGATGTCCCCATGTTGATGGGGACAAGGGCCTCATCCCCACAACCCTTGCCCGGTGGTTGTGGGGGTCTGCGGGTGGGAGGCTTATCGGAATCTGGAAGACCCCTTTAACAAAGGGGACCCCCAGATCCCGGCCCCCCCCATGTGAATTGGTAAGGGGTACATTGTACCCCTACCATTTCACGAAGAAAGTGTCAAAAAATGTAAATAAAAACACACACACCTTGGAAAAGTCCTTTATTAAAAAAAAAATAATAATAATAAAAAAAAAAAAAACATTCCAGCGATGAAATCCAGTGTCCCTCGGCGATCCGATGTCCAGCGCTGTCCGTCATTGGTTGTGCCTGTTCGGACCTGATGGGGAACTTCCTCCGCTGTGTTTTAAATGTATAGACCCGCCCCTTCTAATTTAAATTTACACAGTGAAGGAAGTTTCCCGCTCAGGCCAATGACGTAGGCGGGGTCCGACATACCGAGGGGGCGGACCTGATGGGGAACTTTGTTCGCTGTGTAATACATGAATAGACCCGCCCCTTCTCTCGTTCCCCATCAGGTCCGCTCGTCTATACATGTATTACAAAGTGAGAGAAGTTCCCCATCAGGTCCGGCCCCTCGGTATGTCGGACCCCGCCTACGTCATTGGCCTGAGCGGGAAACTTCCTTCACTGTGTAAATTTAAATTACACAGTGAAGGAAGTTCCCCGCTCAGGCCAATGACGTAGGCGGGGTCGGACATACCGAGGGGGCGGACCTGATGGGGAACTTCATTCGCTGTGTAATACATGTATAGACGAGCGGACCTGATGGGGAACTTTAGAAGGGGCGGGTCTATACATTTAAAACACAGCCGAGGAAGTTCCCCATCAGGTCCGCACAGGCACAACCAATGACGGACAGCGCTGGACATTGGGATCGCCGCGGGACACTGGATTTCATCGCTGGAATGTCTTTATTTTTTTATTATTTTTTTATTTTTTAATAAAGGACTTTTCCAAGGTGTGTGTGTTTTTATTTACATTTTTTGACACTTTCTTCATGAAATGGTAGGGGTACAATGTACCCCTCACCAATTCACATAGGGGGGGCGGGATCTGGGGGTCCCCTTTGTTAAAGGGGTCTTCCAGATTCCGCTAAGCCCCCCGCCCGCAGACCCCCACAACCACCGGGCAAGGGTTGTGGGAATGAGGCCCTTGTCCCCATCAACATGGGGACATTCTCCCCATGTTGAGGGCATGTGGCCTGGTCCGTTTCAGGGAGGGGGTGGGGGCGCTCTCTCGTCCCCCCCTCTTCCCCTGCGGCCGGCCAGGTTGCATGCTCAGATAAGGGTCTGGTATGAATTTTTGGGGGGACTCCACGCCATTTTTTTTTAAATTTGGGGTGGAGTTCCCCTTAAAATCCATGCCAGATCTCAAGGGCCTGGTATGGATATTTAGGGGGAACCCCACGCCATTTTTTTTTAATTTGCGGTGGGGTTCCCCTTAATATCCATTCCAGACCTAAAGGGCCTGGTAATTGAATTTGGGGGAACCCACGCTTTTTTTTTTTTTTTTATCAATGACTTTTCTATGTATTGATAAAAGCCGACAATTCATTAATAGCCGAGAGTGAGTTTTAAATGACTTTTTTTCCTTCAAAAATGACACTTTGTGCAGGGACAGTTCTAAGCACAGGAAACATGCGCCACTTTACATGCATATCATACACACCCCCCAGGTACAAAATTTAAAGGAATATTTCACTTTTATTTTTTCATTTTAAGCATTATTAAAATCACCGCTCCCGTAAAAACGTCTATTTTTTAAACCTTTTTTTGCATTGATACATGTCCCCTGGGGCAGGACCCGGGTCCCCAGACACTTTTTAGGACAATAACTTGCATATTAGCCTTTATAATTAACACTTTAGATTTCGAACGTTCGAGTCCATTGTATTTAATAGGGTTCTAAAGTTCACATGAACATTCTGTCTGTTCGCAGGTTCTGGTGCGAACCGAACAGGGGGGTGTTCGGCTCATCCCTGCTGCTGACTTTTAATAATCAGACACTTACCTGTCCCCGGGTCCAGCGATGCGGGGGAAGGAAGCCCCGCTTGTCTCCCCCTCCTCTCCGCGGCACCGGCATTGTCACTGTGGGTGCCCTGCTGTGGCTTTAATGTGCACTATGACTGGCCAAGCAATCATCTGGGATCTGTGACGTGTCCCAGATGATTGCCGAGAGGGAGGGGGAGAGGTGAACTTCCTTCCGGCGCCGCGGTGCCCCGGGAGGAAGTGGGAGCTGGAACACTCTAAAAAGAGGGTTTCCGCTCCCCCCCCAAAAAAAAATTACATGCCAAATGTGGCATGTCAGGGGGTCACCTTCCCTTAAAGCGGAAGTTCAATTTTTGGGTGGAACTCCACTTTAGGTGTAGAAATATTGGTTGTATTTTAAAATTTAGTTGGTTGAGATGCAAGGAACGTAAGCACATCAAATTTCCGCATTTCTTCTATCAGTCGGCTCAGCTGTGTTGAATGCTTTATTGTGTCTCGGTAGAAAGTAGATATTTTCATTTGTGCAGCTAAAGAGAAAACCAATTTTTGCAGTGCTTCAGTCTGATCTACAAAAAATAGGATCTGACTTACTGTGTGACAAATTTTCTTTAAAGACACTCCAGTAAAAGAAAATGCTTTAAAACATATAATAGCCACTGAGACTGCGAGGCTTTATTTCTTTTCTTTTATGTGTTGCCAGTTTTTGGAATAATTGGTGCCAATTTGACTAAATCTTTTAGAGCTTTAAACCTGTATTTCCACTTTTGCAACTAAATGGCAATAACACCAACTTTACAATTGTTACATGTTCTGATTCATATTGTATACTATAGCACAATTTATGGTTACCTTTTTACATATTCTTTCCTGAAAACTGCAGGACTAAAAAACCTTACTTAGTTCTCCCATGTTATGTAATATTTATGAGGACACTGGACAGCTGTCTTTGTCATAATTAACCCTGTCTGTACTGCGCTGGCAGATTTCATTATCAGTTTTAATCTATATGAGCAGAACTGTCTGTATATTAACCACTTCAGCCCCGGACCATTTGGCTGGCCAAAGACCAGAGCACTTTTTGCGACTCTGCACTGCATCGCTTTAACTGACAATTGCGCAGTCGTGCGACGTGTCTCCCAAACAAAATTGACATCCTTTTTTCCCCACAAATAGAGCTTTCTTTTGGTGGTATTTGATCACCTCTGCGGTTTTTATTTGTTGTGCTATAAACAAAAAAAGAGCAATAATTTTGAAAAAAAAAGCAATATTTTTTACTTTTTGCTATAATAAATATCCCTAAAAAATATATAAAAAAAAATATTTTTTCCTCAGTTTAGGCCGATATGTATTCTTCTACATATTTTTGGTAAAAATAAGCATTTATTGATTGGTTTGCGCAAAAGTTATAGCGTCTACAAAATAGGGGATAATTTTATGGCATTTTTATTAATAATTTTTTTTATACTAGTAATGGCGGCGATCAGCAAATTTTATCATGACTGCGACATTATGGCGGACACATCAGACACTTTTGGCGCTATTTTGGGACCATTCACATTTACACAGCTATCAGTGCTATAAATATGCACTTATTACTATGTAAATGTCACTGGCAGTGAAGAGGTTAACCAGAAGGGGGCGCTGAAGGGGTTAAGTGTGTCCTAGGGATGTGTTCTAACTGTAGGGGGGATGGGCTATGTGTGACACGACACTGATCACTGCTCCCGATGACAGGGAGCTGTGATCAGTGTCCTGTCAGTAGGAAGAATGGGGAAATGCTTGTTTACATTAGCATTTCCCTGTGCACTATGTATAATCCTGCTCCAAAGAAACAACTGAAATATGATTTCGTTTTTTTAGATATTTTTAGGTAAGCTGCGTGAATGGGAACACATAACAAACATATAGTGGGGGAAGGGGGTGCAGGAAGAAATACACTTCCGTATTCATGTTCACTCAGATCCATTACTTCTCCAACATTATTGGTAAATGCCAATCTTGTCATAAATAAAGATTTTTTCTTGATAAAGATTGGCATTTACCAATCGAAACACATCAGAGGTAGACTAATGCCGCATACACACGGTTGGAATTTCCGACAGAAAAAGTCCGATGGGAGCTTTTGGTCAGATATTCCAACTGTGTGTATGCCCCATCGGATTTTTTCTATCGGAATTGATGGACTTGGATAGAGAGCAGATTCTCTATTTTTCCGTCGGAATAAGGCTGATATCACCAGGTGTAAAGAGTGGCTTTTTCCAACATTGGGTCTATGGCCAGGTCTTTGGTGTTGTTTGAGCACTCTTGGTCCTCTTCTCCAGTACATCTTTCTAGACAGTTCTAAACATCACCGGACAGACGCTACATCTGGTCTAGTCAGCTTGCAACCAATGATTTACAAGCATACGGAGTAAATGGGTTTGATCATTTATAAGCAATGGATAGAATGTATTACTATGTTGCAAGTCAGGATTACAAGAATGCTACTTTGTGGCTGATGAAAAGTACATTACTCCTGTTTTAGTGGTGGGAGTGCTGCCTGAAGATTTGTTTTATTTGTGTTTGGGTTATTTCAGCGCAACTGCTCATACTGTATACCTGTGCATTTATTTGGTATAAAAGGGTTACAGGTAATTACAATGTACACATTTTGAAATCTGCAAACTGGACAAATCTGCTTATATTCAGGAGAAAAACATTTCTCTCTTTTTAAAAATTTTTTATCATTGAATGCCATTTATACCTATGTAAATATGTTGTATTTTCTTTATTTAACCCGTTGCTTACTGGGCACATAAACCCCCTTCCTGCCCAGGCGAAATTTCAGCTTTCGGCATTGCGTCGCTTTGAATGACAATTGCGCGGTCGTGTAACGTGGCTCGCAAACAAAATTGACGTCCTTTTTTCCCCACAAATAGAGATTTCTTTTGGTGGTATTTGATCACCTCTGCGGTTTTTATTTTTTGCGCTATAAACCAAAAAAGAGCAACAATTTTTTAAAAAAAACACAATATTTTTGGATTTTTGCTATAATAAATATCCCAATTTTTTTTTTTAACTATTTTTTCCTCAGTTTAGGCCGATACGTATTCTTCTACATATTTTTGGTTAAAAAAAAAAAATCCCAATAAGCGTATAGTGATTGGTTTGCACAAAAGTTATAGCGTCTACAAAATAGGGGATAGAATTCTGACATTTTTTTTTTTTACTAGTAATGGCGGCGATCTGCGATTTTTGTCAGGACTGCGATATTGTGGCGGACACATCGGACACTTTTGACACATTTTTGGGACCATTCACATTTATACAGCGATTAGTGCTATAAAAATGCACTGATTACTGTATAAATGTGACTGGCAGGGAAGGGGTTAACACTAGGGGGCGAGGAAGGGGTTAATATGTTCCCTAATGTGTGATTGCTACTGTGGGGGGAGGGGACTGACTGGGGGAGGAGACCGATCTGTGTCCCTATGTATAAGGGACACAGCATCAGTCTCCTCTCTCCCTGACAGGACGTGGATCTGTGTGTTTACACACACAGATCCATGTCCTTGTCTGTGTACCGGCCGATCGTGGGTACCTGGCGGACATCGCGGCCGCCAGGCACACGCATCGGCATCTCAGTGGCGTGCCCCCCAGTGGCCGGAGGAGCGGAGGCCGTATAATGACGGCCTCCCGGCATTATAGAACCACTTTGCGGCCGTCATTAGTCGTAAGACGGGCGCAAAGTGGTTAATATGGTCAAACATTCAAAAAATGTAAACAAACATTACGCTTACTTATGTGGAATGATTAATCCAAGTTCTCGAAAAAAATAAAAATAAAAATTCCCACAATTGTGAAAGAAAAGTGCTCGTGCTCAAATTTCAAATGTACAGATTGGTGCTCCACTGCTTACTGATCAGACCAGGTGCCCCACCTGTAAACTCATCCTGGATGTTGACCACCTATCTATAGTGTGGTCACTTCCGCTTAGTGGGAAAAGAAACCCCTAGATCAGGGATCCTCAAACTACGGCCCTCCAGCTGTTGCGGAACTACAAATCCCATGAGGCATTGCAAAACTCTGACATTCACAGACATGACTAGGCATGAGAATTGTAGTTCCAGAACACCTGGAGGGCCGTAGTTTGAAGACCCCTGCTCTAGATGGTGTCTTTAATGGCCAGCAACACTGCAGATACTCCTCTAATGGTAGGGAGAAAAATGACAGAGCCCATAGCGTAAAACCATTTTTTTTATTATTGAATAAAAGACAATAAACAAACGTAATTACATTTACATTTTTCAGTGCTTATAGTCTGGCACCCGGTGTTTTCAACATGTGTGTATATCAAAGGGAATTGATCCGGCTGACGTCCACTGGATACCGCTCAGTTGCGGTTTGGCTTGATTCCCTGGATTGATTTCTCGGGCTGATGTGATGTCACGATGATGTGATCAAGCCTCAACGTGTTTCAGCCAATAAGAAAGGCAGTCTTTAGGAAGCTCTGAATCCACTATCTTAGACGTAGGCTTTATATACCCTATCAGGAATATGCCTCAATTGTGATTGCTATTTGTTTTTTATTATTTATCACATGCTGTGCACATTGGGATGCTAAGATGCTTACAATCTACAATACTACTACTAAATGAGCAAAAAAAAGAAAAATAAATAAACTTGTAAACTGCAAGTTTAGCCTACCATTTAAAAGAATGAGTATTTAATATCCAGGCCCGGGATGTAGAATCCTTATTCAATTTATGTTCAGAAATTAATATCTAACTGGCATAAAAATTATTTAATTCCATCTATGCGTATATATAGGAATTACGGTAATAATCCACTCAATTACATTTTTTTAAATGACCGCTAGATGGCAAAATTTTGCATACAAATTGAGATATATAATAACTTGAAATGCTACAGATCAACCACTAGGTGGCAATATTTAATACATTTCGTATTTTAATGTTTTAAAGTGTAATTTTTATTTATTTTCCTTTTTTTGATAATTTAGTAGTAGTTTTGTAGATTGTAAGTGCAGCACTTACCCCCATTTAAGGGACCGGCTGGTTTTATTTTGGGTCATGCAAACTACCTCCAAGGTTTCCGTTGTCAGGGTATAGAAAGTCTTTAGAAAAGTCAATGTCCACACAAATGTAAAACCTAAACAGGAAGGCTTTATATTCCTTTTGCTGTGGGAACTTGTAGAGAAAGCAGGAAATGAGAGAAGTATAGGGGAAGGTTCAGGCACGCAGCACTAAAGGCACACAGAATTTTGTCAACGTCGCCAGTCAAGCCTGAATTAGTTCTGTGGGCTAGATATATAGACGACATCCTCCTCCTATGGAGGGGCACGAGAGAATCTTTGGACATCTTCATGGCAGCTCTTAACGACAACGATCGGGGAATTGTGTTAACGTATGAGGCTAGTTCCTCGTCCATACACTTCCTTGACTTGGAAATCATGGCTGTCAGTAATCACCTTGAATTTAAAACTTATTTCAAGTCTACTGACAGAAATGGGTATATCCCGGTCGACAGCTGTCACCATGACCAGTGGTTGAGGTCCATACCACGGGGACAGTTCCTCCGTCTCAGGAGGAACTGCACCCGTGATGATGACTTCGTGGCTCAATCCAATACCCTCAAGGAAAGATTCCTGGACAGGGGTTATTCATCCATTGGGTGAGATACAGACATTTCCTCTGTATTGGAAATTGAGAGGTCTTCTCTTCTCACTGATAAACAGAGAAATGCTAGAGAGGATAGATTTAAATGGTCCTTCTTCACTTCTTATTCCACCCAACATCATGAAATCAAAAAGATTTTAAACAGGCATTGGAAAGTGTTGTTAAGCGATAGAGTACTTGGACCTTCTCTCCCTGAACGGGCAGGTGTGATCTATAGGGGTGCCCGCTCCATTCAGGGTGAAATAGCCCCATACATAATAGACCCTCCTACTAAGATTTCCTTCTTTCCAGAGGCTAATGGCTACTACCCGTGTAGAAAATGCAATGTTTGCATGGTCAATGTGCTGGGTAGACGTAGAACGGACACGTTCAGTTCTAGTGTCACGGGACGCAGTTATACCATGAAGCAATTCACTACCTGCGTCACCAGGTTCGTCGTGTACCTAATTACATGCCCATGCAAACTTCAATACGTAGGGCGCACAATCAGGAATTTTTCCATTCGGGTTAACGAACATTTAGCCAAAATTCGTAAAGGTTGTGACAAGCACACTGTTTCGCGGCATTATTTAGAACATCATGCCAAGGACCCTAGAGGCACCCAATTTCAGGTGATAGATAGGTTTGTCCCCCATTGGAGGGGGGACTCCTCTCTGCGGGGTGTATCTAGGTTAGAGACTTACTGGATACACGAGCTCAGGTGTTACTCACCCCATGGTATGAATATTGAAGGGACATTAATTGTTTCATCAACCGGGCGAGAGTAACCTGAGCTCGTGTGTCACTTTTAGTCTGGATAGATGGTCCATACTAAATCTTTGTCACAATTCATCACCCCTGTGCACCTGTTCAGGTGACAGGCGTGGTTGTTGTGTTATATGTGGACCTCAGTATACCTTCAGTGTCGCCTTTTGGCATTAATATAGGAATATCCGCTGTGTATATTCTGTTGCTGATGGGGTGACATGATGTGTTGTGTTTCAGATGTTTGAATCACCACATTTTGTCGTGATATAATGAGGAAGCTGGGTTCCTTCCTTGTATCAGAATTTTAGCCTGATGTATGGTTTGCCCTTTTTTGTTAGAAGGGTCTGCTATCTGGAACTCACTCATGGCGTTTTTTTGGGCTATATATAGTATAAACGCTCATCAGTGGATTCATACAGTTTTTGTTTTTTGTTTTCATTCATTTTGCTTTCCCTCCATTAGATGGCGCTGGCTCCATGGCGTCTGATGTTGCCATGGAGCCATTGCGTCCTTTGGCAGTGAGATACTGCCGTCCGAGGGTAGCTGATGTCCTTTCCCTATTATATGTTAGGAAAGAGGAGACGCCATGACGTGATTACGTCATGACGTTGTCCCTGAGTGTACGCGTGAGGTTCACGTGAGCGGCGCGCACCATGTGACCAATATCAGGATAACTGGTTTGGGTGCGCGCGCGTGATGTTCACGTGCACGGTACGCACCAGACGCCCGCGGCGCCACGCTACAACGGCATCCTCTAGCCATATTATTAGCTCTGGGTGCGCGCGCGTGACGTTCACGTGCACAGCGCGCACTAGACGCCCGCGACGCCACGCTACAATGGTGTCCCCAATCAATATTTCAGCAACATCTGAGAGATGTGGCTGCAAGATGACCATTATTTGTGTACCTGCCACCATTTAGCAGGATAATTAGACACCCTCTACTGGCGGTAAGTTCAGGTGGGGACAATAACATCTAGATAACTAAGCTATCAGCACAGATGGTTCCATCTGTCTCCCAACATGATTGGGGTATAATCTTTGGCGGGAAAATTTGTTTTATATGTTTTTTATGTGACTCACATGTTATTTAGGCTGTATATCCTCATACTAGGATTACATACTGTTGTTTTATATTTATTTATATTATTTGAATGTAATGATTCTTCAGTTCAGGTTATATCTTTTATTGATGTTAGTCTGGTGTGGAACAGTTTATTACTTCCGGTTTTGACTCCGCCCCTTTTAGGGTGGGTCAGATTCATTTCAGACCTTATTTAATGCTAGCAATGTGGGGGGTACAGCACTATGCCCCTGTTGAAGACTTCTGTAGTCGAAACGCGTAGGGCCTGCTTATGCTGCACCCCACATTGCTTTTAATATTTTATTTTGTGATCACTTTTATATTTTTTTGTCTATATTTAAACAAGACAAAATTCATTCAATAAACCGTTCATGGTTATATTGACCTGCACCATCTGGAGTTTTTCTTTTCTTTTTCACCCTTGTATCCACCTTGAACTGTGTCATGGATATGCATTAATGTCTGTCTGCCATCTTACCTTTCCTCCTCATGTGTTCATCTTAGAGACCAGACCTCCTTCACCTGGCTTCCTTTATAATCTCCTCCCAGCCTGACTCCACCCCAGGCCCTATCACAGAACACTATATTAACCTGTGCACTGCAAGCCTGCTTTGCTGATCAACGTGTTTGTTAGGCATTGTGTGTTTGGGTTCCTGCCTGCCGTGTGCTACGTCTGTCTCTCTGTTACGTTATTGGCTTGTCCCCGACTATCCCTGTCTGCTCGTGACCCTTGACCTTCGGCTCGTTCTTTCGTTATCCTTGTCTGCTTGTGGCCCCTGACCTTCAGCTTGTTATTCGGTTCTCTCATATCTTGTGCTGCTGCTTCCCCTCTTTTCCCCTTATCCTACGGGGCGTGAGCTAGGAAACTCCAGGGGCCGCGACCTTGTCCCAGCCTGCAGCATAACATCCTCACCACTAGAGGCCCTGGAGAAGACCTGCTGGGTCTTAGACTCCGCGGCCTGGGGAATCTTGGCTCTAGCTTCCGTTAGGATCCCGGTTGTGCTCCTCTGGTCCCGCTTTCCACAACCACCCAGTTTCCTATCCGCAGAAGCCAGCCATAGGGTTCACTACCTCGCGGTGCACTCCTGTCCCCCTACGGTGTGCATCTGTCACCTGGCCACAGGTGATTTTGACAGTTTGATCAGCCATGCACCCGGCTGACATCCTGCTCCCCGCGGATGATCCATTGCAGGGCATAGTTCGCAGACTTGAAACCCAGGAATCAAATCAGACTCAGGTGATGCGATTCCTCCAGGATCTGGCTTCTCGATTCGAGCAGCTTCAGGCCTCCTTGGGAACCCCGAATCCGCAACCCCAAGTACAACCAGCGGCTGTACCTATCGCACCAGTCGCAGCCTCACACTCACTAAGATTGCCAGCTCCGTTCCGTTTCTCTGGGGACTCCAAGGCCTGCAGGGGGTTTCTCAGCCAATGCACAATTCATTTTGAGCTTCAGCCTCAAAGCTTCCTGTCTGACCGGGCTAAGGTAGCCTATATCATTTCCCTCCTCTCCGGTGAAGCTTTGGCCTGGGCTGCCCCCCTGTGGGAGAGGAACGATCCGGTGGTTTCCAGCCTGTCCGATTTCTTGAAGCTCTTTCGTAATATCTTCGAAGAGCTGGCTCGGGCTTCTTCAGCAGCTAGTGCTGTCTTACGTCTTCGCCAAGAATCTAGTTCAGTGGGGCAATATGCTCTTCAGTTCCGTATCCACACAGCTGAATTGAGCTGGAATAATGAGGCCCTGGTCGCTACTATTTTACATGGCCTCTCTGACCGAGTGAAAGACGAATTAGCGGGAAGAGCCATTCCCGTCGGTCTGGACGATGTAATTTCATTATGCAACCAGATCGACATTCGTTTTCAAGAGAGGTCCTTAGAAAAAAGACGCCAGCACTCTCTGGGTCCTAGCCAGTCTGAGCTCCCCTCCCTTCATCCCGTGGAGCATTCTCTGCCTACTGAAGAACCTATGCAGCTGGGCCGGACCAGACTAACCCCCGAAGAACGTGCTAGGCGCAGAACTCTGGGCTTGTGCCTCTATTGTGGGGGCAAGGGTCATTTTCGTGACTCCTGCTCGCTTCGTCCGGGAAACGCTCGGGTCTAATACATTTGGAAGGTGGAGTATTGGACCCAGAAACATCACCTTCTCGCCTGCTCTTGCCGGTGTTCCTTCATGTAGGCACTTCTCCTCAGTCAACCCTTGCATACCTGGATTCCGGGGCTGCCGGCAATTTTATGGATTGGAGAACTGCTTCTTCTATGAAGCTTACCCTTTCACCTCTCACTACCCCATTGGTAGTCTCGGCAATTGATGGCACTGTTCTCCCAGGGGACCCTATTCGCTTCCAGACGCTACCCATTAGGATGTCGGTAGGGATTCTCCACCAGGAGTGGATATCCTTTCTTATTCTACCCAAGGCCTCTACCCCAGTTGTATTGGGCCTCCCTTGGCTACAGCTCCACTCTCCACATGTGGACTGGGTCTCTGGGCAGATCCTGGCCTGGGGTTCCTCATGTTTCTCGTCGTGTCTTCTCAAGGTGACCCCCAAGGAGAGTCTTCCGGTTGCTGCCACTTCTGTTTCTTCTGATCTTCCTGCTGCATACAGCGATTACCGGGATGTGTTCTGTAAGAAATCAGCTGAGGTGCTTCCTCCCCACAGGTCTTTTGACTGTGCTATTGATCTTGTCCCCGGAGCAACTCTACCCAGGGGTCGTACCTACCCTCTGTCCATCCCAGAGACCCAGGCCATGTCGGAGTATGTCGCAGAGAATCTGGAGAGAGGTTTCATCCGGAAATCCTCATCGCCTGCAGGGGCAGGGTTCTTTATTGTTGCCAAAAAGGATGGTACCTTAAGACCCTGCATCGATTATCGGGGTTTAAATGCGGTTACTAATAAAAATCGATACCCCTTACCTTTAATATCTGAGCTATTCGATAGGTTGAAGGGTGCCTCCATTTTCACCAAGTTGGATCTCAGAGGCGCGTACAATCTCATTCGAATACGGGAGGGTGACGAATGGAAGACTGCATTCAACACTAGAGACGGGCATTACGAATATCTGGTGATGCCTTTTGGTCTGTGTAATGCTCCAGCCGTGTTTCAAAACTTTGTCAATGAAATCTTCAGAGATCTGCTGTACCAGTTTGTTGTCATCTATCTGGATGACATTCTGATCTTTTCTGAAAATCTGCTCGTCCACAGAAACCATGTCCGCACTGTACTTCAACGTCTTAGAGAAAACAATCTCTATGCCAAGCTGGAGAAATGTTCCTTTGAATGTTCTGAGGTCCTGTTTTTGGGGTGCTTCGTCTCATGTTCGGGCCTTCGTATGGACCCTGGGAAGGTCTTGGCTATCACCAACTGGCCTCTTCCTGCTAGCCTCAAGGCCACACAGCGCTTTCTTGGCTTCACTAATTATTATAGGCAGTTCGTAAGGAATTACTCTTCCATTGCCGCGCCTATTATCGCTTTGACCAAGAAGGGTGTGAATGCCAGAGACTGGCCTCCCGAAGCTGTCTCTGCATTTCACAACCTGAAACAGGCCTTTGTTTCTGGCCCCCTCTTGAGGAGACCAAATCCTGGGAATGCATTTTTTATTGAAGTGGACGCTTCCTCAATGGGGGTGGGAGCTGTGCTTCTTCAAATCTTTGAGAAGAGACGCCAACCATGTGCGTTCTTCTCCAAAAAAAATTCTCAGGCAGAGAGGAATTATGCCATCGGTGATCGGGAACTTTTCGCAATTAAATTGGCGTTAGAGGAGTGGCGTCATCTCTTGGAGGGTTCCCCTCACTCCATAACGATCTTTACCGATCACAAGAATTTACAGTATCTACAGAATGCTAAACGTCTGAATCCTAGACAGGCCAGGTGGAGTCTCTTCTTTGCCCGTTTTAATTTCACGATTACCTACAAACCTGGTTCCTGCAACGGTCGGGCTGATGCGCTCTCTAGGTCATTTGACACTTTGGACGAGGAGTCCGCCCCTGAACCTGAGCCGATCATTCCAACCTCATGCATTGTTGCCCACTCTACCACCCTGAAGTCAAAAATTCCGCCTGGTAAGACCTTTGTCCCCACTGAGCTAAGAGCTAAGATCCTTCGTTGGGGACATGATTCCAAGGTGGCAGGTCATTCTGGATTCCTCCGATCCTTCCTACTCATCAGTCGTCACTACTGGTGGCCTAATCTCCGCTCAGACGTCAAAGACTACGTTAAAGCTTGTCATGTCTGTGCTCAGTCCAAATCCTCCACACAAGCTCCTGCCGGTCTCCTCATGCCCTTGCCCATTCCTAAGGAACCCTGGGCCCATATTGGCATGGATTTTATCACCGACCTCCCACTGTCTGAGAATAATACAGTCATTTGGGTGGTAATCGATCGGTTTTCCAAGATGGCTCATTTTGTTCCTCTTCCTGGTCATCCTTCTGCCCCTGCCTTGGTTCCCATTTTCATTTGAGAAATTCTCCACCTACATGGGGTCCCTTCTCATATTGTTTCCGACAGGGGAGTCCAATTCACGTCTCGTTTTTGGAGAGCCTTTTGCAAATCCCTCAATATTGTCTTGGATTTTTCTTCTTCTTACCATCCCCAATCCAATGGACAGACTGAGAGGGTTAATCAGGAGTTAGAGGTCTTTCTTCGCACCTTTGTGTCTTCTCACCATGACGATTGGTCCTCTCTACTCCCGTGGGCAGAATTCTCCCATAACAATCATGTGAATACCAGTTAGCAGAAGACACCCTTTTTCACAGTTTATGGAAAACACCCTCAACTTCCTCTTCCCATGATCTGTTCTCCAGACATTCCAGCTTTGGCTTCGGTTCAGGAGTCTCTCAATTCCGTTTGGGGTCACGTTCATGATTCCCTCCGGGCAGCTGCTGAAAAATTCAAAGGCTTTGCCGACCGCCGCAGGCGTAAACCGCCTTCTCTTCAGCCAGGGGACAAAGTCTGGCTCTCTACCAGGAACATCAAGCTCCGAGTTCCTTCTCTGAAGTTTGCTCCACGATTCATCGGTCCATACACGGTAACTGCTAAACTGAATCCGGTTTGTTTCAAACTCCAGATTCCTAAGAGCCTTAAAATCACTAACTCCTTTCATGTTGCTCTTCTAAAGCCTTTAGTCCTCAATAAATTCTCTCGTCCTCTCCCTACCGTGGCGCCTGTCTCTGAGGATAATCAGGAGTACGAGATCAGTCAAATTCTGGACTCCCGACTCTGTAAAGGCGTTCTTCAGTACCTCGTTCATTGGAAAGGGTTTGGTCCTGAGGAGAGGTCTTGGATCACTGCATCTGAGGTCTTTGCACCTCGTCTGTTAAAGGAGTTTCATCTGAAGTTTCCCTCTAAACCTGGGCCCAGGCGGGGAAGGGGGAGGCCTCGTAAGAGGGAGGGTACTGTCATGGATATGCATTAATGTCTGTCTGCCATCTTACCTTTCCTCCTCATGTGTTCATCTTAGAGACCAGACCTCCTTCACCTGGCTTCCTTTATAATCTCCTCCCAGCCTGACTCCACCCCAGGCCCTATCACAGAACACTATATTAACCTGTGCACTGCAAGCCTGCTTTGCGGATCAACGTGTTTGTTAGGCATTGTGTGTTTGGGTTCCTGCCTGCCGTGTGCTACGTCTGTCTCTCTGTTACGTTATTGGCTTGTCCCCGACTATCCCTGTCTGCTCGTGACCCTTGACCTTCGGCTCATTCTTTCGTTTTCCTTGTCTGCTTGTGGCCCCTGACCTTCAGCTTGTTATTCGGTTCTCTCATATCTTGTGCTGCTGCTTCCCCTCTTTTCCCCCTATCCTACGGGGCGTGAGCTAGGAAACTCCAGGGGCCGCGACCTGGTCCCAGCCTGCAGCATAACATCCTCACCACTAGAGGCCCTGGAGAAGACCTGCTGGGTCTTAGACTCCGCGCCCTGGGGAATCTTGGCTCTAGCTTCCGTTAGGATCCCGGTTGTGCTCCTCTGGTCCCGCTTTCCACAACCACCCAGTTTCCTATCCACAGAAGCCAGCCATAGGGTTCACTACCTCGCGGTGCACTCCTGTCCCCCTATGGTGTGCATCTGTCACCTGGCCACAGGTGACCTTGACAAACTGTTTTGGAGCCTGTATGACCGGAGGAGTGTCCATCGAGTGAGTTGGTCATCTACTACCCCGTGGGAGTCGGTCTGAGGCATTCTGGACATCCAGTTCCCCTTACTTCTGGTCATGGCGACCATCAAGCTCATTTGACCCACTGTCATACGACAGGTGGGTCCACCGTATCCGGTAAGAGTATCCAATCTCACCTTTCGTGTCTTACTGTTGATTTCCATCCGATATATTGAGGCCTTCCAGTCATTTATGCTGTGGCGGCGGTGTCCATGAAAAGACATTCATTCTCACTACACATATGCTGTTTGGACTTTTTTGATCACTTTATTCACCCAGAGGGGTCACGTTTTTCAGTCTTCATGGATGTCATCTCATATGTGACATCATCCATTGGAACAGACTGTCCATGAACTTTATATAATTTATCACTAACCCAGAGTGGTTTATTAGTTATTCACACATCAGAGGTGCCTTCAGCAACTCTTGAGTTTGAGCGCTGCATTATATTTCTATATATCTGTTGTGACAGCAGGAAGGTAAAGTCACCTGGTTGCATCCAGGGGGGTAGATATATTTCTCCCAGATTCAGGCTTTATGCCGACTTATACAACTAGGGAGTTGATGAAGCCCAGCTGAGGCTAGTGGGCTCATGAATGACTCATACCTCTAGGGAGAGTGCTGGGCGTCGTGAGACAGGGAGTTGATGAGACCAGCTGAAGCTTGTCAGCTCATTTAGGCCTCTATAAGAACTCCCAGCTTCATTAGATGTTAGCTCATGCCTGGAACCAGACCTGTGTGGACTGTCTAGGGAGAGTGAACCCCTGTGCGGTGAGGCAAAGCCTGTGTGGCTATTTGTTTGGACTTTTACTAAACCAGGGACTTAGGGACTGGGACAGCACCAGGCTGATCCCAGTTGTTAGTTTAGGAAACCTGCATGTTTAGTCAGAGGTCAAACTGACCAGGATTTATTTTGTTTGTTTCTTTTTGGCTTTGCTGTGTTTTTGTCACTGTACATAGAGAAATAAACCGCACCTTTTGATTTTGAAAACCACAACCTCCGTCTGCTGGCCCTGTTTTTGTGTGGGGAGCCCAACCAGGGGGTCACACACACCCGCTACCGAGTTAACCCCCTCACAGTTGGTGGAGAACCAGTGGCAGTTTTTTTTAAGCCAGCATGGAGGAGATACTGAAACAGCTGGCTCTAGCAAATGCCAATCAACAGCAGACAAATGCAGGTTTGCAAAGGAGCCTTGCAGCCCAGCAGCAAGCTCATCAACAAGCCCAGCAGCAATCTGAGGCCCGCTTCATAGACCTGTTACAGAAGCAAGAGCAGAGACTACAACAAATGGAAGCAGTAATGCAGCAACGTCCGCAGACCAGTGAGGAAAGCCGTCCCACTAATACCGCGTCCTTTGGGGTGAGTCGTTTATTGACAAAAATGACTGGAGAGGATGATCCAGAGGTATTTTTGACCACATTTGAAAGGACTGCTGAAAGAGAAAAGTGGCCTGAGGAGCAGTGGGCTGGACTGGTGGCTCCTCTGTTAACTGGTGAATCGCAGAAGGCTTACTATGACCTAGAGCCTGACCAAGCAAAAGACTATGTGATGCTAAAAGCTGAAATATTGGCAAGGCTGGGTGTCACCCTGGCTGTCCGGGCTCAGCGTGTGCATAACTGGACTTTCCAGCTTGGAAAACCCCCCAGGTCTCAAATGTATGATCTCATTCACCTGAGCAGGAAGTGGCTACAGCCAGAGACTTTGTCCGCACCAGAGATTGTGGAACGTGTTGTAATGGATCGGTTTTTGAGAGCTCTTCCTACTGCCATCCAAAAGTGGGTAAGCCATGGAGACCCAGAGACGGCCGGTGGTCTTGTGGATCGTGTAGAGAAATACTTGGCTACAGAGAACCTGACGGCCTCTTCCAGAGACTCTCGGACTTTCCACCCTAAGACCAGACCATCCCCAGGGGCGGATAAGAGGATTCCAAGGGGTGAGGGTGGAGAGAGTGAGAGGGTGGGAGCTCTACCCAAAGTTTGGCGAGAACAGCCTGGGAAGTCAGGGGCTCAAGAGGCAGCCAAATGGATTGTTTGCTACCGCTGCCGGCAAGCGGGACATATTGCAGCAAATTGCCCGGTTGTGGAGGAACCCATGCAATGTGACTTTCTGATGGACAGACGTCAGTCGCTGTGTGCGACAGTCGCATGCACTGCCATTCGGGGAACTGAGAAACATTTATGCAAAATGTGTATTAATGGTAGAAATGTTGTGGTATTACTGGATTCAGGTAGCCTTGTGACCCTGATAAAGGCTGAATTAGTTAAAACAGAGGTCTCTGGGAATAGCAAGGTAGCTGTTATTTGTGTGCATGGGGACACCCGAGAGTATCCAGTGACTACAGTGTGTTTCGAGACCCCCAAAGGTACCCTCTCTCATCCAGTGGGGTTAGTATCTCAATTACCGCATGATGCCATTGTGGGAAGGGATTTTCCGAAGTTCTGGGAACTGTGGGATGATCCTGAGCCCCCCACTGGTGCCCCTATGTACCAGGAATGTGATAGCCAGAACTCCTCTGAGAGTGGTGAGGACTCTCCAGAATTTCCCTTGTCAGTATTTGCAGGGGAGACTCAAGAAACTGGAGAGGAGCCCACCTCCTCAGACGAAAACCTACCGTCTGTGGAGTTTTCTGATCTGGAGGTTCACAGGGAAAATTTTGCCACAGAACAGTTAAAAGACCCCGCCCTAATAAAGGCACGGGAAAACGTAGTGGAAATAGATGGCGAGTTAGTGAACCCAGATAATACCTGCACTTACCCATACTTCAGCGTAGAGAAGGACCTACTGTATCGGGTGGCAAAAAGGGCAGAAGAAACCGTTGAGCAGCTGGTGGTGCCCAAACCTTACAGGAAGTTGGTGTTGGAGTTGGCCCATGGGCACATTCTTGGAGGTCATCTGGGGACAGAGAAAACCCGAGAGAGGGTATTACAGAGATTCTATTGGCCTGGGGTGATGAAGGACATAGAAAATTATTGTTCCTCCTGCCCTGTGTGTCAGAGGTCGGCCCCGATGCCACATTTCCGTAGCCCGCTGGTCCCTCTACCCATCATTGAGGTCCCGTTTGAGAGAATCGCAATGGATTTGGTAGGTCCTATAATCAAGTCCGCTAGGGGGCACCAGTACATATTGGTTATAATGGACTATGCCACCCGTTATCCAGAAGCGATCCCTCTCAGAAATACCTCGGCCAAAACCATAGCCAAAGAGCTATCTCTTGTTTTTAGCCGGGTGGGTATTTGTAAAGAACTGCTTACGGACCAAGGTACACCCTTTATGTCCCGGGTTATGAAAGAGCTGTGTAAATTGCTCAAAGTGACGCAATTGCGTACATCTGTGTATCACCCCCAAACCGATGGGCTGGTTGAAAGATTCAACAAAACCCTAAAACAAATGTTGAAGAAAGTGGTGGATAGAGATGGAAAGGATTGGGACTGTCTACTTCCTTATTTGATGTTTGCTATTAGGGAGGTGCCCCAATCCTCTACGGGATTCTCCCCCTTTGAGTTACTGTATGGGAGACACCCAAGAGGGCTGTTGGATATTGCCAAGGAAACTTGGGAAAGTGAGAGTTCTCCCCACAGGAGTGTGATTGAGCATGTCGCCCTGATGCAAGATCGAATTGCACAGGTAATGCCCATCGTGAAGGAACATTTGGCCCAAGCGCAGTTGGCACAGCAGAGAGTGTACAACCGTGGAGCAAAGACCCGTACCTTTTCCCCGGGGGATAGGATATTGGTACTTGTCCCTACGGTTGAAAGTAAATTCCTTGCCAAATGGCAAGGCCCCTACGAGATAATGGAAAAAGTGAGCGAAGTGAATTACAAGGTCAGACAACCAGGAAGGCGAAAGCCCGAACAGATATATCACGTTAATCTGTTGAAAGCCTGGAGGGATAGAGAGTCCCTAGTCGCAGAAACTTGGTCACCAGCTCAAACTGGTTGCGTGATTCCGGAGGTTGGAATAGCAGCCACCTTGTCACAACCCCAACAACAGGAGGTTAAGGAGTTTGTGCTTCGCAACAAGGAGGTGTTCTCTGAGCTGCCGGGACAAACATCTGGGGTAGAGCATGATATTATTACCCCGCCCGGTGAAAGGGTGAAGTTAAAACCCTATCGGATCCCAGAGGCCCGACGGGAGGCAATACGGGAGGAAGTACAGAAAATGCTGAACTTAGGGGTGATAGAGGAGTCCCAAAGTGATTGGTCTAGTCCCATTGTGTTGGTGCCTAAACCGGATGGGAGCTGGCGATTTTGTAACGATTTTCGTCAGTTGAACAAAGTTACAAAATTTGACACCTACCCCATGCCACGTATAGATGAGTTGATCGACCGGCTGGGAACAGCCCGATACATGACGACTCTTGACCTCACAAAAGGGTATTGGCAAATTCCCCTGGCCAAGTCGGCCAAAGAGAAAACCGCATTTGTAACCCCAGACGGGGTGTTCCAATATAAGAGAATGCCGTTCGGGTTACAGAATGCGCCGGCCACATTCCAGCGGAAAATGGACCAGATACTGAGGCCCCATCGGAAGTATGCTGCGGCTTACCTGGATGACGTAATTGTCCATAGCACAGATTGGGCCTCACATCTGCCAAAAGTGCAAGCAGTCCTAGACTCTATCCGGGAAGCGGGGTTTACGGCTAACCCCAAGAAGTGTACCATTGGGCAGGAGGAGGCCAAATATCTTGGGTACACCATTGGCAGGGGAGTAATAAAACCCCAACTCAACAAAGTCGAGGCCATCCAGAGTTGGCCACGTCCCAACAGCAAGAAGCAGGTACGAGCCTTTCTGGGAATCGCAGGTTATTATCGGCGCTTCATTCCCCACTTTGCTTCTAAGGCTGTGCCCCTAACCAACCTGACGAAAGGGAAAGGGTCGGTCATGATTAAATGGACCCCCGAGGCTGAGGCAGCATTCCAATTCTTGAAACAAGCCTTATGTAGCCAGCCAGTGTTGTACTCACCCGACTTCTCTAAAGACTTTGTCGTACAAAGTGATGCGTCAGATGTGGGGTTAGGAGCAGTATTGTCCCAGGTCTGGAACGGGGAAGAGCACCCAGTCATTTACCTCAGCAGGAAGTTGAAGTCCCATGAGGTAAATTACGCCACGGTTGAAAAGGAGTGTTTAGCGGTGAAGTGGGCTCTAGATTCCCTTCGGTACTATCTGCTAGGTAGGCACTTTGACATGGTTACGGATCACGCTCCGTTAAAGTGGATGGCTCAAAACAAGGAGACAAATAGAAGAGTGAATAGGTGGTTCCTGGCCCTACAGGAATTCAACTTCACAGTAAAGCATCGCCCTGGCGTTCAAATGGGGAATGTGGATGCTTTGTCTCGAGTACATGAATGCCTGATTGCTGGTGTTCCAACCCCAAGGTTAAAACAAGAGGGGGGGGTATGTGACAGCAGGAAGGTAAAGTCACCTGGTTGCATCCAGGGGGGTAGATATATTTCTCCCAGATTCAGGCTTTATGCCGACTTATACAACTAGGGAGTTGATGAAGCCCAGCTGAGGCTAGTGGGCTCATGAATGACTCATACCTCTAGGGAGAGTGCTGGGCGTCGTGAGACAGGGAGTTGATGAGACCAGCTGAAGCTTGTCAGCTCATTTAGGCCTCTATAAGAACTCCCAGCTTCATTAGATGTTAGCTCATGCCTGGAACCAGACCTGTGTGGACTGTCTAGGGAGAGTGAACCCCTGTGCGGTGAGGCAAAGCCTGTGTGGCTATTTGTTTGGACTTTTACTAAACCAGGGACTTAGGGACTGGGACAGCACCAGGCTGATCCCAGTTGTTAGTTTAGGAAACCTGCATGTTTAGTCAGAGGTCAAACTGACCAGGATTTATTTTGTTTGTTTCTTTTTGGCTTTGCTGTGTTTTTGTCACTGTACATAGAGAAATAAACCGCACCTTTTGATTTTGAAAACCACAACCTCCGTCTGCTGGCCCTGTTTTTGTGTGGGGAGCCCAACCAGGGGGTCACACACACCCGCTACCGAGTTAACCCCCTCACACTGTTTATACTTTGTTTGTTTGAGTGCCAGCAGCTCTGTTGTAAAAATATTGGTTTAGCGCAGTTTTTTCACTTTATAAGCCTGAGTGGGCACCGCTCATCCGGATAGCTCAGTTTCCCTCGGTCCTAGCAGCCGGAATGACGCACAGATCTATCTTTAACGGTCTCTGTTACAGACCCTGTGTTGAATCTGAGGATGCGTTCAGGAATCCTCTGCCAAAGGATCTTCGAAGTCCCAAACCTCCTAGCCAAGCAATAAGAGAGAACATTTATGCCAGATTGGCGTATTGCAGGGCCTTTAAGTTCTTGGATCCCTCCTTGAGTAGGTTGCCAGGCCTCTCCCGAGACAGCAGTACCATTGCCAGTCTCCTCTGGGAAAAGGTCCTCCCCCAGCTTTCCTCTCCTCAAGAGTAGGCTTCCCGAGAATGAGTGGTGTGATACCCCTGTATTTCAACTTGGGCCAGTGGTGGCAGTGCCACCTACAGGCGAACAGGCGAACAGGGAACACAACTGCCAGGCAGTATCACACCCAGAGCAGAAGCAAAATTGATAACAATCAGCTGGTCTGAGCCTAACTACTGGCTCAGACTACCCCTAACTTTAACATAGCGTCCCAATATTTGGGAGGGGCGCTACACAAGCATCCCAATGCTACTTTTAATATAAGGACACTTAACTGTCCAGGGAGCCCACAATGTCTTTCTGAATGGTCCCGCTGTCTTCTGGGACATGTGTGTCTCCCAGAAGGCAGTGGAGGGAAGAGAGGAGGCGTCGGAAATTTTGTAGATCGCCGCACAATGATGCAGCGATCTTACAAGGAAGTGGGAGCGGATAGCTGGTTTTGACAGGTATCTGCTCCCCCTTCCCTCCGAAAGGTGCCAAATGTGGCAGTGGAGGGGGAAGGAAGCAAGCAAGCAGAGCTTCCCCTTTTGGGTGGAGCTCCGCTTTAAGAACATACACCGCGTACACTTGCAGGGTAACTGTCCTCCAGTTAACTCTTGGGTTCCCATGTAAATGTACACCTTCTCTGTAACTTGCATTTTTGCTGAGCCTTGTCCACATCCACTCATCCAGCGTGTCACCGCTACCTCACTCCCAGTAACATATGGGTTCCTGAATTGCACCTAGCATGGACTTCATGAGTTCACTGTACTTCACTTCACTTAACTCTTCTGTGCCTGTGTACAGGCTGGGGACCTCTGCAGTGCGAGTCTTCTCCTGTTGCTATGGGAGACAGACCGCTCACATGTACATGCTTAAAACCACTTGCCGACTGCCCACAGTTTATATACATCATTACTTTGTCATTTATTACTGTGGTTATGGCAGCAGCTAGCTTACCATTTTATTCTCTAGGGCCCCTGGTAAAAACAATTATATATATATATATATATATATTGTGAGGGGGTTAACTCAGCAGCGGGTGTGTGTGACCCCCTGGATGGGTTCACCACACAAAAACAGGCACAGCAGACAGTGGTAGGAGAAAACAAAAGGGTGTGGTTTTATTTGAACTATATACAGACAAAAAAATACAGCAAAAACAAAAGAAACAGGAAAATAAATCCTGGTCAACTTGACCGCTCACTACACACGTTGGTGTCCCTAACTAACAACTGGGTACAGCCTTGTGCTGTCCCAGTCCCTAGCTCCCTGCTTTTTAAAGTTCTTAGCAATAACCACACAGGCTTTTGCTCACCGCACAGAGATCACACTCCCCAGACTATCCACACAGATCTGGTTCCAGGTTGAAGCATCTCCCTTAGCATGCTGGGAGTTCTTGTAGAGGCCCTAATGAGCCCACTTGCTTCAGCTGGGCTCATTAACTCTTCCCCTGCAAGACTCCCAGCACTCCCCCTAGTGGTATAAACTGGCATAAAGCCTGAATCTAGGACATATATATCTCCCATCCTGGATGCAACCTGGTGGTTTTACCTGCCTGCTGTTACAATATATATATTGTGACAGCAGGAAGGTAAAGTCACCTGGTTGCATCCAGGGGGGTAGATATATTTCGCCCAGATTCAGGCTTTACGCCGACTTATACAACTAGGTGGAGAGTTGTATAAGCCCAGCTGAGGCTAGTGGGCTCATGGATGACTCATACCTCTAGGGAGAGTGTGGGGCGTCGTGCAGACAGGGAGTTGATGAGACCAGCTGAAGCTTGTCAGCTCATTTAGGCCTCTATAAGAACTCCCAGATTCATTAGGTGTTAGCTCATGCCTGGAACCAGACCTGTGTGGACTGTCTAGGGAGAGTGAACCCCTGTGCGGTGAGACAAAGCCTGTGTGGCTATTTGCTTGGACATTTAAAACCAGGGACTTAGGGACTAGGACAGCACTAGGCTGATCCCAGTTGTTAGTTAGGAAACCTGTATGTTTACTCAGAGGTCAAGTTGACCAGGATTTATTTTATTTATGTTTCTTTTGCTTTGCTGTGTTTTGTCACTGTAAATAGAAAATAAACCGCACCTTTTTGATTTTGAAAACCACAACCTCCGTTTGCTGGGCCTGTTTTTGTGTGGGGAGCCCATCCCGGGGGTCACACACACACCCGCTGCCGAGCTAACCCCCTCACAGTTGGTGGAGAATACAGGCAGTTTTTTTTAAGCCAGCATGGAGGAGATACTGAAACAGCTGGCTCTAGCAAATGCCAATCAACAGCAGACAAATGCAGGTTTGCAAAGGAGCCTTGCAGCCCAGCAGCAAGCTCATCAACAGAGCCTTGCAGCCCAGCAGCAAGCTCACCAACAGAGTCTGGAAGCTCAGCAACAAGCCCAGCAGCAATCTGAGGCCCGCTTCATAGACCTGTTACAGAAGCAAGAGCAGAGACTACAACAAATGGAAGCAGTAATGCAGCAACGTCCGCAGACCAGTGAGGAAAGCCGTCCCACTAATACCGCGTCCTTTGGGGTGAGTCGTTTATTGACAAAAATGACTGGAGAGGATGATCCAGAGGTATTTTTGACCACATTTGAAAGGACCGCTGAAAGAGAAAAGTGGCCTGAGGAGCAGTGGGCTGGACTGGTGGCTCCTCTGTTAACTGGTGAATCGCAGAAAGCTTACTATGACCTAGAGCCTAACCAAGCAAAAGACTATGTGATGCTAAAAGCTGAAATTTTGGCAAGGCTGGGTGTCACCCAGGCTGTCCGGGCTCAGCGTGTGCATAACTGGACTTTCCAGCTTGGAAAACCCCCCAGGTCTCAAATGTATGATCTCATTCACCTGAGCAGAAAGTGGCTACAGCCAGAGACTTTGTCCGCACCAAAGATTGTGGAACGTGTTGTAATGGATCGGTTTTTGAGAGCTCTTCCTACTGCCATCCAAAAGTGGGTAAGCCATGGAGACCCAGAGACGGCCGATGGTCTTGTGGATCGTGTGGAGAAATACTTGGCTACAGAGAACCTGACGGCCTCTTCCAGAGACACTCGGACTTTCCACCCTAAGACCAGACCATCCCCAGGGGCGGATAAGAGGATTCCAAGGGGTGAGGGTGGAGAGAGTGAGAGGGTGGGAGCTCTACCCCAAGTTTGGCAAGAACAGCCTGGGAAATCAGCGGCTCAAGAGGCGGCAAGAAGGATCGTTTGCTACCGCTGCCGGCAAGCGGGACATATTGCAGCCAATTGCCCGGTTGTGGAGGAACCCATGCAGTGTGACTTTCTGACGGGCAGACGTCAGTCGCTGTGTGCGACAGTCGCATGCACTGCCATTCGAGGAACTGAGAAACATTTATGCAAAATGTGTGTTAATGGTAGAAATGTTGTGGTATTGCTGGATTCAGGTAGCCTTGTGACCCTGATAAAGGCTGAGTTAGTTAAAACAGAGGTCTTTGGGAATAGCAAGGTAGCTGTTATTTGTGTGCATGGGGACACCCGAGAGTATCCAGTGACTACAGTGTGTTTCGAGACCCCCAAAGGTACCCTCTCTCATCCAGTGGGCTTAGTATCTCAGTTACCGCATGACGCCATTGTGGGAAGGGATTTTCCGAAGTTCTGGGAACTGTGGGATGATCCTGAGCCCCCCACTGGTGCCCCTATGTACCAGGAATGTGATAGCCAGAACTCCCCTGAGAGTGGTGAGGACTCTCCGGAATTTCCCTTATCAGTATTGGCAGGGGAGACTCAAGAAACTGGAGAGGAGCCCACCTCCTCAGACGAAAACCTACCGTCTGTGGAGTTTTCTGATCTTGAGGTTCACAGGGAAAACTTTGCCACAGAACAGTTGAAAGACCCCGCCCTAATAAAGGCACGGGAAAACGCAGTGAAAATAGATGGCGAGTTAGTGAACCCAGATAATACCTGCACTTACCCATACTTCAGCGTAGAGAAGGACCTACTGTATCGGGTGGCAAAAAGGGCAGAAGAAACCGTTGAGCAGCTTGTGGTGCCCAAACCTTACAGGAAGTTGGTGTTGGAGTTGGCCCATGGGCACATTCTTGGAGGTCATCTGGGGACAGAGAAAACCCGAGAGAGGGTATTACAGAGATTCTATTGGCCGGGGGTGATGAAGGACATAGAAAATTATTGTTCCTCCTGCCCTGTGTGTCAGAGGTCGGCCCCGATGCCACATTTCCGTAGCCCGCTGGTCCCTCTACCCATCATTGAGGTCCCGTTTGAGAGGATCGCCATGGATTTGGTAGGGCCTATAATCAAGTCCGCTAGGGGGCACCAGTACATATTAGTTATAATGGACTATGCCACCCGTTATCCAGAAGCGATCCCTCTCCGAAATACCTCGGCCAAAACCATAGCCAAAGAGCTATCTCTTGTGTTTAGCCGGGTGGGTATTTGTAAAGAACTGCTTACGGACCAAGGTACACCCTTTATGTCCCGGGTTATGAAGGAGCTGTGTAAATTGTTCAAAGTGACGCAATTACGTACATCTGTGTATCACCCCCAAACCGATGGGCTGGTTGAAAGATTCAACAAAACCCTAAAACAAATGTTGAAGAAAGTGGTGGATAGAGATGGAAAGGATTGGGACTGTCTACTTCCTTATCTGATGTTTGCTATTAGGGAGGTGCCCCAATCCTCTACGGGATTCTCCCCCTTTGAGTTACTGTATGGGAGACACCCAAGAGGGCTGTTGGATATTGCCAAGGAAACTTGGGAAAGTGAGAGTTCTCCCCACAGGAGTGTGATTGAGCATGTCGCCCTGATGCAAGACCGAATTGCACAGGTAATGCCCATCGTGAAGGAACATTTGGCCCAAGCGCAGTTAGCACAGCAGAGAGTGTACAACCGTGGAGCCAAGACCCGTACCTTTTCCCCGGGGGATAGGATACTGGTACTTGTCCCTACGGTTGAAAGTAAATTCCTTGCCAAATGGCAAGGCCCCTATGAGATAATGGAAAAAGTGAGCGAAGTGAATTACAAGGTCAGACAACCAGGAAGGCGAAAGCCCGAACAGATCTATCACGTTAATCTGTTGAAAGCCTGGAGGGATAGAGAGTCCCTAGTCGCAGACACTTGGTCACCAGCTCAAACTGGTTGCGTGATTCCTGAGGTTGGAATAGCAGCCACCTTGTCACAACCCCAACAACAGGAGGTTAAGGAGTTTGTGCTTCGCAACAAGGAGGTATTCTCTGAGCTGCCGGGACAAACATCTGGGGTAGAGCATGACATCATTACCCCGCCCGGTGAAAGGGTGAAGTTAAAACCCTATCGGATCCCAGAGGCCCGACGGGAGGCAATACGGGAGGAAGTACAGAAAATGCTGAACTTAGGGGTGATAGAGGAGTCCCAAAGTGATTGGTCTAGTCCCATTGTGTTGGTGCCTAAACCGGATGGGAGCTGGCGATTTTGTAACGATTTTCGTCAGTTGAACAAAGTTACAAAATTTGACACCTACCCCATGCCACGTATAGATGAGTTGATCGACCGGCTGGGAACAGCCCGATACATGACGACTCTTGACCTCACAAAAGGGTATTGGCAAATCCCCCTGGCCAAGTCGGCCAAAGAGAAAACCGCATTTGTAACCCCAGACGGGGCGTTCCAATATAAAAGAATGCCGTTCGGGTTACAGAATGCGCCGGCCACATTCCAGCGGAAAATGGACCAGATGCTGAGGCCCCATCGGAAGTATGCTGCGGCTTACCTGGATGACGTAATTGTCCATAGCACAGATTGGGCCTCACATCTGCCAAAAGTGCAAGCAGTCCTGGACTCTGTTCGGGAAGCGGGGTTTACGGCTAACCCCAAGAAGTGTACCATTGGGCAGGAGGAGGCCAAATATCTTGGGTACACCATTGGGAGGGGAGTAATAAAACCCCAACTCAGCAAAGTCGAGGCCATCCAGAGTTGGCCACGTCCCAACAGCAAGAAGCAGGTACGAGCCTTTCTGGGAATCGCTGGGTATTATCGGCGATTCATTCCCCACTTTGCTTCTAAGGCTGTGCCCCTAACCAACCTGACGAAGGGGAAAGGGTCGGTCATGATTAAATGGACCCCCGAGGCTGAGGCAGCATTCCAATTCTTGAAACAAGCCTTATGTAGCCAGCCAGTGTTGTACTCACCCGACTTCTCTAAAGACTTTGTCGTACAAAGTGATGCGTCAGATGTGGGGTTAGGAGCAGTATTGTCCCAGGTCTGGAACGGGGAAGAGCACCCAGTCATTTACCTCAGCAGGAAGTTGAAGTCCCATGAGGTAAATTACGCCACCGTTGAAAAGGAGTGTTTAGCGGTGAAGTGGGCTCTAGATTCCCTTCGGTACTACCTGCTAGGTAGGCACTTTGACATGGTTACGGATCACGCTCCGTTAAAGTGGATGGCTCAAAACAAGGAAACAAATAGAAGAGTGAATAGGTGGTTCCTGGCCCTCCAGGAATTCAACTTCACAGTAAAGCATCGCCCTGGCGTTCAAATGGGGAATGTGGATGCTTTGTCTCGAGTACATGAATGCCTGATTGCTGGTGTTCCAACCCCGAGGTTAAAACAAGAGGGGGGGGGGGTATGTGACAGCAGGAAGGTAAAGTCACCTGGTTGCATCCAGGGGGGTAGATATATTTCGCCCAGATTCAGGCTTTACGCCGACTTATACAACTAGGTGGAGAGTTGTATAAGCCCAGCTGAGGCTAGTGGGCTCATGGATGACTCATACCTCTAGGGAGAGTGTGGGGCGTCGTGCAGACAGGGAGTTGATGAGACCAGCTGAAGCTTGTCAGCTCATTTAGGCCTCTATAAGAACTCCCAGATTCATTAGGTGTTAGCTCATGCCTGGAACCAGACCTGTGTGGACTGTCTAGGGAGAGTGAACCTCTGTGCGGTGAGACAAAGCCTGTGTGGCTATTTGCTTGGACATTTAAAACCAGGGACTTAGGGATTGGACAGCACTAGGCTGATCCCAGTTGTTAGTTAGGAAACCTGTATGTTTACTCAGAGGTCAAGTTGACCAGGATTTATTTTATTTATGTTTCTTTTGCTTTGCTGTGTTTTGTCACTGTAAATAGAAAATAAACCGCACCTTTTTGATTTTGAAAACCACAACCTCCGTTTGCTGGGCCTGTTTTTGTGTGGGGAGCCCATCCCGGGGGTCACACACACACCCGCTGCCGAGCTAACCCCCTCACAATATATATATATATATATATATATATATATATATATATATATATGAGAGAGAGAGAGAGAGAGAGAGAGAGTGTTTAGGTGTTGCTAGCAAAAAATACAAATTTAAACTTGTAAACAAAAAGTTCCAGAAAAGGCCTGGCAGCAAGTGGCTAAAGGAACACTAAAGGCACTTTTTTTTTTTTTTTTTAAATAACAAACATGTCATACTTACCTTCACTGTGCAGCTCGTTTTGCACAGTGGCCCCGAACCTGGTCTTCTGGGGTCCCTCGGCAGCTATCTCGGCTCCTGCCCACAAGAACTTTCCTCCTTCATGCAATCTCTCTCGCGTGGTGGAAAGTTCTTGCGGGCGCGCTCCCGTGATACAGCCGGCGGCCATAGCCGCTCACTGTATCACTCGGCCCCACCCCCTGGCTCGCCACGTCATTGGATGTGATTGACAGCATGACAGCAGCGCGAGCCAATGGCTGCGCTGCTTTCAATCAACCATTGAATGACCCGAGAAGCCTGCGCGTTCACGTCGCGGGACTTTCGAGGGGTCAGGTAAGTAAACGGGGGCTCGGGGGGGGGGGGGGGGCGCAAATACTCGGATGTTTTTTCACCTGTAAAAAAACTTGTACCTTTACACCCCCTTTAATGACAGGCTGCTTGGTGAACTTCCATTAACCTAGGTAACCACTTGCTTGTACTTCACACTGTGTTAACTGTTATGAAGCTGTCTTTATACCCCAATGAGCTTATTGACCCAAGCCATAGACTATATGCGCCAGTTACTTGCAATACACTCCTTGAGTAACTTCAGACCAGAGAGGAACAAGGTTTGAAAGCTTTACTCGAAAAAGTGCAAAAACATCTAATGTGCAAGAACAGTATTTCTCCTATATCCCTACTCCTAACTGCCAACTAAGCAATGTGCTTCCCTGCCATACCTCCAAAGATAGAGTCCATGTATGAACAGGAGATCCATTTGTGGCACTTCCTTGTGTTTAATCTTCAGGAATGAGCCCTAGGTACACAGGACCTTCTATGTTATGGCAGTAGCAGGCGACATTCTTGTGCTCCTCCCAAGTGTGGCTTTTAAATTTTCTCCCTTATGAGGTTTCCTCGTGGGCTTAAGACCTTTCTGCTTGGGGTTCTCTGCTGGGGGAAATTCCTGTTCCAGACCACTGTCCTTCTTTAATAACACAGAGGATCAGTGGGTCAGGTCCAATGAAAAACCCACAAAAACCAAAACACTGTATACGGCATTAACCCTTACCTTCCCATCCGGGGCAGCACCTAACTGGCCTAATTTCAACCCGCTTACATGCTGAATAAGCCTGTTGTTTACTAAATCTTCATCACTCCCCCCCCTCCTATTAAATGCTACATTGAGGTGACGTCACACTTTGCATTGTGGTAATGAGCTGCAACACATAATATACTGTACATGTTGGTGCACTGTAGTACTATTTATTCTGAATGGTACACAAATGAACTCTCCAAACACAAATGTTTCATTGTAAAGTGTTGTGTTGACAAAAATAGTGCATGACATTTCTTTGTGTTTTGGTTGAAGTGAACAAGCTGCAGCACTGAGAATTGCGCCTCACGTTAACCCATTGCACAGATGTTCCTGGGCCTGAGCATTGCATAGAAAAAGAGTAAAAATAGCAGGTATAAAAAAAATAAAAAATAACACTGGTCCACACCTTTATAGATTCTCCACTTTGAAGAAAACCTTTAGCCCAGGTTCACACTGGGCTGCGGGAGTGAAGCCATGCGAGTTCAGCTGAACTCGCACGATTTCACTCTCGCTGGCAGTCCCTATTTCAGCCGCGATTACAAAGACATCTGTGCAAGTTTCTGCACAGATGTCAATGTAAATCGCGTCCGAAATCGCAAAAAGTAGTACAGAAACTACTTTTTGAAATCGGTGCAGAATGACAAAATCTGTTGACCTCTGAAACTTTTAGTTGCCCAGCTTTAATGATTCTCGGCTGCTCTTGGCTGCTGCTATTCGGCTGTCTAAATCTAGCCTAAAAGTTCCCCGTAATAATGTTGTTTTTTATGTGAACCGAAGGAAGTGAGGTTATATATTTAAAAATAAAATTAGGTTGGTTTAGCGGGGGCTGCTGTGGATCAGCACTATGCATGAGCTGCAGCTATTAGCAGTTGCATTCTCATTAGAATTCCAGCGGTCACTTAGTTTGGAGGCTTGGTGATATGAAGATCAACCATGGCAACCAGTAAATCTGACAGCAAAGTGAAGAATTAAGAAAAGAGGGAAAACCATTAAAATAAAATTGAGAATATAAAAAATGCTTTTGACATGTGTTTCTATAAAGAGTTTGCTTCTTACACAGGATTCGCACTAGCAGGTTTTGGTCGAGCTGATATTAGTCTCCAATGTCTTCTGTTCTCCATTGTTTTTACTCACCGCAGCCATCAAACTAATTGCTTCAGAAAGTCATAGGAACAGGGTGTCCGAGGTCTCACTCCTTGGGATTCTACTGCCAATTTGTCAGCATAATTTGAACAAGCTGGTTTGTTTTGTACAGGCAAGGTCTGTCTCTAAGGATCCGTTTTTACTACATGCAGCTGCTGACACAGATACTACTAGTTCAGATAGAAACTACACCATCAGTCATCTTGATCAGTGGATTCTATAGCAGCTTATCATAAACTAACAGCTGCAAATAATATTGGAGAACTTGGTGTTGTGGGAGAGTATGCTGGGAAATTTAGTACAATTATTATATTATTTATTATTATTATTATTATTATTATATAGGATTTATATAGCGCCAACAGTTTACACAGTGCTTTAACAATTATTGCACAAGCATATGGTATTTATTTTAGGAATAAAGCTGGCTTAGAGCTTTGGAAATTTGGCATATGTGAAGTAAACCTGTCAAGTATATACCGTATTTATCGGCGTATAACATGCACTTTTTTCCCCTTAAAATCAGGGGGAAATCGTGGGTGCGTGTTATATGCTGATCCCCCGCTGATTGTGAGGAAACGAGCGAGCGGAGCCAAGATACACAAAACCGAAGTACACTCGGCTTTACACGGCTCCTCTCGCAGTCACGCCCACCTCTACTGATTGCGAGAGGAGCGAGCGCCGCTGACATACAGAAAGCCGAGTGTACTTCGGCTAGTCTCGGCTCCTCTCGCAGTCCCGCCCCTGACTGTGAGCAGAGCCGAGTCTAGCTGAAGTACACTAGGCTTTCTGTATGTCAGCGGCGCTCGCTCCACTCCTCTCGCAATCAGTGGAGATGGGCGGGACTGTGAGCAGAGACGAGTCTAGCGAAAGTACACTCGACTTTCTGTATTTCAGCTCCGCTCGCTCCTCTCCACTCACAGTCAGCGGAAATCGCCGCCAATTTTAAATCAGGACAATTCTACAAAGAGACTGGGCAAGGCTGCAAAGGCACTGGGCAAGGCTGCAGATGGACCTGGGCAAGGCTGCAATGATGGACAAGGCTGCAGATGGACACTGATAAGGTTGCATTGATGGGCATTTAAATGTAAGTTTTTTTCCTTAAACTTCCCTCCTAAAAGTTTTTTTCCTTAAAATTCCCTCCTAAACTTGGGGTGTGTGTTATACGCCGGCGCGTGTTATACACCGATAAATACGGTAATTGTTATCAAAATAACAATAATGCAAAACGGCAAGCTGATGTGGTGCCTGCACAAGTAGAACACGATTCTGGATAATATTTTCCAATTTTTCCATGAGTAAAGTTTTTTTTATGGGGGAGGTATAAGATAGGGTATGATGTGAGGAGGTAAGTGGGGGAGAGAAGGATGTACTAAAAAAATAGGGTAGGCATGGAGGTGAAGGGATGGCAGAAATGAGGAGTTATGAGGAAAAGGAACATTGTGATAGTAAAAAGAGGAGAATGGGGTGAAAGGGGGAGACAGGTAATCCTAAAATGGGAACTAGTGTGCAGAGCAGTGGATCAGGTGTCTCCAATGTAATGTAAAGCCAATCCAGTAAAACCATATTGTATAGTATGTTTTGTGTCTGTTTTGGGAGAGAATGAGGTCCTCCACTCATATGATATCTTCTACTCTACATAGCCACAGGGATAAAGGAGGAGGATAGGAGTCTCCCCATTTCATAGGGATTAATAAGGAGGTGGCAAAGGATGGATTCTTTGCAAATATCTGTAAAGTATTTTGTGGCATTAAGCTGGTGAAAGGGTAACTTATAGGTCTTCCTCCCATTGTTTGAGACCATGTGCCCTGCTTTTGGTTGTGATGATGCTGGGGTAGGTAGAGAAGATGTTTGGAGTTGTAGGGTTTCCCATAGGCTTAGGTTAAAAATCATTGTATTCAATATTATTCATCAGTGAGTTTGTTAGCTAATTCTGGAACTTGCCATCTATTATTCCTAGTGCAAACCCAGGGTTGTAGAGAATTTAATATAATGGGTTGTGGGTCAAGAAGAGATTATGCTTCTGAAACACCTGGTAGTAGATCTATAAGGAGGATCCAATTGTCAGATGCAATTTAAACAAAGTCGGGATATGTAGGTAGCACAAAAAAAGTATACGCAAGGGGAATTTGGAGAGGGTTTGTTCAAGGGCAACCCATTGCCCATTGTGTTTGGTGTAACTGTGTCTATACCAGTGTTTTAGCCTTACTAAATGGCAAGCAGCATGGTATTTGAGTATGTCAGGTAGAGTTAGACCACTGTTTTTTTGCTGGAATAAGGAAGCCTTTTTAGCCTTTATTGCCTATTAAAATTTTTGGTTGTTCTTAACCACTTGCTTACTGGGCACTTAAACCCCCTTCCTGCCCAGGCCAATTTTCAGCTTTCAGCACTGTCACGCTTTGAATGACAATTGCGCGGTCATGCAACGTGGCTCCCAAACAAAATTGACATCCTTTTTTTCCACAAATAGAGCTTTCTTTTGGTGGTTTTTGATCATCTCTGCAGTTTTTATTTTTTGCACTATAAACAAAAAAAGACTGACCATTTTGAAAAAAAACACAATATTTTTAACATTTTGCTATAATAAATATCCCAATTTTTTTTTTCAAAAATATATTTTTTTCTCAGTTTAGGCTGATACGTATTCTTCTACATATTTTTGGTAAAAAAAAACAAAAACGCAATAAGCGTTTATTGATTGGTTTGCGCAAAAGTTATAGCGTCTACAAAATAAAGGATAGTTTCATGTCATTTTTATAAATATTTTTTTTTTACTAGTAATGGCGGCGATCAGCGATTTTTATCGGGACTGCGACATTATGGCGGACACAACGGACACATTTGGCGCTATTTTGGGACCATTCACATTTATACAGCGAACAGTGCTATAAAAATGCATTGATTACTGTATAAATGTGACTGGCAGGGAAGGGGTTAACACTAAGGGGCGAGGAAGGGGTTAAATGTGTTCCCTCATGAGTGATTATTACTGTGGGGGGAGGGGACTGACTTGGGGAGGTGACTGATGGTTGTCCCTATGTACAAGGAACACACCATCGGTCTCCTCTCCCTAACAGGACGTGGATCTCTGTGTTTACACACAGAGATCCACATCCCTTGCTCTGAAAATGCCGATCGCGCCTACCTGGCGGACATCGCGGCCGCCAGGCACGCGCATCGGCACCCACGTGACATGGCGGGCACAGAAGTTCCCCGATGCTCGCTCGGGAGCGTGCACGGGGAATGAGGAAAGGGGAGGACGTCAATTGATGGCCTCCCGGCATTGTAGGTCCACGCTGTAGCCATCATTCGGCTATAGCGCGGGCCTCTAGTGGTTAAAGTGGTAGTAAACCACACCCTTTAAAAAAAAAAAAAAAAACCTGCAAGACAATGACATACGTAATGTGCTAGAGTGCATCGCATACTAGCACATTATGAAATGCTTATCTTTAAACAAAGCCCCCACCCCCAGAGTTCTGCTCTCACCGCTGACAGGGCTTCCATCTTCACCCGGTCTTCCTTCCGGGTTCACGTACGCCGGCCGTCTGACTGGCCAAGCTGTGATGACCTCACTCCCACGCATGCATGCAGGAGTCACGGCCGCGGCACCGAGCTCTGAAAATACGGTACGGGTATGTTGTCCCTTCAGAGCGCATGCGACGCTGATGTCACCGGCTGCATGCAGTGTGAAGATTTCCTAAACAGTGCAAGTTCAGGAGATATTCACTGTACCTACTGTGAGGGAGTTAGCTCGGCAGCGGGTGTGTGTGACCCC